>NIPM01000006.1:732867-1366843 GCA_002738285.1 Holacanthella duospinosa | reverse complement strand
AGATAAGCAAAAAAAAAAACCCGAATTCGGGTATTTCCAATTTCGGAATTTCTAGTCAAAATTAATAACAATTAGTTCCACATGAGTGCTGGAGTCGAAAGGAGTCGATTGATAGTACACATGATCTAAGTGATTTTTTTTATCAAAAAAATTCTTGTTTTATAAATTCAAAAATTTTGAATTTCCAAAATTTAAAGATAGGTCCATGATAAGACCATCCTCCTCTATATATTTGCAAATTGTTAGCCCAATCGGTCTACAAACAACCGAATAAAAGATAGATAAGCAAAAAACCCAAATTTGGGTATTTCCAATTTCGGAATTTCAAGGCAAAATTAATTATAATTGGTTCCACATGAATGCTGGAGTTGAAAGGAGTCGATTGATACCACACATGACTTAAGTGATTTTTTTTTCAAAAAAATTTTTTTTCCAAAATGTTACAAAAATTCAAAAACTTGAAATGTTGAAAATCTAAAAAAAGGTCCACCTGGGGAATGCGATTGAGAATGCTCATAAAAAATTTCATCTTAATCGGTCTATAAATACCGAAGTAAAAGCTTGGCAAATGGACCCCATTTTCCAACTTTGGTCCTACTCCCTTCAAAAAATTTTAATCATGAAATTTTTTTTATTCCCTCAACAAGTTGCAACAACAATACTTACCGTAAACTGGATTTTTAAAATTCACATTGCAAAATATTTTTTCATTTACAACCCCAGTTGCAATCAAATCTCGCCACCTCTAAGTTACTCATTAGGGTGGCGGATGACTCTAACTCGATACGAAAATAGGAGTCAGTGAGTCATGACTCTGACTCTTAAGAAAATGGGAGTCATTCGAAACCCTATAATTGATAGAAAAACAATTTCTGAAAAAGTACCACGGCGTGATGGGTATGCCCAACTATGCATATGCACCCAAGGTGGTGTGCCGGGAAATCTAAACACGTCTTTCCAATTTCGAATCTGGAGGGCAAAACTAGAGGAAGTTGAGAAAAATTAAAGAAAAAAGTGTATGACTTATTCTGCGTCACAGGATAGCATTTCTACGCTCTAATATAGCACTTTCAATTGTAAATCTCCTGGCATCTCGGCTTGATACAAATATTTTTGAATGTCGAGACACTTTCTGCTCTTATATCCAACTCCCGATTCAAAAATTATCCAGCAAAAGGGAGTTCTTATAACCATTTTGCTCTTATATAGGTTGTTCTTATAATGCGTTAATATCCCATGCTAAATGCATTAGAGCAAACCAAACACGCAAAACTCTGCTCTTATAATCCGAATGTTCTTATATAAATAAACGTCGTGCACTGTATATAATAATATTTCAAAATTTCAAATAATCATAGTAAAAACTGAAATTTTAAAACAAAATTTTGAACTCACAGAGGAACTAGAAGGATAAGGTAAAAAAAAAATGATGAAAAAAAAAGTACTATAGTCGAGAGTTATATAAAAGTTGAATCGAAATCTAGTGCTTAGAAATTAAGATCTTAAATTTGAAATAGGTATTGTTGTAAAATCCAGGCATTGGATACATCTGTCATATAACGAAAAAGTACAAGTTACATAAGGTTAGTAGGATTTCATACAAGAAAAAGCGTCATATGCTTTTCCTTGTCTTAATTATTAATTATAATTCAATATTAGATTAACAAGTCAAATTTTAAAACATTTACATTATTCTCGGCAGTATGAAAATTGTTGTCGAAAACCCTTAATAATATCACAATTAAATCGAGCATTTGATTAATTCCAAGTACCTTAAATAACATTATACAGCAAACCTCGCCTAAGCCAACTTCAATTACCATGACTAAAATTGTCTGGTCCGCACTCTGAGATAGGGAATTTGTACACAAATACACGACTAAGCCGAACCCTCAATTGACAAAACTTTTTCACGATTCCAGTACATAAATTACATACGTTTTACCTAGGTTAACATGATCAAGTAATTTAAAAATTTTTAGAGAAAGTTGAACTTCATTCTCACAAAGATTAATTAAATTTTTTTTTGTCTCCCCAGCAATTTACCACTATCAATTATTATTCTACACCTCAGGCTAAGACGAACAAATTATTCCCAAATATTGTTTGTTCGGCTTACGCTTAAACTGAACCAAGGCTGCCACGAACCAAATATTTCGGTCACCCGGGATTGGCTTATCTGAGGTTAACTGTATAACTTACTCATTTATAATAAATATTAATTTTCACACCACCTTAATTACAAATAAATTAGTAAAATAGTATGTTGACAATGAGTAATAAAGAACATAAAGATTCGCTCTAAAACTTGATTGAACTACAAAATTCATCATGCCAAAAGATTTGATTTTCCTCTAAATCTTTTGGTATTACTACAGTCAGTCAATTGTGATGACTTCTGTAGGTTTGATATTAGTGCGTGGAACTGAAGCAAGTGTTAGTGGATCCACTGTAACTCGTCGCATTGCAAATTTCTTTTTTGGGGGAAGTGAATATCCAAGAATTGATTCAGGACCATTTTCGTTTGGAGGTGTTATTGCTATTATTTGAGGTAGTGGCCCTATATCAACGAAAAAATATTATTTTACCATTTATATTTTCAGACTTCAATGTTTAACTATTGACATTTGAAAAAAAATTTCCTGAACAATCAATTCGGAAATTGAGTGGCCGAACTTAACGTTACAATATACATATATTAATAACTTACGCTTGATACCTCTTCCATTCCCATTCTCCGGATGGTTGTTGATGATAAATGATATGATTTCTGGGGCGACCTTTATGGGTGACTTGGTCGTCAAATCAATTATTTCTGGACCTCCATCGTTCCCTGCGTATGGTGGAGTTTTATTGGAGGAATGAGCAGCAGGTGGTGTTGTTGGTCTATCTGGAAGCCCGAGAATGAAATGTCCAGGGTTTGAGATCATTGTTGACTGAGTTTTGAATGGTGAAGTATTGAATGTAGAAATTGTACTGAGCGGAATGGAAACTGGTGGTGTCCGGGGAATGACTGGTGTAACGGAAGGCTTCCTTTTTGCTACTTTCCTTGCTCGTTGAGCCAATTGACTTAAATCAGCTGAAGGAAAGATTGGAGTTGCCTGTAAACCTTGGTATAAAGTCAGGCCAGGTAAATATCCCTCCGTTGTAGGGATTGAAAGTAATTTTGGCATGGGCCGGCCATTGAGTAATTTAGGAACATTCTCTGCTGGGACATCTGATAAGGTGGAGACTGGCGGAGACTTTTTCATTGATTTTTGTTTTCTCATTTGTTGACTTCCGGATAATTCGTTGTGCATTGGGTGTCCGTTTGAAATTTTTGACCTATCTGATGAATCTGGCAAACCAGCAGGCCTTATGGCTTTGTACATTGATTGATTCTTGAAGGCTTGATTTTGCATTAGTTCATTTAAGATGCTTGTTGCAGTTGAAGTTTCTAATAACCCAAGAGGTTTGAGTTGTTGCTGATTTCTTGTTTGGTTCGCCAATGGTCCTTGCTCTTGAGGTTCCAAACCAGATGTCAAGTTGAAGTAAGAGTTGAGAATTGTTGAACGAGAATCAATTGCACCTGCGCCTAACGTAGCCAAAGATTTCGATGGGACGCTTTTGAATTGGAGATCTGAAATTGATTTATGACCTATCCGTTTTATTGATTTTATGGAAGACGCATTACCAAGGCCTCCATCTTTCCCTGCTCCAATAGTAACCTAAAAATATTGAGAAAGTAAAAAAAAATATTATGAAGAATTATTTTTGGAAGCAGTTTGAAACAAAAATTGCTTAAAAACAGCTTTTTTTCCGAATACAAAAAAAAAAAAAAAATGGAAATCCTAAAAAATATTTTTTGAATTTTATACCACGAAGAAGATATAAGTATACTTTATAGCTATAAGATACCTTGCTCCGCTGAGAAGCCTTTAGTTTGCTGGTCCATATGAGATGTTGATAATGTTTGAAGGCTGACTCTACAGTAAGTCCATCAGGTATCATACCCTATAAATAAATCTAATGGTAACGAGGCACACTACTAAAGTCACTAGATTATAGTGTCTGTAGATGAAAAAAAAAATTTTTAAGTATGGAATTTATACAAGCTCACCTTCGACCTCAAATGTCTCTTGTATGCTTCCACAAGGATAGGTCCTATCCCATTTTCCTTGAGATTGCTCTTCTGAATCTTGAGATAGGAAGTATAGATCCCCAGAGCCACATCCTGTGAGTTATTTCCACAATTATTGAGCAGCCTTTTAGCCGCCGCCACAGCACTCGTTATTGCTTGTTGAGAAAATTGTTCCCGTTCAAAGTCATACAGGTACTTTTTGTCTGAATCAGGAACTTTTGCGAGCTGAATACCAATTTCCGCCAACATCTCGTGATCATTGAGTCCATTCAAGATTTCCAGGAGTATCTGAATCGTCTTGGACATGTGATAAGGGAAACTCCCAGGTCGGTCAATATCGTCTATTGGATTTCTCCATATACCCTGGAATTGACAGGCAACATAAAAAAAACAACTCATAAACTAAAATCTAAAATGATGAACTCACATTGAAGAAATTGCTCGGCTTCCTGTCCCCAAATAATCCGATTATCCTCTTCTTTGTCAAAGTCCCAGTTCCCAAAAGCCAATCCCGACTCACCTTCAGATGTTCTTTACAGAATGTGGAGTAGGTGTAGGCAATGCGAAAGTAGGATTTGTGATGTGCGGGAAATCTGTAGATACATTCTTGCATTGCTTTTACGCAGTGAGCGAGAATTCGACCACCTTTGATACTTTTGAACTCTGGAAACTGATCTTCTATAGACATAGGCGAAAGCTTCTGAGCCAGAAGTGGAGCCTCACCATTCTCCGTACAGTTACTCTCATTTAGTGGTAGCAAACTTTTTCTTCTTTCCTCAGCCAACTTGGCCTCAGCCAATTTTACTTCTCTCATTTCCTTCTCTCTCAGTTTCTCTTGAAATACAGATAGTCCGAACGAAATAGGTTGTGCTGGTGGTTTGGATTCCTCCTTTAATTCTTCATCTGAAGAAGAATCTGAAGAATCTTCGTCGGACGACAGAGAAGATGAAGTCGTACTTTTGGAAGATGCTTCCACGTCTGCTTCCTCTATCACCATCTCCTCCACTTTACTCAGCATCTCTTCCATCAATCCCTTCACATTTGCCACTGTCTGAAATCAAAAAAAAAATAATAATAATAAAAATTGAACCATCCTACATATTCAAACTCAATGTAACCTTACTCGTTCGTGCTTCTTTCGCTTACTCTCAGTTCCGGAGTCTGGTCTTTTGACTCTTGATTTCATAAACGGACTCTCGCTAGCTCTTTCAACAAACTGGAGTAAAATTTTCTCAATTTCTGCACTGAAGTCGTGTTTTTCCATGTAATTAAGGACGCTGACGTGAATCCTGATATTTTAAATTATTAAATTTAGTTGGGCTATCAGAGCCTAGCAAAGTAGTATAATGCTTACCTGTAAAATATTTCGAGAGCTTCAATAGCCAATTCCTGAGGTGAGTAGAAATTGATTTTCATTGGATAGACTGCCCCATGCTCATCCAATAGTTTTCCAGCTAGTTCATACTGCTCCAGAAATGGAACAGGCGTATGCGGGTCTAGTTTTTCCATTACTTTGCCGAGCATGTAATGATGAATCCATATCTCCTCGTGTTGCTCATTCACTTCTTTATCTTCGCCATTCGTCCGGACATTTGCAACCGATGGTTCGAAGCACCTCGCTGATCTAGCCAAAAACTCTTCTTTTTTTGCCTCAACCAAATCAAAATGGTCAAGACTGAGCTGATCTGCGTTTTGTTTCATAAGACGAGAGCAGAATGAGTGCATGGAGTAGAGAAAGCTTCCGAATTCGATTCTGAGTTTCGAACTTGATGGATCCAGCTCAAGTGCATTTTGAAAACATTTCACTGCCACATTTGCACGAGACATAATTTCTGTTATGTTGAAATTGTCACAAGAGTTGAGTCTTGTGTTAACTCGTTCGGCTTTTGCTAGAGCAATAGCGGCCCAGGAGTCGAATCTTACTGGACTCAAGGACAAATCCCAGGTGTAGAACTCTGTGGATTTAGTCCATTCTTTTACCTTGAAGTGATGGTCTCCTAAGAGGTAGAAAATATCACGAAACTTTGGGTCGAAAAAATTTTCTTTTTCTTCATCGAATTCTTCAACATCCCCGTCGAGAAATTCCTTCAATTTATTGAAGGTTGACTCGGGCTTTTGGTCTGGAGGAATAAGTTCTAGTATTCGTGTGAAGAGTCCTGCCTCATCACTTGAAATGGAATTGTAGGAGTCAAATTCCGGAAGATTCTCCGGTCTGTAGTATTCGTAGAGTTGGTGACTTCTGTTTAGGTCGAGTGTGATAGTTGAATTCCGATGATCCGTCAAGTACTTGACTTTGGAAAGCCTTGTGGGGTAACCGTAGAGACAGAAAACAGCCTGTTCAATGCTATGTCTCAGTTCCTCATGCTCAGAGTATGGCTCACATGACACCAGTGGCAAGAGGCTGTCCAGTGTGTATGTGAGGAGTTTTCCCTTGTTCAGCGTACACTTTCCTCCGTAGACCATCTGCTCATGAGCAAACTGAAGAACCAGAATGGAATTTGGAGTAGACTCTTCTTCCAGATGAAAATCAGGATTATATTGTTCCCATTTGTAAAGGACGGCATGAAGTACACACCATGGAGAAATGAGGACGGAGGCTGGGATGGGATATTTTTGTTCAGAGACCAAAAGCGCCATCATCCCCTTCACGGTTTCTCGAATCAGTCGAATTGACATCTTATATTCAGGAACACACACTACTCTCTTGAGCATGATAATAATTTTTGGAAGAATAGGCTCATTGGTACGAACTTTGCAGTGTTTTATTACTTTCAAGCACTCTGAATGGCATTCAGCGTAGTGCTGGAGTTGGAAGTAAGAATCTGCGAGATAAATTCGATTCATGAGATCAATTCCTTTGGAGCTGTCGGATTTATAGCAGAACGGGAGTATTTCGATCAACTCTGCATAGTTATTGGCTTCGTACAACTCTGTCACTCTGTTGACGCTCTCCATACGTTGGAGAAAATTTAGTTTCTTTGTCACTTCTTCGAGAGTGATAAGAGAATCGACTCGAGTGTGTGTTTGGATTGTCAGTTCGTCGCTGAGCTTACGTTGAATTTCT
This sequence comes from Holacanthella duospinosa, assembly GCA_002738285.1. Classification (NCBI taxonomy): domain Eukaryota; kingdom Metazoa; phylum Arthropoda; class Collembola; order Poduromorpha; family Neanuridae; genus Holacanthella; species Holacanthella duospinosa. Next base: position 1,359,659 of record NIPM01000006.1, on the reverse strand, counting down.
TCCAAGTAAAATCGAGCTTTTTCGAAAGTGGGATCACCAGATTGTGCTAGGGAAAGGTTGTATTTGGCGCGGAGCCAATCCAACCTAATCTCAAGTATTTGGCTCTCTATCACTCTACACGTTTCCGAAACAAAGAAGAGGCTGAGATTGAATTTCTCGTCATCTTTCAGCATAGAAATAGATGATGATGTCTCGGCCCAGAGTTCCAACATACTCAGTGTCACTCGGCATTCTATTTCTAAGCTCCGGTGAACGAAATCTACAGTTGTAAAGGCATCTGGATGAGGCACATGATTTCTGAAATTACGTTATCAGACATCCTTTATGTACTGAAGAAAATTGGAATACATGGGCAAATACCTGTATAGTGAATAAAGCAGTATATATTTATCGATGAGCTCAGATGGCCAACGCTTGTCGGTTTTCTTTGCTAGAACCCTCGTCAATTCAGTAAGAAGGTCCAGTGTAGACGAGTTTCTTTGCTCAGTTATGAACTTTTTCACATTGGCGACTTCATCTTCGGTACCAAAATATTTGTACCCATTTTCACCTACAGTTGATTCGCTGTCGTCTGGAGTTTTGCCCATTGTGTCTTTGTCTTCATCATCTGCGTCCTCCATGGTTCTAAAAATATAAAAGAGTCAGTAATAATGAATTTCTAGAAATAAGAACTAATTTAATTAAACTTACAACAATGAGATTGGGATGACGTTTTTGAGTTTTGTGATGAAATCCGTTTTTTTGGTCACATGAGCCTGAACAGGAATGGCCAGGTTTCCCCTCACTCTCTCTGACCGCCGCTTCCCTTCGAACTGCCACCATTTCACATCGCGTTTTGCTTTCTTCTTGCTTCGATCCTTGAGCTCGTCATCTTCCTTCTCGGTAGCCTCATTTGAAGGACTGTCTGGAGATTTATCTCCGTATCCATTCTCTGCAATCAATTCAAATAAATTTCCATTCACCCATGCCGTTGATTCACAATGAGCTGGTCATGGAAACATTAAGAAAAGTAGTAAAATAATAATTTACCAACGACAGTGTCGCCAAGTACATCTGTCCCGCTTTCGTTTTCCAAGTCATTCAGTTTTATCTCCTCCACAGAACTCCGGCGATTGTACAGATCAGTCTCCAAGGCAAGCACAGGGTTTCCGTGTTCGTCATCTCCTAATGCACCTGTTGTTTCCACAGCACTCACCGGATCCGAAACTTCACGTATTAGCTGAACTGGTCGCAACAATCCCTGTATTGATAGATGTTAAGAATTTGTAATATTGTTGCCAATTCAGAATAACATATGATGTAGTAGATACTACATACTCTAACTTTCTTCGCTTGTTGATACAAAAGAATCACAATTCGAGAAAGTTCGGCCCACGTAAATGAATTTAATGACTGCTCGGAAACAATGATTTCGGAATTCTGAACAATTTCCTCTTCAAATATTTTCTCTGCTTCCTCTCTTTGCGCCCGTAAAAGAGTATCCACTTCAATCAGAAACTTATCTTCCCAGTCTTTGGCATATGGTGTATTCACATTGAGAGCTTCCCAGTCAGGTATAGATTCCTTATTCTCTGATTTCATGGAAGGCTGAATACGGAAGATATGATCTCGAAAAACTAAACCACGAATAAATGAAGGATCTTTAGCTAATCCAATGGCACAATATCTGAGACAGGCCGTGGAATCGAAGAGTACATAGGCAAGAGTAATTAAGTTTTCCAGACATCCCCAATGATTCGAACTACACTCATACCCTTGTGCAAAGGCTGCAAATGCCAGTTCATAGTCAAGAATTTTTGAAGCAGAAATTCCAAGACGATACCACAGAGTGACATTGTTGGGATCAAGTGCTATAGCTTTTTTCATTACTCGCACTGCAGCTTCTGGATCAGGCTTTAAAGAATAGTGAATTGAGCTGAGCGTTTTCAAGCAACCGAGCTTAATTTGTAATTGTTTTGGTGAACATTTCTTCAAATTATCTTCCTGCATACGTATAACTCATTAGTAAATAAATAAATAAGCCTTCATTATTGAAAAGTTATAATTTCTAAATTTCACCTCTAGAAATGGTAGTTCCAAAATCATCTCTAATGCATCAATAGCAACATCAAATCTACCATCGGCTACCAATTGAAATGTGTGATTATATATTTCAATCGCTTCTTGTTCCTACACAATAAAAACAATATATCATTTTAGTTACTAAATTAATATGTATAGTAAATGGCTACCTGAGCCTCCCTTGTAGGTTTCCTAGCATTGTCTCCTAAGTTGTCTTCTTCATTATCGCAGACTTCATTTAAAGCTCGAATTCGAATCATCTTCTGAAAAAAAAAAAAAATTAGTAAGACGCATTCATGTTACTACTTACTAATTGGATATCATACCTAAGTCGCAAAATTACAGAGGTTCATTTTTAATAAAAGTAAAAAAATATTAAGTTCACTTACCGAACTGTCGGATTATATCAAGTTAATTATTTATACTGAATTTCACAAAAGTCTGATGAGTTACTTTAAACCTGTAAATTCATAACACAGACAAAACAAATATTGAGTAAATACTTGAATGAACACAAATTGTTGGTACTGCAGATTGCAGATATTGCAGAAAAGAAAAATTATTTAATTAAAGCTTAATGCTCAATTGTCGGGTGTGAAATTATAAATTTATTATTTTGACAAAACCGTAAAAATGAGAATAAGAATTTCTCTAATCGACAGACAAATTCTCTATCTCCCGCGACGTGCCATACCGCGTGACTAAAACACAGAAAATTAGGTCATAATACTCTTCAGAGATGGTAAATATCTCATATTTACGATAAATATCAATTATTATGATATTCTTTTCATATTTACCCGACAGAATAATTTTGGTATAATTAAAGGAAACGCACTCCTCGCGGATTTGGGTAAGTAATACCTCAATCGATCAGAAATTTCATGTATATGACGAATCTCGCAGTCATTAGTGGCGGTCAAGTCAAATTTTGCAAAAACTTTGCAAATTTGTGCAAAAAACAATTTTTTTTTGCAATGTCTTAGCCAAATATCCTCGTGTAATTGGGTAAGTGATACCTCAATCAATCAGAAACTTAATGTAGATTACGAATCTGGCATCTATTATTGACAATCAAGTCAAACTTTGCAAAAATTATGCAAATTTGTGTCAAAAAAAAATTTTTTTTTTCTGCAGTGACTTACCCATATGTATTTGTCCGGATTTGAGCATGTGAAAGGTTGATCGATCAGAAATTACACAGAAATTATGCATTTTTCAAAATTGNATATATTTTTCTGCAGTGACTTACCCATATGCATTTGTCCGGATTTGAGCATGTGAAAGGTTGATCGATCAGAAATTACACAGAAATTATGCATTTTTCAAAATTGAGAAATTTTTTCCTTGCTATTACGTAGATTGAGAGGGTACTTTGTCAATGTTTTTGTTAGGTAATTAATAGACGTATTCACGCATAAACGGATCGATGACATGCACAATCGTTATTGCATTAGTTGAGTGTCATTGCATACCTGTAACGGATATCGCGTTCAAGTAGTTCATACTATATTTCCCCGCGGCGTTTGAACGAGCCGAAGGCTCGTTCAACAGCTATCGGGGGCACGCGAAGCGCGCCGCCATGTTTTTCGCGTAATAACAAAATACTGGTAAATATTTTATTGATTAACAACCTAACGAATCCTAATCCTAACAACGAATGCATATTAAATCCTATTTTTGTTCCATTTTGAATAATTCATAACTTTTTTTCTACGCGTTTCCGGTGAAAGTTTTTTCATATTTGTGATCAGCGACCCCATTATTAGTCTACAAAATAAACTTCATCATAATTTGATGTGCTTCGGAATACCTAATGTTTTCCCCGCACATTTAGGTAAGTCACTTAAAAAANAACTTCATCATAATTTGATGTGCTTCGGAATACCTAATGTTTTCCCCGCACATTTAGGTAAGTCACTTAAAAAAGATTTCACAAAATGAGACTTGAACGCCATCAACGGATGTTAGATTTGTAATCTACGTGAAATTTCTGATCGATTGAGGTATAGCTTACCCAATTCCACAAGAATATTTGGGTAAGACAGTGCAGAAAAAAAAATTTTTTTTTTGCACAAATTTACAAAAATTTTGGAAAATTTGACTTGACCGCCACTAATGAATGCCAGATTCGTAATCTGCATGAAATTTCCAATCAATTGAGGTATCACTTACTCAATTCCGTGAGGAGTGCGTTTCCTTTAATTGTTCCATAATTTTTTTCAAAATCACCATATACCTAAATATAAACGTACATATTCCNGAAATTTCTGATCGATTGAGGTATAGCTTACCCAATTCCACAAGAATATTTGGGTAAGACAGTGCAGAAAAAAATTTTTTTTTTGCACAAATTTCCAAAAATTTTGGAAAATTTGACTTGACCGCCACTAATGAATGCCAGATTCGTAATCTGCATGAAATTTCCAATCAATTGAGGTATCACTTACTCAATTCCGCGATTAGTGCGTTTCCTTTAATTGTTCCATAATTTTTTTCAAAATCACCATATACCTAAATATAAACGTACATATTCCCCAGAAAAGTCAGAGATAAACGTTTTCTAGAAAAAATTGCATTCCTAATATTTTTGCTTGCTGGGTAAAGAAGGAGAAAATTAGGAAAATGGTATTCAAAGTGAGTATATTTGTCACCAATAAAAACAAATAGACGGCAGGAGTAGGGCAGTTGTAGTTGATGTACTTTGGGTTATTTCCTTTTTATGCTCCTATCTTTGATTTAAAAATTTTGTGAATACTTGCCATATTTAGGCTGTAAAAATAATATCAGATACCATTTTTTTTCACTTTGACCGAATAGAGAATTAAATAAAATATAATTTAAATTTTTTCATTAAAAGTCTTGAATTTAATTAATTTAATTCTTTTTTCTAACAAATTTGATTGAATTTTAAATTGAGAAAAGCTTTGAACTAAATTTTTCTACTCTAGCTAACATTAATTAACATTGAGTAATAAAATTTCTGATTTATTTATCTATTTTCAAATGTCAAAGTTATTCCTGATAAGGACAGTAATAAGAATAAACGGATATTTGAAAATAAAAATAAATATCATAAATATCATTGATATTTACTTTATGGATAAATATCCAATGATATATATCGATAGGGTGATATTTACCATCCCTGAATCCTACAGAAACATCTGTGCAAGTTTTTGGGCGCAAAAATAAGAATCAGATTCAAGAGTTGTTTCACTGAGTTGAGTCTGAGTCTGCGTGATTATTTTTCATATGTGTAAACTTTGCTATTATTTTTACATTTCCTAAGGTGTATGAAATCGATATTCAAATTTGAATTTTTATTAAATCGAAGCCGAAATCGATCATATTCTACCAATTGAAATTTCTAAAAGAATTAAACAATTCTTTCACATAAATTTTTAAATAAATAAATTTTCAAAAATTTGTTTACATTGAAGGTAGGAATAATTATGTTAAAATTCTATCTAATTACTACAATGAAAATAAATAAATGTAATAGGAAACTTCGGTAATTTGTTCACTTTGGACTCACCATCAAAGCATATCACAACTAACAAAAAATTTCTCAAAGTTATACTTAGACAAGGTACTGGTTATTGCTAATATTTAGCGGTGTAACGCAACGTAAGTATTTAATTAATTTTTGTTCTAAATTTTTAATAATTTGGTTGGATTTGGCAAAAAATTTGTAGCAGTTTTTAAAGAAAGCGGCAAAGCAACGCGTGTACTTAAAGCTCTCTGTCTTATTTCTTACATAAAATAATAGGCTGGATTTTTACAGGTTGAAAATGAGCCAAACATACTTTTATATTTTTGCTTGAAAAGAGTATTAATTCCGCGCTCTGCCTTATTTTATCCGAAAAAAATTTTTACTTCAAAACGAAATCGAGAATTCAGTTTCGATAAAGTTATATCTGTGAATGATATCTCAAATCATACAAAAGAATATCAGAGTGAAAGTAACCGACTAGCACCCCCAACCTGTTCTGTGAAATAGCCACACGTCTGGTAACATTTGAAATCGTTTGCTAAAATTTTATTAGAAAGCCTAAATTTAATCGTTAGGATTCAATCAACAAGTAGCTCTGAAAATTTCTAAGTTTTTTGACAAAATCCGTTTCGCAAAATTTTTCTTCTTTGATGTTATTTTGTTATTTCTTCATAAGAGACAAAATAACCTCTACAAAACTTGTTCGATTTTGTTTTTCAAAAAACTTACATAAACTTTGAGATAGGGAATTTAATATTAAAACATTTGGAGACACTCTCAGTGCCTCTGTTTGGTAAAATCCAACCACGAACTAAATAACTCAAAGGCCTAAGTAAGGTAAAGTTCGGCGTTTGACTTTGGGATCTGCTCGGGCTCTTAAGAAAATATAGTTTGGGTTCTGCTCATGCTCTATTTAAACTGTTCCCTTGGATTCTTTCCGACTCAGAATCTTTTTCAATAATCATCCTTTTAGACTAAAACTAAAAAATTGTTCCCATGATTGATTTCCTCGCACTTCTTTCGTATTGAGATATTCAAAGAAGAGCTCGAGTGAGCAAGAGCCCAAGGCCAGGAGCCCACACTGCCGAGTTTCAAACTAATAAGAGAATATTCAAACTACCATACCACTCGCTCCTCCTAGGGACAAAGAGACGGGGATTTTGACTTAAAGCTAATCGAGTGTCGGGCTATTTTATAATTTGGGTAGTATTTTCGAGTCAGTTAGTTTGACTTTGGTCACAAACTAATTTTTTAAAGCTATCGTATTTTAAACTAGAAATTACAATTTTTTGTAAACTGTACTAACTAATCTGATGACGGTGCGAGCACTCCAGTGACGACAGAGAAGTGACATCCAGCAGCGGCATCGTCTATACCTTCGAAATCGTAATTGCAACAAAGGAGGATCTTAGTAAGTTTATTGCAGACGGGTAGAATGTTGTGCGATTATTGACAATTGATGCTTCACTGAAAAATTCAAGTCATTCAACATTCAACCGAAGGTTGCTATGAGAAATTAATCTAAACTGGCTATGATCATAGCCAGTTTAGGTCGATAGTATTAACCAATGAATGCGGGATAAAGTTAAAAATTTTAATTTGTTGAGGCTGGAGGATCGAAGTAAAGCACCCTCCGCTGATTTTATCAGCCCATTGCCTCCTAACAGATCAACCTGACCTACGGACCCTAACAAAAAATCTTAACACTAGTGCAATGGGCTGATACATAGGGCTGATTACATAGCGCTGATAGATTTAGCGGACGGTGCTTTAGTCCTACCAGCCGGGGAATTACACTTATAACAATAATTCAGAATTAGCACTGGAAATAGTGCAATATTAATTGCATTACTTTACTCTTTATTGTTATAGCTTTAGCAAGATATACGTATATACACTATGTATGTGAAACGCGTGTGGCTTTGTAATTACAAAGTTTGTATGTTGTGTCATAATAATTAATCAAGAAGAGCGGTGATTGATTTAAAAAATCTTAGTAACATTAACATAGAGTCTAATGCGTTCAATGGTTCAGTTTTTTTTCTTCTTACTTTGGTGTGCATCAACCACCTCTGCCTAAACCCAACCCAGGATACTAATGTCATGCCATCAACTAAAGTGTAACTTAAGGATGAGTTCATCCTACTCAATAATTGCTGATTTGAATCAAAGTCAAATCACAACACGAGAAGGAGTAAAAGTGCAGACTAATTCTTACAACAGTAGTTAGTTACAAAATCCAACAAGTTGGTATCCCTTCTTAACCGTTCACGATAATCTCTTAACAAATTGGATTGTTGATGTATTATTAAGTTGTGTCTAATTCACTTCATTTGTTGCTCATTTCTCTGTAGCACCAAATTCTACAAGAAGGAACAAGGCTAGAAATTTTGAAGAAAGTGAAAATTTTAATATCCCAGGAGTTGATCGTAGGCACGTGAATGGTAGAGGGATTCATAGCTACGAGCGTGAATGGGATCATAGGCTCTGGGTATCAAAGTATCGTAGCTTAGAGATTTTGGATGAACGACTGGAAGTGTAGCAGCTTGAGAGCGAGCCAGTGTCATCACTACTTTCTTGTGAGATAAATCATTTCTGATGTCACGTGTTTCTCGATCCGCTTGCTCCTTCAACTGTACGGTATAATCAATTGGTTAATCAGTTTTTATTGGAAACTAATTCAGCGTTGCAGCTTCATTACCTTGATCTCAGATTCGAGTCGAAGCTTTGCAGATTTGACCTTCTGTTGAAGTTCTTTTATCTCATGTTGAAGACGAGCCGCCATTATCTTGTAGTTTGCCTGAGAAAATGCAATGTCCAATAACACATTTTCAAATACTCTGAACTCTAAAATCATCTTTTAACCTTTTTTGAAGGACCATCTCTTAGACGAAGGGGTAAGTCTCTCCCTTCCAGATGAGCCAAGAGTCGTCGGTGAACTGTATTAAGTTCTGCTCTCAAGGTATTGCATGAAGCTTCCATTGGACGTGTTAGTGCAGATTCCTCGATGTACTTCTTGTGCCAGAACTCATGACGCTGGAACACAGAAGTAAGCATAGGTCAATATTCAAATTTCTAAAAATAAGGCAGTTTCCTCGTTGCCTTTGGATCGATTCTAGATGTGTGCAAACCATTTTCTTGAGTATTACATCTTTGTTGGTTAAAAACCATAGAGAACTAAATTCTAAGTTTTTATCAGGAGACTCACAGTTGAAAATTCATCGACCGTTTTTCTATAATGGTTTTTCCATCTTAACCAAGCACGCGATGTTTTTCATCTATCGAATTCTGAATTCAAGGTTTTCTAGATTTTGAGATTAGCTTTTAGCTTGACAGAAGGACACAGACGGTTGACGTAGTGTGATTATTATGTCAATTTTTTTAAGGAAACTACCTTAGATTGGTTTTAGTACTAAGTTTACCCGATTTATTTTTTCTCGTTTTTCCTTGACTCGAGATTGGAGATCGTTTGCTCGTTGGACAAGCTCAGCTCGACGGAGTTCTGCGTCATGACGGAGCTGAACCGTTTCTGTGATATCTCTCAATATTTTATCCCCTGGAAGAAAGAACATAAATAATTTGGATTGATAAGTATTTGATTACTGAAGAACTTACTAGGATCAGGCTCATGATTCTTTTGAACAGTATTATGAATTGCTTGCTCAGAGCTACATTTTCTAAGTGGAGATTTCTGTTCCCTAAATTCTAGAGTATAGCCATGACTAAATTCTGTATGAATCGTTTGAACACTTTTGTCAAACATTTGAACAGGTCCTGACTCTCTAACACGGAAAGAATAAAAATACCCATGTTCCATCCCATTATTCCAGAATTCTGTGGAAGACTCCTCATCAGTTTCTATAATAGACGTAGGTGGTGGAAGGAAGTGACGCTGACCATTCTCACGAAAAAGAATTCGGGGCAGGGGCAAGGACGTGGCAGAACTTGGCTGGGGTGACTTTACTGTTGATTTTCTCGTATGGACTCTTGCGACTGGGATAGAAGTATGGGTTAATTCTTCGAGCAGACTCGGATGACTGATGTAGTAGTTGTTAGAATCAAGATTAGGCAAGGACTGTGTCATATTCATCATTTTTTTCATTTGAAGTTCAGACAGGGGTTCTGCGGTAGTAATAGGTTGAGGGTCTTTCAAATTGGCATAAATCGGAACGCTTGCACTCGTTTGTCGTTGAGATGGTGAGCCCAGTGTTGCTCGACCTTTTCGATTCTTTTTAGTTTTCGCATTATGGTGATTCTGGTGGGAGTGTTGAATGTAAGTTTGGATCCTCTCTTCAACATAGACTCGTCTTTTTTCTCTGGCGAGTGCTTGTCTCGCCAATGTGACTTTGTTGAGACGCTGTGGATAGTTCGAAGGGCGCCTGGGATCAGGATATGACAGTCTTTTTGGTTTCTTTCCACTTTTGACCTTTCGATGATGTTGAGTCGGAAGTATTTCAGTAGAATTGAAACCTTTAGAACAATCAGCCCAACTTTTTCGCTTGGATGAACTAGCAGTCGCATATGTTTCAAATTCCTCTTGTTCTCTTGTGGTAGCTGATCTTTCATTATTTTCAGACTCATTTTCTAATATGGTGGATGTGACATAGTAAGAAGGGATTTCAGGATTTGGAAGAGATTCTTCACTCTCTTCTTCAAAATCGTCGTCGTATGAATATGAAGTGTCTGCCTCACCTACATGAATGACAGTTTCGGGAGATGATGGACTTTCTGTGAAACAACTGTCGAATGATTTTTGATGCTCAAGTTCATGTCTCCGTCGAGATAGATGAGATTCGATGGATTGATGGGACCTCGTTTCCTCATCGTTGAAATTTTCGTCATTTTTCAAATCTCTCTCTGGGATTTGATCATCCGACTCTTTTGTCTGTTGGCTTGAAGTTATGGATTCATCGTGCTCATAATCCAAAAGACTTCTTAGTATTTCGTTCTCTCTTATACTGCTATTGTGGCTGCATTCTTCCTCCGAATATTCATTGTCAAGTACAAACGCTGACCTAAGAACATTCTCATCACTAAAATTTTTATTTTCTCTCAGAGTTTCTACTCCTTCGTCTTCGACGTGATGACTTCTTACTTCCTGAGGTAAATCTTCACGCTCAAGCTCAGAGTCTGGGTTCTGATTATGAAAATTTTCATCTTTCTGAATTGAAATTTCAGTCTCTTTGGAGTGATAACGATTTGGTTCATGTGACGAAACTTGCCGATAAAGTTGAAAATCAGGATTAGGGTGACTACGTTGTAAATTTTGATCTTCTCGTAAAATAGAAATTTCTGTCTCTTCGGAGTGATTGTTACCTAAAGAAGAATTGCACTCGGGACAGTACTGGGTTAGTGTACTTGTGTTCATGGTTGATCTTGAGATAATAGAATTTGATATAGAGTAGATGGGAGTGGGAGTTGGGCTGATTGTAATTGATGGGAAAGGTGTCGTTGTGGGCTGTGGAGATTCGGATTGTCTCCGTTGGAGTGGCTGAATCGCAGGGATTATGATAGTGATGTTCATTTTCAATTTGGTTAATCAGTTAAACTTTACAGGTAGACTCAACGGTAGAAGAAAGTTTTTAGTTTTGAAAAATAATGAGGAGAACTGTTCTGACCTCACCGGACAGGACTAGACTGGACTTAGTTGGTTGCAAGAATGGTTTCCTGCTTCTAGAAAAAATTTACTGGACGCATGTTCATTTGGAGTCCTCATTTTCAAAACGGGAAACGACTATAGGAAGCTAGCGTGACTTTCTACTTTAGAATAAAATTCTCGAGGACGAAGATTTGTTTTTTTGTTACTGATTATAAGTTTTGGGAGGTCGAACCTAGTGGTCATGAAGCAGAGTAATGCGTTATTTTGGAATTTTAATTAGAGCTTTTCATATTCGTCGTCGTAGAAAATTTGTACATTATGGTCCTTCGTTTGATAACATACCTGAGGTTAGATATGGAGAATGATGCAACGGTGAGACCCCATTTTTTTTTCGACTATTTGAATCTACGTTTCCATTATGGCAGGTTTTTGTTGCAATTTTTAAGTAATAAGAAATTTTAACATTTTTTGGAAAGAAATTAGGGAATAGAGATCATCGAACTCTTGGATGTATCATGCACCAAATGCTACCTAATCTCTGCCTGGTTTCCTATCGAGAATTTAAAAATTAACTAAACTACTGACAACGTTTTCCTAGCGATCACTAAAGATCACCTTATTTCCATGAGTCTGAAATTCTGAAATGTTCAAAGTGTTGTATGGTGTTGGTCATTTCCATGTAATGCCTCAATTAAATTTAAAAACTGAACTATTCTTGTAGTAACTCGTTGCTCAATCAGGTTCGAATAACCTTTAAATTTTCCAAATAGGATGTGAATTTTTTAATTTTCATGTGAGATTACGTAAGAAAGAGCAAGTATTTTTGCAAGAAGATATGGAACCAAAATTTGACGAATCTTTTTTTTATAAACTTGTTGTTCATGAGTTATGTAAACAAATGTTGAATGCATTTGGTTATTGGATGTAACTTGAATTTTTTTCTGGTCGAAAAAAAAAAATTAAGAAGAAACCACTATCCAACACCATTTTTCTACTGTCCCATTTAATATCCATGGGATAAGGGGTCCTGAAGAATGGTTTCTACCATTTTATATTTTGCCATTGCCTCCATTTTGAGTACGACAGCACTATATGTCCATTAGATGAATCTTTTTGAAATAAATTTTGAAATTTATAAGAAATCAAAGTTCGCGCATGTGTACCATTAGGGGCATGGAGTCTCACAAACATCCTAATGATACCTCAGGTAGTGCACATACTCCACCTTATTTGATCTCATAATCTCCAATAAGTCATTTCGGACGATTAGTCAATGACTGGTGTGTCAATAATGTACGGGGATGAGAAAGTTAATGACATGAGTCTATTTGTTTTTGACTATTGGTTAGTGAGACGTAGGAGATAAGGATCTGAATTATATAATAACTTACGTTTCCTTGCTCTGTTGTGATGGCAGAGGTCATGACAGATATGGGGTGGTGTGTCCTCTCGCATGAGAAGCGGAAGTGGACTGATCATGCGGGGATCATCACTCGGTAGTACTTCCAAGAGATAAATTTCTGGGTCACTGGTAAACGGTGGAAGAAAGTTCTTGACTTTCAGCTCAAATTCTTGCTTTGGTTTCAACTGAAATTTAGACAGGATGTTATTAGATTAGTTTCCTTCCAATTTTGAAGTAGAAACTGTTAATAAGTGTCAATGATTTTGGAAATCATTTTATAGCTGGATTCATATAGTTGCCTTTCCCCGATCATACTCTGAGGAAAATGCAATACAATTGTAAACATTCAGCACATAATATGGTTACACTTGGAAAAAGTGATTGTGTCATTGAAATTTTGCTAATCACTGCAGTTTCCTCGGAATACGATCGGGAAAAGTCAACTACGGATCTGGCTTACTACTTCAAACTACAATGTTATTAGTACTTTTTGTTTGTTTATATTTTTTTTAACCTGTATGAAAATGTTACCAACACTTCTGATGAAGATAAAGTCCCTTGGTATGACATCCGGTCCAAGTTGCATTGCTAATTCCCTTCTCAAATTGTGTATTGTGAGTTGTGGTAAAACTCTGGAATTAATATCAAAAAAGCAATCACATAAACCTCTTCATTTTCGCTGTTCGCGGTTAATAATTGACATCTTATAGTTTAAAATAATTTTTTTTTTTATGATTTACGTTTAATATATTGCCAATTTAATTTTAGATGATTGACAAATTTAATTGATTGTTTCAATAATTTTCAGAACACAAAACATTGGGTTCGGAAGTGACTAATTGGCAATAACTAAAGGATCGAATGATCTCACCTGACAAATCCAAAAGAAATTCCTTCCTCAACGATGTTGTGTCTGTAGAGTCTTCTGGATAGAACCCATTTTTCTCTCGGTAAGACAAATACTTGTAAATCTACTAACTGTGAACGTGAAAGTAGAACCATTTTTTAATCTCTTCTGGATAATATTGGAGAATATTTAAGAGAAAGTGTTCATTGACTGGACTTACCATTGTAACTGGATATGCAGCTGGAATTCTACTCTTCCTTCCACTTTGGTCGTATTTCTCAGTCACGCTCTTCCTTCCGGTTTCCTTTTCTTTCTTTCCACCACCCATTATCTTCTACAATACAAAGTCTATTGAGTCTTGGAACGAAGGACAACCATACAAAAATTCTTCAAGTATGAGACTGTAGTTCTGAAGATGAGAAAACTCTTGCCTCGACTGACTTCTGAGTGAGACGACAACTTCTGAACGAAAACAAATCTGGATCCACACTACGAAGTTTTTCACCGTTTCCGTTGGCAATGAGGGAATTCTAAAAGTCAAACTCATATGGTAACTTTAGGTTGAATCAGAACTAGAACCCCTACCCCACTTTGAGCACCTTGAGATGACCCAGTTTTTGAGCTGAGAGGAACGAGTTCATCAGATCTAAGATCTACTGCGCTACGAACTCCAACAAGAGGATTTCTTTCTACGGCCTCAATTCCTTCATCAGTCCTACTGAACTCGGGAACATGAAATCCAGCAGAATTATTGTCCCAGAGAGCAAGTGACCTCCATTCTAATTCTATCGAAACAATAGTTACCACTTATCCAATGAGGGTTGCATGAATGAAGAAACATGTTCAGAAAAACTAATAGTTGAATAACGTGACAAGAGCTACGACGAAATTGGAAATTAGGATTTCAGGCATAGTTTCCTTTTCTAAAAAAAAATTTATTTGATTAGTTGTTGAGTTTCCTCTGATTAATTGGGGTTGTTTTGTTTTTATAAATACTAAAGTTAATAGTTGGTTAGGAACTTTAATTCAAATCAAAGATTTGACTACAGAGGGTATCCTTGACTTGTTTTAAGAAGGTTTCATTTTCTCAGAATACAGGGAATATTCTATTGTGTGGATGAGGAGAGGGAGAGACATATGAATGGATTAGAAACGGAAGTGATTGTTATTTGATATTCTGAAGATTCAGGTTTTGTTCTATTGATCTTTTTTTTTTTTTCTTCTGTAGAAATATTTTCTAAAAACTTAGCCATTTGTTATCGGTAATATGTCTATGGGGTGTATTATAGAGACCTTGGAGTCTCTGTTTCTAATCTCCACGCGATCTCCTCATTCAGTCCAGAGTCCCCCTTCTAGCTGAACTCTTTTTTTGATTTTCTATGGAAAGATTCCACGATGAGAATGACCTCATCTCCTTTGTGAAAACGAGGTTAATCACCAACTTGCCAACCGAAAAAATAGAAACAAAACCATTTGTTGTTCGATTTTCATCAATTAATTTTCCACTCATCACATTTTTTCATGACGAATATAATTCAATTTTTATACCGGAATGGCGACATTCAGAATTCTAATCAATATTTTTTGTTTGTTTTTAGGTTTAGCAACTCAATTCTCATTGTACTATAGAAATTTGTAATTTGGGAAAATGGCTCTCCTAAGTGATGAGGCTGTAAGTCATTTATAAATATTATATAAGGAAATTTAAAACTTAATGTATTTATTTGTAATATTTGCAGAAGAGAGACATAGCCCATAAATTTGATCTCCCAGAACGCCGATCCAAGATTGCATCAATGATAAAACAAAGCGAAGAACTCTATTGCATTTGCCGTACGGCTGACTCAACACGTTTTATGATGTGAGTATTAATTAGTAAAGACTGAATGAACTACCTATTAAAATTTTCTTTAAATTTACTTTGCTCTGATGTATCATTTATTCTCTTCTAGAGCCTGTGATTCGTGTGAGGAGTGGTTTCACGGTGATTGCATGAATATGACTAAGGCGGATGCGGCAATGGTTAAACGTTATTACTGCCCTCCTTGTATTGCTGCAAATTCAGGACTAAAACCTGTGTATAAAAAGGCAAGAATCACAACAAACAAAACTGATTTGAAAGCAGATAAAACTTTTAAAGAGACTGTAAAGCGAAAACGTGGAGGACTGACAAGTCGCCCAGCTCCAATACCAAAAAAAGGTAACTTAAGACATGCGTTTATTTTATTGTTATCCAAAATTTTGAACAAGAAAATGATTTTATGTTTCTGCTCCTAGTGCTTACAGACAAAAAGCAGACAAAATGTTTTTGTGATGGATGTCATCGAACCAAAAATTGTGGAAAATGTACTGGATGCAATCGATACGAAAAGAAATGCATTGAACGAAGATGCACATACAAGAAGGGAAAGGTATATATTTCTTATTTGTGAACTTAATTACGACATAATTTGAGTAGTTTAGCATATACAATGATTATGGTAAGTTGGTGTCTCTGCGAATCCTTCATAATTTAACAAGTGCTTAACCGTGTTGTAATAGAGCAAACTGAGTGACGAAGATTTCGATTCTTCGGATCTGTCTGATTCCGATGCTTCAGAAAATGAGATTGGACGGTGGAGTCCTGTTCAGCCCAAAGGACGAGCACAAAAGGAAGTAAAAAAGAAACCTATTCGAAAGGTATGATAAATCTCAATAAAAGTAATAACATTTTATAATTTCTGCAATAAATTTTATTCAAACTTTCACTGTACAGCCGCCGGCGAAAGGAGGAAAACGTCAAGCTGGTCGCAGGAAAGCAGTGGTTGTACAGAAACCCATAAAAGAGTCGAGCAGTGATGACGAATACATATCCGAATTCACAAAGGCACCGAGACAATGCCAGGGTCCTGGATGTACTGAGCAGTCACGACCCGATTCAAAATATTGCAAGGATTACTGCGGTATCAGTTTGGCTTATGCACGGATTTATGCTGTAATACAAATCGGATACTTTTCACTGTCTTCACCTGTTACAAAATAATAATTTATTTTAGATTTTACCATCTCGACTCACAGAGTGGCACTTGACACCATGCGTGGCAGAGGCTCATAACAAAGCAGAGAATGAGTACCTCCAGAAAAAGTACATTGAAGCACAAGAAGAACTAAAAGACCTTGTCAGTAAGAGATACGTAAGTGTCATTAGTATTAGCATTCAAAGTAACCATTTCAAAAGTCCAAACGCCCACTTCCCCCGAACTACAATTATCGGTTCGCGAGGCAGTGGGATAGCAGTTTTCCTTTCAGTCTCGAGGGAGTAAAGTGTATTCCTGTTGTATGAAATTATAATATCTAGAAGTGGTATTTTTTTCAAGTCTATCTTCAGTAATTATCTCCTAATATCATTGTACTGGCTGATGTTGATATTTATTCAATTCTCAGGCTGTGGATAAGCATATTGAACATGTTCGTGAAGTTGAACTTAACTCAGACTCAAGTGAAGACGAAGAAGAGGAAGAAGGTGTTATATACTGTGTCTCTTGTGGGCATGAAATCTCAATGAAGACTTGTATCAAGCATATGGAAAAATGTTTCAATAAAGTAAGCCACCACTTTTCCTATTCTTTTACAAATGTTACTGAATAACCTAAATTTGAACTATTAACAATAGCAAGAAGGGAAAACTACGTATTGCTCTGGACAAAGGGCCTACATTGATGGCCCTCCGCTTTTCTGTGACACTTTTAATCCTGCTAATAAGACATATTGCAAGAAACTTGCAGTTCTCTGCATGGAACATTTCAAACAACCGAAGATTGGAGAGAAAGAGGCAAGTTTTCAACATAACTAAATAGCAGTTTCTAAAATAGAGTTGATTCTGAGAAATTACAGACTACGGAAAACTCGACCTATGAAAAATCCGACCTAGGAAAGTCCATAAAAATATTGCTAAAGAGTAAAGACAAAGAAAATTTAACGAGAGTCTAACATAAAACCTGAAAAAAAAATCTAAAGGAAATCTATAAGAAACCCTAAAAGAAAAGCCAAACAAAAACCTACAAGAAAACCTAAAAGAAATTTTTAAAAAAAAATCTTAAAATTATTTATTCGCACAAATTTACAAAATTTCTGCAAAAATTTTTATAGGCCGTAGTTTCCATAAGTCGGATTTTCCAGGCCAGATTTTCTCAGGCCGAATTTTTTTTGCACAACGAATGGAGTTATATGAGTTATCATCAGTCTCTTCTAATCACAATGTAGTTATGCGGTTTCCCTGTCGACGAGCTAACCAATACTAGAGACCCTTTCGGAAAATTTTGTCGTGTCAGGAAGAAGAGATGTAACAAGCACTTCTCTTGGGAGAGGCTCCGTCGAGCATCAATCGATATGCAAAGACTCCAAAAGGTAAGGAAATTTACCAGCACTTAACAAAACTTGGTTATTTGATTTTGTGAAAGTTTTGAGACGAAATAATATTTTCTAATGCCATTTTATTTCGGTTCTAGCTAACAAAATGCGATGAGTATTTGGATAAAGATTACAAATTAAAATCGGCACAGCAGAATCGGGGTAGCTTGATGTGCCTTCTCTTGAATAGTACATTTGATCATGAAATTAGAGAAGGTAAAACAGAAAAACTGATGGAATTGGGAGGGAAGATGACTTCTCATGAGGAATATGAAGACGAGGAAGAGGATGATTACTCATCCTCATAAGTCAATAAGTCAGTCATCCAATTCCAATAATCAGTTAATTCTTAAGTTGACAGTTATATATATTTTTTCTATTCGCTCTTCTTTGCAATCGGTTATACAATGTGTTCCAACAAAAACATACGTGAGCCTAAACTCGAACCTTGGTAAAGTGAATAAGGTAGTGATTGTATGAGTGATAAGAATTCGGCAAGTAGATTAACAAATGTTGATTAGGAATGTGTTAGTTAAGAACCCACTAAATTCGAATTTTACACGCACATTTTCTTACCTTATTCACTTTACCAAGGTTCGAGTTTAGGCTCACGTATGTTTTTCTTGGAACACATTGTACGAAGCAAAGCAAAAATATCTAAATACAAAATAGTCCAAACTAAAATGTCCAGTGACAGTAATGTCCAAAGTCAAAAACATTCAAGCAGAAAAAATGGGCAACTAGTTTTAGTCCAAAAATTAAGAAAAACACTTGGAGCCCGCATTTATCCATTTTAAAAATTTTAATTCAATAATACGTAGCTAAGAAAAAACGTATGTTTTAATGTTGAACCATTTGTGTCGTAATACTGGATGGCTAAATTTGTTTTTGCAATTTTTGTTTTTGAACGTTTTAGGCTTTGGAGATTTTTGTATTTAGACTTAAAATTGGGCTTGGACGTTCAATTCTTTGAAGATTTTTGTATTAGACGTGACTTCCGATTATCCTTGCAACCATGCAATAATGTTATTATTGGTAGAATTTGTTTGATGTTCACATCAAGTTCAGCCTATTGAAATGCATGTTATAAAATCGCACAAGCCTTCAGCCATACACACTTGACGAAGTATAAGAGTGAGCTATGGAATCATACTCTAAAACTTGAATCCAGGTTCTACTTTTATGTTTTTATATTTTGATAAAGTAAAAACATTGTAGCTTGATAGAAATCGAAAGTTTCTAAGAAATTTCTTCTTAGGTTCTCTGCTAACATTCTTAACTTTCCCAGGATTTCGAGCTAACAGCGAAAGTGTTAAATAATTACTATTTGTCATTTCAACATAACTGTTTTAATTAGATTACTCATATTTATTGTGATTAGAACGAAATAAGAGAGTTTATCGGAGATGGCTACTACTGACGAGAAAACATTTTTGATTCAAAAATCGAATTTTTTTTTTGGTACAAGTTATTTGACACGTTTTTCATTATCAGTTTTTGTTTACTCCAGCTTATCACCTTCACTACAATCCAATTTTAATCCGTGTTATTTTAATCAGTTTTGAAATCTGAACCAGTACTATTTAAGCATGAATTACAATGTATTCTACCCGCATTTCGTTGGAAGAGATAGCTTTCAGTTTTTGCTACTAAAACTGTTAAACTAAATTCATCGACACTTTGTTACAGGTAACTAGGCTGTCAGTAAAGTGTTTATTGAAAAAATAATTTTCTCTAAAACATATTCAAAGAAATTCAAAATGCTTACAAAGAAGGAAATGGATTTAGTTGAAATGTATGCTAGAGTTGTCTCGGAAAGTTATTCATTTCCATTTGATTGGAAAGATGGTAGACTAAGTCCTACAAAGTCAAAGGTCAAAGTTATACTCGTTAGCACGAATTTCCTCTTTTCTTGTGCATACTTTGTCTTTATAACGTTAAGACTGTCAAAAAAATTCGGAGGCTACACGCTGAGTACTATGCCATTTCATGCTTTTGCCATTATATGTCATGTTCTGTACATCTCCTTCCATATTCACATGTTTATCTACACAACGGAAATGTCGGCTCTCTTCAATCAATTGAAATATTTTAATACCAATGAAGGTAAGCCGGAACTAACTAACTCTGTATGAAGCCATTTCTATTTATTTAGTTCAATTCATTGACCTACTTGTACCTAAGTATAATCTGTTTATTAATATCTGTAGGACAACATCACTTAAACTTGAACTACCATCTTCCAAATATTCGAGAAAAAGTTATTGGATTTCTCCATCGATGGATCAACGGAGTTGCTTGTACAATTTTTGCACTCTTCTTGGTTCAACCAACGAACACTCATTTTCTTTACTCAGCAGTACCACCCAACTATCAAAGTGTCGGGATGCACGTCCTCTTCCTCCCAATAGAAGCGTTCCTCGCTTACAAAGTCATGGTGTTCCATCTCTTCGTAATCCTCTATGGGTTCTTCTACATCGTCAGTACAAACTTCTGGGCCAAGAAAATCTGGTAGGAGGAATGGAGAGCTACACAAACTTTATATTCCGTTAGCCTAACTTCTAGTTATTCATTATTTGCAGCGCTCAAAATCATGAGACCAGCTCGCAGAATGAGTTGAGCCGCGGTTCTTTTCGGTTTAGGCTCTTTGATTTTCAATAAGCCTTCCTGATGGCTCAGGCTCAGGTCTTTAATATGTTAAAAATCTGATAGCTGTTGAGCCACCACTATCTCAAATTTTTTTTTACAGTCCATGAGCAAAAGCTTAAACGCTAGTCTTCATCATGACTCTCAGTTTGGGTTGAGTCAGAGTTACTGACTCTCGGAGTCATGATTCTGAATTTCTTTATTTTTGGGAGTTGACTCTGAGTCAGAGTCATAACTCTCACTCCGGAGTCACGAAATACAAAATATTGAAAATCGGGTAGGAGAATCTTAAATTAAAACTTTTCATTTATTTAACGGTGAAAGCTGACAAAGTCCCAGATCTATAGGACCGTAAAACTTAGGGTAAAATTCAACATCCAAGTTAACTGTCGGAACTTGATAATCAAAAAGATATTTGGTAAATAAAATGTAAACACACAAGTTGAAAGATTGAGCTCAATTGAAAATTTTTTTAGGCCGTGGCTGACGCTTAGTGAATTTGTTGAGCCTAGCGTAAGATTAATTCGTTTCATAATTTTCAGTATCGAGTGGTCAGTATTTATTGGGAAGACGGATGAAGGAAAAGTGGAAGAAGATATCCACTTGTATCGTTCACTTACGCTTCTCAACAATTTGTATAACAGTTCTTTTGCATCTCTCGTCATCCCTGTATTCAAAACACTTATGGAGATTTGTGTCGTGGTTTGTGCTTACGGCACAATTCGTCTCTACGACAGATTACCTTTAACAGTATTTTTACTATTACCGGGCTTGACCTCCTTCCTCTTCGTGGAACACCAGTTTGCAGTGAATCGGATGGCATCTGTTCATGATAACTCTTCAAAAATTTCTGAAAATTACCAAAGGAACTATTTGGTCAAGGTTATGGAAAATGGAGCCATAGAGCCATGGGATTTCACTAGTCACAAAGAATATGTTGTCAAATTCCTAAGGTCCTGTCGACCACTCCGTTGTCAATTAACTCATGCTCTATTCGTCGAGAAAGCAACACGTCTTGTACTTCTGAATATGCTCCTCAATATGCTCGTCACACTCCTGCTTGGAGATCAAGGAACAGATTCTTAATAAATCTCTGAGAATAAAATTCCGAAATCTCGTCATCGAATAGTTATACAATTATAAAAACAAATAGAGTGAACTTGATATAAAAAACTTTAAATAATTATTGTTATTTCTAACCGTCTTCTCCTGTTTAGTAGTAAAAGTAACAAAATAAAGTGAAAAAAGAAATAGTAACTTAAGGACGTATCTTTTGTGAAATGTTGTAACGTTGAGAAAAAACAGTTCTGAAATCCTCAATAATCATTGGCTTTAGATAAGGTAAAGTTTGCTTCAAGACGAACATCTTGGAAGAAGTTTTCACATCATGCATTCTCAAGAAGAATAAGAAAACTGCCAACCGGATCGATATCTTCTCCGTATTATCAAAGTCTGTCGTTAGAAATGGTAGGTCCAAAGATTTTTCATAAACATTCAAAAAATTGTTGAGGGTTAATCTTGATGAGAGGAGAATACCGACGAGTGCATTGTAGACGGAGCGTAAATTAAAATAGTGAGCAATACTGATGGATTCCATTAGACATTCGGCAGATGCAGTATCTACTACAATTTTACAATTCTTTAACATCAGTTGACAATTTATAGGAGCAGCGAATGCTAGGAAAATAATGAATGAAGATTTAGAATATTGAGGTAACTTAACTTTACCACTCTGAGCCTCGAGAAAATTTCCATCAAGCATGGCCTCGAGAACTGGTGAGATGGCAACGAGGAATTCTTTATCAACATGAAGCTCTTCTGTGTCTTCACCCAATACCAAACTGACTGTTCCTGATGTTTTTTCATCCAAACGAACATACTTTGTAATTACTGCCTCACTTCGTCGTTTCTGATCAATCGTGTCTCCTGCCTTCAATTGAGTGTAAATCCATATGTAGTGTAAATCATCAACAATTTTCTCAACCAAGTAAACCAATGAAAGAAGGATGTTTTCAACTTCGAAACAATTCAAAGTATCACAGCCTGTGGTCAGTACGTCCAGAAAAAGGCTAATGGATTTCATCTGGAAAAAATCATAAGGGTCAGACTGTTCTGGAATAACGGCCACAAGATACATAGCGAATTTTAGTCTTCGCTTTAGATCCACTGTAGTCTCAAACGGTCTGTTCAGATTTCGTATATTCTTCAACATTGAATCGTTTAGCTGCGTTCTCAATTTCTCAATATCAGTGACATTTTTGTAATCTGTGCAGTCTCCAGCGGTAGCCAAAATTTCAATTCTTCTAATGATGCAAGGGACTTGTTCAGAAAGAAAACTTGGGAAGAGTGATTGGTCTCGAAACAACTGCCCAAGTATTATTGTCGTACTTGTATAAATCTGTTCCAAATCTCCTAAGTCTGTCAACAATGCAGGACTTTTTTCGCAGACGATTCGTTGCCATCGGGTGTGCATTATACCGTCAACGAAGAGGCTCAGAAGTGCAGGAACGATGTCGGACAGCTTCGAGGTCATAGGACGGACTTTTTCTATATTGAATAATAGCTTGATAACATTGAGTACTTCAGTCATCACTGAGACTAAATACGTAGTATTAAGAGCACATGGCCAAATCTTAGGAACTGGGTGATACAACGAGGATGCATTAATTGGTGTTTTACTTTCATCCAGCTTGATCCTTTTTACACTTGGTCCATCATCAGTCCAACTGTCAATCACACAATCATGTGGATTAGACTGGCTAAACATTTCATCTTGTATGGCCTCAAATTGTTGGATGGAATCAGGAGTTAAAATAAGTGGACAACAACAAGGGTCGTCAGTGCCATATCTATCTAAGTTGCAACAGGAATAAACAGTAGCTGATGATGCCAATTCGTGTGCTAATTTCTTGATTAAATCTCGATAAGAAGAGAGGTCATAGTAAAGGCCAATGGATTGTTTGATAGCCTCCATTAGTCCAGCCTTAACTAAGGATTCAATAGTAGTGGGTAAGCGTTTATAAATCCACCAGATTGTAGCATGATGGTGAAAGAGTTCCATCTTACTGAAAACACAAAACACTGAATTATTGAAAGACATCTCGTTTTCACAGACAAGGAAAATTTACGTCAGGATTTTCAGAGTTGCTCCTAAAGATGACGTCACTGCAGGGGCAGAAATAATTGAAAACATCTGTGCTTCAGAGCGTTTTACTTTCCATAATAACTTATGCAAAAAGAGAAGTTGGTAGTCTAGAAGGAATTTCAATTTAGTGTTTGAACAGAAACTTTTTATGGGTGAGTACGACTAATCAAATACCTAGAATCTTAGTATCATCTGTCAAAGAAATGTGATAGAATATCGCTCCAGAAATCCCATGACTTATCAATGATTCAACCAAGAGCGTGCTATTCGTAAATTTTATTAAAATTTGAACAGCAACTTTATGTATCTCCGACTTTGGATTCGAATCACGATATATCTTGATAATTTCCTTAACCAATCGATCTTCTGGCGTAGTCATCTATTTTTAATAGGGTCATCATTACTAACAATCAACTTATTCAGACAGTCTTACTCTCTTACCCTTTCGATTATCTCTCGACCGATATATTGCATTCTGCACACTGCATTGAGAGCTCGCATGATTTCCAATCGTAGAGTGTCGTTTCCAAACCCATTACTCCAAAATAGAGGTTCGCTGATTCTTTGAATGACACCTAGTCGACTCATCTTGGTAGTTACTTCCGTATCCGAAGCACACAACCTGATACATCTAAGAAATGTACTCAGAACTTTCTCATTTTCTGAATGAGTATCTTGAGGAGAGTTATGCACAATGACTTTCAACTTAATCACAACATCCAAGATCGCCTTCCGCAAAGGTCCCTTCAGAATACTGTCTCTCTGTTTTTCCTTCTTGAGAATGTTTGATGTCAGACGAAGAGCTCTGTGAAGAATCGTTGATTGCGTTGACAAAAATGATTGGGATAGAATTTGTTGAAGTACTTCAAACAGATTTAATTGATCTTCCTGAAAATGAAGCCAGAACAGAAAAGATGAGCTTAGCTAGGTTAAAAATATTGATATTATCAACAAAACCGACACTGTTAGTCCGAAACAAACGTACGAAAACACCCTGATATTACTGTTTGCTTCGTCAATAAAAACTTCACTCATGCATATGATTGATTTCTTACTGGTAGTTTCACACTCTCATCCCTCGAATATAAATTTCCGAGAACATTCAGGGAAATCGAAAAGATTTCCAAATGCTTCGAAATTAAGTGTGGCGTCTTCTTTGTGCTTTGTAGCACACTTTGCAGTATAGTAACAAAAACAGAAACCATTCCTTTTTGTGGAAGTATGAGTCTGCTTATGCTGATGTCCTCGAACACATAATCATAGGACTTTTTCAATTGTTTAAATGATTGAATAAGTTCTTCATAGTTTCCGCTTGCTAGTACTGACACGGAAAGTGGAATGAATTTGTCAATCAAACTATTGAGTCGCTCAATCCGATTGGTTGTGGTACTTTGTGTTAAACTCATATCCGTAGTGTTCATATTTGAAGCTGAGATTGAAGCAGCCATCTATGCCTAAATTATAAAATATTTTCACAGTCAGATATACGAATGAGAGAAAAATGGTGGGTTACACAAGGCAAGATACCATCAGGTACCCAAAGATACAGTCATCGCTGTACATTTCACTAACTAATCTAAACCTGTGACCTTCGATATCTTAGTTAGTACAGCAATAACATCACCTCTTGGTACCTCACGAAATCCTCCCAGCGTCGTGATTAAAATTATTTCCTAAGTTTCATATGTGGGAGATTTTTGATTTGACCTTTACCTATGACCTAAAGTGGTTATCACAGAAAAAAATGTCAGAGGAAAATATTAGTCAGCATGAAATCCTGAACAACTTTTGTATAGGTCATTTTGTCGCTTGGGAGAGATCAACAACGGTTTGACAAAAGTTGCTAGGAAACAAAATCTAAAGATGTCATAAAAAGTCATACTCCAATTTTTTAATTTTAATTTGAAATTTTCGACTCAGATGTCGAATGACATCCTACTTTCCTTTTGCACTGGTTGCAATAAAAAAAATTTCAGAAAAATGGAAATGGAATTTTTTTCCAGAATTTTTATTCCATATTATATTATATTTTCTGGCTGTTCATCTGCTAAATTAAAAAAAAAATTTTTTTTTTTAATTCACTGTTTGTCTGAGAGTTCAATTGCAATAGTTTGTGTAAAATGTTACATTGGGATCCTAACAATGTGAATTTCTGCTCAAATGTTACAATCAGCATCATTAAAATTAACAATTTCGTTGAAAAATTAAATTTATGCGCGTCAATATGTCAATAATATGTCATAACCGTAATGTCAACAAGATTTGGTATTGATTGACGTATCGCTTACCTGAATCCGGGTGTAGTAGTAAATAAAATACCTCACATAAAATTATTCCAAATTGGATGACAATTTTAAACTTCAGTAAAGATAAATCTTATTATTTAATTTTTATTTTTTCAAATTAAAAGTTGTTTACACTTTATCTAGTTTCCTATTTTTGAAAAATCGAAGTTTTCAAAAATCAACAAAAGTATGGCTTAACTTCTTTAGGGTTTTTCTTAGCAACCGAACCTTGGGTTTGACCTCTGATCTCAAGGAGTCATCACAGAAAAAAATGTCATAAGAAAATATTAGTCAGCTTGACATTCTCAACAACTTTTGTATAAGCTTATTTTCTCGGTTGTGAGGGATTAAGGGTTTGACCTTGATGTGACCTCAAGAGGTCATCACAGAAAAAAAAAATTTTAAGGAAAAGGTTAATCAGCTTAATAAATTTTGTATAGGTCATTTTATCATTCATGTAGTAACATGAAAATAATTTTGTACTTTTGAAAAATATTTTCTCCATAACGTTATGGAGAAAAAGTTGGAAAAATTTCGAGAAATGAAATATAATGTTAAAAAATTTAGAAAGTTTTAATCCACTCACTCTTTGGTCAAATCTAATCTTATCTGTGATGCAAAGCAACCCAAATTCAATCAAAAAAAAAAAGTTAACGAATGAAAAATCTAAAGTATGCGTGAGACTTATAATTGTAATTAAAAAATAAATTTAAGATTCCATACCAAATGATAAATGAATATCAAAATTCCACGAATGAGGTTCTTGACGATAAGGATCCTTATGTTGTTAACTGTTGACAGGAAGGAGAAATGGTGATTATTACTTAATGTAATTTAAAATGTCTTTACTCCTTTTACTTTTAATTTTTAGTTTGGCCGTTATTTAATATGTTTACTCCTTTTACTTTAATTTTTAGTTTGGCCGTTATTTAATATGTTTACTCCTTTTACTTTAATTTTTAATTTGGCCGTTATTTAATGTGTTTACTCCTTTTTCTTTAATTTTTAGTTTGACCGTTATTTAATTTGACCGTTATTTAATGTTTACTCCTTTTTCTTTAATTTTTAGTTTGACCGTTATTTAATGTGTTTACTCCTTTTCCTTCAATTTTTAGTTTGGCCGTTATTTAATGTGGTTAATACTTTTAGGTAACTTTAGTTTTTAATTAGGCCGTTACGGCTATAATTTCTATTGAAGTTTATCAAAAATCATCCGAACTATCCACCCCAAGTCCTCGCGCATAGTTGGGCATTGTAATAATTTGAACTACTTTTAGTAAATTACTGACGGGAGATTCCCATTGGATAGGATAGGAGGATAGGACAGTTATTTTTTTTTGTTCAGGTTATCAAATGAAATTTCAATATCAATCTAGTTTTAAATTATAATATTTAATAAATCAATCAACATCAGATTAGGTAACTCATATTTCCAACAAATTCATTTCTTTCAAACTTCTCTACTTGACATGTTTCTCTTATTATTACACCATCCTTCAGAAGTCAGCAGACAATTGAGTGAGTGGAATAAATGGGAGAAGCATTGAGTTTGCCGTGAGGCCAGTTTTTTTCTCATGTTTTTTTTTTACATTGACTTTATCGTGTGAACTTTCTCCAATGTCTGCTTATTTCTGAAGGATGATGTTAAGTTTCATTTGATTAAGGAAAAAAAAAAACTCTTACGAAGACCACAAACTGTTACGGTACGGTTTAGCTAAGTATTAGATTGTGTTAGAGTTCAATAATAATTAATTAATAAATAATACTTTTATAATTCAAAAATTGTTCAGTAAAGATTCTTCCACAAACAAGAAACCAAGTAATTAAAATAGTATTGAAATTGATTATTTTTTTTTTTTTGTTGAACTAAATTTGTTGTTACAGTATTCTCTTCGATTAATACTGAAATTTATTCCTTGTTTGATAGATAGTAACTTACATTCACGAGTAAAGAGGGAGAGGATGATTCGTTTGAATTAACTTCTAAGAGCCTGAAGTCTACTGTTCATGGTTTCCAGTTCGTCATCGTCCTCTTCAAGTGAAACTGGAACACTTGTGGAAGTTGTTGCTACTGGATTGGTATGACCAGGTAATGCATGACTGGCAGCTGGAGGAGCCTTTCCTAGTTGCCCTGCAGTGACTTCCCAGAGAATCTAAATACAAAATCATTAGTAACTTCAATTAAATTTTTTGTTTACATTGTAAATAATAATAATAATAAGGATTATATTCTTTACCCCTTGAATTTCATCTTCAGCTTCTTCCTCAATTTCTTCCGTATCTTCTAAACTTTCAAATGTTTCTTCCATCATTTCCTCCATGATACCTGCTCTCATCATTTCTTTAGATAATTCTCTCATTGTGGCTGCAACTTCTGGTACACGAAACAAAGCTTGAACAGCATTCATTACTTGTGTTGACTTCTGTAATGATCCAGCTGTCTTCAACATTGCTAATAGGACACAAGTGGTAATTTAATACTCGTAATTTAAACTTACATATTCTCCTGACTTACCTAATTGCTCCTTCATGTGCAATTGAATTGAGTTTAGGTGGGCTTTTGAAGTGTAAATTTTACTGATTGCTTTTTTTGATCGGACTAGCTCCTTTGCATACACAAGACAAACATCCTTGTCACCCTTCTTCGCTGCTTCTTTAAGTGAGCGCTTAATCTTTTCTTCTTCTCTTTGTATACCTTATAAAAACAACTTAACGTTATGATGAAGCAAATAAAATACTGGGTCTATTCAAAATATTGATGACTAAACAAAATTTTAAAATTCAAATATTCATATCTTTCATTCTTACCAAATTTAAATTTAAATTTAAATTTAAACATTCGAACTATACATTAGTATTAACANTTGATGACTAAACAAAATTTTAAAATTCAAATATTCATATCTTTCATTCTTACCAAATTTAAATTTAAATTTAAACATTCGAACTATAGATTAGTATTAACGTATTTGAATATTTTAATTTCCTTCAGACATCAATCAAAACAGACCATCAAAACTAGAACATTACTTCTGATTTGTCTATCCAAGGTCGATGACTCTTTCCTGATTTTCCTTGTCCATTCTGTAACCTATGGAAAAGATAACAATGTCTTTCTTAATTAGTCCGTTCATCTATTCTCTGCCATTATTGTCGTAACAAAAGTTTTCCAAAGTCGGGCTATGTTAATGTTATGTTATGTAACGGATTTTGTGTTAAAAAACAAAATAAGCTATTTTGACTTATAAAATTTATTGAAATCCTTCTTACAAAAACCGACCACCGACGACGACAACGAATTTTAATATTATGAAATTTGATGATGTACCTGAACCTTGGGGTCACGGTCCTGACTCTTCCCAAATAATCCCATTTTGAAATACCAATTCTCACAGAACTAATCAGAAAGATTCAAAGAGATTAAATAGAATTTCAATTTCAGAAAGCGAAATAGTAACAGACTTACCAATGTTTTAGAATTCCAGAATACCTTCTGATTTTTGTTTGAATTATTCTAAAAAAAATTTGATTTGTTCACTGATTTATTTACTTTATTGAAATGAACGTGAAGAGTCAAGACTCAACAGTTATGAATTTATTAAGCTCGATTCAATCTTCAATCCAAAAATATTTAATATTTATTTTAACAGTAAGAGCTACGAGTACCTGGTCTCCTACGAGTACTCTTAGAGACATAGCTGTTTACCTAAAGACCGTAACGCACCAGGTTCAACATAAAAACACAGATTTTGGAAATAGAATACTCTTTTTAAACTAAAATATAACAGAATTTTTAACTAATTTGAACTAATTACTTTGTATAAATATGTATAACAAAAAACGTTCACAGACACTGCTTTATCGCCGCCCAATGAATTACAATAATTACTAAAACAAAATACTATCATACAACTTTCATATTGAGATGTTACTGTTTTGATTATAAACTTTATCCCATGTAATAAATTTAAATCGCCAAGTAATAATGGTAATTTATAATAATTTTAAAAAATGAATGTCTGTTTAGACATTCATTGCTGTAAAAATTCACTAGGATGAACTAAGATTACTAAAGCTAATACTAAACTATAATTAAGGTTAGGATATACTAAAGGTAACTTAGGCAGACAAGGACAGGACTATCAACAGTGTTTAAATGAACTTACATTTATGCAACCAAGATACAGTGCACGACGTATATAAGAGCATCCTTTATAAGAACATTCGGGTTATAAGAGCAGAGTTTTGCGGGTTTGGTTTGTTCTAATGCATTTAGCATGGGACATTAACGCGTTATAAGAACAACGTATATAAGAGCAAAACGGTTATAAGAACTACATTTTGCTGAGTAATTTTTGAAGCGAGAGTTGAATATAAGACCAAAAGTCAAATCTCAAACAAAAATAATCTTTTTACATCTTCAATTTCTAAAAGTACCACTTGAAATCATTTCAGTTGAAATGTCGTTCTTGTAAAATCTTTACAAAACTTTAAATAAGAATTAAACAATTGCAATTTTTGACGAAATTCTCAACGATAGTTACAATTGATAACTTTATTTAAGATCTATACTATAGTATAGATTTTCTTTTTATAAATTTTGAAANGAGTACCTGGTCTCCTACGAGTACTCTTAGAGACATAGCTGTTTACCTAAAGACCGTAACGCACCAGGTTCAACTTAAAAACACAGATTTTGGAAATAGAATACTCTTTTTAAACTAAAATATAACAGAATTTTTAACTAATTTCAACTAATTACTTTGTATAAATATGTATAACAAAAAACGTTCACAGCCACTGCTTTATCGCCGCCCAATGAATTACAATAATTACTAAAACAAAATACTATCTACAACTTTCATAATGAGATGTTACTGTTTTGATTATAAACTTTATCCCATGTAATAAATTTAAATCGCCAAGTAATAATGGTAATTTATAATAATTTAAAAAAATGAATGTCTGTTTAGACATTCATTGCTGTAAAAATTCACTAGGATGAACTAAGATTACTAAAGCTAATACTAAACTATAATTAAGGTTAGGATATACTAAAGGTACCTTAGGCAGACAAGGACAGGACTATCAACAGTGTTTAAATGAACTTACATTTATGCAACCAAGGTACAGTGCACGACGTATATAAGAGCATCCTTTATAAGAACATTCGGGTTATAAGAGCAGAGTTTTGCGGGTTTGGTTTGTTCTAATGCATTTAGCATGGGACATTAACGCGTTATAAGAACAACGTATATAAGAGCAAAACGGTTATAAGAACAACATTTTGCTGAGTAATTTTTGAAGCGAGAGTTGAATATAAGACCAAAAGTCAAATCTCAAACAAAAATAATCTTTTTACATCTTCAATTTCTAAAAGTACCACTTGAAATCATTTCAATTGAAATGTCGTTCTTGTAAAATCTTTACAAAACTTTAAATAAGAATTAAACAATTGCAATTTTTGACGTAATTCTCGACGATAGTTACAATTGATAACTTTATTTAAGATCTATACTATAGTATAGATTTTCTTTTTATAAATTTTGAAAAAAAAAAAATTTTTTTGCCATATACTTTTTATAAGAACATCGTGCTCTTATAAGCGTTGTAAGAACAAACGGTTATAAGAGCAGCATTTCAAGGCGACGGAGGGAATTACTTATAACCGTCGTGCACTGTACCTACTTCCAATTTCGTATTGTTTTCAATTGAAATTTTAAAAGTTTAGAGTAATTGTTGAGAATGTATCCAAATTNTTATAAGAACATCGTGCTCTTATAAGCGTTGTAAGAACAAACGGTTATAAGAGCAGCATTTCCAGGCGACGGAGGACATCACTTATAACCGTCGTGCACTGTACTTACTTCCAATTTCGTATTGTTTTCAATTGAAATTTTAAAAGTTTAGAGTAATTGTTGAGAATGTATCCAAATTNCTACTTCCAATTTCGTATTGTTTTCAATTGAAATTTTAAAAGTTTAGAGTAATTGTTGAGAATGTATCCAAATTGGAGATAAGAAGAACAAACATATCTAGTAAAACTGTGTTATATTTATAATACAGAAACGGAAAAGAAGAAGATTATTAGAATTTGAGTATTTAGAAAGCACAGAGGATGAACTTTGTAAAGAAAGGATTCAACAACAATAGTCAAGAGTTGAGTCAAAATCAATGAGGATTCAAGAACAATAGTAAAAATTCCAGTCCTCTATTTAAATAATAATTCTAGAAAATTAATTGACAAGAATAAAATATTTATTTAACTTATTTCTTCGGAGTAGGTAGTCGTGGCTGTAACTGTTTAAACTAAATTTAATAATAATTGATAAATTGAATTTAGCGGAATTGGATTGACTACTCCTTGTTGTGTTTTATTATTCATTATAGTTTATAATTTCGACATATTTTAGGTTAGTGTTGATGATTCATAAGAATTAGGGATTGGTCATACCTTAGTTAGTAGACTCATTCAAAAGGACTTGGGCATTACTTTCAATTACCCATCCACTTCCGGTTATCACTCAAACACAACTCCATCATATTACTTTCATTTACTTACCTCTCAAAAGACTCATATTTTAAACAAAATATGATCTCAATTGAAATCTAATTATTATTAGTACATAATTATTAAGAGTCCTAAAAAATTCTTTTATTTTTGGTACAATTATTACTAAATTTAAATTAGAACTACGATAAATACTACTATCAGATTAAAATTTCAATTATTTGATATTATTGAGAATTGTTTTTTTTTTTTTTTATTAAATTACAAATTTCAATATTCAATCAACTAAATCCATTTAGTTAAAAAAAAGGAATTAAAAACAAAAATTTCTGTAATTTAATGTTAATAGACTTTTTGTTTTTCTAATCTTTACTTTAGCAGTCCTCAAGTCAAAAGTTATATTTTAAGAATTTTCTTTTACTTTTAAGATATGATAGAATAAATAGTTAAGACAAAATAGTTAAAATACTGTTGTAACAGATTGAATTTTAGACTTACGATACAATTTCAATGTCTTGAGGCTTCAGAAATTCTGAGAGGGAAATTTTTTAATAGTTTTAGTTTCTTAGAATTTTAGAATTTTTAGTTTAATTTCCTATCTTTTATCCATTTCTACATTAGCTAAATGTAGAAATTAGGATTTTATTTTCAAAATAAAATTTTGAAAAAAAAAAATATTTTTTTTGTAGAATGCCCAGAACTGGTGGGTGATTGGGATAAGGTATGAACCAGTGGGTTTAACTTGAAGGAAGGAGGGAGGCACTTGGGATGGTTTATTTGTGTTCATTAGTCTCTTTATTATGTTGTAAATTTGATTAATTTCCTCTGTAGAAGAATAATTAATATAAATAATGTTTAAATATTAATCAATTAAGTAATTAACTATTTACTAAACTATCAATCCATCAAATTGTGTCTCGAACTACCATACTCAACACGTTTTTCAGGTATTTACAATATTGGAATCGACTGGTAGGTAAGTTGCATTTCATTTATATCTAATTTATTATTATGGTACGGTACGGTTTCTTCTTTTCGATTTTTCTTAGGTTTATTTCACTTCATTTATAAAGGAGAGGAATTGGTTATTTTTGGGTGCTCAAAGGACTGATGATAGAAAAATAAATACCATTGTCAATTACGTCAGAGTAAGTTCTATTCTAAACACTATTACTTTAGTAAGCTTTGCTATGGACTTTCCTTAGTTAGCTGGATTTAGTGATTGAATGAATACTTATCTGGATCAGTTATGTTTTAAGGTTTTATCGTCGTGTATTATGAACTTAAAAAACTTTAATCTTGTGTGGTATATGATCAGATTAGATTCCAATTAAACATCCATTGTATAAGTCTGTCTATAAAGTATAGGAAGTTAATTCTCAAGTATCATAATCTAGGATGCTAGAAGCTTAAAGTTTATGTGTGGCACTACTGACTTTGATGATTTATTCAATTTGATCTTTCAGGTTGAGAAATGCGGGATTCTAGACAGCAACATGGTCACTTGGAGCGAATGGTCCCATATACCCCTTACAGGCAAAGAAGTCGAAATGCCAACTACATTAGTCCACTTCTCAAATATACTATGTTCTTCTTCAACTTTGTCTTCTGGGTATGCCTTATGCTTTCCATAATTATTCAGTTTGGAATGTTACAATTTTAAATTCCGTATGTTGTAGTTAGTAGGCGGTGGTCTAATAGGAATTGGGTTCTATGCATTGGTGGACCAATGGCAGTCCAAAGAAGGTGTTCGGATTGACAGTGTTGCAGATGTTCTGTTCAATGTGGGACTCATCATTGCAATTATAGGAGTTTTAATATTTTTTGTTAGTTTTGCTGGTTGCATTGGCGCTCTTCGCGAAAATACTGGATTGCTCAAATTGGTAAGGTATTAATAGTTAGATGTTACTGAAGGAAATATTTGAAACCAAAATTTTACTGTCTTTGATTATTATTGCAGTATTCAATAGCTCTATTGATATTCTTCCTTGCCGAATTACTGATTGCGATTCTCTGTTTCGTCTTTCCACATAAAATTGAGGGATTTGTGTCGGACTATCTCACGGATAACATGATCAAAAAATATAGAGAGGATGCTGATCTTCAAAATTTGATTGATTTTATTCAAAAAGAGGTAAGGATTTAAAAAAAAAAATTTTTTTTTTCTTAACTTCTCGAAATTAATACTATGTATTACTGATTTTATAGTTCAAGTGCTGTGGATTGAGTAACCGGAATTTTGAAGACTGGTCCAAAAATGAGTATTTCAACTGCACGCGTCGAGAACTAAATCCAAGTGTAGAGCGATGTAGGACTTTTTAGAAAAATTTAACGAAAAAAATTAATTTTTTCTAATTTTTTTTTTTGTTTTTAGGTGGTGTGCCTTTTTCGTGCTGTAAGAATGCTACAGATATGTCGGTAAGTGATAAGAATTAGTAAACTTTGCTGATGAGTTTAATTTCGTTGTAACCTTTCATATAAAAAAAATTACATGTCCATTTTCTTTTTAATTTTAGAGCGGATTAATTAACATTATGTGCGGATACGGAGTCCAGAATCCAGTTGTAAGTGAATTCACTTTAATAACTAACGATGGATGTAGTAATAGTCATTGATAATTCCATGGAAGCCTTGCGTCTGAGTAGCATAGTTTGAAGCTAATCTTAAAATTCTCATCAGTATTCAGTAAATTAATTACTGATTCGTCTTCTTGTTTGTAAATTATTGTAGACCATTCTTGAAAATGGTAATAGCTCAAATTTTGATAAATTTCAACCAACTAAAATTTTGCAGAGGATCAGGAGAGTTTTCGAATTACGGAGATATTTCGCAGGTTTCTCATAAGATATTTTGAGATTATGAAAAAAATTTACTAACTAAAGTTTCTAGAAATTTAAACTTCGAAGATTTTTTTTTTGAAAAAGATTCTTAAATGAGCAGTGTAGATTTTGATATTCCACCTGTCTACTACACATAATATAGTCATTTAAAAAATTTCGAATTTAAAAAGCTAAAATATGAACTAAGTAGTAACTATTTTTAATTTCGTATTATTATTTATGTTTATTGATGGAAATTCAGGGAAGTACGAAAGATGTGGTAGGGGCTCGAATGAAGGAAGCCGCCCTCAGCCAAATGGATGCCAAGGATAAAGTATGGAGTACAGGCTGCATTGAAGCAATTAAGTCTTTTATAAATCTGAACTTGTATATCGTTGCTGGATCAGCTTTAGGTATTGCTTTAATGCAGGTAAGAATAATTATATTATTTAGTAATGCCTCCATGTTCCATGTAATGAGCTTTCGTATTATTCATTTTTCAGTTGTTTGTAATGTATTTGGCTAAATCTTTGGAGGGACAAATAGAACTTCAAAAGTCCACATGAGTAGAGCTCAACTACTTCATTTCAAAAGTACACATGAGAAGAGCTCAACTGCTTACAAGAAAATGAATGCTACAGACACTCACAACTAAATTCCAGAATAATCAGTGTAACTTGAGAGACCAGAAAACTAGCATAAGAATCAGACCGCTCGCAATTTCATCTATACTTTTGTGTAATTCCGAATTGAGGGGTTTATTCCAAAGTCTGATCTGAGAAGGTAGAAACTATTTTGAAATCAATTTCTCAATTCAAGTTTCAAGCGTCTAATTAGAATCAAGTGTTTTGAAGATTATACTTTTCCATAAGAACTTAATTTTTCTAGATTTTGTTTTTATGTGATCTACTTTAGGGTTTCAATTGAGTGAAGTGATATAAGATTGAGTGTGAAGAGGTTTCTCATTCATGAATCACAACACTACGTATCTCTGTGAAATCAGATGAAATTACATTCAATGTAGGGATCCTATCGGTATCTAATGACGACAGTATGGATATAATAATAATAATGAATTTATTAATTTCAATCGGTAATTAGTAGTCAAAACAAAATTTCGTGATGAGAATCTGATTGACAGAGAAGCGGTAATTGATTGAAATCCATTTTCTTAAGTCCTTTCACTTCTAAGATTATCAGTCAGACTATTTTTTTTAATGACAGAAACGCTTCTATACTTTACTTTTTTGCTTGTTAATCTAATGTCCAAATCATAGATTTATTGTAATTAATATCGTTAGTCACAATGTCAAACTATCAACGCAACGATAAGTCTTCATAGATCTAAGCATTGAGCAAACAAATGAACACTTTTCTATTTTATGTACTTGTGCTACTATTTTTCCTATTTCTGCTTCTAGCTTTGACGTTCATATGTATAGCATAATCTATTAGAATTTAATAAGTCAAAGAATAAATGTAACTTTTCTATACGAATATAAATCAACAACTTCCAAACTCATCGCTTTTCGATTCACATCGACTTTTATCTTAGGAGTTTTGTTGATTATTACAACTAGTATAACATTTAGAACAGTGTTCGCCAAATTCTGGTCCTGAAAAAGAACCGAGAATTCAAATCACCGAAATCAAAACACATTAAATTGAAGTAAGTCCATTACTTCTTTAGTTTTAATTCAACTTTAGTAAGAGTTTCCAAATGCTCGGGGTATTTTTTAGCTTATAGTCCATAACTTCGCTTGAAATCGAAAATCGACAATTTCGATCCGAGGATGGACTAAATATTAATAGTGATAGATTTATTATATCGCAAGTCGCAACACTTCAACTTCAATCATTTCGTTATCAATTTCGAATGGCTGTTGTTCTTCGAGTTCGTTTTTTTGAAACTTTGTATTTCGATTTCGATTTCGACTTGCCTAGTTGATTGGTTCCGGTTGATGTAATACCTTGGGGATGTTCAAAAAATTTCTAAATAATTTAGAAATTTTTTTTGAAAAAATTTTTGTTTGTTTTTTACATTTCACCAAGAATCATCCCATTTGAAGACGTTTGTTTAGGTTATGTTCAACCGAACAACCTAAGAACACATTTTTGGAAAGTAAAACAAATTTTGTAAAATTTTTTTTTTTTTTTTTTGAAAAACTATTTCAAAAGTCTTTTACGGTAGGTTTAAATGTCATGATTCGTGGAGAAATGCAAGAATCCAGAAAAAAAATCTTTTCCAAAAAAAAAAAAACAAAAATTTTTCCGCCAGTCACCAGTTAGTTGAAGTCTGAGAATGGCTTGTTTGGTTTGGATGAACGTCGGGTAGTTCTCTGGTGATCTGGAAAACAACTAAACTCACCCAACACGCCTCCGTACATTTTATGAAGTTCACATTAAAGTTGTGACTTGTTTGTGAGTGTGACCATTATTGAAGTTCAGTTAAGTTACTCCAACAAATTGTGTTTCACATCCTCTTTACATCTTAGTAATTAATTGATTTACTTCTAACCTAACAATAACAATATAACATACCGGTATATCTGGAGTTCAACATGGCTTCATGGTTGATGAAAAGTGNTTCAACATGGCGTCATGGTTGATGAAAAGTGTTGAGTGGATCTTCACTCCGGTAGCACTAGAAACTAAACAAGTTGTAAAGGTAAGAGACTTCTGTTGATTTCATGTTAATGAAATGACCTTTCTGTAAAATAATTGAAACTCTACCGTGTTTGTTTAACCCAAAGGTTAAAAATAGTATTATGAACATTTTTTTGACCATTTATCTCACTCGTATATTCTGACAATAATCCTTATCACCTCATCTCGGACTCCTTACCTGGGAGATTATTAAAACAAAAGTTTCGGCTCAAGTGTAAATGATTTTGAAGCTCTAAAACACTTCGACAACTCAGAAAAAAAAAATCTCGCCGTTGGATTTGGTTTAGAAATTGTTTTAGCTCTTCAACTGTTTCTGGAATTCAAAATTTCAAAATTTCTTTTTTTTGGTTGATATCCTTTGTTTATTTAACGGTGACGGTGCTTCTGGAAAAGAGTAAGGCTACTCTGAGTAGCTCAAAAAATTTTTGAAATTTATTAAGTTTTATTGTTTTAGTAATCCTAATTTCTGATGTCCCAAAAAATACGAAATTTGAACTCAAATGCCCTAATTTTTCAAGTCAAGTGTCAAGTCCAGTCCAATTCCACATTTTTTTTTGTACTTATGACTAGGAACTCTAGTTTAAAGAAATTTCTGAAAAGATTTATAATTTCTGGGATGTTAATTTATACTGGAAAGTAAAGGAATATGTCGGGTGACATGAACACGAACCGCAATCAAAATTTTTACTCAATTTTTTTCTATGATTTCGACAAAGTAAGCAAGCAGTTGTAATCTAACTCCTGTTGTCCTGGGTCATCATGTCAACCCAAACTACACAAACACGGTTTAGTAGTAGTAATCCATATGTGCAGGACTAATTTTATTTTATTCTGTTTTGAGGATCAAGTTGTCAAGGATTGCCAAGACCTCATGAACTATATAGAAGATCTGCGTACCCGAGTTAAAAGTCTAGTATGTTTTTGTTCTGCTAATTACTGAAGAATACATTCTTAGTCACACAAAAATTTGAAATACTCTTATTATTTATTTCCAATTATGTTTTTACAACTTCAATGAAAATTTCTATTCCAATTTTCAAATTTGTTATAGTTGGAGGAGAAAAAGATGCGTGAATACGAGGTGACATCGTTGAAACACCAGATAGAGGCGATTGTAAGTCGTTATCTGGTCTGGTATAGAAATTTGTTGTTTCGATTTTTGTTGTAGATATAATTAGTGATGTGCATAAAGTTTATTTTGGTAATTTTTGTAGGCTGGAGTAGAGCAAAAACTAACCAGTGACACTTTTAATCTGAAACGTGAGATGGCAGAGTTAATAACAAAGGTTATTTCTTACGCATTTACTAAGACCCAGATTTGTCTTAATGTCATTTGAAATAATGTAATCAAATTCTGTAACTTGCTAGCTGGCAGCGAAAGAAACGATCGAGCAGATAGTTGAAGGCCTACGTGGGGAAATTTTAGTCCTGGTAAGATGGTATTTCTGGTGAAACTTTCCGTACCTTATAATCAAGTTTGGACACTGGGTTCCAAGTCTGCTTTTACGGTGAAGTGAAATGAAATTCTCTTTTCTCTGCCGTACTTTAGTAAATTCCACTGTTATTTATTTACAGTGCAGAAGATTTAAAAATAGTAATTTAGCTTCTAAAATTTTTTTTTCAGGCGGAGGACAAGAGGAAGCGCGAAATTGATATGGCATCCCTGACACAAATTTTACAAAATCTTGTAAGTTGTTGATTGAAATCTTAAATATTTTAATGTTTTATATCAGTGTGGCGAAGAAAAAAAAACATTTGTTTAAAACAGTGTTTAAAACATGTTTAAAACAACTTGTTTTTTTAAAAAAAAACAGTGTTTTAAACAAACTGAACCTTAGCTGCAACCCACACGACAAATGGACGATAAAATCCCTATTCGTATTTTTTTATTAATATTGCACTACGCATTAGTCGATGTCCTGACGACTACCCGTCTAGCAGGTTCTTTTATAAGCTGATGTTACAATTCAATTTTTTTACATGTAGAACACTTCCTTAAAAATTAAATACCAATTTCAGTTTTTTCTTACGTTAATCTAGGTCGTGTGTGTTGTATTTAATTCGGAACTGGGATTTTCATGGTTAAAAACAAAACTTAAAAAAAACGGTTAAAAACATAAAAAAACAAAAAACAGTTTTAAACAATAAAAACGTTTTTTATGTTTTTTAAATAAAAAACAAAAAAAACAGCAACACTGTTTTATATGTAAAAGTCACAACTTTTGGCTCTCTGGTTAATACCATTGTTGTTGTGAAGGCAAAGACTGAAGAAAACCTCATGAAAGACGCTGACATGCTGAAACTGGAGATCATGGACTTAAGTGAAAAGGTAATTAAATGTTTATGAATATAGTATTGGTGTTTAGGATGGATAATATAGTGTTCAAATGTTACAACTAAAGCTTGCAGCGAAGAAGAATCTGGAAGTAGATGTGAAAGACCTACATGCAGTGATTGATACAATGGTAAGGTTGCGCTTGAAGTGCGTATTTGCTTGATCATCATAATGGCATGAGGATTCCAAAGACGATTATAGTTTCTCAATCTTTTACAGACAGAAGAAAAGAATGGGCTCGGAGAATTGATTAATTCGTTGAGAAAACAAAATGATAATACTGTGAGCTTATTGGCTTCCTTTGCATATATTTCCTTTAGTGATTTGTAAGTAATTACTAATCTTTTGTAGGTAAAAGTTGAGGAAAAGCTAACCACTGACATTGAGCAACTGAAATTAACTATTGTGGAGTTGACGTCCAGGGTTAGTATTTAAAATTAAATGTGTATTTGAACAGTTCAAAATAATTTCCATGGCCTACTACTTTCAGCTAAAAGCCAAGAAAAGTTTGGAGATAGACTTAGATTGTCTCCATATCAAAATTGATTCCCTGGTAAACTGATAACTTTCTGAACATACTAGTAGCATTCCAACCGTTTTGTACCATTTAATGATTTCCTCATTCGTACCAAATTTTTCGAATTATATGGAATTCTCTCTATTTCAGATTGAGGAAAAGGAAGAATATGAATCTCAGGTTTCGACACTGAAAGCTCGCGTCAAAGAAATGGTAATAAAATTCATTTTACTATAGACAAAACTTAGAGATGTGCAGAATATTCGGTACAACGAATACTTCAGCCGAATGCTTCGGTTTACCGAATATCCGATATCCGATATTTCTCAGAAAAGTTGACGAATATTCGGCCGAATATTCTACAGCAAAATATGAGCAACTTTGAAGAAATGGAATGTTTTTTTTTAATTCATTCGTTCGTTGATCCAAATCCAAACTACTTCTTGTCTCTTGTTTTCATTGCAAATTGGTTCCAAAATTTCATTGTAAAAAAATACATTCAATTTAATGGCCAAATTGCACATGGAAAAGAATAAGGAATTCGGTGTTGATGAAAATGTGATCAGTAGTGAGGACGAAGCTGGGCCGTCCGGTAACTCGATCAGGTCAACAATTTGGGGTGACCCAACTCAATTTCTCATTGAGACCCACAATATGTTTTGGAGTTGCTTTTCAGAAATATCTGCAGGGGAAAATAGAATTCTTGACGAAAACTCACAAGACGCCACTTTTAATTCTGAAATTACTTCCTATCTAGCGACAACTCCTCTTCTGAGCAGATTGGAAAACCCATTTGATTGGTGGAACATACACCAACTGGTTTTCCCAAATTTTGCTCGTTTGGCTAGGCAGTATTTGTCAGCTCCGGCGAGCACAGTATGCAGTGAGGAACTTTTTTCTAAAGAGGGAAAGATTTATGAAGTCAAAAGATATCGTTTACTACCTGTTCATGGGGAAATGTTAACATTTCTCCACCACAATCTGGAACGAATGGGTTATAAATTATAATTTGAAATGTTTATCTAATATTATAACTTATAATATTAGATAAACATTTCAAATTATTATTTTGACCAACAGAATTTGAAAGCCCTCAATTTTAGCTTCTGTTAGACACCCCACTTGGTTATCACCAAATATTCGGTCGGATATTCAGTATTCGGCAATTTTGCAAAATCACTATTCGGTATTCGGTTAAGTGCCGAATAGTGGTGTTCGGCACATCACTAGACAAAACTATACCTACTAAATTAAGTTCATAAATTTCAAATTGTTTTAACAGGAAGAGGAGGCAATTAAACTTCGGATGTCTAATACTTCAATGTCAAAATCTCAGAAGGTGATCAAGCAACAACCAAAATATTCTGCAGAAACTGAAATTGAATCGGAAGGAACTGGTGAGGAAGGCCCATCCTCATCAACCGGAAGTACTACAGAAATGATAAAGAGCCGTGTTCTCAGAGGACGCACTGTGAAATCCACATATTATGCTCCAGAAAAGCCCCCAAAATCAAAGAAACGTGCGAATCCGAGAACAACAGCATCCAAGCGCAAGGCCACATCAACGGTCAAGGGTTAAGTTCTACTAATACCTAAGTTAAGTAACAACTGTATCTAGATTTGTGTCTTACTTACTGTAGATGGGGAAGTACCACTCCGTCTAAGTATTAGTAGCGATGAGTCAATCAATATAAAGGACAGTCGTACAACTAAAGAAGTTGATGTTCCACAATCAGAGGTTTGTACTCCTTCGAAAAAGTCCAAGCGTCGTGGCGGATTCAAAAATTCTATTCCGAAAAAGTAACGTTCTTTTGGTTCAAACTTGGCGCTGTCTATTCCCGTGTGGACTATTTTTTTTTAATTTCATGAGGATAAAATTATGATTAAGCTATAGTAGTTAGGTTTACCTTACTATAGTCAATTTTAAGGAGAAATGATTCAGGTAGGTATTTATCATAAACTCCTCATCTGTAAGTAAAGTAAAAATAAAGTAATCTCGACACCCACTGTGTTAATGAATCAGATCTGCGACAGGCTGAAATAAATTTCAAGAAACAATTTCAATCACTTTCATTTGGTACGAATTATTCAAAAATAAGAAAATCCCAAATTTTTACAATCCTTCGCTTTGTAATTTAAATTTTTCATTACTTTAATTGCAAGAATGGAAACTGAAAACTGAGTTTGATAAACCCTGATTTGAACCCCGAACTTTCGCATGTTACATTGCAGGGAGCAAGTTGAAATTAAATACATCTGTAGAGGGTTCATTAGGTTAGAGATTTACTTAAGGTTACTTAAGTAAAGTAGTCTCCATGACTGACTACTAGGGTTCTTGGGACTTGGGAGTGATTTGATGACTGA
Source organism: Holacanthella duospinosa (assembly GCA_002738285.1). Lineage (NCBI taxonomy): Eukaryota > Metazoa > Arthropoda > Collembola > Poduromorpha > Neanuridae > Holacanthella > Holacanthella duospinosa. Next base: position 1,316,576 of record NIPM01000006.1, on the reverse strand, counting down.
CTCCTTTGATGTTTAGTTGGAGTAAGTAACCTTAGTATAGGAATAGACAGAGAATAGAATATGAAAGTAGCCGCCCATGCCTTTTGATGGTTTAATGCAGACTCGTGCACCAAATCGAATCCAAAATCAATTTTTTTGTTACCGATAACGAAACCTAAACCAGATTTTCAGGTCGAAAATGAAACCAAAACTAAATCCAATAATCGGTTTCAATCAACTTACAACTGTGATCACTCTGTACAAAGTCTGAAATTGATTCCAAATCCTAAAGTCTTTCACATTCCGAAATAACAAAACAAAGCTTAATTCCTCCAAGTGTGAAAATTTTTGTGCATAATATTAGTTCGCATTGCGGGTAAGGTTAAATACAATAATTTTATAACCACCACTTGCACCCAGATAAAAAAAGGGAAATTTCTGCGTAAGAGTTTCAAAAACTTTTACAAGTTTAGACTCCTATCTCCTGTGACATTTTTTGACCCCAAAAAAATGAACTTAAGTTTCATAATTAATGATTTTTTAATAACTTGAGCAGTCCATGATGTGCGAAAGTGTCTGAAAAACAAACAATAATTTTAGATTTTGATAATATTTCACCTTATTTGAAGGAATTGTAGTGGTGATTATTAGGGGGTTGTTGAGGGGAAAGCCGACTGGATAATAAAAATTCATGGTGCATGGTGATAATGACGGTGAGGTTGTGGTTAGGACAATGCGGTGGAAGGGTATTGGTTTGGTGGACTGACCAATCCGAGTCTAATCCGTTGTGCTTTGATTTTACCAACAACATTCATAAACACCGACAAGCGTCTTCTCTTTTTCATTTAGTTCACTTTCACTCCATTTCATTCATCCAAGTACCGTAGACGTAGGAGGTTGTCGGGAGTATTACCTCATTTATTTGTCAGTGATTATTCAACTTGCAACCACTTGTTTTAGAGAATAAACGATGACAGGCCGAGGGAGAAGTGGATTGCGTCCAACTCGCCATCCGCGTCTAACTTCATCAGAAGAACCCGAGGTAACTTATTAATAATAACATCAATTATGGTTTTCATATTTGCGCTGCCTAATCGCTGGACTTGCACCTCAAGAAACTAATAAGTCAAGTACGCATTTGTATGATCGAGTCGGTGTTTTAAAGGGAACGAGAGAACTGTTCTAGCATGCTCAGGGTTTAGGAGACGCGCTGACTCGACAATAAATACCGTAGCTTTGATTAGGAGAGAGAGGAGGAGGGGTGCGTGGCTGTTGGATTTAAGCAGAGGATGTTGTGCTGATTATGAAGCTTACAATATCTAGAAATTTACTAAGATCCCAAAAGGTCGAAGTAAACCACCGTTCGCTGATTCTAATCAGCCTAATGTGTCTGTCCTCCGTATATAATCAATCCATTTCCTCCTAAAAAAATATTGTAACAGTAGTAGTACAATGGGCTGATAACATTGGCCTGATTACAATTAGTGGCCGTTGCTTTGCTCCTACCCGCCAAAACAATAATTTTTTTTTTCACCTCAATACCCGACATCTTTGGTTTTTTTTTTTTTTTTAATCCTCTCCCTCATGCTGCATGCAAATAACAAAGTTGAATTTAATTTGTCTTGTTTACGTAAAAGTAAGGTAGAGGGAACTGGTACACGGTTGGATTCTACCAAAAGGGGAGGGGTAACTAAAATTTCTTAGTTTTTAAGGTTGAATTTAGGCAGAGATGTTAGATGGTTACCTCGGATAGCTACCTTCCGTCACCCTTGATTAATTTTCTTTTTCCCTTAATATTTTAGATTTTTCTATATAAATCTAAAAAATCACAAAAAAAAATATTAAAAAGTTAAAGAAAAATATGTTAAAAAACTGATAAATCACAAAAAAACAATCCATAGACCATGAGAGGTAACAATCTAACACTTCTACTTAAATCGTGCCGTCTAGCTCATTGGGCAAAGTAAATTTTGGGGTAGCGGAGGTGTTCACATTGACCTGTGACCTGAACGGTTCACAGAGAAAACTATCACAAGGAAAAGTTGTTTGTATTTAATTTAGTATTTTGAACATCTTTTGTATCTTCCCTTTATGTGGGAAGAACCAGAGATGGATGGATGGCATGTCACCTGTTGTCGTTACCCCGAAAATCTCGAGGGAAATTTTTGGTAATACTGACCACGAAATTTTCGGAGTACGGGTTTTTTTTTTCAAATTTAGTTGATTATTCGAACAAGAAAGAACATGACATTCATATTCCTTCTTCCACTAATGTTTATTTTATGCCATACCCTTACTGTATAAGGAGTAGACACCGAATAATTTAGCTAAGTTTGCAATTTTTTGCGCACCAGTGTCGGATTAGTTTTTAGAATAATGTATCGAAAAACTAAATTGGCAAGAGCCGAAGATGCGAACCGACCCTGATTTTTCCGCCCAACCCGTCACCCCGCTCGGAAATACGCTTCCATCCATCTCTGGGAAGAACACTTAACATTAATAAAAATTCGGGATGGGAAATCTAATGTGAAAAAAAAATGTAAATTTTCAGTCCAACCTCCATCTTCAGTCGAATCCAACTCTGATGCATTCTGGGTTATTTCCCTTTAGGTGTCTATTTTAGTTTTAAAAATCCATAATATTCTTGAAACATTTAGGCTGCAAAAACAGCATCAACCCACTCTGCCTTACTTTGAACCCTTGTTTATGCATCAAATGATAATTTAAGTTTCAATATCGGTATTCATAGCCTCCTGGCCCAAAGGAAGTGCCTGAACCAACTCAACCTGTAGAAGCCGTCACGTTAAGCCTAAAAACTCTTAATGTGGGACGTGGACGGGGACGCAGTGGAGGATCTGCTATGGGGATTGTAACTGAATTACAATCTGAACGAACGTTGTCCAACCTTCCATTGTTACAAGGTTGTATAAACTAGTTTAAGTATTATGTTTGGTTTTGGGAATGTCGTGTTGAATAATTTTTAGGTCGAGGAATGGGATCTGCAGATCGTGTGTCTGAGGTCATAATGCCATCACCTGGGGTTTCTGGAAATGAGTCCCCCATAGCAGATTCAGTCAAAATTAGCCCTGTTGTGTTATTACATACCTCAGGACGTGGTCGTGGCCTTAGAAGGGTTCCTGTTTCATCTTCTTCACTGCAATCAGAAGCCACTCCATTATCTACACTAACTCATCAAGTTTCAGTTGGTGTTATTCTTGCTTCAACTTCTGGCATAACAATGGGTGTTCCTGTTTCTGCATCGGTTCCTGGATCTGGCTCAAATACAAGCGCCGAAAAGTAACTAAGGTGGATTAGTACATTATTTATTGAAGTGATTTGTTACAATTTTATAGGAGCGCTTCAAGTTGTGCGTCGCAACTTCTTCAACCGCCAACGTCAACTGTCACGCGTGCGGAGGGTTTAGTTGTAGAGCCACCGATTTCAGAACAGATCGAGGAATTGCCTTCGGAACAGCAACCAGTAAAACCAGTTTCTCATCGTGGGGACAAGGGAACCAAGTAAGAGATCCGTCATCCCTCACTTCAGAATTTTGACAGGATGAATTGGAACATTCCTGTAAAGCATATTTTTTAATTTATATTATAGGGTTAGAGTGATGGCCAATTTTCTTCGTATGAGGATTGCTGAAGGTCGTGGATTACACGAGTACAAGGTCATGTTTGAGCCACACTTGGAAGATACTCGTATTCGGAAGCAAGTCATCAACTCATTGGTTGAGACACTTGGCCAGCATAGAACATTCGACGGGATGAAACTGTATTTGCCATTCTTGCTTTCAGAGAAAGTGAGTTTGAAAGATAGCTCAACCCTTTTTTAGGTCAATTGAATTCGACATATATTTGATTTATAGCAATTGGGTTTCATTACCACTCATCCAAACGACCCAACAGAACAACTTAAAATAACGTTGAAGGTAGTAAAAGTGTCAACAAACGACGTGCTACAATTTTACAACGTCCTTCTGCGTCGCATCATGATCATGTTGGAGTACACGGAAATTAACAGAGACTATTACAATCCGAAAAAGGTTCACCCGATGACCCAACACAAGTATATGAATTCTTTTCCTATAGTTTTTTATAGGGACGTTGCGGATAGTATATCCGCCGTTTTTTGATTGCCGGATATCGGATATCAGGCGCGGATATCCGGCATGCTTGCTTGATTAAGCTCGTATTGCACATAACTTTTATTAAAACAAGATGCGTTTTGACTCATTTCACGCGAACGTGCAGGGGTCAATTTTTAAACTAATACATTTCACTCTAGTATATTAAGTCTAATAAAATTATTGATTCATTTTTTAGGATTTCCGGAAAAATTGTCTAGAAAATTATCCGCGCGGATACCTATAAGTATCCGGTATCCGCCGGATAGTCTATCCGGCAGTTTTAGGCGCCGGATATCCGCAACACCTATAGTTGTTTATCGTAAACTTATAGGTCATAATATTTTATTCTTGTGTTTAGTCTCGAAGTCTGGCCCGGATATATCACAGCTATTGATGTGTACGACGGGGGTTTAATGCTGTGTTTGAATTCCACATCACGTGTCTTGAGGAAAGATAATGTTTTGACCATGCTGTAAGTTTGTAATAAGTCTGGGTATTAGACAATGTATGAACCTTTTGTGCTAGGAACAACGCGAAACAGAAGGATTCAGTTAATTATAAGAAAGTTTTTGAAGAAATGATCGTTGGGAAATCTATTATCACGCGTTACAACAACTGCCACTATCGAGTTGACGACGTTGATTGGAATCAAACCCCACGCAGCACCTTCGATCGCAAGGGAACACAGGTTAATCATCATTTTATCAATTCCTTCATAGTTTTACCAACCTTGATTAAAACAGATTTCTTACGCTGACTATTTCCAATCTCAACACGGGAAGAAGATTTTTGATTTGACTCAACCCATACTGGCTAGCCGTGTGAAACCTAAGAAGAATGATCCAAAGGTATACTTTCTTCCCACTCAAATTACTAATCTATTTTCTAAGCAATATATTTTTACAGGGAGAAACTTACTACTTGTCGCTGATTCCTGAACTTTGCAATCAGAGTGGAATGACCGACGAAATGCGAGCAAATTTTAATTTGATGCGTGACTTGATCACCTTCTCTCGAACATCGCCTAATCAGCGACATGCTTCTATTATGGAATTTGTCTACAGTGTCAATAGTGAGATATTTTTTGTTTTAGATATATGCAGTAGGGTGGCACTAATAATAACATTTTTCGAAAAGTTAAAGTCCTACCCCCAAACGTTTTCCAATAGGTGTGAAATGAACCTGTGTAAAATTAGGTTTGAATTGGTTCACGTTTACAGCTGCCACAAGCGCCTTATCGTTTTCACCTGCTTTTTTTATGGGACGTCATAATGAGGTCTAGCGGAATTGGCACAGAAAACTCATTTATGAAACAAATTGCATGGGACTCGCTGGAGTCATGACCAATCGCATGCTGAACACAACACTCTTTTATTTTTTCAAAAATATTTAAAATAAAAATATGGTAACCTGAAAAAAAAAAATTTTTTTGTTTACTTCTGAAATTTGACAGGTTATATTAATTTTACGTATCATTCGCCTTATCTAAGTTCATTGATACNTGAACACAACACTCTTTTATTTTTTCAAAAATATTTAAAATAAAAATATGGTAACCTGAAAAAAAAAAATTTTTTGTTTACTTCTGAAATTTGACAGGTTATATTAATTTTACGTATCATTCGCCTTATCTAAGTTCATTGATACAAATAATGTGACCGAATATCATGGATTAGTTTAAATGTTTGTCAAAAGTATACATTTGTTGCAAACCTGTAGTGGAACTCGGTTCTAATAGCTGGTACTATGAACTCCCTAATACCGACCATCTTTTATTTTGTAGAAGAGCTCTTCTACGCAAGTGCGAAAAATTTTAGTAAAACTGCGAATTTGACTTAATTTCAGTATACTCGAACAGTTTGGCTCAGTCGGGACAAATCTCGTCCAGACCGGAATATCTCTGTAGTCGGTAAAAATCATGGATAATAAATACGGGATATTTATGACACATCAATCAATTCCATATGTTTGATAGCTAGCCGGCATTTTTAATATTATTTTCTTAAAATGATAAATTTTTACATCTCAAATACTTCCCATATAAACATTTGAATGTTATTGTGTGGGTATTAGTATTTATCAGCATCTACTTTCGGTATCTACTTTGACAATGTAGAAAAAAAAATCTAAACCAAGGAAAGGGTATTAAAGAAAACGGTTGAAAGTCCTTTAGCAAGGGTACATATTTGATATGTAAAATCAAGTTTTTTTGTACAAAACGTGATTCAACAAAAATTGATTAAAAAAAAATTTCAGGTTACCATATTTTATTTTTAACATTTTTGGAAATATAAAGTGTTGTGTTCTGCATGCGATTGGTCATGACTCCAACGAGTTTCATGCAATTTGATTTATAAATGAATTTTCTGTACCACTTACCAATTAGAAACCTCACCTCACCATAAGAAAAGCAGGTGTAAACGATAAGGCGCTTGAAGCACCTGTAAACGTGAACCAATAATTCAAACCTAATTTTACACAGGTTCATTTCTCACCTATTGGAAAACTTTTGGGGGGTAGGACTTTAACTTTTCGAAAATTGTTATTATTAGTGCCACCCTAATATGCAGAGTGAAAATAAACTGAAAATTATCATCGAGTTTTGTTTAGACTGTGCGCCAGCACAGGAATTGTTAGCTGCATGGGGGGCTAGCTTCGAAAATGAATGTTTGATTGACACAGGACGACTTATCCCTGGCCCTACACTCCAGTTGAAAACACTTTCTTTGAAAGTTGCACCAGCGGATTTCACTAGAGAAGTAACTTCAAATAAATGCTTTCTTCCCGTAAGATGGTTTTACATAATCTACTTTTCAATTAAAATATAACTAATAGTTTGTTAAATTTTAGGTAACACTCAAACGTTGGCAAATATATTGCACAGGGCAAGATCGAGATAAAGCTGACAAGTTTGTTATCAATTACAAGCAAGTTGCACCGGCGCTTGGGATCACGTTTGGTCCTGAACCAGAATATGTCATTATTTCTAACCGTACCGGTCGTGGGATGCCTAGTGCTGCAGACTTACGTCAAGCTATTAAGCAAAGTGTAAAAATAGATTTGGTAGGATATCTTTCTCGTTTCATATTCCTTGTAAATTTGTTATATCAACCTGGTAATATTCTTTGACTTCAGATTCAATTTATCGTTGTTGTTTTACCAATGGCCCGGGATGATCTATACGCTGCTGTCAAACGTCAAGTGCTTACGGATTATTCAATACCGTCACAATGCATTTTGGGAAAAACACTTATCCAAGATAAGAAGGTACGCTCAGTCATGCAGAAAGTTGCTCTTCAGATCAACTGTAAGCTTGGAGGGGCATTGTGGGCGTTGAATATTCCGCTGGTAAGAAAATGTCAGCAAGAATTTTGGTTTAACTAAATCATTGTATTGTTGTGAGTAGAAAGAGCACATCATGTTCATTGGGATAGACTCCCACCATGATCCTTCTCAAAAGAAAAAGAGTGTTTTGGCACTAGTTGCGAGTTTGGACAATGAATGTACTCAGTACTATTCTCGGATTGTTAATCAAATGGCTCATCAAGAAAGCGCGGATGCCATTCGCCCTGTATTCATTCAAGCTTTGGGTGCATTTTTTGAAGTGGGTATTAAAATTTATATTATAACTTGGAGTTCAATACAAAATAATTTTTTTTTTCCACAAGCACAACCATCACTATCCTGATCGTATTGTTATCTTTCGTGATGGAGTTGGAGATGGACAACTAGAAATTGTACGATCACAGGAAGTTGCGCAGCTAAGAACTGCTGCAAATGTAACTTGCCAAGAAACTCCAAAGTTCCTATTTGTTGTTGTTCAGAAACGAATCAACGAGCGGATCTTTCTCTGCAACGTAACCTTCTATTTGGAATGCCATCTTAATTTAATTTTAATTCAATGATTTTTATTCAAATATTTAGAGAAATCAGTTGGACAATCCTGCACCGGGAACTGTTGTGGATCACACCATAACACGACGAGGACTCTACGACTTCTTTCTTGTTAGTCAGCTTATTCGACAGGTATTATTCTGAACAACGTTTGAAATCTGAACTTTTTCGTAACATTCAATTTTTTTTTTTTTTTTTGTTAGGGTACTGTTGGTCCCTCTCACTACATTGTCCTGGAAGATTCTGGAGAAAACAAACCTGATTTAGTTCAGAGATTTAGCTATGTTACTTCCTACATGTACTATAACTGGCCTGGAAGTGTTCGAGTGCCTGCTATGTGCCAGGTGAATTAATTGATTATTTTTCAATAAATTTTGACTTATTTTATTTTATTCGTATTTATCTACAGTATGCACACAAATTGGCTATGTTAACAGGACAGCACTTGGATAAGGATCCATTGGCAACAATGGACCGTCATCTTTACTATTTGTGACTAAAGGTTCTTCAAGAATAGCTATTGTCTTTATTTTCTTTCTTCCAAATCAAACTCCCTATTTGGTATGATAAGAATCTATTTAATCATACAAGCTTATAATATCTAAATGAATTTATTCTCTCAAACTTGGTTACAAGTATAAATTTTGACTGTTATAGATGATTTAAAAATTACTACAATACATATAAATCCTACTCTTTGGGATCAAATTATAATTGGCTACTGGATTAATAAAGAAAAAGTAGATAAAAATTTTAAATGAAGTTGAATATGACGATATGAGTGATAAATTGTAAAATTTTGATTGGATATCGAAGTTTCGATAAAACAAAGAAACGACTTTCGACTGTACGAGATGAGACTTCTTTTCAAAAATTTCCCTCCATTTTTAACAAAATTCAAATTTATTTTTCTTGTCTTGTCTTCCTTTTTCACTCTCATTTATTCATTGGTTGTTTCGGTTTTATATTTCAATTTTTTGTTTTTCAATTATTTCAAAAAAAAATTATCAAATCTGTTCTCGTACCATTGTTAGATTTGCATTGGTTATTTGAATCTCTTCAAGGACACAACACTACTGGAGCTTAATTATTATCACTAAAATTCAGGTTCATGAAATACTGTGTTTTTTTTATTATTTTTTACTAATTTATTAATTTAATTTGGGTTTGGAAATAATCATATTAGGGTAGTAATTATTAATATTCAAGTCATAAGTTACTGGGTAGAAAGTTAATACGATGATTTATAATTTTCAAAGGGCTTACTTACGCTGACGTCACTTAAGAATCCTCAAGTTGGTCATTGTGAAAGTTGAATTTGTAGAAGGTGTGAGGTTGTTGACGTTTAGAATCAATCTAAATTTGATTCTGGATCAATTTTGCTTTCTCCAATAATGGAATGGCCACTCGGTAAGACTTGCAACAATGAATTTTAACTTTGCTTACTAAAGTTGGTATTATGTATATGGTTTTGATTTATGATTAGGTTGTCCACATATACGGGGAAGACAAAGTGGTGAGAGACTTGTGGAAGCTCCAGATATGATAATCGATGCTGATGGACTGACTGATGGTGTAACATTTGCCTTGAGAGGTCATTTGGCACCTTGGAAAGATTTAGATATTATTAGACTGTCTGATGTACTCAAACACATGCCACTGATGGGAAAAAGAGAATTAGGTACTGAGTTTGACAGCTACCGAGCATATGCAAAAACTCAAGGTCGTCAGGTTAGATTAATTAATTAGTTTATTTCCATTGAGGATAAATATTATAGATTACATTTCAGGGGTTCTCACAACGAATCTATGCATCTCCAGTTTCTCACGAGGAAAACTTTAACTGTTCTTGTGTTTATTGTAAATACGTCTGTGAAGAAACCATGTAATTTGAATTGATTGAATTAATGCACTGCCTGCTTGCAGTCTTTGTCAATTATAGACTTCATGTATGAACTGTATAACATGTTCATTGTGAATAGCTTTGCTTTTGCTTATTCCGTAGCTGAAGCTACTTGATCAATATCATAGGGACAAACTCTGATTCCCACCAATACTCGGGGACCTACTACAGTAAGGCAGAGAAAGGAGAATTTCCTTTCACTTTGCTGTAAAGTAGCATGTGAAGGTAAAACTAAGTTCTCCTGTTTGCCTTACTTTAGTAAACTTCACTGTATATAGTTTTAATTTTTAATTTTTTTACTTTTTTTAATTCTTTCATTTTATTTTTAGATTTATTTTAAAATCCAAAATCCAGTTTAAACCAGGGTTCGAAGTCGGATTTAAATCCTGATTTAAATCCAAGAATAAAAATCAATGATTTTTTGGATTTTTATTTTTTACGCACTTAGACAAACTTGAAGATAAATTTAAGCAATAACACTACATCCAAATTCAGATTCCTAGCTTCAATTTTGTTTTTGGTGAAATAAAGTACTTGTAAATTTTGAATTTGAAGAAACTTTTTCAGAAAAATTAGTAATCTGCAAATTAAAAAATAAATATTTTTTTCAATGCCCTTTCAGACATCATATTTTTGATTTTTGACAATTAAAAAATAAAAATCCAAAAAATTCAAAAACCCTTTCAGACATCATATTTTTGATTTTTGACAATTAAAAAATAAAAATCCAAAAAATTCAAAAACCCTTTCAGACATCATATTTTTGATTTTTGACAATTAAAAAATAAAAATCCAAAAAATTCAAAAACCCTTTCAGACATCATATTTTTGATTTTTGACAATTAAAAAATAAAAATCCAAAAAATTCAAAAACCCTTTCAGACATCATATTTTTGATTTTTGACAATTAAAAAATAAAAATCCAAAAAATTCAAAAAATCGGATTTTTTGGATTTTTATATAAAAATCTGATTTTTTCGAACTCTGGTTTAAACCAAAACTACCATAACGGAGTTTTTGACTCTGGCATGATAGTATTACAGATAGAGAAAAACCCATCGGTACTAGCCGGACCACCCCCAGGACACCCTTGAGTTNCCCCCTCCCTGGGCACCTTCAGGGTTTGTCCATATGATAAATATAAGGATAACATAATTCATCTGAGAATTAGGGCGTTCTTATTCAGGGAGCATATGTTGGGTAGAAATGAATCTGGCTATGAGATATACCAATATATTCTGGACAAGGTCAGTGAAAGGGTCTTGATAATTGTCTCTGGCGTTGTGAAACTTGTCTTTCAACAAGAGGCTAACGCAATAAACTTGAATAGTGAAATCGCTTACGGATTCAATACCGTTCTCCCAATGTAAGTTTTCAGATATTCTAAAAAAAATTACTTCACTTTGGTAGAAAATATAATAATATTTGAACAAATATTTAGACTTGTTGTCACTGATTTCGAAGCCATGTTCAAAGCTTTCTACAATGAAATGGGAATTGAGTTGGCTTATGAAGTGGTGGATAAACTCGCTTTGTTGATACAGTATTCTACCTCGTACGAAAATTGCTATTATTTTGTTACCTGTAAGAACTATCATTTCATTCCTGTGTTAGTTATTACTATTAACTCCAATTCAGCTTATGTTTGTAGTTTGGATAGAAATTGTAAATGAAGTGTGCACACTCTCCATTGAAATGAGTGAAGACTACTTGGGAGCATTTGATTGGAAATTGAGGCGTTACAACTGTGACTTCACGACTTTTTTGGTTTACTTTCTGGCTCATTTTATACATAGCAGCATCGAATTTCAAGCGGCACTAAGCAGCTGTTTCCGAATTGTAAATCTAAATTATTTTATTTTATTTACGTCATTCCTTATAATTAAAATAAATTATTTGAAAATCTCTACAGGTACAACGACATAGGAGGTCACGTGGCACTCCAACGAATGAGTACAGTACAAAATGGATTAAAGAAAAGTTCAATATTATCAAAGACTGTCTTGAGTCAGTTGAACAACGCTGGTCAAAGAAAGTTCTACCATTTGATTTGTAAGATCACAATAAGCAATATCAATTAGAAAATAGTTTCTATCAAGTTGTTATTGGTATGTTACAGCATCGACCTTGAAACTCCAATGTGGAATTTATTCAAAGTGGTCCAAGTTCAAAATCCATTTTTGCTTCCAGTAAGAAACTCCTGGGAAGCGTACCAGGTGCAATTAGGACGAGAAAGTGGAAAGTCAGTCTTCAGGAAATTAGACAATGAGACTTGGGATTTGTATGCGAACGAATTACCTGAAGTCGAAATGCGAATGACTTGTCACAAGTTACCCAACTTATCAGTAGAGATCCATGTTCACAAGGCGCCAGAATCTCTCCCGATGCCGGAATTAGTGGCTGCAGTGCGACGAAGTGATATAACATATCTTCGGGAAAACGGGTTCGCTCCAACAGTTACCGCTTTGGGTCCAGAGAGAGCAAAAAATTGCCAACTTGCTACTAGAAAGAAGTTAAAATTGGATACCCTCCAAGGATTTGAAGGAATTGACGCAGACACTAAGGAGTTTATACTTTCAGCTCGAGAATCAACTAGAAAAATTGTGACAGGCAAAAGTCAGCAGCTGCAGCCTCCGCTGTGCCCTATACAAAAATTGTACGAATTCATATTTTATTCAAAGTGGATGGGATTCTAGCGAACCTACATCACGAACTGAGTTTATTGTACTTTCAGTTGTCAGGTACGTCGTCGTCGCAAAAGTTATCCTAGACTCGTGGTTTCGAAGTTAATACACAAATACTGTCGAAGATTTCTCCGCTACCGAGAAATTCGATTCCAGCGTTATAGCTATGCTTTTGGTGGCCTCGTCTCCAAACCCAGACGCCCCACACCAGAAGATCGAATAAAAGAAGCTCAGGATTACAATATTGTTTCCGATGCCCTCTCTATTGCAGTCATGAAAGGTTACTGTTTACTAAGAGTTTGACACGTTAGGCCAAGTGAAATCGTTTTAAATTGTACCACTAATTGTGAATCATGTTTTTTACTTCTAATTTGAAAGCGTCAATTATTATTGTCACAGCTTCTCAGATGTTCAACCTTAGTGGAAAGGAAGGTGGGCAGCGTTACTTAGTGGGAGTGAGATTAAGCAGAAAGGAAGAAGATGAAACAAAACCTGGACTTATAGAACAGCTAAATCATCATCAGTCGCAGCGCCAATTTCGTCGACAATATCTTGAAACAAAAATGGTCAGAATCATGACTGTACTTTATGATTGCATGTACGCGATAAACCTGATATCGCTTGAAGATTGTCAGAAAAGTACCATTGGCTTTGAGAAAGTAAGAATTTTGCCATTCAACTCTGATTGAGTAAACTAATGTCTACTTCTGTTTCTGGAATGATCGTAGGAGTATGCAGCATGTAAGCTCCATAGGTTAAAGAAAGGACTTGATCAGAAAGAAATTCATAAGCCCATAGGAGTGGAACGACCAAATGTTGTAACTGCGAATTTGAGTGATACGGACAAGAATAAATTGATCCCTAAAATGACTGTAAAAAAGCCTGAAGAATGTGTCGATGATCACCAACGACGTACTTCGGGAGAGTTCGAAATAAGGCAAATGAAAAAGAAATTAAGTGAGATTCGTGGCGACAAGGTTGAAAGTGACGAAAGCTTAGATTCGGATGAAGAACTATGTCAAGTCCACCTTATGCAAAAGTAACACATTTATTCATGACATTGAAAACAAGAATACTCAAAGCTAATCATGTTTTCTTCTACTGAAGGAAAAACGCCCTTGACACTCTAGAAATTAGGGTCCAGAAAGATGGAAGCGTTGTCGGTTATGCGACAAATGGAGATATTTCTAGCTCTTGCAATATGCTCTCAAATCCTCAAGCAGGACGAAGCGTAAAAAGTGTACCACCAGGTCCGAAAGAATCTAAATAACTATTTAACAAGTAATTTACTTATTAGATGAACAGTTGTTAATACTATTGATTTTAATTTACTTTAGAAGAGATTTTTGGTCCTGCTGCTGGATGTAAGCGTCCCACTAGACCGGTAAGTTTTGAATAGCTATTGGATTGGTTGTATGAAATGTATGCACGAAGGATTACTTTAACGTTAGTATCACAAATTCGGCATTATTGGTTGACGGATTCAAAATTTCCGGAATAATTTCCTTTTGCATTATGCTTACCAGTTGATTTTTGCTTTCTACCGAGTCTTGTACAGGGATAGCCAAATTAACCCGGGCCTTCTTTCTCCGCCTTTCACCAAAAACGGCTTCTTTTTTCTTTAGATAGAAAAAAAAAATTTTTTTTTATATCTATAATTATACCTGAAAAGTACCAGGCATATAAATAATGACTGCATGTTTTGATTCCCTCATTCCGTTCCGAAAGAGACTAAATTTTGAACTGATTGCTTGCCCACATCTATATTTATTTATACTATTATTTTTTAGTAAGTTCGCCAATTCTGGAGCGAGCTGAGTTAGGCAAATCCTAATATGTATTCTTTTTATAATTGCTCAGCTGTGTCTCACTTCAAAATTTACACAGGATGTGAGCAATGCGAATTTCTGCTAATAATGATAAATGAAAAGAAAAAAAAAATTTTTTTGTTGTTGGCATTTACCAAATTTCTTATTGTTAGTCTGCAAACTTTGTCATGAACGTCAATAATAGATGTCCAATTCGTAATCTCCGTCGTTCTGATTGATTGAAATACCTCATAAACAAATTTAAATGGCATTATTTCGAGATTTGTTGCAAAAATTAAAAGAAAAATTCCAGTTAAATTTGCAATATTTTTACGGCGCCTGGAAAATACGGCGTATGAAACATGGATCATACAGAACTCGAGCTAACATGAAAAACAAAGAAAATCAATANGAAGAAGTTGAAGGAAATTGTGAGACAAAATTTTTTTGTTATCTTATTCTGAACCTCTAGGTAACATACTCGTTACTTGCGCAATCACGAAAAACATTATGCTAAACGCTTTTGCTACGTTTTAGAATGATATATAAGCAAGGAAAAAGTTCACAACTTTTTGACATTTCAAAAATTTGTAACTTTTTTTCTATACATTTCCGGTGAAATATTTTTGCATATTCGTGATCAGCGACAACATATTCGTTTTCTAGGTGCCGTATTTTCCAGGCGCCGTATTTTCTAGGCGTCGTATTTTTCATGCGCCCTATTTTCCAGCCACCGTATCTTTGCCACCGTATTTTCACACCATATTTTCGTGCGCCGTATCTTCGGGGAACGGAGTATCCTTATGGAGATCTCAATTATCAATTCTCAAATAACGCTCTGTGCATTAACATAGAAACTGAAAAGTTTTAAAATATTAACACTCGAACATGTTACCCAAATATTTTAGGCATATAAAATTGGATTTCAATTTTATTAACGATTCGAATTCGAAACTCAACACATGTTCGAAAATCGTTTAAAATTGAAATCTGAAGTTTCTTCAGATTTCAATTTCGAGTTAAGAAGTGTGGGTGAACCCAATAAGGTAAAAAAAAAATATAGTCGGTCACTTATTTAAAAGAAATAGGAAAAGATACTGTACGAAATAATTTAGTAAGCATAGTGGTGAGTTTTGAGGATGGGGTTATATTTGTCTCTGTCGCTGTGGCTATAATATTTATTATCGGTGTTTTGAGGGTTTTGAAGCGTGTTTAGTGTAATTTGGTGAGTGTTAATGAGTTTTGTGATGTTGTGTTGTTGTGTATAGTGAAGATGTGGGAGGAGTGAGCGTTGTTTGTTTTGCTAATGTCTGAACATTGGTGACCTCTGAGTAGAGAGGTGAGAAAGTGAGAAATGTAATTCCTTGGCTCTTTCCTTGTGGAAAGAGGGGAGTTAAGTGATATGATCTCTTTCTCTTTTCCCTCGACTCGGACCATTTCAAACACTTGACTACACTCAACTCACTATTTTCTCGGTCTCTAATCTTATTTCTTTTTCTCTTTTTAATTTATTTAAACTTAATAATAATCCTCTGCTCTAAGTCTCCACTCATGCAGTTCCATTACAACTGGTTGCATGGCCAGTTCCTTACTTGACAAATACTGTTTTTTACTTTGTGCACTACTAACACATTAACTACACGGAGAAACAATCATAATGGCTTGTTGCTACTCAAAGAGTATGTTACTAGCCATGTACCCTGAAACCGAAGGCTGCAAATGTTGTCATTTTAAACTTAGACGAGACCGTATAATGAAAGTAAGTTCTAAATAATTCATTTAATGTAATATTTTTAGAGTATTGTCACAATTACGATATCACTGGAAATTAGTGACATTACTCTAATATTTTACTTTACCGCAAATGAACCACTTCCAATTTGACATTCCTATTTGTATTTACACTTCCATCTAAGTGAAAAAAATATTATAATATTGGGTTTACTGGATTTGAACTTACTTAGCGGTCTTATTAGTTAACAATATCCAATTTTGCTTATGGTTAACTAAAACTTTACATTATTAAAATACCTTCACATTCACACATTACCTTAGACAATATAATCTATGTGGAAGGCAAATTGTGTAGCGTTAATGCATTGCATGGTAGTAATTTTCATATTTTTGCTTTTTTTTTTTTTTTTTTTTTTTNNNTTTTTTTTTTTTTTTTTTTTTTTTTTTTTTTTTACCCCATTCTCATTCTTATTTGATTTTTTCTATTTTGACTGTTAATTCCTAGCATACAGATATTTACTGACAACAATTAACCAGTCCATACACTTCTTAACATAAATACAGTTAGTTAAATCAGCAGATGCAGCAAGGAGTTGGAGTGTTAATGTAGTTGCTTCTGTTAAAGTTAATATTATTTTTGTCCTCTAGAGTATGTTGAATACATTGTCACTCATCTTGTGTTAGTCTTCATCTTCATCCTAATGATAAATTTATTATTAGTTCAATCGCATATCGCCATTCAAGCTTTCTAAATTTTGCAAAAGTGAATTATTCCGTTTTTTTTATTGCGTAAACACTACGTAAAAGTACATGGATTCCAATTAATTGAACTTAATTAGTATGATTGAGCTTGAATGTTTATAAGAAAATAGAAGTAGTTTTTTTTCAGTGAAACACGTTTTATGATACTTGTCAGGGACTACCGGTCAATAGTGGCTATGCTAAGACTAGGCAGCATCTACGTGAGAAACTTAAGCGGGAAAAAACCCAGAATGAATCCATCACAACTGGACAAACCCAAGACCCAGCCAACGATTCAAACCAACCAGAGCAATCTATTGATAACTCGCATATTGTAAAACAGAAAAAAATTCCAGCCGAGGTTGTCACCACCAATACCGTTCCTTTGCCCACTGAAGACGTAGATGAACTGGTTAGTATGATTGAAGGGACTCATATTTCACGGACTGAGAAAGGAACGACCGAATCTTCCGATCCAAAGAAGTTAGCGAAGAAAGCACGCCAGCGTGAAAAGAAGGTAGTAATCACTATTAAGTTTAGTACTTTTTAAATTGTTTTGATTTGTATTGGTTGTAGCGACTAGAGGAAGAGTCCCTACGTAAAGCAGAGGAAGAAAGACTCCGACAGGAAGAGGAGGAACGTGTACGTACGGAGCAGGCTGAACGTGAAGAAGAGCTCCGAAAAAAGCGGGAGAAGAAAAAGAAACGAAAGAAGGGCAAGAAGGCAGCCGCTTCTGGAGAAACAGAGTTTGAGCAAGTGGAAGAGTCAAAGGAATTATCTACCGACCTATTGGCCAATGTCGGATCAGTGGTGACGTCCGTTGGTCTGTCCAGTGTTTTGGGCCATTCCAAAGTTGAAGGTGAACCCAGTAAGTCATCCGAAATGGTCACAATTAGACGTCATCCGACAGCTCCTGATACCACTGTGACAATTAGTGTCAAGAGCGATACAGGGGATGAAGACCTTCTCTATACGCTGGTTAATGGTCAAGGTAACGTTCAATGTAATTATGAAAAGGAGCTGTCCAGTTTTTTGTTCTTTTGTTGGCTTGTAAAGTGTAAATGTATAGATCGAAAGTTTCATAGGCTGTTTCCAAAAACAACAGGGCAAAATGCCTTTAACAGTTGCAGAGAGGCAAGAATGTTTGGATGGAGTAATCACAGCTACTAGTGCATTACTACTTATTCTGAATCACTGAGTGAATTGTCTTCATTTACGTTGATATTTTACTAGTGCCGATTTGGCTATCTACTCGCATCGGCATTTATACATATAAAAAATTAACACAGCCTTAGGGCCGATGCAGTGGACAATTCAAGCAAAAAAAAAATCCTTTTTAAATTTTATTTTCAAATTGCATTAAAAATTGGGAAAGTTTAACTCAAAGTGTGGGTTCCGTGTAGTAAACAGCGCTTGGGTTTAAGCTTGAAATTGTAATATTTTTCAAAGTGATATTATTAATTTATTATAGACTAGAATTCACAATATGTAGACATGAAAGTGAGTTAGAGTGAGTTAGCATGGATTGAGATTGTGGGTTTCCAACTTCTTAATTTTATCTGCATTGGTTTAAAAGTTAAACATTTCTCCATGTGAACTTACCTTTGCCCTTCGGTGTACAGGACATTCGAATTTTATTGTTTTTATTTGTAATTTGAATTTGGTCATTTAGCGAATTTTATCTTCTATGCTTTGCTTTTATAATGATTTTAATACGACTTTGCAGTGGAAACCGTCGAGTTTCAATTCAGTTTGTTGTGATTATCTTATCTTCAGACAAGAACAGAACTGAAGACTGGCAGTGTTCAGTTAGTTTTCTAATTAAATTGAATTGAGTATTCATTGTGTGAGAAAAGTTAGGTTAAGAGTTGTGATTTCAAAGACAACGAATGATATTCGAATCCCGATTTCTTTTGCAAAAACTTAAATAAGGATGGGTATCAGGGTGTCCGATTTCTATAGGTAATTAAAATTCTAATAATAAATTATGGTGCTAACCTTAAGACCTTTTCTCACCACTGGTTCCTTTTTCCTTGTGTTTGTGTGGCATGCTTGTGCTTCTGTCTTCTGTTTATTGCTTCATTAGTGCATAATTGATATTTCAGTTATTTGCAAATTGCAAATTTTGCCGTACATGATGTACTTTCTCCAGGGAATTGAAATAAAATGAAACTATTCCTTTCATTCTATTTCTAGTATATGTCGAATCAAAGTCTGATAAGCCAAACGGATCTCTTGCAATATCTAACGCGGCAAAACCGTCAACTTCTACGTCTTCACCGTGTGTTCATACTTCTGAACTCGCTACTAGCAAGGGTAAATCCAAGAATAAGGAAAAGAAAAACGGAATGTCCGAGTCATTTCCCATTGTTTCTGGCGTGTCAAGTGGTAAGGGAAGTGGGACGGTGATTCTAGAGGATAATGTAAGGAATTATGAAGGGCATTGGTTTGCCGGGGCGGAGTTTACAATTCCGAACAGTGCAAATCCAGGATTCAGTTCATATCTTCCACCATTTGTACAAAATGTCTCACCAATCGTCACAGGGAGCACTTCTCTGTCCCAAAATATGACAAATGGGCCCGGAAAGTCATTCTCATTCTTCACTAACCTTGAGGGTGATGAAATTGACTTATCGAAGCTGAAGCTTCCACCGGGAATAACAATCACCAAAGTTACACAATCGGTGTCAGGTCAGTTTGGTTTCTTTTACGTTGGTTATGGTTCTTTATTGTCAAAAAAAAACATTACTTTTCAAGTTCTGCAATCATCATTTGGTCATTGTTCATAGTTTAGAAACTCATCCGTGAATATCCAAAGGAGGTCATTTCTGTTATGCACTCGATGTTCAATTATTTGTCTCGTAATATTGTTTCTTGCGTAGCCGCTTCGTTGCTTCAAGCTTAATTTTATTTGCTTATGGTGCTTATTCTAACATATGTTAATTATTCTGTATTGATATATTTCGTGGACTTTATTCTAGATTGTTTGTCTTAATTCTTACTTATTATATTTGTTTGTGCTATTCGTAATTAATATCATAGTCACTAACTATCTTCAGTATTTGGTTGGATAGAATCATGTATGCTGAGGGTTGGCACTACTCTTACTTTTCAAAATCCACGTGTTAAGTATTCATCAGATTCTAAGCGTTGTTTTTGTTTATTCAAATAGAATCAAGCGAAGATGGTGCTCTCATACCTCCACGAGGGGCTGGTCTTTACAATATTGAAAGTAATATGATTGTGATGAACCCAGATTATGAAGAAGGTGACGAGGAATATAATAGTGATGATATTTACCTGAATCACACAAAACCCGGTACATTTGAAACGGTAAGTTCTATATTTTTGATACATTTATGTAGTATTTTTTACAAGAAATAATAATTCGACAGCCATAGGTTAATCACTTTACAAAACAGTATTATTTATGTTTAAAATACCCTACTCCTAACCCACGCTCAACCCGTACACTCGGAAACAAAAAAAAACTTTTACTAAATACATGAATCTTCTTGGCCAAACATTTCCTTATTTTGTTTCCGAATGCTTGACCTGGTTGTAGTTAGGACTTAGGAGTCAGGTGTTTTTACTCGCTAATTTTAGGTGTTGTCTAACAAGGAGAAAAGGAAGAGGAGTAAAGCGAACAAGTGTGATGAGGTGGAGGGAAATGGAAGCAACGAGAGGTCAAGCTCACGTGGAAACACCCCAGGTGCTAATGGGAATTTGTCCCAAGGAAAAGGAGGGAAACGTGGGTCTGATGCAGGGTTGAAGAATGCTGGGAATATTTCCAAAGGAGACCGAAAGGCTTCCTCTCGTCCAGGCTCGGCTGGAAAAAATGGGCCAAATGTAAAGTCTGAAACCTACAAAGGAATTGAACCAAATCGAAAGTCGCGGAAACTGCAGAGTCACAAAACCGGATCCGATGTTTCAGGCAGTAAGGTGGCTCCTCGTCTTATAAAAAGTCAGAAAGAGTCCAGCTCAACTAACTCATGCCATCTGGTCACTGCTGGGAAAACGTATTTAAAACCCCAGTCTCCTTCGACATCTGGAACATGGCATTCAGAATCCGTACCTCGACCCCTTCCCATTTCATGTCATTATGGAATTAAAATGGCGGACGTTGTCACTGGAGCTCATATCAAACTGAGGAATCCTGAAGGAGTTTCTTCTGGTTTTCCTACCAACAGTCCAACTGCCATGTCAGTGATCGGAGAACCAACAGCTACGGGTGGGAACGATAAAGTGAGGAACGTGTTTATTCCTAATCAGAAACAAAACAGTTCCCAATATACTCCAGTAGGAGATCTCCGAATAGAAGTACATCCAGAATCTGTTTCTTCAAAATTGTCATCTGATGAACAGAGGTCGAAAGAGGAGACCGTGTACTCATTATGGAACTCCACGCCACAGCAAGAAAAAGACAATTTGTCTGGTGCTCGTCCAGGAGGACAGTCAGCTTATGAACTCTATGATCCTCAGGAGTGCTTCAATGAGTTCAAAAATTTGGAAGACATGGTTGATGAAACGCGAAAGAAATACCTTGGCTCAATGTTTTGTGAAAACTCACCTTCGGTAAAAATGGACAAGATTTCTCCACCACTACCTCCAATACAGCGGCCAAGCCCATCCTACTCGGCTTCCCCACCTGTACAGCCTCCTCACCGTCGTGAGAGCCCACTTCCATTCCAATTTGGAACTTCTAATCATAATCGACTCGGCTTTCAGTTTGGAAGCCCTTGTCACCGCAGCTCCCCCTCATTTGGAAACTTTCAACCCCAACCAAGTCCTTTGACTCGTGACTACCAACATTCCACCTCATCTGTATTCGGTCTCAAAGAGCAGAAAAAAAGATTTGATGATGTGAAAGAGGCAAAGAGCTCCTTAGGATTTGGTAAGATGGATTCGAGTTTGTCGGTCTCATTTGATAGTCTCAGTGATCGTACGAGCTTACTCACATTCCGTGATCTCCAAGAATCGAGTGTTGAGTTTCCGAATATTCTAGTATCACGAGATTTACTCAAGTGTAGCAATGAGAAGATGCATGACCCATTTGGAAAGTTTTATGAACAAGGAACGCCTCAGATAGTCAGAGAAGGGAAAGAACGCACTAATTCTGTCTATGGAAGTCAAAAGGAATCAAACTTTTCATTTGGAAGAAAGAAAGAACCAAGTGGTTCTGTCGGATTAGGAACTCAACAATCTGTTCCATTTGGGAGTCACCACCAGTTCGAACCAATTCCGCTCCAACATTTGTACACCAACGGTCAGAAGCAGAAAGAGCAGAATTTGCTTGAGTATAGTCATAATACAACATTATCTGCACACACTTTCACAACTCGTCAGCAGCAAGAGCCAGCCACATCTCATGACTTTGGTTGTTTCCATCGTCAGAAAGGACTCAAGACGGTTCCTTTCGAACATCAACAAAATGTTCCAACTTCCGTCCATTCTTTTCATTGCCAATCAGCAACTATTCATGGTTTTGGTGACTACGAACATCAGAATTCTATGATGCCTCAAGGATTCAATTCTCAGTATCAGTATCGAGACCGGAACACTTCTGAATCCTTCTGTGGATACGACATAGAGCCATCAGCCTTCCATGGTCCTCAGGAATATGAGGAGAGTGTTTACGAAGAAGTGCCAATTGGTTATGAACAAGAAGAAATTACAGTGTACGGAGGAGAAGAGAATGCTCATCTAACAACTGAGTATGCATCCTTTGGTCCTCCATTCCGGGGGGAAGGTCATGGATGTAACAAGGGAATAGGAATGAGTCCTTCCCCTTATGCGGAATACTTTCCAACAGTATCCGGACCAACACATGAAGTGCAATCTTTCCATAATGCTGTCACGGGGCAACTGAGAGGGAAAAATTACGAGACAGGTCCACTCTACGGATTCACGGATTCCCATCTTGGGACATTGCCATTGGCAGGCATGACACCATACTACCTCGGGCCCGTGCCCTATCCTCATGCAACTCAATCAGTCCCCCCTCCTCCGTCACCTGCTCCAAATCAAACTCCGTCTACAAATCAGACCCCATCTCCTCATCCATCTGGTTCACAGTCCCAGTATACTCTCTTCTAAATCTCTTCGTCTTATTTTCGGTACTTTTACATTGTTATTGTTTTTCCTATTTGTTATTTTTACGTAATTTTCTAGTAATTTTTCTAATCCAAACACTTGTAAAAAAGTGAATATTTATCAGTATATTTTGGGTAGTCCATTGTTGATCTGCAGTCGTACAAAACAGGTACTAATATTACTTGGTTCATTACCTTGGAACTGAAATGGAAATTATTTTTCTCTGCGTTCGTCAAATAGCATTGAAACTTACATTGTCTAAAACATTATTTACATTCGTTTATCGCAAATAGGAAAGAGTTGTTATGCAGACAAACTTTGTGGGATATGGAGTTTGAAAGTTACAACTGGAGTAACCTCAAGTTAAGGTAGGGTTCAATAAATTTCCAGACTGGATTGGTTATTGAAAAGAATTTTTTTTTTTCGTTTACAGAAAGGCAACCGGAAGCACGGAGCTCGAACGTCGTCTCTAATTAAGTACTTTAAGTAACACTTGTTTTTTTAAGTACAGGAAGTTAACTAGGCTATGTATCGGCAGCTGTCATTGAAAATGTTGATAAGTCTTATTTTATAGAATGAATCTGCAGTGTGTTTGTTATACCATAAAAATATTTATAAAAAAACTTTGTTAAAAACTACAAAACTCAACTAAAATCCGAAATAAAAACTACAAAACAAAAGTACTACAGATGTGGAATTGACTCTCAAAATTGTATTGTAATACATAGCTTCCATTAGCTTATCATAAGAAATTTGAGTCTGAGTAACCTGCCACATGCCACAATAGTTGACCAATTTAACAATGAAAAATTATCCATTTCGGATATTGGTTAAAACTAACGATTCAGAAATTCGGAGAGCTGGAAAAAGCAGAAAAACTTCGAATTAGAAAAAATTTATGCAACTTTCCAAAGGGTTTTATGGATTGAAACCTCTTATCCCACAACGGCTGACTAATTTAACAACGATGACAAGTAAATATCCACTTTGATTATTGGTTAACTCTAGAATAAACTAGAGAAGGAAAAAATACAAAAAAAATCTAATTTTTGTATAAACTATAAAACTTTTGTATGATTTGACATTTAATATGTCACAACTATGACCAATTTAACAAAAGTGTAAAATATACACGTGTTTCGGTCATTCTCTAACAGTTACACCACAAGCAACTATTAGAGAAGAAAGTGTAAAAAATATTAATTTTTCTGAAATTATTATCCAACTTTGTAACTTTATGGAACGAAATTTATACAGAGGGGTTATATAGTGGCCGCCTAGTGATCCTCACACTTTACCCGCCATCCACGCATATGGGCATCAAAACTCATCGCAATTGATGAGTGAATTAATTATTTAGTAATATTTAATTTAGAAATTGAAACCCTGAGTTCTCAAAATTTTCAAATGCCATTTGGCTGCATCAGTGGACTGGTAGAAGAGGGCCAAGGGAGTGGCCGGCGCGGTCGCCTGATTTGAACCCACTAAATTTTTTTTGGGGTTACATGAAGTCAATCATATTTAATTCCCTTCTTCCAGTCAGTATGCAGGGCCTCAAAATTTGAATTGATTGCAACATCATTGCAATCTGTGACTAATAACCCTCAAATGCTACAGAACGTGAGTCAAGCGTTTTCCGCCCGACTAGATCATTGTTTGGATATGGATGGCGGTAATTTTGAACAAATGATCCATTAGGACAGGTTGGTAAGTTATCAACTTCATAATTCATTGTGGGCATTATTAATTTTCAGCGAATTCAGATAAGAAATGTTTTGTAAACAGACAGAATCCACTAAGCGTCTACCACAGAAAAGAATTTATAATTGCCCACCTGCGTGTTTTAAATTTTGGGTGATGAATAAACAGTGTGTGAAGTGAGGATCGCTAGGTAGCCACTATTTGACCCCTCTTTATATTCATTTTGGTAATTCGCTGAAACTGAGAAACTAGTAGAGAAAATCACGAAGGTAGCACGGTTTTACTGTTTGTGCATGGATAGTTTTATGGATTTTAAAATAAACTTGAAAGTTGTACTTTTTCCACTGGGACCTTCAATAACCATGTTACCATTACTTTTGTTTCTATATTTTAATTCACATGAAACTGTATTTTAAAAATCAAACTTGAAATGTAACATGTCCTTGGAAAACATGTAGGTTTTTAATTAATATTATTAGATCTGAAATTTCTTATCCAGTGACGCAGAGCTTAACATTGCTATGAAGTTTCCGGAAAGAAGTCAGTACAAAAATCATAACTAACCAGTAATAGAAAATGAGGATGAGCTTCTTTATGGATTGATTTGATATGCTGGAAATATGTACTGAAAATTACATTTCCTTAGTTATTGGTACCGCTGTACTTTGCTGTAACACGACGTGGACGATCAGAGTAACTTCGACCTGCAATGCTTCTTGGGGAATTTGGTGAAGATGCGCAGACATTGTGTAACCTCTGAGAAACCTTATATTTTACTTTATCCAATTCCGATTTCAGTAGATAAATTTGCTGATCCTAGAATAAAAGTAACGATATTGTACTACCTCCAACTAATATTCGAGAATTATCAAGTTTAAGAGTTGAACAAACTGACCTTATCATCAACCATCATGTGCATGCACTCTGAATCCTGTTTCAATCTCTGGTAATCATTGTTCTAGACAATACATAACATCATATTTTTCCTTTCCTTGTACACTTTCACCAAACCCTAATTTTAATTCCTTAACTCCTTCCTTACCAAATTATTAATTTCCGTCGTCATCTTTTCATTTTCAGAGTTAGCGACTTCAAGTTTATTATGGTAGCCAAGGACCACCGCCACCGCATCTTTCAACTCCTCGCTTTGTTCCTGTAAGAAACCAAAACGAATCGAGAATTTCCTTCTGACAGCAATAAATAAGGATTTGTGCTTAATAACACATTGAGAGGTTGGTGACGAGCACCACGGACAGAATCAGTACGTTAAAAAATTAATAAAAATTCTCATGCGTTTTGTGATGGAGAATATTATGAGAATTTCAATTAACTTACAGAAATTTTTAAGTCCTTCTGCTCTATTTGGACACTGAGATTCCCTACTTCTGATAAAAGTTCATTCATTTGAATTTTAGAGTCACTTGCCTTCATGGCCAGAATCTCCTCACCGCTAACCTAAGAGTTATAATTAAAAGTATAGCATATTTCATCCCGACTAAGGGCTTAGCAAAAAACTAAACTTACGTGTAGTTGATCTTTGAGTGTCTTCACTTCTAATTCCAAAACACCAAACTTCTCCTTCCATGCTTTGTTTTCTACTGTCGCTTGCGCCAACTTCTCACAAGCCGCTTGAAAATTCTTGGTTTTAGTATCATTCAGATGTTGAAGAGCTCGAACTGTTTCAGCCAAGTCGATACATTCCAATTTTGCTTTCTGTTAAGTAGTTTATACATAAATTTATTCAAATTTATACCTTTCTCTGTCAGTCATTAAAATCTTACAGCATGCCCAGAGGTTTTTTTAGTGACGGTGAAAACATACTTTCACCTTACGTCAGAACTCCAGTACACTGCTCCCAGGAACCATAGACCGTTTGCTGGAGAAAGTAGTATTTTTATGATTCAGGGAATTTGATCTCAAAAAATAATTTTATTTTCTGGAAAACTTTCAACAGTTTCAGAAATAACACGCAAAACTTGGATACTAAATAATAATAAAATCAAGTTTCTACAACCACTGGAACAGAAGTTATGATTTTTTGAAAATTGGAATTTTCGGATGTTATTTTCAGAAGATTACCTTAGTAAGAGATTGCCTTTTCAATAACTTTTGTTTCAGTGATTGTAGAGACTTGGTATTTTATAATTTCGTATCCTAGATTAGGGTGCTTTTCCTGAAATTGTTAAAACTTTTCCAGAAAAAATTTTTCCCTGCGATGAAATTCCTAGAAAGTATATACACACTACTTACTGTCTCTAACAAACGGCATTGAATTAAAAATTATGTTCCCATGGGTCTATGGTTCCTGGATGGGAGCAGTGTATGCTATGGCGGAAAGTCACATGGCGTGAAATCCTCAAAATTCAAAATTCAAAAATTTTTTTATAAGGAATGATTAGTCTAATTTTTTTTTTTGAAACTCCCTATTCAATGTTTCTTGATTTCTTCTACAAACAACAAGAAGATACAGAGCTCGTAAACTCTAATATTAATACTACTCTGAAAGACCTCATATACAGAGCTTAACAACGTATTATTTACGAAGTTTCATTGATCTGTAAAAGCTGAAGCCGGAACACGAAAAATGTGATTTTTTGGCTGCAAGTTTTGAACGAATCAATGAAATATTACAAATGAGGATTTAATAAGCTCCACACATTCCCTTCCATAACATTCATTCTTTATACCTCAATTGGCGGGGGAAAAAGGTATTCAAAAAGTCAAAAAAATATAAATTCCAAACTTTAAGTAAGATGCGTAAAAGCTCACCTTATAATCTGTCATGGTTTGAACATAATTCACGTTCATGGAATCAGGAGAATTTATTGAAGACTCTGTCAGCGTATGACGTCGGAGAGCATCAGTATTAATATCACTGCAGGGAGCATTCATATTCAAATCGCCATTCGATGGAATGTCAACTCTATTCTCCCTCTCTTCAGAGTCAGTCAGAAATCCTGCATGTAAATTACGAACAACAAGTTGAAGACGTCGTTCACCGATATCCTGCATATGTTTCCGCTCAGAAGTAATAAGCTTTCTAATGATTAACAGAGTCATACTTCAAATTAGATTGTTCTCGCTGAATAAATGAAGTAAGACATAATAGTAGTGCTTACTCATAATATTCACGTTGTTCATTGAGTAATATATCAAATTTCATTTGCAATTCTTGTCTAGTTTTATCCTCAATTAACTTGATTTTGCGCTTTAGCTTCATCTTCGCAGCTTCAAGTCGAGCAATCTCTTCCGACATGACAAGAGGAGGTCTTCTTTTGACAGTTGTACATTCTGGCGTTTCTTCTGAGTAAGAGTCTTCAGTTCGTTCCATTTTGGTCTGTTCAGCAAATGCGATTGATGCTCGAACTTTCCTAAAGAACGCGGAGTCATTGGTCGGTGCTTCATATTTTTTGAACGTTCGAATCTACAATATTTGGTAGTAATATGTTGTAACCCATTTCAATCATTACAAATTTATGAAAGAATGATCACTTACGGTACGCACAATAGCAGAACTTTGAATGACTTGAATGGATGACTCAATCATCTCAGGGTCTGGATTGATGTTTACTATCATGCAAACCTGAGATGCATTTGTGATATAACTTTGGAATAATCGAGTGAGTTTACTATCTCGGTAAGGTATCACGTCAGTCTGTTTGGATCCCACTTTTTGTTTCTCTCTATAAAGAAACGAAAGAAGTAATATTTTCTTCTAAGTAATATATGATAAATGAGAAAAAGTTTCTGGTACGATGGAAAATTAAATTAGTCTACCTCAAGCCACGTATACACCTCAGTAAGACGAGTAGAGATTGATTGATATTTCCTGATTCCTTAAGACGAGTTCCGATATTTCCTGTTTGTGACACCCGTTCCAAACCAGCCAAATCGCAAAATGTGAAACTTTAACAAACAAAAATTTTGCAGAAAATAAGTAAGATTTCTTTTCATCACTTTTGAATAATGTTTCCTTTTTTGCAAATTTTTAAGGTACGCAGTGAAAAATATCACAACAGACAAAAAAATGATAAAAAGCTAAAAAAAAATTCAAAAATTAAAAAATGTGCATCAACTGTTGTGGGGTATTCCAAAAAATATCGTATGTTACATCTGAAGTAGAATTGAATCAAATCACATTAAGCAAACAGTTTCATATCAGGTAGAACTAAAATAAGAACATTTGGTGAACTGTCAAAGGAATGTTCACGATATTTGTGCTTATAATTTCGTAATTTTTGTATTAATATAATTCTTTTGTGCTTTTTCAGTTTTGCAGTGTATATTTTTAGCCCTCGGACTAAATGTTGGACTTTTGCTTAAGTGTATGTTTTCATTATTTTTCGTACAAGTGTAAACACTGTTTTTTAATCAAAGTCAAACTATATTCTTACCGATGGACTTCTTTTGGATAAATGT
Organism: Holacanthella duospinosa; assembly: GCA_002738285.1. Classification (NCBI taxonomy): domain Eukaryota; kingdom Metazoa; phylum Arthropoda; class Collembola; order Poduromorpha; family Neanuridae; genus Holacanthella; species Holacanthella duospinosa. The sequence goes on along the minus strand of NIPM01000006.1, from coordinate 1,287,488 downwards.
GGGATCCTGTTTTTCCAATTACAACCATACGAATATTGAAGAATGAGTGAGATCGACTCGAATTTGAGTTGATTCGTGTTGAAGCAAATTGTAGGTTCTGCTTCCCAGCTAAGAAGAATTGATAAGCCTCTTCAGCCGTATTTACACAGCATTCTGTTAAATCTAAACAAAATATCGTGTTTAAATAGCTCGGAATAAAATGAAAAAGATTTGTATTAAAACTGAACAGAGTGGCTGTACCTGATCTGAACTTACCTTTTATATAAACTCGATTCTGTTTGTCTTGAAACATTTTAACTTCTTTTCTTCGCTTTCCCTTCTGGACTGTATCAAACAGATCATATACCCTTTCATTGTAGATTTCGGCAAACGAGACCCAAACAGAGAAAAGTGTATTCTTGTTCGGAAGTGTGTCATCAGAATCCACTACATATTTAAAATATCCTTAAATTCGACATGAAAAATTATAAATTCGTTATAAATATCTTACATGAGTCAATTGAGGCGGAAGTCATTAGAGGAACACCAGCCGGTTGATTTACATCAGATGAACACGTAGAGGAAGAGGAGTGTATCATGGATTCAACGAAACAACTCAGGTCGTTTGGCTTCTATAAAAAATAAAGAAGATATGCATTTTGACAAAGTTGTTTTAGTTTAGCACATTTTGCACTTCATTAGAAAGTTGCCGTCATATTAGTGAACACATTCTTAGAAAAAAATTCTAAACAAAGCATGTTTCAACTAAAGTAATTGAATGAAACAGTAAAAAAAATAGCAATAACCAGACTATTAGTTGCGAAATTATCAATAAACTTACTATTCTTGCATCATGGAGAACCCGTGCTTTCGTATCAGCATTTATTTTCTTACAATTCTCGTCCAAGATGACATAGCTGTCAAACATGTGAGGCTTTATGTTTGCTCTCTTGTACAGCGAATCTTCCAAATGACCAAACAATGCGTCGAGAGTTCGCGGAACGATGCCAAAATCCTTCCCATACCCTTACACAAATAGATTTAAATTTTTTAGAAATATGCATATGATTTAGACAAGAAAGGCAGATCAGTTTTTTTTAAATTTTGCTTCACATTGTTACCTTGCATCGTGTACGTTTTGCCTGAATTTGTAGCTCCATAACTAAATATCAACCCATTGCCTCCTTCGAAGAAACCATTAAGGACATTTCTAGCGCATTGATCAAACACAAGGCTTTGTGAAGAATCTTGAGGAAAGACACGTGAATACACAAACCGAGTTTCACTAGTATCATTTGTGAAATTTTTTTTCTTTGGAGGATGAACTACGAGCGTATTTTCGTTTTCAACGAAGAAAACCTAATAAAGAAAAGATAAATTTTATCAACTAACTCATTGTGTAAGGTACTTGAAAAATTTCCAATTCCAGCAACAGTTCTTTCTTGCAGTATTATCATTTTATCGATTCCAACCTAAGAGTTTTGTTAATAATGATTTTTACTAGTAACAACTAATTCTATTGAATAAAGAAACACAGCCCGTTACAATATTATACGTGATAGGGAAGAGACTTTCGGCTACATATCTTTGCTGAAGAGAGCAAGTACCTTATGCTGCTGTAAAAAATTATAAAACACCGAGAAGTTACTTTTGGCCTGAACAATTTGCTGCAGAAAGTTCCTGTTTTATATGTAATAATGTCCAACTACTTCACTATATAAATTTTTTTCGGGTCAAATGATATTTTTTATGAAAGAATATATGCAAAGTATATAGAATATTGCACGTCGAAAGCGGATTCAAAAGTCAAAAAGTGGGATACGACGAGATACAAAAAATCAAGTCTTATACGATTACTCATTACTAGAACAAAAGTTATGATTTCTATACAAATTAAAACTATTTGACGTTCGTTTGAAACGATATAGCACTGAGATTTGGCGACCGCTGCCTAAATCCAACTGGTTCTATGATATCATAATGATAACCCTTAAACAATTTATTTTTTAGTTTAACATTACCCACCCACAATTGTTTATAACTTACTTGCTCAGTATCTTCAGGTTGTACCATCACAGTTGAACGTGAAGGTGGACGAATTCGGAGTACTGTTTTGATATGGTCATTGTCATAACCAGCAAACTCATCCGACAACCGTTTCTTGATTCGCATATCGAACTGGGACATCCGAGAAGGTGAAGTGTCACCAATGTCCACATAAGACGGTCTAGAATTGCAGTTGAGGTTGAAAATTGAGTATTCAGCAGTATCCATAGTCCCCTTGGCCTCACCTAATGAACTAATGAAATCAAGTTTGATGTTTGACTAAACTGAAAATTGAACTCCTTTGACCTCAGAATTTTAACATTTAAAAATAGCAACATGAAATAAAACTTTTTGGTATCCCTAAACGACAGCNTTGTCATAACCAGCAAACTCATCCGACAACCGTTTCTTGATTCGCATATCGAACTGGGACATCCGAGAAGGTGAAGTGTCACCAATGTCCACATAAGACGGTCTAGAATTGCAGTTGAGGTTGAAAATTGAGTATTCAGCAGTATCCATAGTCCCCTTGGCCTCACCTAATGAACTAATGAAATCAAGTTTGATGTTTGACTAAATTGAAAATTGAACTCCTTTGACCTCAGAATTTTAACATTTAAAAATAGCAACATGAAATAAAACTTTTTGGTATCCCTAAACGACAGATTGGCGTGGCGTAAGATTTTCTCCTAAACAATCGACTTTCGTGGCGTGGCATAGATAATCTACTAAACGAAAAATGACTCACGTAGTGACAGACGGAGTTCGTTTTTCTTTTTCTATAATACCATAACTCACCTTGACTTTTTAAACAATAAAATCAATAATAATTGATTATTAAACCAGCTCCGTAAATAGAATATCTTACCTCATCCAAGTTTGTAAGGTAAGTTACATGAAGTTTTTGCACAAAATATTTATTAAATGATGTCCAGATAATTGTTAAGTTAAAGAGAATAAAATTAAAATTAAAAATAAAACAAAATTAATTTAAAAATTTTAACTAAAATACTACAATTTAATTAAATTCTATCAAGTTCTTGATAGGAGTAAAAGGACCTTCATCGGAGTAGATTTCTACTCCAATGTATCAACCTATTCTTAGGATCTAGTTAGGTTTGGTTTTGGTTTTAATAGAATCGACTGATAGAATCAGTGGACGGTACTTATTCAACCTAAGTTCTTTTAGTCATGTTAAGCCATTAAAGGAGATTCTACACCAAATTTAATCAATTTAAATTCAGAATCTACACACTTATCATACAAATTTGTTTCATGTAATAATCTACGCCACGCCACTCATTCAGCCCGTCGTTTAGGTATACCCAAAACTTATTCACTTTTATAAATCCCAAAACAAAAAAACGGTTTATTGCCCGCGCACTCAGCAGCTTCCCGCTTTAAAATTTTTTATAATAAATACCTTTTAGTAAACTTACCGCCAAAGAAACAATCAACTTCAGTACTAACTACTTAAATAATTACACGTTCCACTTGTTTTTAGAAAACTGTTCATTGAAACATCATCACACAGAATTATTAAGTATGCAGAATATGTACTAAAAATAATTTTTTCTTTTATTATGCGATCTACGCGTGAACAAAATAAAAAAATGCTTACAAATTGTACCTGTTCAGACACAGATGAAACTCGATCCAGGAATCGAACCACGGTTCGGATCGGATAGTGGATCGGTATAGGTAGAAATGTAGCTGGATCGGTTCGTGGATCGGGTTCGAAAGAATATTAAAATGTTGTTTCGGATCGTGGTTCGGGTTCGAAAGATTTTTTAAATGTTGGATCGGTTCTTGGATCGGGTTCGATAATTTTTTTCCTTATTAGATCGGTTCGTGGTTCGGGTTCGAAAGGTTTTTATAATGTTGGATCGGTTCGTGGATCGGGTTCGATTTTTTTTTTCATTCTTGGATCGGTTCGCGGTTCGAGTTTGAAATTTTTTTGGAATGTTGGATCGGTTCGTGGATCGAGTTCGAAAGATTTTTTAAATGTTGAATCGGTTCGATTTATTTTTGTCTCCTGGTTCGATTTGTTTTTCTGCTGGTTCGGATCAATTTGTCTGTTGGATCGATTTGTGGATCGCTTACTCCTAAATTTATGGGGGAAGGTGTTAGAACATTGGATCGATCGGTTCGATTAATTTTTGGATAATTGGATCGGTTCTTGGCTCGGGTTCGGATTTTTTTTTAATGTTAGATCGGTTCGTGGATCGGGTTCGAATTTTTTTTTCATTTTTGGATCGGTTCGTGGATTGGGTTCGATTTATTTTTTGATTCTTGAATCGGTTCGTGGATCGGGTTCGATTTCTTTTTTCTTGCTGGATCGGTTCGTGGATCGGGTTCGAAATTTTTCCATGTTTCATCTGTGGTTCAGAGTAGGCCGATTCTTTCTTTCTAAACATATTCTGAAAGAAATATTTTTATAAAGTCTAGTCAAAAATGACAAAATTCTTGATAAAAATTCCAAGAAATCTTCCCTAAGAATTAAATTCATATTTTAAAAATGTTGAAAAATTCAAAAAATGTTTAAACCAATATTTTGATAAGAATAAAAGTTGAATAAGATTTGTTATGAATTTAATTGGGCAACAAATTTTAGTAATCACAGAGAACGTCGTCCCTTTGCCTAAAATCAGTTAGGGGGACTTAAAATTAAATTCAAACCGCGCGCGTAATTTTTCTAAATTTGTTATTTTTAGAATTTGAAAGTGTAAAACCATAATCCTTAAAAGGTTTATGAGCAAGGCCGACCAAATGCACTTTTTGCACTAAATCGCATTTTACAAATAACCATTGATTGGCCTATTGATAACTGGTTTCACCACGAATTATTAAAAATGCAATCGAATGATGTAAATATGTATCGCATTAATCGCATTAAAACGCATTTTCCAGGATCGTCACATTAAATCTCATTAAATCTCATTTTTAGTAATTGCTAACTACAAAATACAAAAATACTTCAGTAAAATTGAGTGACATTAGATTAGAAATTAGAAAAAAAAAGTTAAATTGATGTCAAATCAATTGCGCATGATGTCAATTGGCAGTATAGTGGCGCAAATAATTCAAGTTCTGGAGTTGGAAATTGGTATATATTTTTTAAATAGCATGTTAATCTGAAATTAGGTGCTCACTTTGAGCTTTAGACCAACTTTAGCATTGTAAACTAGTTAACCTCTCGGTAGAGCCCAACCAAACAGCTAACTGTCCTCCAGCGCAAGGTTAAGGCATAATGAACTTATTGGCTATGTTCATAAGCACAATAGAAATAAAGAACATTGTTTTCATTTTGACTTTAGCTTACAACTGTAGAACGAATTGTAAATGCGCATTTTATTTCACAAAATCAAAACAATTTATAATTATCAGTAACATTGACGGATCTGTATTTCAACAGAATCAGCTTCATCGACGAAAAATTTGGGATTTATATATATTAATATTTATTTAAATATATTTAAACTTGAGACCCACATATAAGAATGAAACCGAAATTGAACATGGATTAGTATTTCAATTCGATTATAATATCTTGTTAATCCTTAAATGCCCGGTCGGTTAATTAAAATCGGCAGTTAGGGAAAATATAATAATCGATTTCATTTTAATTTGGGAAATTCCAGGAATTAATTTTAGTTACTGTTTAATTGGCATAGGGATACATGGTGCTGGAAATCAGTATCAAGGCGCCAGATTAGTCCCTTTTCGAAATACTTCAGTTTAAAGTTGGAACTACTTGGTCATTTAACCAATAGTTAATCAATGGAATCTGAATAATAATATCACTTTCTAGCTTCTAAATTAGTTTTTTCAGCATTAAATATGTATTACCATTAAACTTTAATGCTATTTTCTGTAGAAAATGAATCGCACTAAATTGCATTTTTTACGATTTTAATCGCATTTTCTGAGAAAAAAAATCGCATTTTTTGGTCGGCCTTGTTTATGAGTATGACTTACTTACTAGTGATATTGTTATCAATTCTCGTGTTTTTCTGTTTCTGTATTTTTATGCAAAAACATGTAAAAGTGAAAGAACGATGTGGTGGTAATTAACAAGGAAGTGTCGGATCTGAGACTTGAGGGTTTTCATTGAGCCATTTGGAGAGTGCGTTAGAAATGATTGAGATTGTTAGAATAGAAGCTAATTAAATAGGAAAAAGAAAGCATTACCTAAATCTGGTTATTATTGTACCCTTACATTCATTCTGGACCTTTTCTCGGTTAGTTAAGCATTTTATAATGGAAGTTGAATTCTCTGGAGGTGTATTTTTTGATAAGGAAGGAAGAAGTCGTTGAAGAAGTCGTTGAAGAGCTCGTTATCCCCGTCATCATCACCATGTCCCTCTGCCTCACGAAGAGCTTGATCATGATGATGATGATAGGAGGAGTGGAGAAAGGAGAGATGAGATTGGAGGAAATTGCCAAGAGTGGAGAAAGTGTGTTGGGAGAGAGTGGAATAATAATTCAAGAAGGTGATAAAGTGTGGGTGATAAAAATGGTTGAGAGGAGGAAATAGGATAATAAGACTCCGCGTCGGCGGCTCAAGATGCAATAAGTTCCATTTAATCGGCCAAGCGCTTCCAAGTCTCCAAGGAATCATAAGGATAATGGTTCGTTTTTAGAAAAGACCCACGGCTCCACCACTCCAGCAACCAAAACTACCTACGCTACATCCAATCACTCCACTCCTTACCACAAACTACAAGTCTAAACTAACAGACTGATCACCATAAAACTTTATATCTTACTCCATACCACTGGAACAAATAAGACACATCTTAATTACTGAATCTAAGAATCATCAACCAAGTATTTTGAATTTATAGAATTTGGGTTCAAGGAGTTGAAAAGATGTAACGGTCTGAGGAATTTTGTTGGTCAAACTTCGCTTCACTAGATTAGTTATCTTGGTTTCTCATCTTCCTTCATGCATTCCTTTTGACTTTTCCTGTTTCTTACGAAAGTGGTAAAAGTTATTAAGTAAAGTTTTAGGAGACCATTTTCTAATTTNCATAAAACTTTATATCTTACTCCATACCACTGGAACAAATAAGACACATCTTAATTACTGAATCTAAGAATCATGAACCAAGTATTTTGAATTTATAGAATTTGGGTTCAAGGAGTTGAAAAGATGTAACGGTCTGAGGAATTTTGTTGGTCAAACTTCACTTCACTAGATTAGTTATCTTGGTTTCTCATCTTCCTTCATGCATTCCCTTTGACTTTTCCTGTTTCTTACGAAAGTGGTAAAAGTTATTAAGTAAAGTTTTAGGAGACCATTTTCTAATTTNTTTTGACTTTTCCTGTTTCTTACGAAAGTGGTAAAAGTTATTAAGTAAAGTTTTAGGAGACCATTTTCTAATTTTTTATAAGGTTTAACGGAACGATGAAGGATGATGACAATTCAAATTTCCCGCTCTTACTTCCTCTATCATAGGGGTACAAACAAACAGAGTTTTTTCTTGGCTCAACTCAGCTCACAGCTCACACGAGATGGGAAATGTCATCTTCTCAACTCGTTCGAGCAGCTCGCGAGCTAGGTCTTCAGCCATAGTTTTATTATAATCGAAAATTTGATAAATTTTACATACTTCTACGTTGTGATTGTGGAGTTGTAGAAAAGTAGATTTTACACAATGTAGTTATAATGATATTTCTGAGTGGAATATATCCTATTTATTTACGTCCTTAGTTACCATTGATTGATTGATTGAATGTAGTTTATTTTAAGTGTCTAAAGTATCATTTTACAAAGAAAAATAGTATCCTACTTCGACACTCTTGTAAAAACAAGATTTTTAAATATAATATTTCAATATGAAAATACGCCATATTGTGTATAATTCAAGAAATCCATAGTTCCATTTTGACGATGCGATGACTTGAAACAAAATATGAAGTATGGTTAACTTTGTTCTTGTAAACCAAATTTATAAATTATAAAAGATAGATTTAAAAACAATTTACCTGGAACATCTCAGCTCTCATTGGCTCAATTTAAAAAGTTGAATGACTAAATTGAAGGTTATTTTTTTTGGCTCACTTCCACCACTTTCATAGGTCAAGATGTCACCAGAAATTACGAAATTTAGGTCAAAGTTAGCGATGCTATTCTGTCACTTAAAAACGGAATAAAACGGAATAGGAATATGACGTAGATTGTAGATTACTTTTTTGGTACCTAGGTACGAAATAACATAACCTCCTAGGCCTGACTGTATAATTTTGTTCCTCCAACTTTTGGCGGGAAGTTATAAAAATTTAAAATTTTTGACGTTCATTTTGTTTTTTTAAAACTTCTTCTTCATTTTTTTTTTGTTTCTCAATTTTCTACAAAATTTTTTTGAGGTTTGTTATCATATTTAATTTAATTAACTTTGTGTCTCAAGGGAATGGTAAGATTTAATTTAATTTGTGTTATAATTTTTGGATAATTTAATACAGGAAACGTTTGAGTGAGTTGACGGAAGGTGTCATCATGAATTGGATGGGAGGTGGTCGACAGAGAGGCAATAATGGAAGTGAAGTATACAACGGTGTCAGCCGTGGAAGAAGTGGATTTCGTAGGACCTATTTTAGAATGATTAATCGAGGTCCAGGTTCAAGTGACCAGCCAAGTCTAGAGAATTCAATCCAAAGAGACAAACGGAATTGTCCAATGATTGAAATTGCAAAACATGTCCCAAATGGTGATATTCTGGCACTTCAGCTTTCACATCAAATGGAAATTGATAAAATCTCTCCAGAATAGCAAGGATCATCAAGTACCAGTAAGTGTACTGACCTTACAACATAATTGATAATATGTTATTTTCCTCCTATCTAAAAGTGANCATCAAGTACCAGTAAGTGTACTGACCTTACAACATAATTGATAATATGTTATTTTCCTCCTATCTAAAAGTGAAAAAGTTGTAAAAATTATTTTAAAATATTAATTTTTATCAAATTGAGCTAATAATAAATTGGCTAATTTGAACATTTTTACTTTGCTTTGAGAGCTTAACTAAGAGGTCAAGGCTTATTTATAGAATAACTTCACTTCTTTGAATTTTAGCGTTTTAGTCTACGTAGACTTCAAAATTGAAATCGATTGCTTGCGGTCAAGTCAAATTTTACAAAGATTTCCTATTTAAAAATTGTTTTTAATTTACTAATATTATAGTTATTAATTTCCAATATATTGCCATTACCTCGTCTTACGCCACAAAACGTATCAGCCCAAACAGACTATATGCATTGACCCATTGGTTGTGTGACGCAATACTGAACAAATATTTTTACTGACAAAAATTCACGAATAGTGCATTAAAAAAAAAATTTTTTTTTTTGTATAATTTTCAAATTTTTTTTCAAAGTTTGACTTGACCACCAACAATGGATGTCAGATTCGNCATCAAGTACCAGTAAGTGTACTGACCTTACAACATAATTGATAATATGTTATTTTCCTCCTATCTAAAAGTGAGAAAGTTGTAAAAATTATTTTAAAATATTAATTTTTATCAAATTGAGCTAATAATAAATTGGCTATTTGAACATTTTTACTTTGCTTTGAGAGCTTAACTAAGAGGTCAAGGCTTATTTATAGAATAACTTCACTTCTTTGAATTTTAGCGTTTTAGTCTACGTAGACTTCAAAATTGAAATCGATTGCTTGCGGTCAAGTCAAATTTTACAAAGATTTCCTATTTAAAAATTGTTTTTAATTTACTAATATTATAGTTATTAATTTCCAATATATTGCCATTACCTCGTCTTACGCCACAAAACGTATCAGCCCAAACAGACTATATGCATTGACCCATTGGTTGTGTGACGCAATACTGAACAAATATTTTTACTGACAAAAATTCACGAATAGTGCATTAAAAAAAAAATTTTTTTTTTTGTATAATTTTCAAATTTTTTTTCAAAGTTNTGTATGCATTGACCCATTGGTTGTGTGACGCAATACTGAACAAATACTTTTACTGACAAAAATTCACGAATAGTGCATTTAAAAAAAATTTTTTTTTTTTTGTATAATTTTCAAATTTTTTTTCAAAGTTTGACTTGACCACCAACAATGGATGTCAGATTCGNATTTTTTTTTTTGTATAATTTTCAAATTTTTTTTCAAAGTTTGACTTGACCACCAACAATGGATGTCAGATTCGTAATCTATAGTAAATTTTCGATCGATTGACGTATCACTTACCTGAATCCCCTACGGGGAGTTATTCTACAAACATTTAAATGTTCCGAGTTGAATGATGTCCAATAGTATTTTTCAATAGGATCCAAGACATGCTCGACGAGACGAAGATAACAAAATTTGACTTTTACGTAAAGGTGATGGAAGTGGAGGGTGGGGCGAGATGTAAAAAGGAAGATGAGAAAAGAAGCAAGGCGCTGAATATATCATTATCCGGGATCTTCTTAACTCAACAAAACTTTGAGTAAAGGAAGGCGAGGGATACGATAATGTCACCACTCCTGTCACTCTGTCGTACCAATTCCATTGCAGTCTTCTGGAAGAAAGAAAATTAGATAAGTTCATTGTCAAAGAGAAAACAGGATTCGGAAGGTCGCCACATGAATAATGCAACAACTTCCCCATCTTCCCGTTCNTCGGAAGGTCGCCACATGAATAATGCAACAACTTCCCCATCTTCCCGTTCTTATTCTCATCTCTATAAAAGTGGATAGAATTTGAAATCAAAGTAACTTCTAAAACCCATTTGGCTTCACGTTCTTTTCTAGTCTAGTCACCATAGCAACCAATTTCTTATCATATGAATGTTTGGTTTTTTAATTTTTTTTAAACGATTCACACACTTCGTCTACTACTTATTGACTCAAATTTCAAAAATGTTTATTTAAGTTAGTTTTATTTTAGACAGGAGTTCTCAATTAACTTTAGGACCTTCAAGTATAGTAGTCGACGACGGTTATAAAGACAATCCGTTATAAGACCATATTGGTAATAAGACCCAATTTTTTATAGCTTGGTTTGATCCAATGCATTTAGCATGGGTGAATAATTCGTTATAAGACCAACGAATATAAGACCAAAACGGATATAAGACCTTGCTTTTGGCCTTGATAATTTTGTTATCCCAGCTCGTTATTAGACTCAATTATCTCTTTATAAGACTCAAATTCCTTATTTAACGAGTTAGGTTGGGATTTACTGGAAGGAAAGGCTCCTTGCTAACTTCACTTTTGGTACCACTTTTCACTCCAGTACTTCTCAACATTTGGTCAAGTTCAATGAAAATGGCTACCTCCATATACTTTTTATAAGAGTCAATGGGTCTTATATCTGTTATAAGACCACTACACTTATAAGACCCAGATTTGTCGTTGTAAAATAGGAGCTCTTATATCCGTCGACTACTGTAATTGAATAATTTATTTACTTTAAACTTTGCTGAAGCGTTTACTGAGAATGTGGGAGGACCAACCACGACGTCATCATCACCATCATGATGAACGAAAGTCTAATAAATCCATTCAAATCGCTTTCTACATCTTCCATGTCATTTGCATTGTAAGGTTCCTAAAAGTCTTGAAATTATAATCGATTAATTTCCTTTTGTTCCTCTCTGTAGTTACTTGGNGCATTGTAAGGTTCCTAAAAGTCTTGAAATTATAATCGATTAATTTCCTTTTGTTCCTCTCTGTAGTTACTTGGAATTGGACTTTTTTTAATTGCTCATTTTGTTCAAAAAGTGGAGAAGAATACAATGGGGAACATCGAGCTTGGTATTACTCAAGCAATGTCTACTGTCTACANCGTTCAAAAAGTGGAGAAGAATACAATGGGGAACATCGAGCTTGGTATTACTCAAGCAATGTCTACTGTCTACAATATCAGCGGTGCAGCACTCTTTGTTGCCGTCATTATCGGACTAGTTGCTCAATTTATTCAAAAATCCTTCGTCTGGCTTGTGGTGATTTGATTTAATATTGACTCAAATTTAATACAAATCTAACTCTTACGACTTCAATTTAAGACTATGTTATATTGGTTAAAATTTATTTTATTTTTAGTATTGTATATTGCTTACAATGATTTGTATGACTCAATTCTCTGCTACTGGAACTACGTTTGGAAGTATGAGCACTCACGAAAGTGTTATTCATAGTCTCAAGGATTTAATGAAGGATTATGGAAAGACAAACAACGAAGCGAACATTCAGATGACACTGGCCTGGGATGCTCTTCAACAGAAAGTAAGTTTCATCTAAATTTATTTAATAAAGCTTTTCTAATAATGATTTCATAGTACGAATGCTGTGGTGTCGACAATTATACCGACTGGCAACGTGTGGAATTTGGTTTGACAAGTCTGAAGGTACCACTGTCATGTTGTCTCAAAGTTAAATGGTCTCATGTCAAGGAAATTCCAAAAAATTGTGGACAGAATATGCTTCCCGATCATGAAAAAGCCTACGAGTTCATTTTTGTCAAAGTAAGAANTCCAAAAAATTGTGGACAGAATATGCTTCCCGATCATGAAAAAGCCTACGAGTTCATTTTTGTCAAAGTAAGAAACTTTTAAAACAACTACAGTAAACCTCGGATAAGCTGACCTCGGTTACCACGGACCCTCGGTTACCACGAACCACTTGGTCCGGCCCGCGTCCTGAGATAGGGAATTTGTGTANTCCAAAAAATTGTGGACAGAATATGCTTCCCGATCATGAAAAAGCCTACGAGTTCATTTTTGTCAAAGTAAGAACCTTTTAAAACAACTACAGTAAACCTCGGATAAGCTGACGTCGGTTACCACGGACCCTCGGTTACCACGAACCACTTGGTCCGGCCCGCGTCCTGAGATAGGGAATTTGTGTATAAATGGAACGGCTAAGCCGAACCCTCGGCTACCACGAACGCCTTTCCGTGGTCCCAGTTCATAAGTCACATGCTTTTTTACCTCGGTTAACACGAACACCAATTAATTGATCAATTTTTAAATAATCTTTACCTTTTTTCTTACAAAATTTAACGAATAACTTCTTTTGAATGACTTTTCAAACATTGAAATTCGACAGAAAATGAACCAATGATATTTTTTTAGTCATTTTTAGTCTCCACAACAACTTACTATTATAAAGTAATGGTAAATTAAAACTACTTCGGCTAAGACGAACAAATTATTCCCCAAGTTGTATGTTCGGCTTACGCTTAAGCCGAACCTCGGTTACCACGAACCATATTTTCCGGTCCCTTGAAAACCGACTTATCCGAGGTTTACTGTACTACTAAAACCCCTCCACTACTTCATCAGCCAAAATCCAGCCGATAACCATGAAAGTTTTTTACCTTGATTGGAGCTTAATTCTGTAGCAACGTTCAATTTAAATTAAAAAACAAATGCTACCGCGGACTATTTTACATTAGAATATTTTTACCATTCATTCAGTTCTTAAATATCGGGCAAACTTTGAGAGACTTTATCATTATATTAAGCATGCATTAAAGATTTAAAGCAGTTACTATAGGAATTACCTCCAAACAACGAAAAAAAATCTTTCATGGTTATCAACTCGATTTTGGCTGACAAAGTAGTGGAGGGAATAGTAAATGAGCTCAATATCACCCGGATTTATTGCAGGGATGTTTGAAAGAGATCATGAAAGACCTGGACATGCAGCGTTTTATCATGGGCGTCTTTGGATTGGTTGTGGCTGTGATGACTATCAACATGGTCTTCTTTTCTTGCTTTCTAGTAATTACGAAGCGAGTTTGATTCAAAATTCAATTGGAAGAATAACGTATGCTCCCTCATCTTAAATTAAAAGGGTATTAAATTATAAGTAGACGAGATTAAATTACATTCGAGAAATTCTGACTATAAGGTATAATTGTAATCATCTTACATAAGTAAGGAGCTAATAAGTTGTTTTTACTACAAAATTCTATTTTAGTATTTTTAGATGAGAAAAAAGGTTGGATGAGATGACGGACGGAGGATGAAGTCTATCCTTGGTCTCTGGGAAGTGAAGGAGAGAAAGGTAGAGGAGGTAAATGGAGATTTTCTAAAAAGGCAACACGTACCAATCCATGCGACGAGCCTTTCCAATTTGCCGACTAATCGGATCGGATCTTTACAAAAGGAAATTGGGAAAGTATCCATCACTCCATATTATGATTACTTCTCTGCCATGAGGATTCCGAGTGGTTTGAGTTAAGTTGAATGAAGTGGGCATAGAGATGATGATGGGTTGGTTACAACAATGGGACAGCAGGGTGGCTTTTGCTTTCTGTTTTGTTGTTACTAGGAAAAGAAATGAAAAAGAAAACTTTTATTTCGTGTTACCGGTGATAATCCTATTCAACAATGGCGCATCAAGCCCAGAACCACCAACCCCCCTGCTGCTCTTGTTTAGACTCATCTTTCTACATTTTCTAGGATTTATGTTAAAGATTACAGAGAATTATTACCTCTCCTCTCTACTCCAACCTTTCTCTCCCACTATTAATCTTATCATCTCTACTTTTACCAACAACTTACTCATTCATTCAATTTACTAAACAAATTGATACAAATACCTACGGACATTGATTTTTATACATACAACCCTTCTTCATAATCTCTAAACATTTATTTAAAAAAAAAAAATTAAGAACTTTTGTAAAATTTTTATCAAATACAGGACTAACTAAAGTTTTAAATCCCCTTTTTCACCAATTTTAACCTAAATTGACAAATCGTAGGTAATAATAAAGAATAGAATCTTAGGATTTAATCAACAGGAATAAATATAAAAATAATAAAATTAACACATTAAATTTCATTCCTATTTCTTATTTTTTATTTCCATTTCCATTTCCATTTCCATTTAATTTTGAGTCATTTGAGAATGAATTAAATGAACCAGCGCTAAATTTTAATTAGATTTGAAATTACGCGCGCTGAATGAATACTCTCTACTAAATATTAAAATGGTCTTTAGAGAAAGTGTCTTTCACTAATAGTAAGATTCAAAGTTTGATTAGCCCATAACTCTAATAAAGTTTGATTTAAGTCTTAGATTACTTATAAATTAATTTAATAGAGTGAGAATAATTAATNTTAAATGAACCAGCGCTAAATTTTAATTAGATTTGAAATTACGCGCGCTGAATGAATACTCTCTACTAAATATTCAAATGGTCTTTAGAGAAAGTGTCTTTCACTAATAGTAAGATTCAAAGTTTGATTAGCGNTGTCTTTCACTAATAGTAAGATTCAAAGTTTGATTAGCCCATAACTCTAATAAAGTTTGATTTAAGTCTTAGATTACTTATAAATTAATTTAATAGAGTGAGAATAATTAATAGTTGAACATAGTAATTATATTATGTTATTTATGTTAGATGGATAAATGTATAAACGGTGTTAAATGATGACCAAAGTCCAAAGTGCTCAATTCTAGTGTAAAGTTACGTTAGATTCTTTATAAGTTGAAGAGGATTATTGGACTCGACTGGTGGAGATGGGGAGTGTTGATGTGCGGTGAAAGTGGTGAGTGGTGGAGTGGAATGGCGAGTGTAAAGTGAGCTGGTAAGAGTTGGCCCTGTCGTGTGATGTGATTTGTCTCTTTGGAAAGTTGTTGAGCTCATTTTCGGTGATCACCAAGAGTGAAAAATTCCCTAAGGAGTGTCGATGGTTGGGGTTTTGAGGGATGCTTTTCCTATTTGAGCAGTTAGAAAGCAGTGAGCGGAAAAAAAAAATAAAATAAAAAAAATAGGAAACCCACCACACATGTCTTACTTTCACTTCTGCCCATTTTCAAAAGCTCGACTTTTCTAACAAAAATCCCAAACTTTAAGCCTTCCTTCCGTCCTCCCCTCAACCAACTCAATATGTAATTTAACTACTCAATTTTCCTTTTAGTCAATCCAGATTTGGTCCATGAATCTTTGATATGGATGGAATGCTGTGCAGTCTCTCGGATGGACTTTCGCACTTTCTCTAATTCCAACTTCTCAACAAAAAAAAAAAAAAAAAAAAAAAAAAAAAAAATATCATCCAAAGGACCTCAATTCCTCAGTACCACTCAATACTCTCTCAATTGACACTCTCCAAAGCCAATTTATCAAACAGGTTCTTTCATCCACACTTTCCTTTTTTTTTTTTTTTTTTTTTTACATTTTACTTTCTTCCCATAGTACAGTCAGATTCAAATCCTAAGATATAGATTTTCTAAAGGTTTTTAAGAAGTGAATACAATTAGGTTCCTATTATATAACCCTCAACAGAGAAAATCCTTCTTCTTTTTCTCTCTCTCTCTCTCTCTTTCTCTAGTTGAAAATCCGATGAAATCTGAGAATCCTCTAGTTTCCGCATCCTATTCTGTCCTATTATTACGTACTTGTTGATTTTATGTTATCTGGAAAGGAGAATAGTCACAGGATTGGAAAAATGGTAGGGGATTTATTGAAATTATTAAAAGACTTTATACACCTTTGGGATTGTGTNTTTTTTTTTTTTTTTTTTTTTTTTTTGTAAAAAGTTTGATGGAGTGAGAGGGTTAAGATGAGATAAAGTGAAAGTCTAGTAAATGAGTGTTGGTAAACTCTTTCTCTTTTTTTTTTTTTTTTCTCTCTCTCTCTCTCTCCTCAACGAAGAAATTAATTAGGTTTGATTGAAGTAATGTTTTGGTTTTGTCTGGACAATGTTTGTTGTAAAGAGAGATTTGTTCACCTCTTTGTAAAGTTTGATAAAATAATGATAGCCGAAGGGGTGGTGGAGAGAAAATCATTATAAAGTAAAAGGAGATGAAAATTGAATGGACGGGAAATGGAGAGAAAGTAAAAGTTTTTTTTTTTTTTTTTTTTTTTTTTTTTCTGTGGATAATGGACGAATTCGTGGTGCGGAAGGGAGAGACCCCTTCATAATGAACATGAAGGAGATCAAGAGGCTTTAGTCTCGAAAGATGAAAAGTAAAAGTTTCTTTTCATCTGACATTACATAATATTAACAACTATTTCTATCCAACTGACTCCAGTAGTCAGAGTCATAATAATAATCACCACAATGACAGGCCTAATAATATCCGTCGTCTCACTCAAGCATAAGTAGGCAGAAAAACCAGGGTTAAAAAAAAAAAAAAAAAAAAAAAAAAAAATTTTATAAACATTTATATATTTTTTCTATCATCCTATCTATTTCATATCAGTTATAAAAGTTTATTAACCTCAGAAGTACTTTTTTTTTTAAACTTGAAAACTCATCCTCTAGCTCTAGTACTTACTCAATACTACGATCTAAAGAATATAAAAAAAAAAAAATCAAAGTTATTATCATCGATTATTTTGATAGTTATCAAAATAATTTTGATAATAACTTAAAGAATTTTTGATTGAGATTATTAGTATTAGTAAATTCTAGAGATAACTAATAGTAAAAAATTTATACAAGAATTATATAAGATTTATCAAAATAAAGTAAATAATAATAAATTATCAAACTTAAATTATTATAAAAGTTATCAATATTCTGATAATAACAAGGTTTTTATTTATTTTTTTCCGCGGTATTGGAAATGTAAAGGCGTATAATTCAAATGAGTTTATATTTTGTTATTATTAACTAGATATAGCNTTATACAAGAATTATATAAGATTTATCAAAATAAAGTAAATAATAATAAATTATCAAACTTAAATTATTATAAAAATTATCAATATTCTGATAATAACAAGGTTTTTATTTATTTTTTTTCCGCGGTATTGGAAATGTAAAGGCGTATAATTCAAATGAGTTTATATTTTGTTATTATTAACTAGATATAGCGAAGCTGAAGTGGTTTATAACATCATCATGTCTGTCCGTCATTATTATTAAATAAAATTTTATTTATTTATGAAAAGTAACGTGTGATTGGGAAGCCTAGTAGGTCTTTTTAGTCTATTGTGGTAGTGGAGATGTTAAATTTTATTTAGCCGGAAGTGGTTTTGGTTGTAGGTTGGGTGAGAGTGAGTATATTTAGTATAAAATTGAGTAAGTTGTCCAGTGGAGAGTAGTGAAAATAGTGATTACTTAGCCAATCGTTGTCCTGGAGGTCGTTGATTATGACTTGTAGAAACTACTCTCACTTCTTTACTTGCTAGACATTGGATAGTGGCTCTTAGAAGTTAGAAAGGCTTAGAGAGCTTTCAGCTTACTTCATCCCCTTCTAATACATTCTTGATGAAAGGGAAAAGTGCAATTTCCTGATGAGTTGTGAAGTTGGATAACTTATCATCATCATCAAACATATATAGCTTTTACTCTACTAAACTTCCTTGGATGCTACCCAACAAACTACCTCACTTTCTCTTTCAATCATAAAAATCAAAATGAATATTTTCAATTAAGAAATAGTTGAATGGTTTGAGAAAAAAAGAGGATCTTAGTCCTTATTCATCCATCAATAGCTCAAGCTCAATCAATTAATTACAAATGGATTACCAATTATATACGTTTAAAACTATAGTACTACCACCGTTTCAAAGAATATTTATAGTAATAATAGTAATAATAATAATAATTGAATGATCATTTATTTATAACTAAAAGTTACGTTCATAATATGCTAAATTTTTTCCGCACCCTGTAAGCTTGTAAAGTGAAAAGAATGGTAATTTTTTTTTTTTTTTTTGAATAGAATAATGTTTTGACTTAGCTATAAGCTTTTTAGTACAGGGTGGGTAAAAGTGTTGTATATATTATGATATAATGTTAATATTTGATATGACAGGAAGTTGAGAGTAGGTTTCTGTAATTCTTGTTCTATTGTTTTGGTTGGTAAGAGAAGGGATTGTTGAAAGTGTTGAGTAGTGTGGTTCCTTTGTTCGTAAAATAAGAAATCCTGGTTGAATGGGTGAGTACTTAAGATTAAAAGTTGAGTGAGAGTTTTCTTTCAGTTGTCTTGTCTGTAGTTGAGTGTGTCAGAGTGTAGAACATTTTCAAGATGACAATAGATAACTAGATGGATTAGGACAAAGTGCTCTTGAGACTTACACACATCCTTACACCTCTAGTTAGCACTAATTGACCAAAAACTATATACTCTTATACAATCATATCTAATGGACTTCAAACTACCGCTCTACTAAAAATTTATATACAAAATATTATTATATCACTTAAAGTATCCAAAAATACAAAAAATTTCTATAAGGATTTAAGATTTCGTTTAAGATTATTATCATCTTCTGTGTCTACCATGGATCTATACCAATATTTTTGACCCACCTTTTTTTTTTTCGACGGATACAATCTCATCATTTATCATTTCATCACTACCGTTTCCCTCTTACTCTTCTGTTTCATTAGACAAGAAACAATAATAACCTATAGAAGTTTCATTTTTCTTACTTATACTAGTCTTTTTTATTTTTGCAAATTTTATAAGTTTATATTTTATATATGTAACTTATATCAAAAAAAAAATTTTTTTTTTTTTTGTTCCTTGTTGTCAATGTTCAAATTTAGAAGTATGCATCCTATCCTATCTTGTAGGAATGAATTGGAACATGTAACATATAATTTATATAAAATTTAAGAAAAACCATCAGAATTTTTGTAATACAGCATGTATCAATAACTATAATAATAACTATAATAACTATATAATAAATATCAAAATTATAGTAAACAAGATTCAAATTTTGTCAAAATTTTTTTGGCACGAAATTGAGAAAGTGGTATCTAGGAGGGAAGTTTTAATATATCACTAAATGGTATGGGATTCATACGACACCACTTGATACAGTGCAACTACAAATAGCAAAGGCATTGGAAGAGACTTTTGGCCTATGGACTTTTGCTGGAGAAAGTAGTGCTTTGTAATTGATGGTCAACAGCATTTTGACTGGATTTTTTTTTCGTGGAAAGTATTAGCAGTTTCAAAAAGATCACACAAAAATAGTGGAAGACAGTAAAAAAATCAAGACTCTACGATCACTAAAACAAAAGTTATGATTTTTTGAAATTATTGAAATTTTCCATGTTATTTTGAGACAATGTACTAAGAGATGCGCGTTTCAAAAGAACATCCAAAAAATTTCTATTTTCAAAAAATCATAACTTTTGATACATTATTGATAGGTGTGACTTGATTTTTTTAACTTCGTATCTTACTTTTCAATTGTCTTTCAGAAACTATATAGTGTTTCCCCAGAAAAAAAAATTAAACTAACAACTTTCTGTACTAAAAAAGAAACCTAATCTCTTTTCTCCAGCAAAGGGCATGGGTCAAAAATATCTTCCCATAGCCTTTGCTATTTGTAGTTGCACTGTATTGTGGGTAAACTTTATACTCTTCATTTCCTCAACATTTTGAATTTAGAGACAATTTGACTCAACTTTAGTAGTACAGTGATGTATTTTTGGAGAAAGTGGAGAAAGAGTGTAAGAGATTTGTTGGGAAATACTGTAAGAAAGGCCGTAGTAGACATAAATACAAGGAAGATTAGCTATAATAACCTTTTCATTGTTGAGAATTTCCTTTTTGTTAAAATCCGAGTAATTTTTTTTTTTTTTTCGGATGGTCTGGTGAGGTTATGAGAATTATTCTAAAGTACCAAGACTCAAGTTGCGGTTATTTGAAACGATAGAAATCTTAAAAGGCATTATTGCCATTACCTAACCCCCCCCCAAAAAAAAAAAATGCAAGTGTTCTATTTAACACCGGGTGAGGAAAGAAACAAATAAATTGTGATTGTTGTATCTATTGTTGACTGATGGCAAAGGCAAAGAATNATAAATTGTGATTGTTGTATCTATTGTTGACTGATGGCAAAGAACAGAATTCCTCTAAACTTTATTTTGTCAAAGTTCTCCAATTTCCACTCAAAGTACTCCTAATCCTCAAGAGAAGATGGTCTAATCCAATTTGTAAAGAATTTAAAAAGGACCAAGGACCCGAATTTAGATATTACCATTCACAAAATATACACAGTTCTTTTAATAAATACAATAATTCTTTACAAATATTTTTACAAACTTTCAAAATGGCTCTATCAGTTTCATTTTACAAATCACAATTTTTAGTACATTTCCTTTACACATCTTATACCCATCTATTCTATAATTAATACACCGCAAGATGGGAATGAAGCGGGAAAAAGAATTTTTTTTTTTTAATAAAATTATAAATCTGATTGGTACAAAAATTGATTCAAAAAAAAAAAAAAAAAAAAATTTTTTTAATTTCAATTAATTTTAATTTCAACTAAAAAAATTTAAGATTTGATTTAATTTAATTATAACTTTCTATTGTTTTTTTTTCGTAAATTTTTGTTAAATAATTTTAATTATTGGTTTCTCGTAAATGAATAAAAGGATGAAAAGTGTAAGTGTAAATAATTAATAAATGGAGTAAATAAATTTGTTGAATAGGATTCAACTTACAAATTCAAAATTAGCCTCAATTGTGTAAGTATTATTTAGTGCATAAAAAAGTAAAGAAGGGTTGTAGTTGTATTTAGAAGATTAAAAAAAATTTTTTTTTTTTTTTTTTTTTTGTATTTTTTTTTTTTAAATTATTCTTTAGAATTATTTGTTACTAAATAAATATTAGAAGATTTGTTATTTAGTTGTTTGAGTTGACACCTTCCATTTTTTGGTTTGTATTGTTAAGAAATAGGTCTGTCTGGGGGTCAGTACTTGATTCATTTCTACAGAGTTTCTGGCTTGTTATTCAATAATTTTTGATACGATTGACGAGGGAGGGTTGGTGGGTGACATGACAGATGAGACGTTTTATATTGGATGAGATGATGAGAAGGAACGTCCGCACGCGGTCTTGTTTAAAAAAAAAAAAAAAAAAAAAAAACATTCAATTCATAACCACCTCGAACAAATTATAAGAAAAGAATAAAAAACTGTTCTACAAATTATTATTATTATTATTATTATTATTTTTTTGGTAATATTTATAAAGAAAAAAGGACGAGGGTGGTTGTTCAAATTGAAAACATTGGAAATTATGGGGTCCTAAAAACTTCAAATAAATAGAACAATAGAAAATGAAACGATGAAGGAACAACAATACGAGACAAATAAGTTTCATATTACTTCTTTCAACTTTTTCAATGTATCCAATTCATTATTACTATTATTAAAAATATAAATATAAATTGAGCAATTTTCATTTATATAGATACAACACTACCTCTCTACATAATAAATAACCTACTTGTACATTATAAAAATAAAATAAAAATTATTTATAGAATTTTACAATAAATTATATTAATCTCATTTCAATTTTATTTATAAATCTTAACAATTTATATTTAAATATTATATTTATATTATGTACATTTCAATAACAAGATTTACAATAATTTTTATTATTATAATTTTTTTTTTAAAGAATCCATTAAACAACCTATAATGAACCACAAAGAACCAAAAAAAGACGCTGTTACATCGGATTATATGAGTTAATAAATCTGTCTGTTTATTCTTCCAACCCATCACATTCAACTCTTACAACAATTAATCAGAAATAAAATTTATAATTATTCTAAAAAAAAATTTTTTTTTTATAATTTTAACTTTTTAAAAGTTTATTTATTAACAACATTTATTTATTATTGTAATTTTTCAATTTTATTTTAAATTTCGGCTATATTAAATCTCATTTTAAGTTCCTAATAATCGATATTAGAGGAATTTAAATATTAAGTTTAGGTCTGTACCAGACCTAATTATGAGATTCGCGCCACAAATATGTGACGTAGAAGGACTTTCTCCTTCCTCAAGACTTAGTCCGTCTTTCAAAAACTTAATTCCAGACCTAATTCCCTCTCACTTTAGGTCTGAGATTAAGTCCCAACCATTCCTTTTTTTTCTTCTTCTTCTGTTTATAAGTAATATTTAAGTTTTAGTTTCATTTCTTTTAGTTTTAATTGTAAATTACGTAATGTTTTTAATAATTAATTAAGTATTGGGTCTAAAAAAAAGTTGAATTTTGAAAAAAATCGAAATTACGATCTGGCTCTTTCGGTAGGAACAGTCAGTTAATTCATTTTCTGTGGATGCTAATTTATATTTAAACATTCTCATAATTTTAGCATATCATTTTTATGAAATCGGAAGTTTAGGAAACAGTGGTCATCTAAAGCATTAAAATCGTAACTAATTTTCTTAAATTTTACTGGTGGTTAATATTTTAGCCTCTTTCAGTTACAACAAACTCAGACTCAAACCGAGAATGTGAAAGTCGAGAAAAATTAGGTCGGTCCAGACCTAAACCTAATATTTAAATTCCTCTATTCTATCAAAATTTCTAATTATTCTTAACTTCTTTTTTTTTTTTTGAGTCACGCCTATATTGTGTTTGTCTAGTAACTTATTGGTTTGACATAAATATTGGATACAAGATGGAATCCAAATATGTACCAAATAATGAAATTAAAACAAAAATACTAATAAATAATAAATCTTATAATATTAATAATATTATCTCATTTATAATACTATCCAAGAAAACATTATAAAATGTTAGTGATAATGAACGGTATTCAGTCGCGTTGAATTTAATTTTTCATCTCATCAAATTCTCTCTCTCTCTCTCTCTCTCTCTAGATAGTGAAAGTAACCAAAGTTTCATCAACGGTTCAAATTTCTACTTTACCCTTTTGAAAATGGATGAAGGAAACTCAACTAATTATACCTACCTGAGGATACTACTGTTCATCTGTAGAGACCTAACTCTATATATACCTTTATAACCTCTTCTACTCTATTATCAACTACTAAAACGGACAATATATTATATTTTCAACTATTTGAAATAGAATCCGAGTGGATGAGGTTGGAAGTAGATAGTATAGTCCCACAATTAAATCAAGTCTATGTAGCTACTCAATTTTTATAGAAAGAAAAAAAAAAACAAGAAAAATAGGTAGGGAGAGAGAGATTTTCAACTTTTACTCTTTCCTTCAACCATGTGTAATGAATCCTTTACACGGTTTCAATTCAGAGTTTGATATATGTTTGAGAAATGCTCGGTTAAGTACTAACTTATATAGTTGAAGAGACTAAAAATCAATGAACAGGGATTAATGGAACATATATATATGTATATACTATGTTTTTTTTTTTTCGAGTCTGAGTATGATAATTTGGATGAGTGAGTAGGAAAGGAAGTGAAAGTGGAAATGATATAAAGAGAAAGGTTCCATTGGAATTGGTTTTTAAATGAAGGAAGGAAAGTGATGGAGCACTTTCCTTCTAAGGGTGTCATGATCAAGAAGGAGTGGGAAACGGAACTACACTAACACTTACACTTTATCCACTTATACATACAAAAAAAAATAGACCAACTTTAGCTTTTTTTTTTTCTTTTTTTTTTTTTTTTTTTTTTTTTTTTTTTTTTTTTTTTTTTTGTAAAGTTAAAGTTGAAAGTCTTTCTGTAGATAAAAGAGAGGGAGAAAAGGAAGAGATAGTAAATGTAACTAATCTGGACTCAAAGTCCACTTTCTCTACAAGAGAAAGTAAATTGGAATCGAGTTCCATACAAAGAGCAAATGGAGTTGAGTCTATAGAATTGTATAGTAAGGATGTCTTGACTCTTGAGTTGCCTTTTCTCTACTTTCCCTTAAGTATCCATTGGTCAAGGCAGTCATTAGTCCAAATGAATCAACTACACACAGACTTACAAATATACCACCAAACCACCTAACTTATACTCATCTACCTCTTCTTTTACTCCCTACCATTATCTACAACCTACACCACCAACTTTACAAAACTTAGAATCTATAATAACTACTAATATAGTAGTCCATGGATATAACTTCATTTTGGTTATACTGTAGATGTTGAACCAAAAATGAAAAAAAATAAATCACTAGAAGCAGACATTTTTTGGATGGAATTCTGTTTGGTTTGCACTTTTACAAACTAAAGTTTTGCAAAATATTAGCCCTTCTTGGTGTTGAAATTTTTGATAGATTTGAGTTGAGTTGGTGAAAGTGTTAAGGGTTTTTTCATTTTTGGTTCTACAGTAAGACTCAATTATTTACAAAATGTGGGTTTGAACTAGCGTAATGTATGTAGTATTTAGTATGGGAGAATTATAATATTTATAAGACAATAACGGTTGGGAGACTATTTTTATATAAATTTTTACTGAAAAAAATATATATTATATCCGTTGACTACTGTATTTTTTTTTTTTTGAGAAACCATACAGGGTGTTTAACATTTTTTTGCACTCTAGAAAGCATGACGTTATTTTTTCACACTCTTTTTCTGGTAGCAGCATGGGGTGGGAGGAGTTAAGACTGCGATAAAATTGGAGAAAGAGGGTGGAAAAAAAAAAGATTAAACACCCTGTATTTCGTGAGAAGAAGAACGAAGATTTATATTTTAGTCCTTATTGTTTCATTTTTTTTTAAATTTTTTTTAAGTAACNTGTATTTCGTGAGAAGAAGAACGAAGATTTATATTTTAGTCCTTATTGTTTCATTTTTTTTTTAATTTTTTTTAAGTAACTGTAATCGAAAAATATAAGACTTTGTCGATTATATAACACCTACATAATTTTGGAGATGTGGTTTTGAACTAGAGTAATACTTGCGTGGCTTGGGAGAATAACTCTTTATAAGACCATAGCGGTTATAAGACCTGAAGTTTTAAGACCTCAAGTATTAAGACCTGATGCAAAAATAAATAATTTATATCCGTCGACTACTGTATTTCAAAGTACAATGTTACTATGGTTATTAGATCATTCATTATAAGACCAACTCGCTTATTATTAGATCTAAATTTTTTTTTTTTTTTTTTGCTTTTGCGTTCTAATAATGCATTTGGCATGAGGAAGAAATGTGTTATAAGATTAAACTTTTTAATTTGGTTGATAATTGGGTTTGTTAAATTGTTATAAAGACCCCATATGTTTATTATGGAAGGGTTGAATTATTATGTTCTATTCTATGGTGAGGAAGACCACTCATCTACTTCTATTTTGATTATCTATAATCCATATCATCCATCCACAAAACTTTTTTTTTTGTTAGTTACATAATTTTTAGTTGTAGAAAAGAAAAATAATGTGTGCCAAACTATTTTTGTAGTTTAGTTCACAAGAATTTATTATCAACATCTGTAAATCTGAGATCAAAAAAAGATTAGCTCTCTCTTCATACACTTTTTATGAAAACAAGTTTGGTCCTATATCCGTCATAAGATCAGAGGTTTTTATAAGATACAAATTATGAGAAGACGGAGGATAGTTTTTATAAACCAAAGTCTACTATTACCCTATTCCCTCTCATAATAGTCGCGAATTTTACAATGTTTTTGTTTAAAATTTTTTTGTTATGGGTTATGCAAGACAGTAAGTGAGCAAGCACTGTAATTAAAGTGATCCTTAATTATCCATGTTATCATGAAAAGTACTGGTAGCATTGAGCATTTGGTACCAACCTACCTACCAACCTTACCTAGGCGATCTACCAAACCTAAAGTAATAAATTTTAAAATGGACTTGAATTTGTACACTTTAAAAAATAATAATAATAAATAATAATAACATTTCATTCAGCAGATGTATAGAGAGAATGATTGAAATAAAAAAATAAAATAAAAAAATTTACATTTTTACTGAAATGTGCAAAAAAGTGACACCTATACCATACCCCTGTGATGGTGAAGTTATCCAACTAAATTCAAACTCTTTAGAAAGGTTTATTTCTACACAAATATCCAACTTATTAAATTAAAAAATTCTTCCATTATGGTTCTTAGTACTCAAAACGGTGAATAGTAAGACGTCAAATCAAATTTTTTGTCGTTATAGTACAATAGCTCACTTTTCTACTACCACTTATTACCAGTAAAGTAAAAGTGGTGAAACGTAGAAAGTAATAGTAGTGAGATCACCCTGTACAGTGAGTTGGTAGAAACGGTGGTAGTCATTAATACATAGGCTAGAAACCGTACACCAAGGCCTCAACTCGTCCTAGGAAGTAACAATAATAGCACCAGTAAAATTAAAAATTATATTCAAAATCTCATGTCAAAACGAAAGTTCCAACCATCCCCACCCCCAAACAAATATAAATTTGGATTATAAACTAATATAATATTTGATTTCAATCCAAAATTTTAGAATTTAAAATGAAATTACCTCATAGAATAAATATAAATTAAATGATTGATTTGTTTTAATTTACTAATAAATAAACTAATTTGTCAAAATTCGATTATAAATTCGATTATTTTTTTTAAATTGAAAAAAAAAAAAAAAAAAAAAAAAGTTTTGATGGATAAAGAAGTAAAGGATTGGTGTCTTTAGATCTACATGTATATTTTTAGTTGTAAAAGGTAGAAAACAAGTGGGAAGGTTTCTTTTTTTTTCCCTTTCTTCTCATAAAGTTTGGTAACATTGGTAAAGGACGCATGTTTTTGGGGTATGGAAAAGGCGTGGATGTCGAAAGTGTGACGGTAAAAACTGTATTGCCTCGACTGATAAACCAATCCGGTAAACGAGTGAGAGATGATGGGGGTTGCGCAAAAAAAAAAAAAAAAGATCCAAAAAAAAAGGGAGGAAAGAATAAAGAGAAAATCGGTTAGGAGAGAAAGGAAATGAATTTAATACGGAATTGAGTATAACCGGTGGACTACAGAGAAATACTTAGTCAGAAAATACTTACTACCGATACTACATCCAGTACACTTCCCAAACTACAGACTTACCTAATTTTAAACAATACTTATAACAATTACTCAGACTCTGATGCAAAAATTACATCCAACTTTACTATTTTTCATCAGAATCACTTTTTTGGATTTTCAATACCACCAACACCCTCATCAAACTACACAAAACGTAGTAGAGACTCTTTCTTTTTTGTTTTGTTTTCCTTATCCAAAAGTGAAAGTTTACTTTCTCTTTTGAAAAAAAAAAAAAAAAAAAAAAAAAAAAAAGTTTTTTTTTTGTTACGAAATAGACTTGAATCAAAAGAATCAAAAAGTTTCATTTTTTTTTCTTCTTCCCAGTACAATTTACAACTAAACTCTACTATTCATCAATAGAAATGTGTTGTTCTTTGGAAGTAATCTCAGTGATTTATTAAGTAGGATTTATACTCATCAAGAGAGAGAGAGAGAGATAGTGAAAAGATAAGAAAAAAGTGAAGTGATACCGGATATAAAGAACGGATTTGAATTTAATTTGATTTATAATAAAAATGCCACGAGATAGTTCGGATTCGAGTAATTCATCAAGTCCAGTTCATGTAACTCGAAGTCCAAGTCCAGTCAATCGAAAGTCTAATTCAATTTCGAGTACTAATAAATTATCACCATTTTCAATTGCAAGTATTTTAGCATCTTCTAAATCACATCATCATCTCCATCACCAATTCCATCATCATCATCAACTTTCACCAACTTATAAAACGGAAAAAGATGTTGAAGGGCCGGATGCCCTTATTGCACGTGACACTAGTATTTTAGCAAGGTAATATTGATAAAAATTATTATTTTATTTTTGATTTGATTTTATTTTTAAACAAGAAATTATTTTAAACTCAATTGGGTGTANGTTGAAGGGCCGGATGCCCTTATTGCACGTGACACTAGTATTTTAGCAAGGTAATATTGATAAAAATTATTATTTGATTTTTGATTTGATTTTATTTTTAAACAAGAAATTATTTTAAACTCAATTGGGTGTAAAAAAAAAAGTTGTATTGTTCTCAATGAAGTTTATCTTTCTTTTGAAGAGAGAAATCTTGTTTTTAAAGAGGAATAAAAAAAAAATTTTTTTTTTTGAGCTTTCTCCAAAAAAAAAAAGAAGAGGTTTAAGGGTACTCGAATTGTAAAATATTGTCAAAAAAATGATAAGTTTTGGATTATCATTATGACCTATGAGTTAAAACAAAAAAAATTTTTTTTTTTTTGTTTTAACACATAGATAATGTAATAATAATTTCTGTTCCCGTGCCTAGGAATAATTCAATTTGACTAATTAGAACATGACAGAGACAAGTTGTTGATAATTTCATAGAGAATTATAATAAAAGAAGAGAAAAATAATAAAAAGTAATTCAATCTTGGTAGAATATTGCGTGGGAGTGAAGCTCAAACGCAGTTCAATTATCGAAACTTAAGTATCACTAACTAAATAATGAAAATCTAATTGACCAAATGAAAAGAAGAAACCTTAAAATATCAAATGAACGTACACGTTGCGTGTCCATATGTCTTCCAACCCTCAAAATATTATTATACTTACTATAGTTTCAAACAGTCAAGAGACTACTACAATATTTTCATTTTTTTTTTGACAACTACGCACACACCACTACAACGAAAAAAAAAGAATTTTTTTTTTGTCATTAATTTCAATTCATAGATTTCATAAATAGTAAATTAGACGAAAAATTTGAAATAAGTTCTCAATACCGACGGGTTTGATACATAGGTTTTTTCAATTAATCATTTCTAAAAATTAAGAGCAGACGAATCCACTTAAGCCCTTTATATATTTCCGTGGGATTTTTCTTTTCTTTTTTTCTTTTTTTGAAACCTTTCTCTATGGGAAACCCAATGAATTCATAATTCATAATTCATAATTCATATTATGTATTGGGTAGAGTAACAATAGTTTAGTATTAGACTGTAGTTTAGTTATCAGAAGACAAGTGCTGAAACAGTGGTTTTTGGATTTTTGAAATCGCATTATAAGTCGAGTCATAAGCTTACTCTTGTGATGGAGTGTACGGTGGTTTAGAGCAACGGATTTGATTTCTGTACTTTTTTTTTCTTTTTTTTTTTTTTGATATTACGTTTCATTAAGAGGGGTTTAAGTGTAGCGAAGAGCTTAACAAGCTCTCCACGAAGCCCCTTCACTTCAAGTGGAATCGTTTCTACCTTCTACAACATTTTCTAATTCTCTTAATTTATCAACCAATTTACGAGGCTTCATATCACAAATTGACTAATAACTATTGACAATAATATCTCAAATTGATTAAAAACACTAACTATAGAAAATACAAAAGGAAATGATTATAAAAACTTTCAAGTATTTTGATTTTAGTAATTGTTTGTTTAAAATTTCATGTTAATTTCTCTAATTGATTATTTACGCTTATTTAGGGTATTCGAAATTAAAAAAAAAAAAATTTTTTTTTTTGATAAATTTAAATGGAATACAATTATAATCCCGCTCCCCCGCNTTGGTTAGGAGTAGGCCGAACTAAATATTCCGGTTTTTTGATATTCGAAAAACCGGTATCGGAAACCGATTATCCGAGATTTACTAATGATTAAGTTTTGCTTAATTTATTATTTCAAAATATAATTTAATGTTAGAAAATATGAAGCGAAAGATTGGATTTTTTTTTTCTACTCAATATGATGTTTTATAGAAAGAAGTAAATAGTTTGATGACCTGTGGAGGTCACAAGTTTTACTCTAAGGATTATAAATTTGATATATATATAACATTATTAATAAATAAATAGTAGATAGAAATAAAATTTTTTAAATAAAATTTTTGAATTTAAAATTTAAAATTTTAGTTGAGGAGGAGGGTTTAATGAAAATCTTTTTCGGAATATAAAAATGAAAGTGAAAGTTTTGATACTATGATTTCTTACACAAATGTCTCAAATATATATTAATATTAAAATTAGATTTTAAGTATTTTTCAATAATTATTTATGTTTACATTATCTAGTACCCTGAAGCAACGTGAGCTAGAGGAGTTTATGTGATTGATTTGTCCGTCTGTACATATCATATTATTTTAAAATAAAGATGAGTATTTTTGGTCTAAAATTCAAGATCATTTGTCTTTATCATTTAATTATTGGCATAAAAACTAATAATATTTTTTTTTCTATTCAAGATTTGATAAGAATAGTATTATTTTTTTTGGTTATTTAGACTGGGCCTTGTCTCACCCTTAGCATTTTCTCCACAACATTCAGCAGCGCTTCTGAGCATCTATGGAGCGACAGACTTTCAGCGATCAGCAGCGGCCTGTTGGTACCCTTGGTCTACTCTTACCCAACCTTTGAGCATTGGCCCACATTCAAATCATTTGTCCCGCTCACCCCCACCCGCACATCAGGGGACACTACATCGTTCAATCGGTAAGAATTTCACATTTATAAAAAAAAAAAAAAAATCATTCGTAATGAAATGATGATAATTTATAAGCACAAAATTATAACTAGATCCATGCAGTCACAGAAATAATTTCAAATTAAAATTAAAACTAAAACTTTTAGGAATAAACCCTTTAAGGGTTGAAAATAAAAAAGATAATATTTTTAATGTTTTAATTTCTCTTTCTCTGTAGTAAAACCAGATCAACGTTCTCCAATTGAAACTGCTGTAAGTGACTGTTATTCATCCGACGGACGTCCCAACTCTCGTGAAAGTTCTATTGACATTCATGTCGAGAACAATAATAAATCTGTACAAGATTTAGAAAGTGAAGATGGGAATGATGATTTTGAATCCGAATCAGAAATGTCCAAAGAAGGTCATCATCATGGTAGAAATATAAGTCAGAGGTCATGTTCACCTCAAAATACAAGTTCTTCCACCCCTGTCAACGGATCTCATCACATCCATCGTCATCATGGAGACAGCAAGTCAGGTCTCACAACCTCCCCATCAACGAACAACAATACAAACAGCGGTAATATCAATGGTAGTAGTGGAAGTAGTAACGGTGGTACCAATGGAAGTAAAAGAAAAAAGAAAACTCGAACAGTCTTTTCACGGAGTCAGGTTTTTCAGTTGGAATCAACATTTGATGTCAAACGCTATCTGTCTAGTTCCGAGAGAGCCGGCCTTGCTGCTTCATTACATCTTACAGAAACACAGGTAAGATTATGAGATCAGTGGACCCTTAAAGAGGTACCCTTACACATAGAATCCTTCCTTTTATCATCACCATCAAAACCTCTTCAAATAACTTTAATCATTCAACCATAACTAGTACAGTCAGGGAGGATTAGTTTTAAAAACAAACAAACAACATGTTGAAAGAATTTAAAGAAAAAATTTAGTTGCGTTTAGTTGTCTTTAATTCCTATTTTTTTTTTGTTCTCTATTTAATATTATAGGTAAAGATATGGTTCCAGAATCGTCGGAACAAATGGAAACGACAACTAGCAGCTGAGTTAGAAGCAGCAAATATGGCGCATGCGGCTCAACGTCTAGTCCGAGTTCCTATCCTCTATCATGAAGCCCATCATTCGACACAAGAGTCTTCCGGTGGGGCTGGAGTAAACTCTGGTCATGGAAACCTAAGTTCTTCCTATCCACCAATCCCACCTTACTATACACAATTTTCAGTTCCACCACATTCCCAACACTCTGCTACATCAGGCCTCAACTCTTCTTCCGCTTCCGTCGTTGTCTCCGCTCCACGCCCTTCTCAACTCTCCTCATTGGTCTAATTAACTCAATTCATTTCATCTAATCATCCCATAATAATTCCTTCCCATCACTTTGGTTATCATTGATCAATTGAATTTTTGGAAATGAGTTTTTTTTTTTTTTTTTTTTTTTTTCTAATAATTATGTAACTATGGGGTGGGATTGGCTTGTTGAGTAGACCTTAGATTGTACATTGCCAACAAGAGAGCTTTCAGAGCTTCTCTTCATCATGTGTTTATGGTGCTGTGACTGAGTTTGAATTGAGCTAGATTTTAAAATTACGTCAGTCAACAACTGTATCTCTGCCGGAACGACGACGACGCAGAAGACCCTTAACCATCTAACGCACCACAAAAAAAAATAATAATTTTTTTTTTGTTTAAATCTTGTACATGAACATCACGAACGGTTCTATTTTGACTTGTTCATAGAAAAAAAATGCTAAAATGGCTCTTTTTACTCAACTATATTTAAGAATTAACTAATAATTATGTATTTCATCTATAAATTACTGATATTTAAAACCTAATGAAAGAATAATGAAAAGAATCAGGTAGGGTTGGAAATAGTGAAAGAACTCAATAAGAAAATATTCACAAATTAGCCATAAGGATTATGAAATAAAGTAAATAAAACAATTATGATAATCCACTCGTCGGAATCAAAAAAAAAATTAATCAAAAATAGAATCAAAACTCGGAGAAAATTTATTAATACATATCCAATAGTTTCACTTCAAATGTTTAAAATATGGTCAAAATGTAGGATTTTACTGTGTAATATTACAAAATATACCCTCTCCCGTTTCACCAAAGTGTCTTAAAAATTTTTTTTGGAACGATAGGCTCCTAAAATATATTTTTATTTTTTCGGTGCTAACAATAAGTATTATCAGTTTCAGAAAGATTATTGAAAAGTAGTGTAAAATATTGTATTCGGTAAAAATTGATGTCTGATTGATGGTGATCACTAAAACAAAATTATTAAAAAATTTTTTTAAAGTTGAGATTTTTGTGTTTCAGATTTGGAAATTGGAATTTAAATTTTGAAACATTGTTTCAAAAGTTCCAAGTTCTCTCAAGTTTCCACACTCTCAACTTTCAAAAAATCATAACTTTTGTTCTATGTACATAGTAATCGTACAGACTTAAATTTACTACACTATGTACACTTACACTACACTACATTTCAAAAAAAAAAAAATTTTTTTTAACTGGTAATAACACTTAATAGAAACAAAAAATTTATTCTAAGAGCCTATCATTCCAAAAAATTGATAGGTAACTTATTTTCTCCAGGAAAGAGCATGGGTCAAAAGTCTCTTCCTCATGCCTTTGAATATTGGGACAGGGTGTAGATTTTATTTTCAAAAATTCATCTTCAATAAAAAAAATTTTTTGTTTTGTTAGAAATTATTAAAATATGATTCCTATTTGTCTCTTAACAAGAGACATGAAGAGTAAGTAGTATCTGGTTAATGGTATTGAAAAAGAGAGTTATTTAGGTTATAAGTGACCCTTTGAAGGGTCTCATCTGAACTATGTGTCCTCTGTTTTGTATTTGATCTCCTTAACCCTCTCTCATGGTACGTCTAATCCTTCCTCTCAAAAGCAAAACAATGGGCCAATTCCCGTAATTGTATAGAGCGCCTGATAGTATTAAGACTCATAGTACTTTGAGATTATAGAAAATTTACGGGAACGAAAATGATAGAAAAGTTGTGCTAGAATTAACAGCTGTCTATTCCTCACCGAAATGTGTAAGGAAGATTATCAAGGGGACAACTAGCCTGTGTTCATAAAGTCACTACACAGTTGAGAAAATGTGTTCCCATCCCCACAACTCCTCTCAAACAGAATTTGTTTCTCTTGAGTTTGAGTGGAGAGGATTGAATTGAGGGACTATGACATTTATACATGCCTCTGAGTAGATTAGAACTAGTGGGAGCCTCATAGTTTTTTCAACCAATCAGAGACCTCCAAAATGAGTCACGTTTCATAGTTGTATTAATCTCATAGTTTCATGGTCCTACAGTACTATGAAGCGTTCTATACAATTGCGGGAATTGGCCCAATAATATCTCTCTCTACTTCTTACAACCCTTAAATGAAATATGATATTGAGAAAACTAATATGGCTTTCCTACCTCCAATCAAGGTTTAATGGCTTACAGGATTACCTCACTACTCAACTTAACTCTCCATTCTACTGTCGAAACAAAAAATATAATTTACAATTTACAATTACCAATCATCTAGAAAAACATTAAAAAAAAAGTTTTAATTTTGAAATTTTAATTTTGAAATTTTAATTTTGAAATTTCAATTTTGAAATTCAAATTTTGAAATTCAAATTTTGAAATTCCAATTTTGATGTTTCTTCCATCAGATTTTACTGTTCAAAGTTAAAAATTAGTGATTTTAATTTTGTAATTTCTTACCGTTGGATGTTGTGGGAGTAATTGAAATAGTAATTTAGTAATTGAGGCAAATCCTTTTGTACATTATTTGTTAGATATCTAGTACTTGATGCCCAAAGAGGTAAGAAATGGAATCCTCTTCTTTTGATTCTCAATAGAAACCAAAAGTCGGAGACAAAGGCTCCACTCATGATAGACCAAAACTGAGTAACTTTTTTCTTCTTTTCATCTCACTAACATATTGAATAACAGAAAACTATCCTTTCAATCCTACACACTTTCTACTTTAAGTACCTCTTGATTTACTATGGAAACCAACCAATTAGTTACTCTATATCCAGTACCATAAGTCTTACTACCACCACCACCACTACCAATCATCAACCAATAATCAAAAAAAAACCTAAAAAATCCTCCTTTCTCCCTTGTGAGAATAAAAGGAGGAATTAATTAATACTAAAAGTCAAAATAGACAGAGAATGGTTTGTGAAGTGAGGATGATTGGTAAAAATTTTCTTATTTGTAAAAGGTTTTTTTAATTTTTCATTTTTTTTTCTTTTTTTTTTGTTGTTGTAGATTGGTATAATAAGAAATAGATTTGTAATTGTAGTGAAAGTGAGTTTGTAGTGTACGAAAATAAGATGGTATAAAATTGGAGAAAGTTTTTCGTGAGTGAGGGAGCGTCTGAAGGACTCGTTGGATAGTAGTAAAGTCTCTGAGGGAAATACGAAGAGAAAGGAGCCTGTTTTTTTTTTTTTTTTTTTTTTTTTTTTTTTAAAGAGAAAGTTCTATTTTTCTTCTTCCGCTTCTGTAGGTAACAGTAAGTTCTCAAGTCGATTGGGATTGGGGATTTGGATTGCATGCTCAAATCCTGTTACAATAAATCCATGCAAAGAGTCAAAACCTTAACAACATAAGCCTTCTACGGAAAAGGACTTGGAAACCTATCACGACATCATCACCATCATCTTCACAAAAACAAAGGATCTCATTCCCAAGGAGATCCTCATACTATAGCCTTTCTTTTCAAACCACCACACCCAAAATGACTCTATTTTATCCCCCCTCTCTCTCTCTATTCTAATCCTATAACATTTCCATTCCATAGGGTGTCTACTAAAAAAAAAATTTTTTTTTCCCCTTGTTTTTAAATTATTTTTAGTATAAATATTTTTGAAATCGAATTCTAGGTTCTCATAATCTTAGGGATTTTTTATAAAGTAAGAAAATAAATCTCAGAAATAAAATTAACAGACAATGGAGTAATGTCCCAGAAAATTTAAAATTAATTTAATTGAGCAAAGATTTAGAAATTAGAATTATCAACACGTCGAAAATTGGGTGC
This sequence comes from Holacanthella duospinosa, assembly GCA_002738285.1. NCBI lineage: Eukaryota > Metazoa > Arthropoda > Collembola > Poduromorpha > Neanuridae > Holacanthella > Holacanthella duospinosa. The sequence continues at coordinate 1,251,283 of NIPM01000006.1, read as the reverse complement.
CGACTTTTGTTGATATAAGGCACTTGAGTTGGAAAAAATTAACTCATCAACAACAACAATAACTCATTTTCTGGTAATTTATTTATTACATGTGGGAATCTTTTATACTCTTGAATATTAATATATTATTAATAAATATTAATATATATTAGTATATTATATGTGTAGAGTAGGTGTATCAAGTTTAAAATCACTATACCAAAGGTCACCATAGTTGCCTTCATTTCTTATTATAAAGAGACTGTGAGAATGAGAAACCCAACCCCGTCACCTCTCACTTTCACTTATTCCGTGACATGGGAGACAACGGGAACTTTGGTAACCCTTTTTTTTTCTGTCAGGGGTCAAATTTTTTTGCTCTAAGGCCTCATTAAACTTGAGTAAACGTATTTTATATTAATTTATATCAATTTTTGGTATAAAAAAAAATAGCGGATTTTAGGAGTAGAGAAGGTTTGGTTTGGTTAGGTTTTCACTAATGGTTTCTTTTTGCTAATTTTCTTTTTAGATTTTTTTGAACTAATTTATGACTTAAGTATACTTACGACGGATTCTTTCTCATATGTTATGTACCCTATAATGAACAGAATTTCATGAAAATTAAACAAAATTTTAAAAGATTTTAATGTTTATGAAAAAAAAAAATATCTTAAGAAAATTTATTTTTATAGATTTTTATAATGATTTTTATTTTTAGCCTTATTTTTCAAATTCATAAAATTCCACTGAAACCAGTAGATTAGAAAAGTATCCTTGATAATCATCTTTTATTATAATATCCAAAAAATTGAAATTTCTATCAATTTTTTTTTAAAGCAAGAATTTTATATAAATTAGCTTAATTTTTATTTTTTTTATCCACAGTCTGGCCAAATTTTGATTGAAAATGATTTCTAGTTTTTACCTCTTTCTCAATTATTGTAAATTTTAACCAACATTTTTGCTTTTTTTTGTTTTGTAAGAATTTAAGAAAGAATTTCAGCATTTAAAAAAAAAACGAAAAAATTTTCTTAGTAAAATTGTGACCCTAACAACTACACTTTCATAAAAGTAATCATTAGTCGGCTGATTAATCGTTTCAAATTTTTGCCAATAATCAATAATCTATGATTCAATAATACGTAATGGAATAAATAATACGTAAGTGATTTCCACATGTATGAAAATAATTTCTGAAATTAAATTTCTGAATCAATCAATGAATCCAAATATTAAAAAACCAAAGACACCCTGTATTTTTATAACCTTTGATTTAGTTGGGATATAAAAACTATTGGTTGTGATTCGTGCCTCGTGATGCTCTTTAGTCTAAGAAATTTGGTAAAAAAAAGAGAAAATTTTTTATTCTTTCAACCAGCCTCTTTGAAATGATAAAGTTTGATTTGATATTGAGTATAGTTGTAAGTCTAAATAAAATTGGACTCTTTTTTTCTTGTCCATTTTGTATTTGACTGGTGTGTGAATGAAAAGAGAAAGTTGAGTGACATGGAAGAGAAAGTTGAGGTAGATGAAGAAGAGAGAGCGAGTGAGCGTGTTGACAGACTGGAAATGTAATTGAAGAAAGTCATCAAGCTCTTTTCTGTAAAAGTGAGGAGAAGACACCTTGGATTGGTTGATTGGTTGGTCTGGGTCTCAAAATCCCTGATAGAGATGTTGGTGATGGCATGATTTCCCATAACTGCTTTCACCACCACGACATGTTCAATTACTGATCAAATGTTCAAGTCTTGTCTCTGAGAGAGAGACATGGAAGACCAAGAATCCAGTCTCTCAGTCCCACCCTAAAAACTTTCTACTTTCTCTTCTTTTTTTTCCAACGGAGAAACCAATTCCATGGACCAATCTCATCTAATCTACGACTCCCACTTCCAGTTTCCGACACTTCGTCTCTTCTCTTCAGAAATACATTTCAAGTCTTCCCATTCAATTTTTTCCTATTCAATCTAAAAACTAGAAGCTTGAGGACGATGATAGTCTTTTCCCCTTCTTAGCTTCTTTTCTCTCTATAGACACATTACAGAGATCATCCACTCACACACACCTCCACTCACCCTTTCTCAATATCAATTTTATACCATTATCTCTTCCTATTATACATTTCTTTCACATATGTTACAATTTTTAATTATAATCAATATACAGGGTAGGGCAAAAGTAAGTAGACATGGAGAAAGTGTTAACTGCAAAAGCCATGTATAAAAAATTAGGGGGTTCAAACCCCCCATCTCACATATCTAACTCACTTCTTCGATGTCTACTTACTTATGCCCTACCCTGTATGTTTGGAATAAGCTCTTTCAAATCATTTACTTATTTCCTTTAACTTTTATATTTCATTTTCTCAAAACTTATCTTAAGACAAAGACAAAGACTAAGACTAAGACTAAGACTAAGACTAAGACTAAGACTAAGAGAGAAAGGACACATAAAAAATAATATAGAATTCTTCTAGGTAATATGTTAGCAAAAGTNACCCATGTATAAAAAATTATCTCACTCCATGCTAACTCATATCTAACTCACTTCTTCGATCTCTACTTACTTATGCCCTACCCTGTATGTTTGGAATAACCTCTTTCAAATCATTTACTTATTTCCTTTAACTTTTATATTTCATTTTCTCAAAACTTATCTTAAGACAAAGACAAAGACTAAGACTAAGAGAGAAAGGACACATAAAAAATAATATAGAATTCTTCTAGGTAATATGTTAGCAAAAGTACAGGGTGTTTAAAAATTTTTTTTGCATTCTAGAAAGCATGACGTCATTTTTTCACACTCTATTCCTAGCAGTAGCATGGGTTGGGAGNGTACAGGGTGTTTAAAAAATTTTTTTGCATTCTAGAAAGCATGACGTCATTTTTTCACACTCTATTCCTAGCAGTAGCATGGGTTGGGAGGAGCTACGATGAAATTAGATAAAGAGGGTACAAAAAAAAAGATTAAATACCCTGTATAAAGACCTTTTGAATGAAATCTGTAATTTAACAAATATATTTGATTCTCACATTTGTAACTTAATCATATTAAAATCGAAATTCATAGTTTCATGGAATAGGCCAAATAAAACCTAAATCAAACTCTCAAAAGGAAATTCAAATTATTTGGATATTTGAAAAAAAAATTTTTTATCCATCATTAGACGCTTAAAGTCAAAATAAAAATGAAAATTTTGATGTTGATTTTGATTTCGNATAAAATTTTTATCCATCATTAGACGCTTAAAGTCAAAATAAAAATGAAAATTTTGATGTTGATTTTAATTTCGAATACATGCAGATAATTATATAAGATTGGAATTAGAATGGGAAGAGATAAGGGGTTACTAACCTCTTAATTTTATAAGTATGACGTTTACGCAGTTAAGACTTTTTCCATAATATGTACTTATTTTAGGATTCCAAGGTATATGTATATACACCTACAGATGGTTATAAATTATAAGAATTGGTGGTTATAAGACTAGATTTTTTATAATTTGGTTTGATCTAATGCATTTAGTATGATTTAATAATTTGTTATAAGATCAATGGATAACTTCATATATTTTTATAAGTCCCGATGAGTCTTATATCCTTTATAAGATCATGACGTATATAAGATGTTAATTTTTTTTTTTTTTTTTAAAATCTATTCTCTTATAAACGTCGATTACTGTTATATTCTAAGCATTTGAAATTAAAATCAAAATCTTACTTTTACAGTCATTTGAAATCAAAATTCAAAATTCAAAATTCAATAATAGATTCTAACCAAAGGTTAGAAATTAATATTTTTAAATCTATTCCAAATTTTTTAAATTCATATTTTCGATTCTAATTTTGAAATTTTGAAAAAAAAATTTTTTTTTTTTTTTTTTTTTTTTGAATTCGATTTCAAAGTGAAAGTTACAAATATGGTGTTTCATCTCAAATGAAATTATTTATTTTAGACTTAAATTGTTGACACTCTGAATCCAATTTCATTTTATAAGCTAAAATTACAGAAGGAATAATGTTTTCGTTATATAAAAATTGAGTGTGGAGACTGTGTAAGTAAACTAATTTTGTTTCTTATAGAAGGTTAGACTTATACTTGAAATGAGTATTATATTTAATTCTTTGAGGATATAAGAGTGGAAAAGGGTGTTGATTAATTAGACCCTGGAAAAGAAGTTTGTAATTAGATCTTGTAAATTGCGTAGACTGTCGACAGAGAAAGTGTTCACTTACACCCACAACATATTAACATTCCGTTAGCAAAACTTTTCCCTTTTTTTTTGTCTCTTTTTACTTTTTTTTTTTCAAAAACCTTTCACAACACTTTTACATCCGTCGACATGAAAAAGTTAGTGGATAAAGTTTAAGTCCCCCCCCNTCCCTCTCTTTCTTCCAGTCTATTTCATTTCTAGAACATAGAAGAAGAGATGAGGAGTTAATTAGTGAGTAATCAAATTGATAGGAAACATGACAGGACTTTCTCCATGTAGGAATAATTAATGAGAATCTATTTAACTACCCTAATTTTAGAGAAATTTGAGAAGAGCCTGAAATTGTTAGAGACTTTTCTCTCCTCACTTATTCATTACCTGACTTCATCAGTCTCTCTAATTATGACCATCTCCATTTAAATCTACCCCCCACCCTCATTAATAGCATCACAAACTAAAACCCTACATTCACATTATTAACTTACACCACTTTAGTATTTAGAATTAAAAATAACAAAAAGAAATTTAAGTTTTCTTTTTAACTTTGAATAATTTAGATTATTTTTTTTTAAGAGATGAAGATAAAAAGTGTTTGTATAGATTCTAAAGTTAAAGTCGAATGGTTATATAAAATTAGAAACACTTATTAGAATTGAGAAGGGGGGAGGGGGGGTGGTGCACGTGTCAATTTCTGACAAAAAGATTACATAAGAGATACTTAATAAATAATAATAATATTTGCCCTTTTTCCATTATGGACCATCATGACATGTCAGGGAACCATTTAGCAGTGGGATAACAGCTCCACTCCCGTCAGTTTCTTCTCTCAATAACTTACTCGTTAACAAGCCGAAAAAACCGTAGAACGTGGGTCCACTTGAACTTTGACACGCGACATTCAGGCTCACAATTGATAGTCTTCACAATGAATAGTTCAAAAATATCCTTATCATGTTTGTTAGAAGAAAGAAAAAATAAACTCATTGACTTTTTTTTTTTTTCGTTCTCTCTACAACTACAAAATTCACTAACCATATAATTTAATGGAATTAATAATGTGGGGTATTAGAAATAAACTATAGAAACAGTAGAACCATCTGTAGACTAAATCATATATTATGAAAGTATAAAGTAATGGAGATATTTATGACAATAGGCAGTTTTTAAAAATAATGTATTACATATCCTAACGTATCGAAATAGGGATGCGAGATATGTTTGAAGAATACATGTGATTGGGATAATTCTATAATAAAACGGAATATATTAACTTTTTGGTAGTTGAGGTTATATCATCTGTTGGTAGCTGAGGTATCATTTGTTAGTAGTTAAGGTTATAATTCATTGATGGTTGAGGTATCAAATTTAAGTAGGTCCACAATATCAAAAAAAAAAGGAGTCNGTAGACTAAATCATATATTATGAAAGTATAAAGTAATGGAGATATTTATGACAATAGGCAGTTTTTAAAAATAATGTATTACATATCGAAATAGGGATGCGAGATATGTTTGAAGAATACATGTGATTGGGATAATTCTATAATAAAACGGAATATATTAACTTTTTGGTAGTTGAGGTTATATCATCTGTTGGTAGCTGAGGTATCATTTGTTAGTAGTTAAGGTTATAATTCATTGATGGTTGAGGTATCAAATTTAAGTAGGTCCACAATATCAAAAAAAAAAAGGAGTCATATATGGTGCTGAACGATGATTTAAGTAACTGCGGTATCACCTAACGAATATAAAAACTATAACTAATTTTAAGTAAATGAATATAAAAACTATAACTAATCTTAAGTAACGAATATAAAAACTATAACTAATCTTAAGTAACGAATAGAAAAATTATATCTATCTTGTGGAATAGAACTNATATTAACTTTTTGGTAGTTGAGGTTATATCATCTGTTGGTAGCTGAGGTATCATTTGTTAGTAGTTAAGGTTATAATTCATTGATGGTTGAGGTATCAAATTTAAGTAGGTCCACAATATCAAAAAAAAAAAGGAGTCATATATGGTGCTGAACGATGATTTAAGTAACTGCGGTATCACCTAACGAATATAAAAACTATAACTAATTTTAAGTAAATGAATATAAAAACTATAACTAATCTTAAGTAACGAATATAAAAACTATACCTAATCTTAAGTAACGAATAGAAAAATTATATCTATCTTGTGGAATAGAACTTATAGATGTATTACATATATGAATATAAAATTCAAATTTCTAAAATATTATTAAATAATATTACCTAGATTTCATAGGTTTGAATAAAAAGACAGACATACATAACAATTACAATATCCTCCTACCTCTAAAATAGTCTATTAGCATATATTTCAAATAAAATAGTACACCTCGAGCCTAAATATTAACATTAACATTTTAACCTCAAGCAGTGAAACTAGAGGAGTTTATATGATTTCCATTTCTGTCTGTCCGTCTGTCCATAATCCAATCTTCAGTCTTTAAAATATTTTATGATAACTTAAATTAAAACTCTAAACTTTAACAATCATACCTTTTTCTTTTATTATTCACTAATAAACACACTAGTGTTCCGCATGGCTCTGGCTCATGAGGTGGCTCAATGGCTCTGGCTCTGGCTCTGGCTCACAAAAATTTCTGAGCCAGAATCAGTGCATGGCTTTGGTTCATGTAGTAATTTTGAGCCAGAGCCATGGCTCATGAGCCAGCTAACAACAAAACTTGTGAGCCATGGCTCAATGGCTCAACTTTTTCCCTAATTTTTAATTTCTTTCTTCCAAATCATCACTATTTTTTTTAATTTTCGGAATTTTTGGTCACTGAAAGTCAATTTACCTTTAGCCAGTTCATAATTATGATTTGTATTGGCTTATTCTCACTAGGCCATTCTCACTTTTAGCAAAATGTGCATATTAACAGAAATTTTTTTATTTTTTATGTTGAGCCATGAGCCATGAGCCATGGCTCTGGCTCATGAGCCAGCTCAACAACAGTACGGAGCCAGAGCCATGGCTCATGAGCTGGCTCACCGCTCGGGTGAGCCATGAGCCATGGCTTATTGAACCAGTGGCTCTGGCTCACGCCAAAAGCTGAGCGGAACACTAAAACACACTACTCATTTTACCATTTTTTGTCCTAACTTCCTTTCATTCTCATTAAATCATTGAATAAAATTTATTAAACTTTTTTTTTTTTAGAATAATTGAAAATCATCATTTAATGTTTGAAAATAAGTAGAAGTAGGTAGAATCCGATTGAGTAAGTTTGATAAAAAAAATCTAATATTGAGCTAATTATGAGTATAAGTTTAAATTGTGAGGGGATGGATGATGTGTAAAAGGTTTAGTGATGGCGGTGGTTATTTTGGGTAAAGTCCGTGGGATGTCTGATGTAATAATATATAAAGTATGATCGTTTAATAGATCCCTTAAGAGACTCTTTTATTATTAACTCATTGAGAAGAGTAAGGGAAAGGTAATGTGTATTGAGTAAAGACAAAAAGTATTTTGTAAAAGTACTCTCATCACAATCACCCATTCAGACGTCAATGACTCCCTTTTTATTTCCTTTCAAGAGAATTAAAGGTTGAAGTGAGTGTTTTCGTTTTTCATTTGTTAATCCCAAAGAACCCTCTCTACTACCGACCAAGTAATGAAAACATGGAAATGGGCTTACCAATAATAAAGAACAAACCCATTGGATTTTATACAGTCCAGAGACCAGATGGGAAATTTTATACCACCACCATCAATAATCATGATTACATTTTTTCTTTTTAACGAGAGACGGGAGATAATAGAGCTTTCAATTTGAATCGACTCAACTAATACTTTTCAAATTTAGAAGGATTAGGTATTGAGTATATATTTTATATATATGTTTGGGTTGGGTGATGGTGATTGGGTGATTGTGATTGGTTGATGGTAGACGAAAGTGTTTGTTAAACTTCAACTTCAGAGACAACATTTATATGTTCTTTTTTTTTACTTTACTTTCTCTAGATATAAAAAATGTGTAGGAACTGGTATATTTAGGTTGTATGACGGAATAGAGATGATTGTAAAGGAAATGACGAGGAGGATGAAAAGAAGGGAAAAGTTTGTGAATAAATGGAAGAGTGAAAGTAGAAAATAGAAAATAGAAAAAGAACTCACATAATGTTTTGTTATGTAAAGAAAAGATTTTTTGGGAAGTATTAGTGTAGGAGAAAATGAAAGGGATGAAAGAGGACACTATCAAAAGTGCAATCAATCACCATTTATCTATATCGCTTTTGGGATTTTCACTCTCCCACAGTTACTACTCTACTCTTATACAAAATATACTAAAAAAAATAAATACAAAGGATCCTTGAAACAATAATATATATATATATCAACTGACTTTTTTTTTTTTTTTTTTAGTTACCTCCTTCTGCCTTCGGATCTTTATTAATTTATCGGTCTTTAGAGATTTTTATAAATCCTTATAGCCACTTGGAAAGTGAAAGGAAAATCTATGATCAAATCCTACCTACATCAAACAAAAAACCTATACCGTCACTTCCATTTATTTATTTTTTTTAACAAAAATAAAAATTATAATAATAAAAATAACCACTAAGGAAAAAATTTTTATTGTATAATTTTAAGTTTAAGTTTTTATTAAGAGAGTTGGGTTATTTTAAAATTTTTATATTTGGGTTTCACTGTAGTACATTGGGTTAGTATATAAGAGTGAATTTTTTCCAAATCTTCCATTTTTGAAATTTGTTATTTTATAAAATAAACAAATCTGGAGGAACTACAGTGAAATTCGGCAATAGAAGTATTCGAATTGAGAAAAAAAAAATTTACGAAATTTAGTAAATTTATTTCAAAACTTCCTATTTCCAAAATGCAATTACCATGGAAAACAACAAAAGGATAAGTAAATAATTGGTGAAATTAGTGAGGTGAAAGCAGAATGGAGAGTAATAAGATATGACCGATCATCACNAAGTGAAAGGAAAATCTATGATCAAATCCTACCTACATCAAACAAAAAACCTATACCGTCACTTCCATTTATTTTATTTTTTAACAAAAATAAAAATTATGATAATAAAAATAACCACTAAGGAAAAAATTTTTATTGTATAATTTTAAGTTTAAGTTTTTATTAAGAGAGTTGGGTTTTTTTAAAATTTTTATATTTGGGTTTCACTGTAGTACATTGGGTTAGTATATAAGAGTGAATTTTTTCCAAATCTTCCATTTTTGAAATTTGTTATTTTCTAAAATAAACAAATCTGGAGGAACTACAGTGAAATTCGGCAATAGAAGTATTCGAATTGAGAAAAAAAAAAAATTTACGAAATTTAGTGAATTTATTTCAAAATTTCCTATTTCCAAAACGCAATTACCATGGAAAACAACAAAAAGATAAGTAAATAATTGGTGAAATTAGTGAGGTGAAAGCAGAATGGAGAGTAATAAGATATGACCGATCATCACTGTTGGAAAGTAATTTAAAGAAATTCCCATGGCGTTGAGTTTTTGTTTATGGAAGGTTTGAAAAAAATTCACTGTGTTATATTATTTCATTATCAGTCATATGATCAGTTCTCAATTATTCTACCGGGTCATGTTATAATTATAATTGAAAATCAAAAAAAATTTTTTTTTTTTTTTTAATGAATATTAAATTTGGGTTTTTAAGTTAATCATGTGAGAAATGAGTCAAAAAGTAGAGTAGCCGGTGTATTTCTACACTGGACCATGGGTCTCCTTATCTCACAGGAGAGTTTTTAACTCATACTTATTGACCCTGGGAATTAGAACCTAGCTTGGCTACAGTGAGATTACGAGTCTCCTCACATCTACACACCTGACGATACAGAACTCCCACAATCAGAATGATTAATTTGAAAAATTTTGGCTGAATTATGGACTAAATTTTTTAATTGGAAATACTCTCCTTTGAATTAAACACACGATGTAGAAATAAAGAATTAGGATTTTATACATTCCTTTAGCATGTTACCTAATTTTTGAATTTCAACTGATTTTTTATTTTTTTTTATTTTTTGTTCTTTTTTTTTCTATTTTAAAGCTTAGGTCACATTTCATGGAACAAAATCTTTCGTACTTTCTCTCTAGTGAGTGATATTTTATTTCCTAACTTTCGTCCAAATTGTCAACGAGTTTACTGGCTCAATTCGAAACTAATGGATTTATGAGGTTTGCTTTTTTGTTGACTTTTTCCTACATTCTCTTCAGTAGGGCTCGGGTTAAGGGTTTTTTTTTTCTTTCTTCTCTGCAGTCTAGCAGAAGGAGAAAATTTTGAAAACCCTAAACTATGATTCTTGGTAAAAAAAATTTTTTTTTTTTTTTTTTTTTTAGATTATTTATAAATAAGGAATAAAGAGGTGAAGCTAATCTAAAATAATAATAATAATAATAAGTATTTGTAAATGAGAAAATAATGAATGTAAGGTGAGAAATGATGATTTGAATCAAAATTCATAAAGAATGAATTATTTCTAACATCTGGTAAGAAATTTTTTTTTAAAATCAATGACTATGTATATAGTTGAATTGTTCTGACTTGTAAATGTAGTTTGATAGAGATAGANTTTTTTTTTAAAATCAATGACTATGTATATAGTTGAATTGTTCTGACTTGTAAATGTAGTTTGATAGAGATAGAATAGTTGTAGTTAGTCTATCCTATTTGTAGTCTGAATGATATTTCTGATAATGTAATCTTTTAATCTGATCTCACAACTTAATTACGTAGGATTTAATGATCTGATGTGATCTCTATTACTTTTCCCTTTGGGCCCTAATCCAACCCATACATATTAGATCTACCCAACCCAAAGACCCTCTTCCCAATGGATCTCAAAAACGAGAATTTAGCCAGATTAACAATGACAAGGGATGAGGAATCAAATCACTTCAATCAAAGGATTAAAACGAATTAAATTTATTCATTACGACTATTTATTTTTCCATCATGCATCAATTCATTACATGACATTCAGAGAAATTGCCAAAAAAAAAATAAAGGAACCATTTCTTACAAGAGTTTAGGTAAAAGTGTAAAGAATACGTTTTTAATAATCGACTAGTCAACAACTAGGCATTATTTTTACCTTTCTGTCTTCATTGGCAAATTTTAAACTTCCTCATTTACATGGAAATTTATGCCTTTNAAATTTTAAACTTCCTCATTTACATGGAAATTTATGCCTTTTTTGCCTACCTGGAAATAAAATTATTTTTAATAATCTACTAGTCAACAATACCTATTATTTTTACCTTTCTGTATTCATTAGCAAATTTAAAACTTCTTGATTTACATGGAAATTTATGCCTTTTTTGCCTACATGGAAATTACTTTCATTCTTAAAAAACTATGCCTTCATGTCATGAATAGAAAACTACGCCTTTATGTTTTTCTTTGAAAAATATACGTTCCTGTTTTTATTGAAAAAAAAATATGCCTTCTTAGGTAGAAATATTTCTTTTTTTTTCTAGCCTTCCTTCACTGTTTTAGCAAAAATACGCTACCATGTTTTTCTTATTAGGGAGGTATATGCCTTTCTATCTTGGTTTTGTTTTTTGGAAACTTATGCCTTCCTTCTTTCCTTGTAAACGTATATGCCTTCTTGTATTACTTGGGAAAATATGCCTTTCAGCTTTCGTTAAAAAATAATATATTTTTTTTTACCATCCTTCAAAGTATGCATTCTTGCCAAATTGATTTTTGCTTAAAAAAGTTGACCCGCTTTTCTTAAAACCTTTCTTTAAAAAAAAATTTTCTTCTGAAAGCAAAAAGGCAAAACAACTTTCAATTACGTNTTTTGCCTACCTGGAAATAAAATTATTTTTAATAATCTACTAGTCAACAATACCTATTATTTTTACCTTTCTGTCTTCATTAGCAAATTTAAAACTTCTTGATTTACATGGAAATTTATGCCTTTTTTGCCTACATGGAAATTACTTTCATTTTTAAAAAACTATGCCTTCATGTCATGAATAGAAAACTACGCCTTTATGTTTTTCTTTGAAAAATATACGCTCCTGTTTTTATTGAAAAAAAAAATATGCCTTCTTAGGTAGAAATATTTCTTTTTTTTTCTAGCCTTCCTTCACTGTTTTAGCAAAAATACGCTACCATGTTTTTCTTATTAGGGAGGTATATGCCTTTCTATCTTGGTTTTGTTTTTTGGAAACTTATGCCTTCCTTCCTTCCTTGTAAACGTATATGCCTTCTTGTATTACTTGGGAAAATATGCCTTTCAGCTTTCGTTAAAAAATAATATATTTTTTTTTTTACCATCCTTCAAAGTATGCTTTCTTGCCAAATTGATTTTTGCTTAAAAAAGTTGACCCACTTTTCTTAAAACCTTTCTTTAAAAAAAAATTTTCTTCTGAAAGCAAAAAGGCAAAACAACTTTCAATTACGTCCAAGGTAATTTTTGAGCAAATTTTGACTTTGCCAATTTATAATCGGCCATTTGATTGTTCATTTTTTTTTTTTTTGCACTATGTTAGAAACCACTTGATGTTGTTTCTAGGGTTTTACTCAATTCCGTGGGATTATTGGTTTATTAGTTTACGACCAACCTTTATAGCTGTCTACCCCATCTTTGTCGATTTTCTCAACCTAATTTTCTAATACATAATAACAACAATACACGGTTTTTGGTATGGGCAGCGGGAGGTATAATAATACACCTAAACTATTCCATAACCATCCCTCCCGTTGCCCATATTAAAGACATGTTTTTAAACAGGTTTAACCAAAGTTTAATTCCCTTTCTGCTAAAACTGACTTTCTCGTTATTTATTCAACTAAATATGAAATGAAAAATCACTTTTTGGTACAATATATATACATAATTTGATTTCACGCCTCTATGTATTACTTTGTTGGAAACTTCCACGAAATATAAGTGGAGCTAGGGAGAAAGTAGTGAAAGAAGGGTGGAAAAGAAGATAAATGACCCTGTACTAGTCAATTTCGAAATAAATAGTATAAGTAATGTGATCTTTTGATTTGGAGAAAGGAACCACTTTCTCTGATGAATGGAAATTAGTTTTTTTTTTTTTTTTTTTTTTTTTAACAAGTGGAACAAGCTATATAAAACCAAAAGAATCAAATTATCTCAATTTGATACTGTAAACTTCATTTTAAGTGACTACTACTCTCTTTCTTCTTTTTATTTTTTAATCTACTGTTACAACTGGTATTAGTTTGAACATGAGCTTTACAAAGTTTGTGATTTAATTAACTCAATTTTCTCTTTCCAATGGAAATGTAGAATATGATATTTAGTTTATCCATACCGAGAGATTTAAGGGTTTTTATAATTTTAGTAACAACATTAATACAATTTTTTTTTAAATTTGAATCTAAGCGCTAAGGTTTAAAATGGCTACGAACCAAGAGGCCAGTATTTCCATCTTATCAATAAAAATCTCATACTTTCACTCAGTGTTATTACAGATTTTATATCTCAATCACAATAATTTATAATTCATTGAATAAAGCAATAGCAATAATTTTTAATTTAAATTTTATATTCTCAACTTATATATTAATTCTAATAAATAATTAGAATTATTAGATTAACACAACTTGTGACATAACTTGTAAGACTTATAACTGTTAAACCAAAATCAAAATAACCTCACATCTACCCACAGCCCCAACCCATGCCAATCTGAGCAATCGGCAGTGTTTGGAAACAAAAAAACAAAACTTTTACTAAAAACCTGGATCTCCTTATACATTCATTTTATTTAAGTTAGGTTTTTTAATTTTTTTTTTTTTAACTTTAATTCAGGATTTTAGTAAAAATTTTTGTAAAATTTTGTTTCATACATGTCTTTTCGAATGCTGAGGGTAAGTAAGAGGTAGAATTGAGGGGTATTTTGACTTCGGTAAGTTATGAGAGGTAACTACATTAATTATATGGATATCCTCTTATTTGGCACATTCCTTTCTAAATTCTTAGAAATAAATCAATCAATCATATTTTCATTTAAACTTAAGAAATAAAAATTTTTAATTATTTAAAAAAAATTAAACCTATATTGAATAAATTTTTATTAAACTAGTGTAAAAAAAATTGCATAAAAATATTTTAGATTTTTTTTTTTAGAATCCCTCACTCACAGCTAACAAAGTTTGTAATAGGTTATAACCTAATTTTGTTAAATTTTAAAATTGTGCCAAATCTGTTGTCAACAATGGAGTACTATTGTGTCTCCTATTACCTAACAAAATATGATTAAATTATTGTCACTGACATAACCTTCAGTTAGTTTAATTAATTATAACTCATATTTTTCTATCAATCACTGATCTCACTTATGAGTGAGTCTATCCACTTACACAGTAATCATATTGTCATAAGTTATGAATCAAAAAAGGCAAAGAATTGCACCTTCCATACTCAATTCAATGCACTATATCCAGGTTGAATAGAACCTTATAAGATTATAACTTATAACTTTTCTTTATAATTTATAATTAGTTATAAGTTATAATTTAAAACATTTTTTTTTTAGGTTTCCTATAATTGTTTATGATTAGCCTGAGCCTTAAGTTGAAATTTAGTGGAAATGACAGAAATGAATTATTTCTACAGTCCGACACAATATCTTAAGACCAAGAGAAGTGACTTTTGATCCATGCTTTTTATAATGAACTTGTGTGCCAAAAAAAAAAAAAATTTTTTTTTTTTTTTTGTTTTAGTAGTGTAACAATTTTGAAAAAAAAAACGATTGAAAAGTAAAGTATGACTTACAAAAAATCAATTCCCTACTATTACTATAACAGAAGGAATGATTTTTTTTTGAAAATTGAAATTTTTTGGATGTTCTTTTGAAACAATGTACTAAAGATAAGATGCTGACGTTTCAAAAGAAAATCCTAACTTTTAATTTAAAAAAAATCATAACTTCTGTTCTAGTGATTGTAAAAACTTGTTTTTTTTTCTAAATAAACTTTTTCATTATGTATTTTTCAAAATTGTTACACTTCAGATACATATATTATTAAAGTAAAATGTATAAAAATTTAACGTTCTTCTAGTGGTCTTAAGATATTGTGTCAGATTGTATTTAATTGTTTCATTGTCTGTTATCCATGGAACCCCTTTGCCTTATTATAATTAATTATTAATTAATTATTAGTTTTTTTTTTGTTTTTTTTTATATATATATATAAATTTTAAAAACGAATAATTTGAAATAAACCTATAAAATGAAGTAAAAGAAAGCAGTATTATTTATATTAGGATTTTTTTTTAATAATTCGAAATAAACCAAGACAAATAATAATTGTAGCAGGCACCAATAATAATAACAATGATAATAAAATTCAACTAATAACAATTAATATCTAATGAAAATTAATGACAAAAGAAAAGATTACTAAAAAAAAAGTTACCAAAAAAAAACAGAAATGAGATATGCAGTTGTATTTAATCAATTTCCAACTTCTCAACTAACAATTAATGATTTTTAGTCTGCCTTAGTAGATCTATTATTTTTTTTGTCAAATGAACTCAATTTGCTTCATCGTATTCTTACACAATTAAATTATTTTCTCCCAAAAAAAAAACAGAATATTCTTTTTTTTAGTAAATACAACAAAATTTTATAGACTTCTACCGTCTGGTCACCGGTACAATTTTTGATTAAATTGACATAGAAATCAATAAAATTGAACCCCAAAATTGATTTTTTTTTTGTTAAATGACTAATGAAACTAGAACCTGGTGACATAGCGCTGCACTTGAGACATATGAAATAAAATATTAATTAATTAAATTCAATTACTTATAAACAAAATACACTGGGTAGAAGTTATAAAGTGACTTTTGTAGCAACATTTTAAATATAACCGCTAATAAATTTAAATATACATTTATAATTAATTATTTAAAATTTAACTTATATAGAATGGATTCACAACTACTAAATGCTAAATAGGAGATTTTATGAGTCTTCATTTTTTTTTCTACAATATCATTTTTGTAATTTTAACTACTTTTAAACATGTTCTGGTTGTTGTGGTGGCATTACAATGAAGATTTTTTGCAAGAATAACGTAGATTTTTCTAGAAGAAAAAAAAAAAAACAATAAGAATTATTAAAATTTGTACTTTATATAAAATGACAAGAGACCCAAATTTGTGTATTCGGTACGGCTTAAATTATTTGATTAGAACCGTTTTATCACAACTATTTCTACTAATTTCTAAAAGGACTACGCACAAATAACACTCCCGACCCCTTTTCGTTAGATTGGTATGAATTTTTAGTAATTTTGTAGATTTCAACTTCCTGAACAATTTTTATATACAGAGTATAACAAAATCAATCGAGAGGTTGGACTTCCAGAGGTTACCAAAGGTAACATGGAATTATGCATGTATTTTCGTTTGATTCGAGTCCAAACTCTGTGTATAGCTTAGATATTAGAGAATAAGTAGTGCAACTCGAGTTTTAATAATTATAGATTTAGGATTATAAGTTTAATAAGTTTATGGGATTATAAAGATGTACAATCCCATAATCCGATAGTTTTGAATTATAGAAGTGGTTCTATATATGTAGCCTAAATATTATGTGGGA
This sequence comes from Holacanthella duospinosa, assembly GCA_002738285.1. Lineage (NCBI taxonomy): Eukaryota > Metazoa > Arthropoda > Collembola > Poduromorpha > Neanuridae > Holacanthella > Holacanthella duospinosa. Next base: position 1,234,476 of record NIPM01000006.1, on the reverse strand, counting down.
TTATAGACATATAACTTTNAGATGTACAATCCCATAATCCGATAGTTTTGAATTATAGAAGTGGTTCTATATATGTAGCCTAAATATTATGTGGGATTATAGACATATAACTTTAATTCTCGGGACTAGTAAGACATTTCTGCTCACAAATTTTAAACTTAACAAAAACAAAAAAAAAAATTTACATAAGTCCATTTAAAATTTTATAATTTAGAGTTGTAAGAGAATTTCTAAATTTATAAATTAGAGCTTTATAAGATTACAAAGCTCTGTAATCCCATCCCATAATCCTATAATCCTATGAATAAAAGTGTACTTATTCTCTATTATCATCCCAAACAATGTTTAAATGTGAAATTTAAAAAAAAANTATGAATAAAAGTGTACTTATTCTCTATTATCATCCCAAACAATGTTTAAATGTGAAATTTAAAAAAAAACTCTCATTTTGGTTTGACCTCCAGAGGTCACCAGATGTTGCATGCAGATGTACATGTGTTTTCATACGATTCACCCGGAATATGATATATTTTCTTATTTTTGCAAAAAGTTTTAATTCTATTTCTGTATGAATTCGACGAAGACATGCACAATTGCATGTCTCATTTGATGACCTCTGGAGGTCAAATCCTAGATTAATTTCGTTCCACCCTGTATAAGAATTGTTCAGGAGATTAAGATATACAAGTTTGCTAAAAATCCATGCTAATCTAACGAAAACACGCTGGACGTTCCATTTGTACCGTAGTCCCTTTGGATCTAAATCTACACACACTCGGAAACTAATATGTGTACAGAAATGTACACTAAAAAAAATTTTTTTCACACAAAGTGTAAAATTTTGTTGCCTAAAATTTACTAATTTCATTACACCTGACATTAGCTTTTCTAACTATTTAAAGTTGACACAAAAAAAAAGAAATTTTTTTTGTACAGTATCAGTACAATTGTTAAAGAAAAATATTGCAAAGGAAATTATACANATAAGTAGTGCAACTCGAGTTTTAATAATTATAGATTTAGGATTATAAGTTTAATAAGTTTATGGGATTATAAAAATGTACAATCCCATAATCCGATAGTTTTGAATTATAGAAGTGGTTCTATATATGTAGCCTAAATATTATATGGGATTATAGACATATAACTTTAATTCTCGGGACTAGTAAGACATTTCTGCTCACAAATTTTAAACTTAACAAAAACAAAAAAAAAATTTAAATAAGTCCATTTTAAATTTTATAATTTAGAGTTGTAAGAGAATTTCTAAATTTATAAATTAGAGCTTTATAAGATTACAAAGCTCTGTAATCCCATCCCATAATCCTATAATCCTTTGAATAAAAGTGTACTTATTCTCTATTATCATCCCAAACAATGTTTAAATGTGAAATTAAAAAAAAAACTCATTTTGGTTTGACCTCCAGAGGTCACCAGATGTTGCATGCAGATGTACATGTGTTTTCATACGATTCACACGGAATATGATATATTTTCTTATTTTTGCAAAAAGTTTTAATTCTATTTCTGTATGAATTCGACGAAGACATGCACAATTGCATGTCTCATTTGATGACCTCTGGAGGTCAAATCCTAGATTAATTTCGTTCCACCCTGTATAAGAATTGTTCAGGAGATTAAGATATACAAGTTTGCTAAAAATCCATGCTAATCTAACGAAAACACGCTGGACGTTCCATTTGTACCGTAGTCCCTTTGGATCTAAATCTACACACACTCGGAAACTAATATGTGTACAGAAATGTACACTAAAAAAAATTTTTTTCACACAAAGTGTAAAATTTTGTTGCCTAAAATTTACTAATTTCATTACACCTGACATTAGCTTTTCTAACTATTTAAAGTTGACACAAAAAAAAAAGAAATTTTTTTTGTACAGTATCAGTACAATTGTTAAAGAAAAATATTGCAAAGGAAATTATACAACAACGTTGCAATATTAGTTATGTTTGTTCACTCCGCACTTAAAATTAAAAAAAAAAATTTTACCAAAAATTGGTATTACTCTATACCAAATTTCAAGTGTTTGGGGTAAAATGTTTGACCTCTATAGGTCATCAAAGTATCTTCAATTTCTTATTATAACAATTTAATGACAATGAGACTAAAACCATTCATCATCCACTTCTATATTTCTCCCTACACATGACAAGAAATTGAGAATATTTTGATAACCGGTAGAGGTCGCCTTCTAACCTTAGAGACTTGACAGTGTCAAGTTGACACTTGGTAATACAAATTATAAATTTTAGATTTTAGAAACGGAGAAGGGGTGCATAAAATTCTTTTTTGGTTGCAAACTAATAAGTAATAATAAATCATTATTATTAACTTGACTGTGAGATGCGATACTGAATAATTGTAAATCCTCCAGATGCAAAATTAAGGAAATTTTTTTTTAGCATCACACTTTGTATTAGTGGATTTTGTGCAGCCGAATACATACATAAGTACAAGTTGATTCAAACTAAACGCACCTCTCCTATCACGAAAACTGGTACGGAGGACTAAACAAACCGCGCCAATTTCAAAAAAAAAAAAAAAAAAAACCAGTGACGATATAGAGTGAAAGAATTGGAGTCTTTAAGTTCGATAATTGAGTAAAAAGTTTGGAAAAAGCAAAGTAAGAGTTGAGAGTGGTGTGTTTAGTTTAGTAACAACCTGTATATTAATTAATTAAAAAACATATTAATAACTGATACTTTTTTTTTTGTATGTAAGCTTTAAAACGAGTAAGCACCTGCTGCATTTAGTTTGGTCTCAAGACTATAAATAGTTTCTGCAGAAATCCGGTTGCAGCATCTGGAAATAAAAAAATAATAATAATAAAGTTGCAGAAATATAAATTAAAAATTAAAAATACATGTATCTCTTCCAATATGGATGCCAATTCAAATTAAACCGCCAAAATTATTCATAATAAAAAAAAAACCTCAAAAGCTAATTCCTTTCTACCCTACCCAAATCCCAACAACCCCTTCATTCAGCCTTACCATATGAACAAAAATTCATGCATCTTGAAATTTGAAACCANACCTCAAAAGCTAATTCCTTTCTACCCTTCCCAAATCCCAACAACCCCTTCATTCAGCCTTACCATATGAACAAAAATTCATGCATCTTGAAATTTGAAACCAAAAAAAAATTTTTTTTTTTGAAAATCTGTCTTCAGTTTACTCTCATTTGAAAAAAAAAATTTTTCATATTGTAGTCAAAGCGTTCTATTAGAATCACCCTGTACGCATTGATTCCAAATTTTTTATATTCTTCATTAGCTCTCTCAAGNTTGAAAATCTGTCTTCAGTTTACTCTCATTTGAAAAAAAAAATTTTTCATATTGTAATCAAAGCGTTCTATTAGAATCACCCTGTACGCATTGATTCCAAATTTTTTATATTCTTCATTAGCTCTCTCAAGTGACAAAACTTAACATTATGAAGTCGTAATAATAACTGGAAACGTCGTCATTTACCTACTCCAATCTCCAATCCAAAAATCATCTAAGCAAATAGTGTACTACGAAAGCATCAACGACAGAACAACAAAAATAAGGTTATGAACTTGTAGGGATTAATAAATTATTTTCAAATTCATAAATTTGATAATGTAGATTTAAGTCTTAGAATGAGTAGAGACGAGTCCGAGATCTTTTCAACTGTCGTTGATCCATACTTCCACTAATAGAACTGGTACGAAATCGAGGTTCAAGAAGTCCTGTCTTTTCATTGGATGTTTCTGGAGTCGTGTCTGGAGAAGAACCATCTATTGGTGGATGAATTATTATTGTTTTTTCACTCATATGAAAAGTTGGATTTAGAAAATACTGTTGTTGTGGTGAATTTGGTGGTGGTGGTGGTGGGACAGGAGAAAAAAGAAGATAACTGCTGTCAGGTTCATTTGACAGGAGCATTCTTGACATTGTATTTGCAGAAAGTGATAGATGACGACGACGACGGGTGACAAGGTCATTGGACTCTAAGTTTGGTGTCAGGAAATTAGTTGAGTGGAAAGATTGTTTCTTTGAAAGCAAACTAGGTGGCGTGACAACTAACAGACACTGCAACGACCAGGTACACCGCTCTGGCCAAAAAAATAAAATAAGCAACATAAAACAATTACAAAGCTTATGTTACTATACAAACAAACAATGCAAATCAAAACCTTTCCCATTTAAAAGTTAAGAAAAAAGATATTTCGAAGGCATTAGAGAATTTTTATACCTTGTTATGTCGACAACAATCAAGAAATTCTAATAATTTAAGATTTGTTAAAATCTTCCTAAACATGTGAACATTAGAAGTCTCAAGGTCAAAAATTGTCAATTTGACCTATCCCTTCAAATATTTGAATATTTTTGAGAGTAAATTGACAGTGGGGTAGTAATTAGGTTTGAGAACTAATCAATAATCACTCAAAAAAAAAAATACAAGGACATCAAGGTATAATATCAGTCATGTTGGAGAGGACCAGGTGTGCCCTGTAGTCAACGTACGTAGCTTGACGTGGGCCACTAAACATTCAATACTATTATAAAAATGGTTTGAGGTAATTATTTTTCTTTTTTATAATACTAAACGTACTTATGAAATTTTGAACAACCCGCGGCTTGTTTTTCCATGCTACAAATATGAAATATACTGGAACTCCGCTAAGGATAACAAGCGTTCCATAGCCTGGAAACAACAAAAAAATATCGTTATTTTATTTATACATAATAACCAATTATTATTTGTGGAAGGATATTGAATTTTTTTTTTAACCTGTTGCTACTGGATCAGCAAACATTGGGACGACAGTGATGACTATGGTAGCTAGAATGTAGACGATTGGCCAAATCATGTTGACCTTGATGGGTCTTGGTAAATCTGGCTCATAGTATCTTAAAACAGGGATACAGACTACGGCTGCACCTATACTCAGCTGGAAAGTTTTTTTTTTAATTAGTAAAAAAAAAATTTTTTTTTAAATCATTTTGAAAAAAAACAAAAAAAACAATAAGTTTGGATTTCATACCCAAGTCGCAAATCCAACGTAGTTAATTAAAACTCCAATGTTCGAAGATGTCAAGTAAACAAGTGATAGGAGACCCTAGAATCAAATAAGAAAATTGTTAGACTTCATAATAGTGATGGATGACATGTAGAATATAATTGAGATAATTGACATAATTCACTTACAACAAAAAGTACAGCAGGTGCAGGTGTATTCTTGTCAACTTGAATCATTGTTAAAATTTCTGGCATTTGACCTTCCATAGCACCAGCATAGAAGAGTCTAACAATATGGAAAGAAAAGAATAAAAATTATCCAATTCAGGGTTAGTATTTCTCCCGGATGAGAAATACTATATATTCGTGGGGTTGAAATGGGTAAAAGTGGGAAAAAAGGAGGTAATATTATAAATATTTTTATAAAACAGTGATTTTGGTGTAATCAGTATTTTCTCATATAACTAAATCTTTATACCCCATAGCTGAAATGTCAGTGAATACCCTAAAATCTCGCAGATAGGTCGCCCTTATCTGATGTTTTTTAGAAAAGTTCCTGGGAAATTTTGAAGCTGCGACTTATACCCGAGAGCGACTAATCTGATGATTGAAAATTCAAATTTTTTAAATNGATAATATTATAAATATTTTTATAAAACAGTGATTTTGGTGTAATCAATATTTTCTCATATAACTAAATCTTTATACCCCATAGCTGAAATGTCAGTGAATACCCTAAAATCTCGCAGATAGGTCGCTCTTATCTGATGTTTTTTAGAAAAATTTCTGGGAAATTTTGAAGCTGCGACTTATACCCGAGAGCGACTAATCTGATGATTGAAAATTCAAATTTTTTAAATTTGGAAATCTATGCTTTTAATGTATCACTACTATCTAAAGTGACAAATTCATTAAATTTATTCTATTAGGTGACTTTAAAACCCATCTCCATTAAATTCTTCTGAATCGTCATATACGTCTAAATTCTGCATTTCTTCAACTAAATCCTGTTCAGAGCTACTGTCCTCGTCTCCAATTGTTTCGATTAAACAATTACTTACACTGATCTTATATTACACATTTGAAAAGTCCCCTCCTAAAACTCAGCTGAGAAATTGCGACCTATACGCGAGAGCGACCTATCTGTGTTTCAGATTTTGCACTTTAAATCCTGCGACCTATCTGAGAGAGCGACCTATACGAGAGAGCGACCTATAGGCGAGATTTTAGGGTAATTCTTTACTGTCAAGTTTGATTGGATCGACTAATTTCCCGATAAATGTACAACCCGACAAACATTAATCCCGACTATTTACTAATATTGTACCAGTCAATTTTGGCGACATTTCCACAATAATAAGCCTATAATCATTTTTCCAAATTAATTGAATTGAAAAGTTCTTTACATAAATTGTCTAAATTCATATATGAAATTATTTCCCGACAATCGCCCGATAATTATGAGAATAATAAAAAAAAAATGGAAAAGCGATTGGGCCGACTATTCAAGATTATTTCGGTTGTTACCAAGTACTTCATAGTTTAAGCCTTATTTTGACCAATAATCTAAAAAAAAAAACGTTGTTACTATGGGTAGGGAACGACTTTTTTAATTAGTTAAAAAAATCATTGGGAAGAAAAAAGTAAATTATTTGTTTTTTAAAGTAAGTCAAATAAAATAATATAATATAATAATTAGAATTGTTGTAATTATGAAAATCTTGTTGTTTAAAGCCTTAGTTTCTAAAATGAAATCTGTCAAGTGAAAAGTAATTAGTAATTAAGATTGTTGGATGTAGATGATTGTAAAATGTCATTAGATTTAAAAGCTCTATTCTTAGAATTTCTCTTTGTATATTTTTTATGGTTTACTCCGACACATCAAGATCTTGTCTTGAGATGAGATAAAGAATAAGATAATGCCAAAGAGTTCATTGGTCCTTTAAATTTTGGCAAAGAATTTGTCAAAATGGGCCAAAATTGATAGAATAAGTAGAGAAAGAGTTATATAATTTTTACCTTGACGAGGTTAAGAGAATTCCATTCACTCCACCAAAAGTAGACCTCAAAACGAAAAAATAATAATTTTTTTTTTAAGAATTTTAGATGGATATTGTAAAATTTTAAGCTAACTTACATGGCGACAAATACCGGGATTATCCATGACATGACACCGTACAACTGATCACCAAATGTCTACAACACAAAATCATAAATTCTAATAAATCAGAGTTTTATTAATGTTAAAGTTAAATTATTTTCATTGACTTACCACAGCAACTGCTTCTGAACTTAAAATTTCGGCAGGACTGAGTGTGGTAAAAAATGCTACGTTTGTAAGGACGTAGACAACGGTAACCAACAAACATGAGATCCCTATTGCACGTGGTAGGTTCCTATCAAATTATGAAACAATTAAGGAGATTTTTATAAAAATTAGAGAAATTTTATTAAAAAAATTTCATGAAGATTGATTGATTTTTATTTATCCTTACTTTACTGGATCCTTCAGCTCTTCTATAATGAAGTTCAGGTAATTCCTAGGGAAAAAATAAATAATTGGGAGTGTCTATTAGTAACTTTAATAAATATAAATTATGATATTAATCATGATAAAAATCATAATAAAAAATNTCCTAGGGAAAAAATAAATAATTGGGAGTGTCTATTAGTAACTTTAATAAATATAAATTATGATATTAATCATGATAAAAATCATAATAAAAAATATGATTAACGATGATAACTAAGCCAGTTGATGACAAAACCTGTCACAAGGAAATGAAAAAGTAGGAAATTACTTTCATACATTTTTAAAATTAATTACCTAATGTAGTAATTATAAATTCAACATATATTTTAAAATTATAACTGTTTAAAAAAAAAGTATAATTTTAATTCTTTCATTAATTTAATAGAATTAATTCTTTGTTGGAAAAATGAAGAGAAAGATACTTACCATCCATTGTATGCAAATAATCCCGAGTAAAATGATAACATGATCTTGGTAAAATCTCGCTCCGTATTGTCAAAATTAAAGTGTTCAGTTTTTCCTGTGTAGAAGTAAAAGAAGAGGGTCATGTATCATGATGGTGTTTAAGGGATTCCCAAAAAATCGGACCTTGGGAGATTTGGAAGAATCCAGTACCGATGATGATGACAAGTGCCAAAAGTTTTGCATATGTGAAGGAATCTTGAACAAAAGTCGCCCAGCGGACATTCCAACAATTTACAAATGTAAGGAAACCTGGACAACAAAATTTATACAATGTCAAATAAAAATATAACATCCTAATGGACAAGGACAGCAGAAAGATGCTTTATTTTTCTTCAAATTATGCTTTTTTTTTNTAAAAATATAACATCCTAATGGACAAGGACAGCAGAAAGATGCTTTATTTTTCTTCAAATTATGCTTTTTTTTTGTAAATTTATGCCTTATTTGTTTCAATTTATGCCTTTTTGCTTTCAAATTATGCTTTTTTTTTTCTTTCAAATTATGCTTTTTTTTTTCTTCAAATGTTGCTTTATTTTATTTTTTGTTTTGTAATTATGCTTTTTGATGCTTTAATTTTTATGATATTTATGTGATGCTCTATCTTTTGAACACTTACAAGTCAATTATTTTGTTTAACAATTGGATGTAAGTTACAAAAGTGGTTAGAAACTTTTTTGTAGTGTGAATGTGATCCTCTACACCCAGAAACCTAACCAAAATTTTTAAATTGATATCATATTCAGTATTATACCATTTGCATTAGAACTTTACATTTTCTAGCGTTAAAACTACTACAGTGCAACTACAAATAGCTAAGGCATTGGAAGAGACTTTAGGCCTATGTCCGTTGCTGGGGAAAGCAGTGCCTTTGTAATTGATGGTCAACAGCATTTTGACTGGATTTTTTTTATGGGAAAGTATTAGCAGTTTCAAAAAGACCATCCAAAAGTAGTGGAACACGGTAAAAAAATTAAAACTCTAGGATCACTAAAACAAAATTGACAGAAGGGACGAGGGATAGTACGGGAGGAATAAGGAAATTGACGGGAAAAATGTNACTCTAGAATCACTAAAACAAAATTGACAGAAGGGACGAGGGATAGTACGGGAGGAATAGGGAAATTGACGGGAGAAATGTGGGATAGTGCGGGAGGGATGCGGGAATGGACGGGAGGTATTGAGGACAGTGCGGGAAGGATGCAGGAATTGACGGAAGGGATGTGGGATAGTGCGGGAGTGGATGGGAGAGATGTGGGATAGTGCGGGAGTGGATGGAAGGGATGTGGGATAGTGCGGGATGGATGTGGGAATTGACGGAAGGGATGGGGTAATTGACGGNTCAAAATATAACATCCTAATGGACAAGGACAGCAGAAAGATGCTTTATTTTTCTTCAAATTATGCTTTTTTTTTTGTCAATTTATGCCTTATTTGTTTCAATTTATGCCTTTTTGCTTTCAAATTATGCTTTTTTTTTCTTTCAAATTATGCTTTTTTTTTCTTCAAATGTTGCTTTATTTTATTTTTTGTTTTGTAATTATGCTGTTTGATGCTTTAATTTTTATGATATTTATGTGATGCTCTATCTTTTGAACACTTACAAGTCAATTATTTTGTTTAACACTTGGATGTAAGTTACAAAAGTGGTTAGAAACTTTTTTGTAGTGTGAATGTGATCCTCTACACCCAGAAACCTAACCAAAATTTTTAAATTGATATCATATTCAGTATTATACCATTTGCATTAGAACTTTACATTTTCTAGCGTTAAAACTACTACAGTGCAACTACAAATAGCTAAGGCATTGGAAGAGACTTTAGGCCTATGTCCGTTGCTGGGGAAAGCAGTGCCTTTGTAATTGATGGTCAACAGCATTTTGACTGGATTTTTTTTATGGGAAAGTATTAGCAGTTTCAAAAAGACCATCCAAAAGTAGTGGAACACGGTAAAAAAATTAAAACTCTAGGATCACTAAAACAAAATTGACAGAAGGGACGAGGGATAGTACGGGAGGAATAAGGAAATTGACGGGAAAAATGTGGGATAGTGCGGGAGGGATGCGGGAATGGACGGGAGGTATTGGGGACAGTGCGGGAAGGATGCAGGAATTGACGGAAGGGATGTGGGATAGTGCGGGAGTGGATGGGAGAGATGTGGGATAGTGCGGGAGTGGATGGAAGGGATGTGGGATAGTGCGGGATGGATGTGGGAATTGACGGAAGGGATGGGGTAATTGACGGTAGAGATGTGGGATAGTGCGGGAGAGATGCGGGAATTGACAGGAGGGATGCGAGAAATTATGAGAAGGATGTGGGATAGTGCTGGAGGGATGCGGGAATGGACGAAAGGGATGCAGGAATTGACGGAAGGGATGTGGGATAGTGCGGTAATGGATGAAAGAAATGTGGAATAGATGCGGGAGGGATGCGAGAATGGACGGGAGGGATGTTGGGATTTCTTTAGTAGTGACATGTAAAAGAAGTGACAACATTGTACGTAAATTTAGTTAGACCAAATTTAGTCCAAAGTTGGGAAGCCATAAATTGGCTTGGACCAAATTCGGTCCAAAGTTGGGGTTCTAAGAAAATTACAGCGGACGACAATTCAAAATGTCGCTCGGTCGACTTTGATTTATTCTAAGTTCAGATACACGTACACCATACAGCGCTGTCACTTTTCCGATGCCAATTTCAGTTCAAACTTGTGGAATCGACTTAAGGTCGATAGTGTGTGAATTTTTTTAACTAATTTTCCTAGGTAAATTAAAAACCGTGGACTAAATTTGGTCCAACTTGGGGTTTCTAGGAGATAATAAAAAAAAACTAAAATGCTACAGAACTAGATATAAAAAAGTCCTTTAAGATGCTTTATTACTGTATGATGCTTTTCATGGAATATGATGTCGCAAGCTGGAACATTAGAATGATCCATACAAATCCTAAATATGATCAGGACATTCAAGGGTAACGGCCGCGATGCACAATGAAGCTTTCTGTCGTCCTTTGACTAAACTTTCGATGAATACACCTACATATATTATTATTATCTTGACATTGGGAAAATCTTAACTTTTTCAGTTTGCCAAAAAATCAGAATGAATAAATGTATTATTAGGATTGAATTGAATTGAATGGTTGCATTGCATTGAGTGAGAGTATGCATGTGCCAGAAGTGGTGATAAATTGAGACTGAATAATATAGTGTTCTTGCAACACCTACTTCAACCTCTTATCAAAAATATCAAAGAAGTTGACCAACCTCAAATGGAAGTCAAACTCATCAAGTCACCCTTGACATAAATTAATCCGAAACTCTTGAGACGGAATTATTTATTCCAGACTCTTGGATTAAAGATTTACCTTTAGCTATCTTCTGTTTAACCAATAACTGATATACACGTGCTTCTTAAATTTACAATACTTGTTAGGATTTTTATTGAACGATGAACTCAAGCCTTCCAATTCGTTGACCATGGAAAAGTAATTTGAGATCCCTAAAAGTCTCTTTCTATCAAACATTTCATCCAAATTGACTTCGTGAGTTATAAATCTGTTGTCATCATAAATATTACTTCTAAAGCTCAACTGTCAAGTTCAATGAAGCATTATTTGAAGCATTTCTCAAAAAAAAATAAAGTTAAAAAAAAAAAAAACGAAAAAATAATAATTTATTTTAACCTTCTAAGGTAATCCTCCGGTCAATCAATAAGCTACTAGCTGGTTGAGGTGCAGTTTAGTTCAAATTTATAGGTTGCCATTTTAAAGTTTTTTTTTTGGACAGATTTATTTTCAAGGGGATCAACTTCATCAAAAACTAAACAAAAGTTAGTTGTGTCTGTTTTATTGATGATCTTATGGGCATAGTTGAAGGTATTTATCACATAAGAAACGAATTTTAAGTGCTATCCATATGGATGAGACACTCATTTCTTCCCTAGCTCCAACATACATACAGTTCAACTACATAATATTAAACGTTGTACTAAATCGCCAACCTACATACTAACTAAAAAAAAATTTATTTTTTTTTGGTTTTGGTTTGAGAAAGTATTAACAGTTTCGAAAAAACCATTGAAAAGTAGGTCACCAAAGACAAAAAATCAAGCCACTACTATCACTACAACAAAACTTGTGATCTACTGAAATAAAAAATTTTCTGAACATAATTCTGAGACTGCCCATGCTATCTGTAGTGTGTCTCAGAATTAAGTTTCTAAAAGTTTGATTTTCAATAAATCATAACTTTTGATTCTTTCATCCTATAGACATAAAATTTTTTTTTCATATATTTACCTACTTTTCAAAATTCTTTCATAAAAAAAATATCATTTATTCCGAAAATAAAATTTATGTATCGGAAAAAGTTGGGTTATAATTAAAAAAAAAAAAAAAAAGTACTTTCTCCAGCAAAGTAACATGAGCTAAAAGTAACTTTTAACTCTTTTATAAATTTTTCTAGCACTGTACTTAAAAACTTATTGTACTAAATTATAAACTAAAAAAAAACTATTAATAAGCAGTTATATTCTACCTTCATCATTTATTTTCTACAAGAAATTAATATTCCAAATTGTGAAAAATTCATGACCAGACTAAGTTTTATCACTCTCATGTCTACAACTATCAACCATTTGCAAAATAAAAAAAAAAAAAAAAAAAAAATTTATGTATAAATTACTATGCTTCTCAATGCTAAAATTTTAATTTCTCATCAGAGAGCAGCAGAATCATCGAGCGTGGGATATAATCGTTTGTTGAAGAGTTTGCAAAAAAAAAAGGTTGAAAGGTTGAAAGGTTGAAAGGATAAGTTGAGATTTTATTGCAATTGTCATTTAAATCCAAAGTTTGTTTTATTTTTTTTTTGTCTCTGTTGCAATTTTACTTTATTTTTAAAACAAAAAGGACAATGGGTATTTATATTTGATTGATGAATAAGTTCATTACAGTAAAAACTAAATATAAGTTAATTTGTAGTTTTTTACTTATAATTATCATATCCTCCTTATTTGAGACGTATTAGTAATTTCCTGTTTGACGTCTATAATGTCCAATATTCAAAACTTAATAGATTCTATACAAGTTTCAAAAAAAAGTACCAAAAATCCGTTATATTTCCAAAAATAAAAAAAATTCATAACTCAAAAATTTTGAAAATAACAATATAGAGCAGATGCCAATTGCTTAATAAAATGGCTAAACAATTTTTTTTTTTTTGGATTGTGAAAAGTAAAAGATAAAAAATAAAAATAAAAATTATTAGTAATCAATGTGAATAGTTAGAGAGTGGGATATAAATATATGACATCTGTCCAAAAAAGTAGACTTTGCAGTGGGGAATGAACAACGGCTCTGTTTAAGGTCTTATGAAATTACCTCTCTAGTATTAATAAATAACCTTTCCTTTCACACTTTACACACCCTCTACACTAACTTTTCAATTGTATAAAAATTTATTAATAATTATTTTATATCAATACTTATTATATTTACTACATGAGGCTCGAGTGAATCCAAAACCTGCTCACGCTCTCTCAGTCTGTCATGCCGTTTTTTTTTTTTTTTTTGCTCCTGGTTCTAGTCCCGAAACTTCGGAACGAACCCGAATAAACTAGCAACAAGACTACCAGGGAGATTTTGAAAGTTTGAGAAACAGTGCATGTGAGATAATAATTACTATTGGTATGATTGTCAAAAAAAAAAGAAAAAAAAAAAAAAAATTTTTTTTTCAGTTGTAAATTAATAATGATTAAGGAGTGTTTTGATTGGTAGATAGATATAAATCCAACTTACATATGCAAACTGCAGCCAAAAGACGAATGGATTCATCCGGTGCGTCACATGTGACAAAGAAGGGCTTGAGAATATAAGTTGAGAAAGTAAGGGCCACAATGGCTTGAGAACAAGGTCTTACTATCATACATTCAACCCAAAGACGAATAAAAGCCAAAAATGGACCAAAAGTGACCATGATGTAGGCATAGTCAGCTCCAGTTTTAGTAATCATACAACCCAATTCTGCATAGCAATAGGCACCAATCATAGAGAAGAGTCCAGAAACTGTCCAAACAATTAGAGCCATTCCAGGACTTCCTGTATACTTGAGTACTCCAGATGGAGATACAAAAATACCACTTCCAATAATACTTCCAACAATGATTGTAATTCCATTTGTGAGTGACATTGTTGCTTTGAGACCAACGACTTCATCTTCACCTTTTCCAGTGACAGGAGTTGTTCCTGGATCTGTTGGAACTTCAGCATACTTTGTATCTTTCTTTGGATCCGGCATTTTGATAACTTACTTTTTTTTTAACTTTTTTCGTTNTTTTTTTTTAAAAAAAAAAAAAAAAAAAAAAAAAAAAAAAAAAAAATTTTTTTTTTTTTTTTTTTTTTTTTTCAAAAATTGAATAAAGGTAAATAATAAGAGTATGGATAGATAAATTTGATGGTGGTAGCGGTAGCAACGGAAATCCGGTAGTCACCAACTAACCAAAAATTAATTTTCACACACCGAATCCCATGACACAGAAAAACTTATTGTCTAATATTAAGTCTAATAAGACAATGGGATTTTCATCCACCACGTTCAACTCACTTCACAGAAATGAACTTAAATATATCTACTGCAAGTAGTAATAATTGAAAGAATAAAAGTAGTTTATAACCAACTAGAACAAAAAAAAAAAAAAAAAAAAAATTAAGTGAAAACTTTTGTCTCCTTGTTGAATAAGCTCCACCGATGACTTATTATTAACTGTGAGTTGTATTTTTTCTGGTGGTAGTTAGTTAATTAGTTGAGATTTTGTTTCGTCACGTGGTTCCTACTATTTAGAGAGTATTTAAGATGATCATACCCAAGATGATCTACTCGAGGTGTAAATTTTCTAAAACTTTAACTAACAAGACTTCACCTGGTCCTCTTTATTTGGACTGATCAAGTTTAAGTAAAGTATATCTCTTATATCCTTCTAAACTTTACTGTCTATACTAACAAACGCCACCAAACAGCCAGATGAGTTTGAGGTTTTGAGTCTCCCAAAGACACACCTGAGACTTTGATTGGATTACAACTCCAACACACACACTGTTGTGTTTTTTTTTGTTTTTTTTTTTTGAGTTAGAATAGGGTTACTTGTTCCCAGTTACTGAATGATACTCTAGGGTCTAGAGTAATNTGTTTTTTTTTTTTGAGTTAGAATAGGGTTACTTGTTCCCAGTTACTGAATGATACTCTAGGGTCTAGAGTAATGAGACTCTTGTAATTTCTTCTGATTTAAACCTTCCATGTCGTCTGATAGAAAAACTGATCCTTTATATAAATCTGCCCTGCCTTATTTCTTTTTTTTTTTTGGATCTGAGACGATCATGATCGGAAGAAGTTGGGATATCCCTTATAAACTTTCACTCTAATANTTTTTTTTTTTTGGATCTGAGACGATCATGATCGGAAGAAGTTGGGATATCCCTTATAAACTTTCACTCTAATAAAAGACCATAGGGAAAGTTTAGAGAAGTAGCGGCGACGACGATGATGACGACCACGACGTCTGCGCCGACAAGGTTTCAATTTAAAAAAATTTTTTTTTTCGGGGATTTTTATTATATCTAAAAACCCAGTACTTATGTTGTTATATCCACAGGTCCCTCTAACTAAATCCCAGCCAACTGTCTGATGCAAGCTTTCTTTTTATTTCATCAACTTTTCCATCATTTCATTCAATGTCTTTGAGTTTACAGGAAATGAAAAATACTTTTTTTGACAGTCTTTTGACTCAAGTGAAATATAAATTTTACACTTCTTCACTATGGATTTTAATAGAATATAAATATATAAAAAATAAAAAATAAAAATAAATTTCTATCAATATGGAAATTTAGGTGGGGTTTTGAAAATTGGGTTGTGCGACATGAACCTACTCCACTAATTCAAACTTTTCAGATAACCAAACCTAATACTGTCTACGAGCTTAGAGCTTATGATCATACATACATTCATGTAACCTTAATTTGGAATAAAAAAATAAAAAATTACAAAAATTTGAATGGATGATGTAAGATTGGCAATGATGCGAATCATCATCGTTTGTAGTAGTAACCACAAATTTGTGGAACAGGAAGAGGTTATATGATTCGTCTGTACGTCACCGTCACCCCATATATCTTATACTTATTAGATGTTATCATTTTCTGATAATTTATAAAATTTTGTATCTTTTATGTTACGTTAGAGTTAGAACATTGTTTGTTCTAATAACATATCTTTTTTTTTTTAATATGTAATATATAATTACAGCCTATTAAAGCTATTCATAAAGTAGATTTTATTGTTCTCTAATCTATAGCCTCATAGTCAGTGATGGTTCGGTTAGGTATGTAATTTGACTAAATGCTTATCATAGATTGNTCTAATCTATAGCCTCATAGTCAGTGATGGTTCGGTTAGGTATGTAATTTGACTAAATGCTTATCATAGATTGGTTGTAGTTTAGTTCCATATGTGTTAATTTTGTTGGAAGTAAATTTACCTATAATTCAAACTAAAATATGGGTTGATGATACTACTATATAACTAGAGATCCATATCACTAAAAGTTTCCATCCGGTTTTATATTTCAAATAACTTAGTTTCTCAGTTTGCGGTTTCCTANGGTTGTAGTTTAGTTCCATATGTGTTAATTTTGTTGGAAGTAAATTTACCTATAATTCAAACTAAAATATGGGTATATACTATATAACTAGGNAATTCAAACTAAAATATGGGTATATACTATATAACTAGGGATCCATATCACTAAAAGTTTCCATCCGGTTTTATATTTCAAATAACTTAGTTTCTCAGTTTGCGGTTTCCTATGGGTAGTACCTTCCCCCAATTTTTATATATGTATATGATTGTTATTTTTTTATTTTTTTTTTTTCTCTGAAGACATCAAAGGATAGAGANTGCGGTTTCCTATGGGTAGTACCTTCCCCCAATTTTTATATATGTATATGATTGTTATTTTTTTATTTTTTTTTTCTCTGAAGACATCAAAGGATAGATGAATGATTTTTCTGCACGTGAGATATAGTGAAATTGATGCCAAAAATAATCTCTTTGTCATATTAAATCTACTCATTCGTCTAGACTTTGAAAGATAACCTTTTTAATAGAGTGTAAGTAAACCCATTAACTCAAGGCCGACCTCTCCTTCCGGCCGAAATTTAAGTACTTACATGAAAATTAAGATTATTATTTGATGAGACTAATTTTAAAATTCAACTCACGAAATATTATATGGTGGTGAGTAGTGTATTTATTTATTTTAAAAATCAAATTCAACACTTTACTAAACATTGATTATTATGATGATAATGGTTAACACTTCTGTTCCTCATAGTCATAATTATTCCAATTGTTAAGTTGAAGAAGGACTTTTTAGTTGGGTGAATCTAATACTTATTCTAATTATTCTAAATGTTAGTACACTATGTAGGAATAAAAATTATANTGTATTTATTTATTTTAAAAATCAAATTCAACACTTTACTAAACATTGATTATTATGATGATAATGGTTAACACTCCTGTTCCTCATAGTCATAATTATTCCAATTGTTAAGTTGAAGAAGGACTTTTTAGTTGGATGAATCTAATACTTATTCTAATTATTCTAAATGTTAGTACACTATCTAGGAATAAAAATTATNTCTAAATGTTAGTACACTATGTAGGAATAAAAATTATAAAATATAAATCATAAAATTCAAGTGGTTATTTTGATTCCTCATTTGTTAAATAAAACCGTAACAACGGTATAACCAACCGTAGATTAAAACAGTAAAGGGTTATAAAAAATTTTCATGAAATATTTGTTTCTATTTTTTTTTTTTTTTTAATAATCCCATGTTGCTAATCTAATAGAATTTATATTTAAAAAAAAAATATGAAAGTTACTAATATTTTGATTCGATTTTATTATTTAAAGTGTAAAAACTAGGTAAAAAAATTTTTAGTCTCTGGCTGTTTGAGCTGTTTGATCTAAGCTGTTTGATTTACTTTGATTTAAATTGCCAATTTTTTTTTTTTTTTGGACAAAGACCTTTTTGTTCAACTTTTCTAATGAAAAAAGGAAGATGAAATGAGAAAAGTTGGTAAAATGAAATTGTGTAAAATGCTTTTTACATCCGCAGAGTTTCCAAATATTTGATTAAAAAAGCAATAAGACGAGTTGTTTGAGTTTACAAAAGGGTATTACATATTGTTTGTTTTCATCAATACTGGACAACTTGGACATGGGGACTTTGGTACAAAATGAGATCTCAACAAATGAAATCCTCTTAAGAAGGATTAGGAAAAAAAAAAAACAATTTAAGAGAAAGTAAAGAGAAAGTCACTAACTTAACTCTCAATCTTTCATAATTGAAAAAAAAAATAGATTTTTTTTTTTAAATTCTAAACAAATTCAAATTGGAGNCATCCGCAGAGTTTCCAAATATTTGATTAAAAAAGCAATAAGACGAGTTGTTTGAGTTTACAAAAGGGTATTACATATTGTTTGTTTTCATCAATACTGGACAACTTGGACATGGGGACTTTGGTACAAAATGAGATCTCAACAAATGAAATCCTCTTAAGAAGGATTAGGAAAAAAAAAAAATTTAAGAGAAAGTAAAGAGAAAGTCACTAACTTAACTCTCAATCTTTCATAATTGAAAAAAAAAATAGATTTTTTTTTTTTAATTCTAAACAAATTCAAATTGGAGTTTTTTTTTTATCAATAAAAGAAAAACCTTTATCCTTTGAGAAAATTAATTAAATTATTAACAAGTCCTCATCACCTCAGGTAATGATAATTAATTTTTTATAAAAAATTAGCCAAACTCCGCAACCAATATATACTACCTAACATACATACATAATAAAAATAACTATACGTAGTAAATTCAATTAGTAAGTAGTGGTTCATAATAAATAAATTATTAATCGTGGTTTTAGTTTGACGAACAAGAAGACGTCATTTCGTCTATCATTTCTATCTAATAATGTTAATGAATTTATAAAAAAAAACAACAAATTAACAAACTATCAAAAAAAAATTAAATAATAAATAATAATAATTATTATTACAAATTATTCAAAAAGCTTATGTACATTACTCACACTCATCATCACTCATCAACAGATAAAGAGAGATTTTTCAGTTTTAAGGTTACTGAAACTTGATCAATTTGGTGAAACTTTTAGTTGAGAAATTATAATTAGGATTAGGATTAGGAATTGATTTAGTATCGTTTTCGTTAGTAACTTGATTAATTGAATCTTAAAACAAAAAATAAAAAATAAGTAAAATCAAAAAAATCGATCTCTATCTGTTGATAATAAAATAAGTAAAGTATAAAATAAATTATCTTCAAGTAGTCGCTCTTTGTTCTTTGATCTTCTAAGACCTAAAGTCAATAATTATTATTAACTAAAATTATTGTAAATTCTAATTCAATTCTTCTAAATCAATCGCAGTGACTTTGATACAAATTAATAGAATACCTAAAGGAATATAAGAGTCAATAATTAAATAAGTTAACCTGTTAGTTTAGTTGTCGAAAGTTAGAAGAAAATTTTAAAATGTGCAGGAGATGTCGTCGTTTGAAGATTCTTAAATCCTTTCGTGCTTCCGTGTCGTGCAAGTGAAATGAGTAAAAAAAAAAAAAGTTTTTTTTTTAAAGAAATCAATAAAATAAGTAAGAAATTTCTCCATTCAGTCGTCTCTCTCTGAGGTTTTGTCCTTCAACACCTCTCCTTTAGTTCTCCTTAGTACCCATTTTGCAATAAATGTTGCCAAAATAGAAAACAGAGCTATTCAAAGTATTCACTAGCCAAAAATTATGGATTTTCCTCACAAGGAGTTTAATTAAAATCTTACTCTGAGGGGATATGGGCGTCTTACTCTTCTGTCTCCTCATCCAACAACAGGTAATTCAGTTTTTTAATAACTCACTTAATTCATTGAGTTTTATGTAAATAAGAATAAGGATCTATTACTTTTTATTTTAATTTTTGAAATAATTAACAATACTTATGATCTTATTTTTGAATTATTCATTTCATTCCCCCATTCCATTTTAGATAAATCTAGACACGGCGGGATGAGAAACAGCTGATCTGAAGTGAGCAGAAGAAGAATTTTTTTTTTAAATTTTAGCAGTATTTTAATTAATTATTATTAATTTTAACGAATTTGACCATAGCTCAACCTCATGATGCTTATGTGGTGGTTAAGATGAATCTCGAAGATCTAAATCTGAATAACTGCTGTGTGTATTATTCTTTGAACTAAATTATTCAACTCCGTCGTCAGTTGACAATAAATATTTCACAAAAGGGTCAAGGAACACCATCGTCATTGACATAATATGTAAAGTAAGTGGTTGTTATTATCTGGATATCTTATTTAAATATTTGGTTAGTCTTGTTGCTGGTGTGCTGGGACTTGGGAGTACAAAGCGAATGAACGAATTTAGGTAGATACTCATGAACGCTGGTGAAGTGGTGATGATGAGATAAAACGAATAAGTTGTAATAAGAAAAATCCAGTGATGAGATGAGTTAAACACGGTGTTTAGTGTCACACATCACACTAGTAATAAAGTGTGAAAGGCCATGACACTTTTAATCAGTTTTATTCAATGGATCAAATCCTATGCTCTTAAAATTAATAATCAAAAGAAAATCATTTACGAACATTTTTTTCTGATCATCTCAGCATTTTTTTGTTAATACTTTCTAATATAATTGGATTAGATTTAAGGAAGTTACTATGCGCGGAATTTATTAGTTATCTTTTCTCGCACTATTTTAAATAATAAGGAAGTTACAAAGTAATTTGACTTTGAAACGACGAATAGTTGAGTGGAGGGGGTTACGAGAATGCCGTCTGTCCGTCATACTTTATTCCATTTTATAACAAATTTTTAGTTTCGCAAAAATCCTTTGTGACTTTTGCGACCATTACTTCCGTTACTAATTTGATTCATAGATTATCTAATCAAAGAGACACTAATCAATTTATTGTTTTACGATTACAAGTTTTTCATATTTGTATCAGTACTCGATTGCTCGAAATGTCAGAGTGCCGTTGTGAATAAGTACTGCAGTAAAATTTTTTTTCAAATTTTACTAAAATTTGAAAAAAAATTTTAATGCTTATCCTAAAATTATTTTAGGATAAGCACTGCTAATGAATAGGTAATTAGTAATTCACTACTTACACTTACTGCTTCATACCAATTATAGTAAACATTTAGTGAAATTTTTGATCATTAACGTTATCCCTGTTGCGTGTTCTGAATGCGATGAAGTGTATTTAGTATTTATGCGACACTGATCCATTCTGTCCCATTTGTTTCAGGTGATTCTTCAATTTAGGCAGAAGTATATTTTGGCAACTTTAAGTATTAAACTACCAATTCGAATCAAAGATTGCAGTTACTGCTCTCTACGTTTTCCGTCTGTGTTAGAAAAAATAGCCAATAATCAATCTAAGGCACAAACAAGCATCTCAACAATAATTCTTGTCTCAAAACAATCGAAGTGGATGATGTCTATACTCTTTCGTGTTCTTGTTGTTCTCAGTTTAATAAGTGAGGGGCTTACGGAAAAATCGTTTGAAATTTTATAAAACCTATCTTGCTTTTTTAGAAGTTGGACTTACAGTTTTGCCTCAAGTAAGCCAGGAAGGATTGCTTCGACCGTACCGAAGTTATGCCGACGTTACACTCTTTCATTACTACGTCCCAAAGGAAGTTTCTTTGGCCACATTTGAGTTTGCGGCCTTTATGGACAATCCGAGCTGTCATTCTAGAAATGTTTATGTGTAAGACAAACAAATGCCAATTCCATGTTTTTTTGATTTTGAATCTTCTGAAAATGATTTTAAGTTATCTCGATTATTAGATACTTGCAACATGGGAGTTATCCAGTAATGGCTGCTGATAATTCTACTTTCCCGCCTGATCTCTACACACAGAGAACTTCAATGTATAACATCACTCTTCAGTCCGCTTATCAACCACATAATGCTACGGTATTCAAAGTATACTACCCGTTACCTGGAAGTTGGTTTGCTGCAGGGTATCTTCCCAATTGGGATCAACATGTCCAACAAGAGGTATGAATGACGATGAATTAACATTATTAATTTGTATTGAGAAATAAACGAAGTTATTTTCTAGGGTCTTGGTCATAAATGTCAGTACAGGTAGGTACTTTATTACTGTATCAAGTACTCATTATAATAACTGATTGTAAAGGTTTCATGTCTTCCTTTTCTACAGCTTGGGTTCCATTGGTGTTTGGACGCAAGTGGCGAATATTGACTCAATACCTTTAGATTCAACTAGTCATGTGAAGAGCATAGACCATTATACGTATTACAGGTAAATCTTTGTGTCAATGAGCATTACTTATAAAAAGTAATTACTGATTGAGTCATTGTGTCGTCCTAGATTCTACATTCCGAGTGGCACGTGGAAGTTTCAGATAACAGTGGATGGTTGTCGATTTTCTACAATTAGAAGGCCAATGCCCAGAGTCGCTGATATGAGTCTAACGGTTACATTAATGAATAGCAGTAAATATGATAATAGCAACTTGACGAACAGTAACTCAAGTAACAACACGGAGATCATTAACACTGCAGCCTGCATCGAGAATATTTTTATTCAAGCCCGGAGTCTACCAAATTACATGGTAGAAAAAATGACAGCATATTCTACGACTCCACTGACAGAAGATACAGAATCTATTTTCACACATGAAGAAGAGTTACCATTTACGGATTCGTATTACTACATCCTCATTGTATCTGAGACAAAAGTGTCCTACAATATTACAATTTCAGTGCAAGGTTTATTTCTTTTTATTAAATACTCAGAGTATATTGTATTCAAATCTAATACACTAATGCATGTATGAATTTGTTTCTAGACTGTCCAATTCAAATGTTATGGAAAAGTTTTGTGCAACGATTTGCTGGATTTGGTCTGACAAATACTAATGTGAAGGATCAAGCAATTCGAATGAACCATACGATGTCAATGTCTCTTGGAAAGGAGACTGAGGAAATGGATTGTAAATGCATTCCTATTTTCCGCCTTACACGTATAAAACATCCGCAGGATTTTTCAGACACGTTTCTCTTGGAGGTAATTTTTTCATCATCGTGGGAATCAGATCAAATTAAATAAGATTCGTGATGAACATATTTAATTTCAGAGTAAAGACTGGTTTACAACGTGGCTGGCATTGAATGAAGGTAAACCCGTTGGTGTTTCGTTTGAATTGTTACCGTACGTGGATATTGGTGGTACCTTGAGTATTGGAATTCATTTGGATGATCTCTTAATGGTAAACTGTGACTTATTGACTTATTTTTTCAAGTAATGCAAAGAATAGGAAAATATAAAAGAAGAAGAATAAGAAAACAAAGTTGTTTGTTGTTCAGAATGCAACTGCTCAGGAGTTGGTAGTAACAGCTTGTGTTCGGAAGTCAAGACCACCGAACACATTATGTTGTAAGAACGATGTGAAGAACATATCGGCTTGTTGTGAATCCGGTCTGTCACTACATATCTCATCAAAGTCTTTCTCGGCGTTGGACGACACAGTATTAATTCCATTCCCGGAACCAGACGTTTGGTTCGTATCATTTGTCGCTGCCTGTTACTTCGATGGGTAATAGCTTTACTCATAAATTTTGTTTTACTTTCAGTGTGCAATGATTTTTAAACGAAAGTTACGTTCTCGGTTTAGGGTCCAAGTTCCCTGTGCTGTTCAAGAAATACTAATTTCTTTAGATATTCGGACACAGCCTTGTGTACTAAGCAAACCTGAATCTTCAGGTGGACCAATACTTCCATGCGGAAACTACGGTATTTAATCATTTAACTTTTCTAGTTATAGTTTTCTGATAGTAATATATGTATTGATTAATTTTTGAAGGCGTCTGCCAAGAAGTTCATAAGGGACAATTTTTCTTTACAACTTGTCGATGTATTGGAGGTGAGGCTCTTATATACGAAATCTGGTGTCAGTGGAGACACTGACGACTAATTTATGTACTGAGTTTAGGGTACCGAGGCTGGTCTTGTTCAGATGATTCAGAAGCTACTCCAGAATTTTTACTTTTGATCTCAACCTTGCTTCTGACGTTGAGCAATGCCTTCTTTGTCCCTGCAATTGTGTTGGCTTGTAGAAGACGAATGTTTACTCAAGCGATTGTATATTTGAGCACAATGGCTGCTTCTACTCTATACCACGCTTGCGATCAGGATATCTTTGGATACTGCTTGACTAGATATCAGGTAATGTTTTCTGTAATAATTTTGGCCCTTGTTTGAAAACTGAATGGGATGATTTTTTTTTTGTCATCAGGTTCTCCAGTTTTGTGACTTTTTTTGTTCCATTTTGGCCTTTTGGGTGACGCTGATTGCACTGGCGAAATGTCCCCCGAAGTATGACTCTTCGTTATACATTTTGGGTGCAATTGTTATTGCCGTGGGAGTAGAATACAACAGAACAGGACTTCTCGTCTTCATTGTTCCGTTTTCCCTCGGTATTGGAATTCCACTGAGCGTATGGACCTATCGGAGTGTTCAAAGTAGAACTTGTATAAAACCAGACGTCTGGAGTATTGTTTTGTTCCTTCCCGGTGTTTTTCTTGGGGCGGCTGGTCTAATTCTCTTTGCATTTGTGGAAACTGAAGAAAACTATCGAGTGAGTTTAGGAGACATTTTTTTATTTTAATTATTTACTGAAGATTTATTTAAACTTTTCAATTTATTCTCCAGTACACGCACAGTGCATGGCATGTCATCATTGCTCTCTCGTTGGTCTACCTACTCCCAAAAGGAGGGCGTAAATCAAATAAGACAGGAACTGGTACACTGGATTGTAATGGCCATTTGGAAATCAGCAATAGTGCAGAATTGGCTGGAGTAAGTGATCCCAGCACTTCTTCAGGAGAACAGAATCCCATATTCTTTATAACTTCGGAACTGGATCACCTTGTAAAGGATGCCCCAGTACCTCCACGATAAGAAAACAATCCTTACTTGTCACAATTTACGTAGTCTGCAGCTATACTTCAAGCAACTTAAATCATTACATAAAGGATTCCTTCTTATATGGATCGAATTTATGTGGTGGTTTATTTATCACGTTCTCATTATTTTTTAGTGTTAAACTGACATTAATTATAAAATACTACTACTGCATTTGTACACATTTCCAATATAAACTTTTTTTTCTTTTACATTCTCACATGTACTTAAAAGCGAAAAAAAAATGTTACAGAAAATGTGTAGAAAATCGGTATTGACGAATAGCGATCAAAAAGTATTATTTTGAACTTACTCAAGTCTCAAATACCAAGTTTAATTTTCATACTAGGCATTTATTTAAGAAGTTAACCGCACAACCATTGTATTAATATTATACTACCGTATTACAATTTATAAGGCTGTTTGTAATCACAGCGTCCGTTATAACTCAAAATAACTTTAATCCACCAATCAAAATCTCCCGACAATCACTAATACAATTCAGTTTATTGTACCAGTTTGACTTCGGGATCCTATTTGTGGATTTAAAAGTTGAAACTGAAAGTAAAGCAGATACTCTGGAATAAATTATTATTTGATCGATACATTTGGAGAGTTTGTAAAAATTTCGAAATTATACGAGTGTCCATATAGGACAGATACATAATGGCGGTAATATACATCGGTTTAATCATTCAGATTTAATCATGATCTTACAGATTTAAGTTTTATGTTATCATATCAATTTTTTTGTGTGGTTATTGGCTAAGATAGAATCACTTCCATGGAAGTCCAAAGACTACTCAAATATTTGAGACTTTAGGGTAACTTATAGTTAGTACAGTGATGTCCGACTAATAGTGACAACCGTTATTTTAAAAATTCGACTAGACTAAAGTAAATGGTGTCTACTGCATACTCAAATATGGATTTTAATCTTAAATGATTCGGTTATAATGAAATCCCCGTTATAGTCAAACCAGTTCGTTGTCTCCTTTCACATTCACTAAAACGGACTCCACTGTATTTAGTTTTGGAAGACGGGTTTCATACATGTCAATAATATCTCATCGTTTCTTATTATCCATGAAAATATAACTACTACTGGTAGCTGAGATTTTATAAATACTACCACCAATGTCAAAAATTACTTAGCGAGCGTCATGAAATATTTGTCAAATTTTAAAAACTTATTTTCCCTACCCTTCTATATTAGGAGACAAAAAGTATTTACCATACTTTCTACCATATTTTAGAAGATGCTTATTACTACAGTAGTTAAAAAAATTTTCTAACCTTTTTGACAAAATATATTATAAAAAAATATGATGTCATCATATTTTCTTGTTAAAAAACTTGATTCTCTGAGGGCTATTAGTATCAAACGGATGCTAAATGTTAGCATGTGCATCCTGAATTCTAGAAAGCACATGGACTTTTACACCTGATGCATTTTATCAAAGTTGTAAGTTAGTTGTACATGTGTATAAAAAAAAAAAAATGTCGACTAGCGTCGTCATTTGAATGAATTATTCATTTGGAATGGACGAATCTGTTCAACAGATGCGTTCATTTTATTACAATTATGTATTATTTTTTTAAGTTTTAGCTTTGAAGGACTAAATTCTGATTTTGAGGAATTGGGTGTAAGTTTCGTCTGCCTGGGCCAAAATCCCAGTAATTATGAGACTCCAATATGGCTAGAGAGAGAGAGTCCTTGAGACATTTTTTTTTTGAGACGAGGCGACAGGCGAGGTGGGGTGAGTATATCCGGTGGAGGTGGATGGGTGTTAATCCGTGATGATGAGATATTAGTTGATAATTAATGTCCCTCTAATGTAATGGTCTAAAAGAGTCTACTTCAACAATTATTTCACTTATTTAAACTCAAAATGACTGTTGGTGTAGAAATACTTAAAGATTAAGTAGTCATTCTTCTCATACCTGTCTCTACGTCTGTAATGTTTAGACATTATAATTTTGATTCTACGCTATTTTAGGAATCTAAACCTATCCTCAAAGTCTACAAAATTGATAGAGTTAATTAGTAACTAAATTATAATATTCGTTTCTAAGTACTAACACAGTATCAGTATTTATAACACTTGGTTACTTACTTAATACTAGATACCTCAGGTTATCCATCAAAGATAGGCTAGCAAAATTAAGGCTAGGCCTCCTTTTTTTTTGCGAGGTTTTTTTCTTAGATATAACATCCTCTGTATTAATTAACAACTACGGTGCGATGGGATTTACCCTAAGGGCATCTTTCTTAATTCTTTCTTGAAAAAAAAATGAAAAATTTTCTTTTTCAGACTCCAAATCTTAAGCGGAAACTTAAAAATCTTCGTTAAGTTGTAATAAAAAAAGAGTTAAAAGCCGATTAAGATAAAAAAAAAAAAATTTTTTTTTTCTTTCTTAATCTTTGTTTTAACTCGTTGATTCCGATAGACGTAAAGTTTGAGTTGTAACTCATAAGTTATGAATATTTTAAGAAATATTCATACTGATTAAAGATAATATCCCTCTCCTAATTATTATTAATAAATTCTAATTTAAATTTTAATTTACCTGACTCCAACAGTCAGAAGTAAACCATGGGAATGAGATGGTGAAAGTAGAGAAAATTCTTATGAAAGAAAACGCTTTTGACAATGACAATGATAACTTAAGGAGACAATACTTTTCAAAAATACAAAAGCTTTATGAGTAATTCAATAAGGAATTGAGTCATAGTAATTTTCTAGAAGTTGATTCATAAATTACATAATAATAATTAACAAAACAAAAAAGAATTCTAATCACTTTTAAAGCGGATTCGCATTATTTNGAAGTTGATTCATAAATTACATAATAATAATTAACAAAACAAAAAAGAATTCTAATCACTTTTAAAGCGGATTCGGATTATTTAAAAAAAAAAAAAAAAAACTCATAGAACGAGGTTTATAGGTAACCTCAGGGTTTCTTGTAAGAATTTACACAGTTATTTTACCGAAAACTTTTGTCTTGCGATTCATGAGATTAAACTAAAAATTTAAAAAATATAGTCTTTTGACCTGAGTGAGTGTCATGGATCACTCATCTTCAGTAGTCAAGTCACTTAGTTACAAGTATGTCCAAGTCATCTGGTTATTTTTATCTTTAATATTAAGACTAAAACCCCTTCAAATTAAATTTTTTTTATAAAACTTGAGAAAGACCAGACCCCTTGAATTTGAGACTTATCTTGATTAATTTTATAAATTAAAAAATTTTCTTAAGTTCATTTTATTTGGGTGAGAGAAGGGAAGCTGAAAATGGATTTATTTTTAACAAAACTCCAACCTTCATCCAACCATCCGCTACTAAAAATGTAAGACTTAATCATTTTACATAACCTTTGACATTTTGATGGGTCAACAAAATGGAACATATTATAAGATTAAATATTTCAAAGGCTTAATGGACCAAGAATATGATAATTAAACCAAAAAAAAAAAAGAAAAAAAAAAGTAATTATGGGAGAAGGAAAGGATTGAGGAGACCTTATATACTTGGGACCTTAAAAGGGTTCTTGACCAGAATGTCACCTATTTTTGTTAATGAGATAACGATAACGATAACGATAACGATTAGTTGATAAGAACAAGTACTCTTGTCCATATAATGTTCTGGTCTAACTTAAAAATTTAAAAGAACTCACTTTTACTTAAATCTTAAAGACTTTGGCTCATCAATCACCAGTTAATCGACTCATAAGGTACCAACTTACCAAGTCAACGGTCTACAAAAAATTTCTATTTTTACACAATCATCACTAAACTACTACTTTATAACAACATACCCTCCTTAATTATTATTTTCAACTAATGTAATGTCTAAAATGTCTATTGTCTACTCTCAGACTCATACTGAAGTGCAAAAAAAAGTCTCTCTAATTGTAAATAAATACATGAAGGAAATAAGTTCAATGTAAGTTTATAAATTGTAAATAATGGAATAAGATAGGGGGTTTTATAACTCATTATTATATAATAACTTATATTACTCATTTTCCTTACTTTTATAATCTAAAAAAAAGTAACTTATCAAAATTTCTAATATAATATAACTAATACGTACCTGTTATCAAAATTTGGATTATCAAGAGGGTTTATGTGGATTCATATTCTATCTAGAATAAATGAATTTTAAATCAGATAAAATAATAAGAAAAGAATTATAATTTAAATTAATAATAATAATGATACGAAGGTTTAGTAAGTTTGAAACGAACTATACAGGATTTTAGAGGCCTGAGGCTTGAGGCTTGAGGCTTGGAGGTTTGAGTGTCAGGAAAGAATTTAAGCTTATTGAATGTTACTTATTAGTTTATTACAAATTATACTAAATTATTTGCACATATGGGAAGGAAACACCCAACAACAATTTTGNAAAAAAAAAAAAAAAAAAAAAAAACAACAGTGTAAAACTAAAAAACATGAGAGACTAATTTGAATACTGTGTTGTATTATTTTTTTTTTGAGATTCTGCAATCTAACAAACAAGGAGTGTGCTAATCATAAAAATTATGACTAGTTACTAACAAACAATAATTCATGGAGTTTTTGTCTGTCGGGTCGAAACTTTTAGTAAACATTTTAGGAGAGAAAACAAGTTGTTCCAGGGAGAATGAGTAAGAACTGAACATGCGGAGAGGTCAATCAACTCTGTCAAAATATAATATATAACAATTGTTAGTGGTTTTTACATGTGCGAATAAAAATGCATTCTTGCAACTTCAATCCAGACAAATCAAGTCAGAATTTACATGAGACACGAGTTCATAGGAATGAGATAATCATAGAGAGAGAGAGAGAAGTAGCTCTATTCTTCCCACTCTTATCGAATCTCGAGTGCTTAGTCATCTTCCTACTCAACAATAGGTTTAGACTTTAGATGATAAACTCTAAAAGATTTCACTCTAACAATTGACTCTTATGTTTCCAGTCTTTTATCTTCAAAAGTACAAATACTCTCTAATCCATAGACCAATTATTGTTTACCCAAAAACAATATTCACCAACCGACAATTCCATCATCCTAACAAACACTACTCATATTATAAAACTATAATTTTAAAGAAAAACACTTCAAACTAATATAATATATAGATTTTTTTTTTTTTTTCAAACTCATTTTCATTATTCATAATTTTCATTTTTAGAATAATGATCTTTATTGCAAAGAGAAAAAAAAAATGAGTTGAACTTTGGTATTCCAGAGGTGAAGATTTAACAAAGGCAATTCAATCCTTGTTTCCCATTAATAATTATTTTCATTAACTAACACAAGTAAATTTTTTAAACATAATTAAATAATAATTAATAATTAATAATTAATTCGGCTTAAACTAAATCGCAGGGTTTAGACGAGGCGGGCTGATGAGACTTATTATATAATACTTATTATTGAGTAACACGGTTCACTGTTTGTTTCATTCAAGATGGGATCTGTAGAAAGTAGCGTTCGTTTTTGGTTATGGTGATACAGCGGTGGTGTAATCAGAGTAATCTAATAAGGAACCAAGCTATAAACAATTATATAAAACAATTTATAATAGTTTTTACTATATTAACAAACTAAAGTACATATGATGCTACTTATGTCATAATAAAATTTTTTAGAATATTACTTATTTGATGTCATTTGTTGTTATCTTTTTTTGGAAAAAAAATTTTTTCAAAAAAAAAAAAAAAAAAAAAATATATANAAACATGTTAGACGACTTTTAATTTATGCAATCCGGTCATAGTTTGTTGATTTTTTTTTTGTTTTTTTTTTTTTTGTTTTTTTTTTGGTTCATCGGATACATGTGTAGAGATTGAGTGTTGATTTGTTTTCTTTTTGTGATCGATTCTTACTAAAGACGTTCCAAAAACGTAGGGTTTCATCTCCTGCTCCTGTTACAATTGCTTCACCATCAGGAGACATGGCGAGATAGAGTACACGGTATGAATGACCTGTCAACTTTGCTACTTGTTGAAGTGATGGATATTTCCAAACGAGAATTTGATTTTGAGAGTATCCATGTGTACTCACCTAATAGTATCAGTAGAAGTTAATCAATATTTAATTCTTTAGATGTAATGAAAATATGTAGACTCTACGTTACCAGTTCAGACGAATGTTTTGACCAGGCTAAATTACACACTTGAGATCCGGTATCTATACACTGCATTGGTTGTCCGGTAAGAGTGTTCCAGAATCGAATACACCGGTCAGCAGTTCCACCACCGCTTGCTAAGAGTCCATGATGATGTGGAGACCAGGCAATAGCTACATAATAGTACATTATTAATCATTAAAAATTAAGATTAGATTAAACAATTTCTCTAGAAATTTCAATAGCTCGTGTTGTGTACTAACAAAACACCTTCACTTCCGCATCTGCAAAGAATGAATTCCGCATCTCATGCAGAGACAGAGAGAAATTTTTAAATAGACGCAGGTAGAGTTTCGCTTATGCTAACAATACGGTGGTTTACTACCTCTTCAACACACGAAAAAAGTCTCACCTTTGACGGCAGCTAAATGTTCTGTATAATTTTGAATAGGAGAAGTGGAATGAAGATTCCAAACATAGAGGCGATTGTCATTTCCACCTGAGGCCAAGTACTGATTATCTGGTGACCATTTAAGGCCACAAACCTCTTGTCGATGCCCCACGAGTTGTCGCTGGATTGCAGGAGGCTCCCGCATGTCTCTTTGAATGATGAATCTATCACGGGAACCGCTAGAGAGTATGTCACCATTCCACGCAATAGCACCTACGCGAGCTGTATGACCTTGCAGACTTGCTACTTGTTTTCCCGCCGTAGCATCCCACACTTGGACCAATCCAGACTGCGTGCCAACTGCTACAAGGCTTCCCTGTTTTAAAAAATTTAGTCATACTAATGACAATCCTGGTACGAATGAAGGGAATGCGATTTAAGATATAGGATATTAGATTTAAAATTTATGAAAATGGCTTCAAAGTGGTTAGGTGTTATTTTTCAAATTAATGCTTTCTTTCACTTACCCTTTCATTCCAAGCCACAGATGTCACGACGTCGTCAGTTTGAGCTAAATCGCAGAGACGAGTAACTTGGGATGTACAGGCTGACCATAGGTAGACACAGGTTCCTAAACCCACGCTCAGAACATTTTGTGAAGACCAGTCCACAAGATTCAAGTAGAAGTCATCTTGAAGTTCTGGTGCATCTAACACCTACGCATAAACAAGTCTTTCATTTTCTGAATCATTCAAGTAGACGGAGTCAGATGTCAAAATCTGAGAATTAATGTTTATAAGAATAATCCAACGGACAATTACCTTAAATGGTACTTTGGAGATACGGCGTGTTGGTTTCTTTGGCGACCGTAGAAGTTTCTCTGATTTGTTACTTATAGGGGAAAGTGAGTAAGATGACATGGTTTCATTGAGTAGAGCTGTCCTCTCGGTGGCATCGTACTAAAAGTGGATAATGAATCTTGTTAAAGCTATAGAAAGTAAAACCGATGTGATAGAGTAAATTATAATTGTCACTTGTGACTTACATGAAACAATTTTCGATTCGGCAGAACTTTTCTTGGTGTACCAGGTCCGAGATCCTTATTATCCTCATGTTGATAACCCAACATTTCATTCATTAGAAGACAGGAATATAGAACTGAACCATCTTTGTTATTTTCAGTATTTTCTCGACTTCGTTTATAAGGTGATGTTGCTGCTCTGCCGGTTTCCTACGAAAAGTGAAATTGAAGTCACTTTCGCTATATAAGGCCGAGTCAAGAGAACGAGCAGGAAATTATCTAATCTCCCCTACGTTCCAATATTTTAAATGTTTCTAGACGAAATATTCCGGTAGTTCCTCAATTCACTCGAAAACTTTGCTAGTTACTCTAGCCTAATTTATTTAATCTTATCTCAAGAGTTCTTTGATTCGACCTTGAACATTGTCTTCATTGACCATTCGTTCGACGACATACATTAGAAGAACTCTAGTCACCTCAGACTACCTGACTGACTTGCAGCAATTTTTAGATAAACATGGAAACAATGTTTAGGCTAAGGTACTTGCAAATTTTAATGCTGTTTAATGTAGTTAAAATCTGTTAAAAATGCTATTTTTTTTTTATAAATACTCGTTGACAGTCTGATATTAAATACCTGTCGAGAGTCTACTTTTTGGTTTTAGAATTGATTTGGTATAATAAAAAAAACCAAGCTAATAAGGTAAAAACCTCTGGTTCTCCCTCGCTATAAAATATTTAGCTATAAAACGGTCAGATATAAAAGTGCGCGTTATTTGATAACTTGTGATGTTCTTCTAAATATGTTTATGTTTTCAAATTTCAATGTTTCTACAACCTAATTTTATGTTACTTAACATGGAGAGAGTCAGCCTCCTAGACCCTTAACCGAAGACCGGTCTCTGACCCCTTGAATTTAAAAACATTAACCACATACCACAAGATTTTGAAACAATTGCAATGCATCCTACAGTCTCAATTTAGGTTCAAATTTTTAGGTTGCCTACAACCTAATTTATTATTTTCTTTTTTAACATTTGAGGAGGGGGGAAGGGGGGTCAAATGACTTGTGGGTAAGAATTTTAAACCTGTCTTAACCCCAGCTTAATTTCCCAAGCATAGTTTAACTAAGGAAATGAAAAGAGCTTAAGTAAAGTGAAGGTATGTTATTTAAAATAAGATAAATCAAAGTAAAAGTAAACTTACGGGTGCTGGTGGTTGGGTTTGTGTGGTGGGATAAGTGAGATTCCATGTATTTCCTGCCCTCGTAGGAATAAATCTGTCACCGTATTTAGGTTTTAGAGGTGAAAGAATTCCAGTTGGATTTGGTAGACCAGGACTCATTGTAATTTGACACGGGGACAGAGGTGAATGCTGGAGGGACATTATTAAAATATTGACAAAATGATAACACTTTTATATAATTTTCACTGATTTAAATCTAGTAATTGAAATCACTAACGAAAAGAACTCGACTCAAAAGAGGAGAATAGATGATCAAGAAATTATTAAAAGATATCAAATTCTAAAGTTTTAGAAAATGAAAAATGAATATTTCCTCTCGACACGAGCAGATTGAGTCATGAGGAGGAGCAGGAGAAGAACCTACTTGGTCAGGGGAGAAATGAGTTGTGGGGAGACTCCACACGCAACTCTATCACCACAACTACTAATTCTATACACAAACTCCACCTCTCCGCGCATGCGCAGATTTTAACAAACAATTTATAAACTCAGTCCCACACATACAACATTTCAATCTTCCCACTCCTCAAATTAACCATCCGCATCAACCACTCGCTATTACAAAACTACGCTCATGCGCACTCTAACAGATGGGCATTTTTGAACCTAACTCTAATGTTCAACCGTTCCACTAAAATTCTTTATATTGATTCAAAAATGACCATCTATGACGGTGCGCATAAGCGGAAAAGTTCCGAAGTTTACTAACACGCTCAACAATTAAAACTATTTTAAATTGTCCCTATCTTTTAATGTGTTAAAAGGTACCCCTCACGGATTTGAGTAAGGGATGCTTCAATCTATCAGAAATTTAAACTCCATTATAAATCTATGTCAAATCAAATTTTCCAAAAATTTTGAAGATTAGTGTGAAATGAAAATTTTCAACTAGTAGTTGGTATAGGTTAAAAAATTAAATAAAAATATCCACGGGATCTAACCTTTCAATCATTGTTTCCATTTAAACTAATACCTTTTTTTGACTAAACAAATAACTTTATTTATAAACTCTGATCGAGTAAGATCTTTTCTTTAATTAATCCCACTTCCTCTTCCATTTTTTTATTTTTTTTTCATATGAAAAAGCATTGGAAAATAGAGCAAATAGAAAATATTTTGTCGCCGTTTTATAAATTCTCCAACACGGCACATTGAGCGGAGTGGAGTGTATAATTTGTTACCGCACCAGAATTCACATTCTTGTTTTCAATAGTATTTGTTGTCATTTTCGTTTCCTTATGCTTTTTACAAAATCTAGCAGTCGTGAGAAATCTCAATTAAAGTCAGGAATAATTTCGGCACGCAGGAAAAGTAAAATTCTAGCTAGCTAAGTTTGGATTTTTCCTGGTCGACTTTAATTTTATTTATTTGTTTAAAAAAAGAAAATTTAGTTCTGCCCATTAAGAAATCCCTACTACACAGTTGCCACCACCACCATTGAGGTAAATGTAAAGATAACTTTTCTCAATCAAATTATACACTAAAAATATACAATAATAAAATATTACGAAATTAAATAACATGTTTTACAGTGAAATAGAAATTTTTTATATAAATTTTTCACTAGACATGCTCTTTGTTTTGAATTTAGGGGAATTTAAAATTATATAAATAAATCATAATAATTATAAATTATAATTTCCCATCAAAACATTCAAATTATAAAAAATAATTTTTTTTGATACAAAATTTCCAAACTTTATCCAGAATTATACATTTTTTATCTATTTCTAGTTTACTAAATTCCAAAAAAAAACAAAAACAAAAAAAAAACATTGTGCGATTGTAAGGACAAAGAAGTGTCAATTTATGGGGCAAATTTTATTTTCCTACTTGGAAACAAAATTATAAAATTTGGACTCTCCAAACAACTTCAGTACTTAATATAATTTAAATTAGATATACAACGAATTATATTTTAATTATTATAAACAATTACTAGATTTGACAATTACTCAAAAAAAAAATTTTTTTTAAAGGTAAAAAAATATATTTTTGATTGGGATTGGAGTAGTAAAAATCCCGTGATTATGTGTCGGGAGGTTTAGTGATGAAACTCGGCCTTGAGATAAATAGGAAGAGAGTCGATATTTCTTCCCGATTGGGCGAGACTGTAGATGGGATTTTGTTTGCCCGTGTCTGCCAGCCATTCTCACCGTCTTGTTGTGTTGTTGTTCTTTTTTATTTACTTTTTCAAATTAATTACCAATAAACGTCTGAGTGCAGTGCAGTGCTGTGGTGAGGGTGACTTCATCTGCCGCCCACCCACATCTTCAATCCAGAAGAAATTAAAAACACAAACAATAATTAATTATTATTTCTTTATTTCTTCCGATCAAGAGTTAGTTAATTGAATAGTTTGTTGGATATCGTTATTTCCTACTGTCACTCAATTCATCACTTTTTCATATGGAGATTTCAGACTAGTCGAAACGATGAATTCACCTCAAGGTGGTGGGATGGTTTCCCACGTGCACCAGTCATCTAGCCCAACCCAACAACAGGTAGTTCCTTCCCAACCACCAACGGAACATCAACATTCTACTATCCATCATCAACTCCCACCAACACAATCATTCATGCAAGGCTCTCTTGGGTCACATGTCCAACAAATGGCACAAATACCCCAGCAGCAACATGTCAGTATTTTGTTTAAAATAAGGCTTTAATTCTTAGTAACCTAATCTCTCATTATAAGGAATATTGATAACCCTAATCTCCCGATGAGAAATTTTTGCATAGGTTCATCCTGTTTCTTCCGGTTGCCGGTCATGTTTTTAGATTTTTTTTTTTTTTTGCTTGTCAAATAAATAATCTTTTTCTCACCTGTTCGACTTAAATTGCCGGTTTGTGTATTCTCGATTAGATATCTAAAGTATTAGTTGTGGGTTAAATAAGGCATTTAGTATAATTATTTTGATCAAACGTTACGTAACCAGAACTATGACTCAAGTTCTACTCCTAAGAGTAAGTATTTTAATTTAAAAATTTTCATTTCACATTTCAACAGGAAAAGCAAACTGTAGTTCATATCAGGGTGTATCTATGGAATTTTGTTGACGCTGTGTCAACAACACTCTATGGGTACACCCTGGTTCGTATAAACTCTGAATCATCTGAAACGTCTAGAGAGATGAGTCGACTCAGTTGTGAGTTTTGACTGAAATACTCAATTTTCCATTCAGTCAGAGTAACAAAAGCCCTACCAAATGCGCCCGAGTCAGAGCAGAGTCGGTCATGTGATTCAGACACAACTGAATCTTAGCATCCCTAACTCCATTACATTATTTATGATCAGAGGGCGGATACTTATTTATCTACTTCTTTTTGGGTATTGCACCTGCACCTATGTAACTTCGTATCTTTCCGATTCATGTAATTTGAAGATGAATAGAATGCCCTTATAAAAAAGTATTTTAAGTATTTTTGGTTTTTAGGCATTAGGAAGTACTTTCGAAAGTAATTTTGAATATTAAGTAATTAAAAAGTACTTTGTCAAGTAATTTGGTGTATTAATCGTTTTTCGAGAATAATTTCCCTCATATTCGCTCTAAATTTGTCGATGAGTCAAAATGATAAACTGCAGAAAGTAAAAGTTCACAGTTTTGTTCAAAGAAGTATATTTAAAACTAAATTATGCGTCCATTAAATTTTCGGCAAGGCGAATTCCGAGGGACCGAAATAAATTGGACTAAAATGTGCAGTTGGGACCCAAAAATTTAAGCCGAACCTTCAGTTGCAACAAACGCTTTTTCGCGGTCCCAGTTATAATAAAGACATGATTTTACGTCGGTTAACACGAGCGCCAAATAATGGTATACTTTCTGGAGAAATCAACCTTTTTTTTTTTCAGAAAAAATTTAATGAAAATTTCCTTTAAATTATATAAAATCATCTGACTTATGTATTGGAGTTGTGATAGTGTTTAAATTAAACATTCCTTAAACAATAAATCAAACAGTTCGATTTTTATGATCCAAATTAGTATACAACCGAATTTTAATTTGGCAAAAACAGATGAATGCCGTTGCTCATATTAATAATCTTCGTAAAATTTCTGATCGATTCAATTAACTTATACAGGACAGGATTTATAGTATGATTGATAAAATACGATGTGTTACATGGCAGTCTGGGTAAAGGTCTGGTCCTCCAAAAATTTTTTCTAGTCTTATGACAAAAGCTAAATTACAGATTTTTGGGACTCTCTACCCTTGACCCAACAAGATGTGGTAATTAGGTCATAGTCTAAATTGAAATTCTTGTTCTAGAGTTATGGTTCACCAAATGTGCCACAACAAATAGTTCAAGGGCCCATGTCAGTTGGAGAACCTTCGCGACATTCTAATTTCTCGCCGCCTCAATTGCAGCAACTAAAGGTGCAAATTATGGTCTACAGAATGCTTTCAAAGAATCAACTCATACCACCGCATCTCATACCTATCGTACAAGGTAAACAAAATAGAATTTTTATCCCTTTGGGTCAGATATAATCTTACTTTAAAACAAATCGCTAGTTTCAAGATTCGCAAAGGTAGCATCCTCCATGACATCTACTTTGGGCGTAAACTGAAGAAATAATATGTAACTTTATTCGATAACATAAATCAAATAACGAAGGAAATTATTTTTTGTTTTTATAAATTTTTAACTGTTTTTTACTTATTTTTTAGGAAGATTTCTACTTTTATTAAGGTTTTCATTTTTTCAGTTTTTATCAAGATTTTGACCATTTTATATTTGACCAATATAAACTTCAAATAATTTTTCATGGTGTTGAATTATAACTTCTAACCTAGGAAATTCACCTGTGCCAGTCACACGAACGCTCCAGAATGTGCCGTCTTTGCAATTGCAATCCCAAATGTCACCTATACCTTCTCAGTTGAACGGAACATCTCAGATGAGTCTTGCGACAGGACTCCAACCGGCTACTAGTCTTTCTACCAATGAGATGACGAGCCCTGTCTGCACTGCGGCATCTGCCTCAATTTACCAACAACAGCAACCTCAAATTGGAAGACCGAGTCAGATGCAACAAGTTCCAGGTATGTCTGGATTACTTCCGCCGCAACACAGTTCTATGCAAAAGAACATGCGATCTACAACAATTCCGAAACCTAGCGGAATTGACCCAATGCTGCTTTTAGGAGAAAGGGAAAATCGGTATAACAGATAACAGATGTTCCATTGACAAATGTGTTGATTACTTTCAAAGATACTGAGTATTAATAAATTGTCTTTACATTTCCGCAGACTGACATCCAAAATTCACAGTCGAATAGTAGACCTTGATGAAATATCTACTTCTGAATTTCCAAATTCCTGCAGAGCTCAAATTGAGCTCCGAGCTCTTCGCCTTCTCAATTTTCAGCGACAACTTCGACAAGAGGTTCGATTCAAGTTTTTCTATGGACATGGATTGTTTTAGGGGCAGGCTCTCATTTACATTGTCAAATTTTGTTTCAATGAAAAGTTGAGACAACAGATATAAAACCTCGTACAGTTTGAGGAATCTAATGAAATTATAACCATATAGAACAGCTCATTCGTCCGAGGAGGCGGAACTAAATTATTCGAGACAGGTGTAATAGCGGGACATTGAAATAAGCGAATTAGAAATTTTGTTTAAATTGAAAACGTCCGCCTCTTTATCCGGTTGAGTATTAAATGGTCTGTTCTTCATTGTACATAGATGGATAGACAATCGCTGTAGTATAAGCCACCATTTTTTTANAGTATTAAATGGTCTGTTCTTCATTGTACATAGATGGATAGACAATCGCTGTAGTATAAGCCACCATTTTTTTATTTTGTATTCCTCATTTGATTTCAACATTGAAATGGTTATTTCTTGTTATGCCGAAATGAGATGGATGAAAAGAGAAAGGATATACTGGAGACAAAGTTGTTTAATCGCTAACAAAGATTCATTGAGTATGTCTGTACTATAGGTTGTTGCTTGTATGCGACGGGACTCTGCCTTGGAGACTTCGAATAACTTAAAATCATACAGAAGGGTAAAGCGTCAAGGTCTTCGGGAAGCTAGAGCCACTGATAAACTGGAGAAGCAAAGACGACTGGAGCGAGAAAGAAAACGACGCCAACGGCATCAGGTAGTCCTTCAATAAGACTATCTACAATTTTTGGTTCCTAAAATTGACACATTCATAGGAATTCCTGAACTCTGTGATACAACATGGAAAAGATGTGAAAGAATACCATAAGAATAATATGCTAAAAGTGGGCCGTTTGAACAAGGCCATTATGATCCATCATGCAAACGCTGAAAGGGAACAGAAGAAAGAACAAGAACGGATTGAGAAGGAGCGAATGCGAAGACTCATGGCAGAGGATGAAGAAGGATACCGCAAACTGATTGACGAGAAAAAGGACAAGCGATTAGCTTTCCTGCTTAGTCAGACTGACGAATACATTGCCAACTTAACTGAAATGGTCAAAATGCACAAATCTGAGCAGAAACGAAAGTTTCGAGAGCATCGACGGAAGAAGGTATTTTGAATATTTAATCATGTTAATAGTAAACCGATGATAGATTCTTCTACTGTTGGACAGAAAAAGGTAG
The DNA here is from genome assembly GCA_002738285.1 of Holacanthella duospinosa. Classification (NCBI taxonomy): domain Eukaryota; kingdom Metazoa; phylum Arthropoda; class Collembola; order Poduromorpha; family Neanuridae; genus Holacanthella; species Holacanthella duospinosa. Next base: position 1,194,020 of record NIPM01000006.1, on the reverse strand, counting down.
CAAGTAAAGAGGNAGTATTAAATGGTCTGTTCTTCATTGTACATAGATGGATAGACAATCGCTGTAGTATAAGCCACCATTTTTTTAATTTTGTATTCCTCATTTGATTTCAACATTGAAATGGTTATTTCTTGTTATGCCGAAATGAGATGGATGAAAAGAGAAAGGATATTCTGGAGACAAAGTTGTTTAATTGCTAACAAAGATTCATTGAGTATGTCTGTACTATAGGTTGTTGCTTGTATGCGACGGGACTCTGCCTTGGAGACTTCGAATAACTTAAAATCATACAGAAGGGTAAAGCGTCAAGGTCTTCGGGAAGCTAGAGCCACTGATAAACTGGAGAAGCAAAGACGACTGGAGCGAGAAAGAAAACGACGCCAAAGGCATCAGGTAGTCCTTCAATAAGACTATCTACAATTTTTGGTTCCTAAAATTGACACATTCATAGGAATTCCTGAACTCTGTGATACAACATGGGAAAGATGTGAAAGAATACCATAAGAATAATATGCTAAAAGTGGGCCGTTTGAACAAGGCCATTATGATCCATCATGCAAACGCTGAAAGGGAACAGAAGAAAGAACAAGAACGGATTGAGAAGGAGCGAATGCGAAGACTCATGGCAGAGGATGAAGAAGGATACCGCAAACTGATTGACGAGAAAAAGGACAAGCGATTAGCTTTCCTGCTTAGTCAGACTGACGAATACATTGCCAACTTAACTGAAATGGTGAAAATGCACAAATCTGAGCAGAAACGAAAGTTTCGAGAGCATCGACGGAAGAAGGTATTTTGAATGTTTAATCATGTTAATAGTAAACCGATGATAGATTCTTCTACTGTTGGACAGAAAAAGGTAGCAAGTAAAGAGGGCGAAAACGGTGAAGAAATTGATGGAATCAATGATGAAGGCTCACAAATGTCAGACGTGAAAGTGACTGTCGTAGAAACATCAACTGGGAAAACATTGTCTGGAGAAGAAGCTCCGCTTGCTTCACAAGTCCAGGCGTGGCTAGAAATGAATCCTGGATGGGAAGCCGTTCCACGTGAGGAAGATGACGATGAGAATGGTTCGGATGATGAGGATACTGACGAGGAAGATTCAGGTGAAACTTTATTTCAAAGTCATGTCGTGAATTAATTACGATATTATGAAGAAAACTCCGAGGTTTACAACATAGGCAATGAATCAACTATTACTGCTTTTCATTACCTAGTTCGACATCTTAAACACTCCCATTTCATTCCCTGTGGGGGCTTTAAATTGTTTTTCCATGTAAATATTATGTCAAAATCAAGTTTTTGTATAGCATATTTAGGGTAAATGGGAATTACGGTCAATATACTCTTACCAAATTCTGGACAATGAAGGCTTGATTTATTTTTTCGTAAAACACTCCTTTAACTCGAAAAACATAATTTTTCATTATCTGTTCTGTATCATTCGAGTGTTTAACAAAAAATGTATTAAATTCTAATTCCAGTGAAGCCAAAAGTTTCTGAATCGAGTACTCCACTACAGGATAAACCAACAGTAACTATTATAGAGTCTTCAAAATCAGAAGAAGCTGTAAATGCACCTGAAATTATCCACAAGACTAAAGTGGAAGATGATGAATACCGTATTTTGAATCAGACAGGCGAACAGACATATTACGGGTAAACGAATTTTCTAATGTGAAAACCTGTAATACATTCAAAACACATTTTGAACCAATACTTGATTGTCGTTAATTACCTAGTATCGCACACACAATTCGGGAGTCCGTAACGGAACAGGCATCCATTCTCGTCAATGGCAACTTGAAAGAGTATCAGGTCAAGGTGTGTTGACTTGAGATAATATTTATGTCTTCACAACTTATGTGTATCTACTATTGATTTTGACATGATGTATTTGCTAGGGTTTGGAATGGTTGGTCTCACTCTACAACAATAATTTGAATGGAATTCTGGCTGATGAAATGGGCCTAGGTAAAACCATCCAAACAATTGGTCTCATAACCTTCCTCATGGAGAAGAAGAAAAATTTAGGGCCTTACCTTATCATTGTTCCACTCACGTATGTTTATATTTACTTGTTAGACAAAAAATGATGAATAATAATTATAATATTTGTAGCAATTTCTTTTGGTTTTAGAACTCTTTCGAACTGGCAGTTGGAGTTTGAGAAGTGGGCTCCGACGGTGAAAATTGTGGCATACAAAGGTTCTCCTGTGTCGAGAAAGATGTTACAAAATTCCATGAGAGCGACAAAGTTCAATGTCCTTCTCACCACATATGAATATATTATCAAGGATAAAGGTGTTTTGGCAAAAGTGAGTCAAATCATTAAGAAACAGAAACAACAACAATATTATTGTGTTGTACTGTAGTTATATTGAATGAAATACGTACTGTTCGGTTTATTAAGATTCGTTGGAAGTACATGATCATTGATGAAGGACATCGTATGAAAAATCATCACTGTAAACTGACTCAGATTCTGAACACACATTATTTGGCACCACATCGACTACTTCTCACTGGTACTCCACTTCAAAACAAATTGCCTGAACTCTGGGCACTTCTCAATTTCCTTCTCCCATCAATTTTCAAATCTTGCTCAACGTTTGAGACTTGGTTCAATGCTCCTTTCGCCACAACGGGAGAAAAAGTAGAGCTGAATGAAGAGGAAACGATTCTCATTATTCGCCGGTTACACAAAGTACTACGACCTTTTTTACTCCGTCGGTTGAAGAAGGAAGTGGAGTCTCAGTTGCCAGACAAAGTGGAGTATATTATCAAGTGCGACATGTCAGGTCTACAGCGTGTCTTATATCGGTAGGAACATTTTTAGATTTATTTAGATTTTATCTATTAAGTTTTTAATTTTCCAGTCATATGCAATCAAAAGGCGTGTTACTGACGGATGGATCTGAGAAAGGTCAACAGGGTAAGGGTGGGAGCAAGACGCTCATGAATACAATCATGCAACTGAGGAAACTCTGCAACCATCCGTTCATGTTCCATCATATCGAAGACCATTTCTACTCCTTGGATTCTGGCCACCAAGTCAAGTAAGTTAAAAACTTAGAATATACTTTTTGAGAAATGTGGGAATTCTAATTCTTGAGAATTCTCACTCTCATAGTGCTGAAATATATCGTTCATCTGGAAAATTTGAGTTGCTGGATCGCGTGCTACCGAAACTAAAAAGTACAAATCACAGAGCCTTATTATTTTGTCAAATGACCCAACTGATGACTATTATGGAAGTGAGTTTCTCGTTATCCGTATGCTCCTTACAGAACAAAGCAAAACAAGGTGGGTCTGTTGTTTATTTTAAGGACTATCTCAATTACCGTGGATTTACATATTTGAGGCTCGATGGAACGACCAAGTCAGAAGAACGAGGAGATTTGCTCAAGAAATTTAATGACCCAACGTCAGAGCATTTCATATTCCTTCTCAGTACTCGAGCAGGTGGTTTAGGATTAAATCTCCAGTCTGCAGACACAGTAATTATTTTTGATTCAGATTGGAATCCTCATCAGGTCTGTTGGCAGTAAATATTCAATTTATATTTCAAATTTAATTTACATTCTGAGTTGAGTATATTTTTGATCGTTGCGTCACACAGGATCTCCAAGCTCAAGACCGAGCTCATCGAATTGGTCAGCAGAATGAAGTTCGTGTACTCCGTCTCATGACTGTAAATTCAGTTGAAGAGCGAATTCTTGCTGCGGCCCGATATAAATTGAATATGGATGAGAAAGTAAGGAACACAATTGGGACGACTAATTTTGAACTTGACTATTTATCTCTTAGATAATTTCAATTTGTTGTTTAGGTTTAGTTTGTACTTAATAAATATGTTCATCTTACAGGTCATCCAAGCAGGGATGTTTGACCAAAAGTCAACTGGGGTAGAACGAAAGCAATTTCTACAAACAATTCTTCACCAAGATGAGACAGAAGATGAAGAAGAGAACGAAGTTCCGGATGATGAAACTGTTAACCAGATGATAGCTCGTACAGAACCAGAATTTGAATTATTTCAGAAAATGGATTTGGAGAGACGTCGAGAGGATTCGAAGTTAGGGACGGAGCGTAAACCACGTCTAATGGAAGAAAATGAATTACCTGATTGGTTGTTGCGAGAAGATGATGTGGTAAGATTGAATTTTACTTTTATTTTCCTCTCGCGGAAGTTTGTCAGTGAATGAACTAAATAAATGTTGTTCTTTGTGGTTGCAGAACTCTCCTCGTTGGGACGATGGAGAAGATGAAGAACGTTACTACGGGCGTGGATCAAGACAACGAAAGGAAGTTGACTACTCTGATTCCCTAACAGAGAAAGAGTGGCTGAAAGTCATTGGAGTAAGTATAGTGAGTTCTTTGAAACGTTGGATAGTTTTATTTTAAATGATGACTTCGGAGTTAGGCAGTGGATGAAGAAGGAGTACTAATTGAGGAAGAAGATGAGTTTAAGAAACTTCGTGGAAGGAACCGGAAAGGAAACGGGAGAAGTAAGAGAAGTCGTCTTGACGATGAAGACGAAGAAACTGGGTCACGACGGAGAAAACGACAAGGTCCACTTCCCAGTACTGCAGAGTCTGTCAAACTCAAGAAAGATCTTAAGAAAATGATAAACGTCATAATCAACTACGTTGACATGTGAAACTCTCACATTTTCCTTAACACAAAATCCAAACACATTTAACTAATTCTTATGGTTTTGATTTGCAGAGAAGGACGTGTATTGAGTGAGCCGTTTATGAAACTTCCGTCTAGAAGAGAACTTCCTGATTACTACGACGTTATCAAAAAACCAATGGACATCAAAAAAATATTGGTGAAAATTGAAGATGAGAAAGTAATTACATGTTCAGTTTGTTAATCATTAAGATATGAAAGTTTGCTCTATTCTAACACATTATCTTTAAATTCAAAGTACGGAGATTTGTATGATCTCGAACGGGATTTTATGCAACTTTGTAAAAATGCCCAAGTATACAATGAAGAAGCATCACTCATTCATGAAGATTCCATTGTCTTGCAATCCGTATTTACAAATGCAAGGGAACGAATGGAGAAAAATGAAGAGGATATGGAGGTCCTCAATGTTTACGGTAAGTCAAACAAAATACTTAATAATTAAATGTTTTTTTTTTTTTTTGATTTTTATGTTATATTTTCTCTTTAGAAGACGGAGAAGTAGGCGTTGAAGAAGAGGAAGGAGATAATCTTTCAGGAGATGTTGGTTGTAGTGTGATGTCGGATGATTACAGTCCTTTCAAACCTCAGCTCAAAATAAAAAAAGAACGGAAGAAGTCACCTGGACCAAGTACGAGTTTTGCTAGTAGTGGTGAGCCACCAAATAGTGTGAGATCAAAACAAAAAAAACAGAAGCGATACATCAGTGAAGAAGAGGATTCTGACGAAGAGGACGATGTAAAATGAAATGAACATTTTTTTTTTCCATTGTGTGTGTATTTTTTTTTTCTTCTAAAATGCTATTCTAGTATCAATTATTTATTGATTACTCTCTCCTTTAACTCTTTTCGTTATGTTTCTTGTATTTAAGTCTAGCTATATGAAATAATTGAAATTATTTTCTATTCCAAGAAGGAATTCTTCCTTCCGCTTTGCTTTCCCTTGTATAATAGATTCTTAGATTTTTTTTTTCTTTCTTTCACTCGCTCAATCGCACTTATGTTTGGATCGCAATCTCTATGTTTGGATCTTAGGATGATTTTTTTTTTAATGAAGGTGGAAGGTTTGCATCTCGCTTTTACATAACGAATCTCGCATTTGTAACTACTGTAGTTCCTAAAGTGTGAAAATTAATTGAAAAGATTGTTTAACACAATAATTGGAATTTAAGCAATTTGCACTACTAATCACAACTGCACTTTCTCTAACTCCTTTCTCTAGGGTACACCTTTCTCTGATCCTCTGGCCAATGGAATTGAGTCAGAATGTTCACCTGTCCTAATGTCACCATTACAACCAAGCTCTCTTGCACAAGTCAATCGTCGGAGTAGTCGACTAAGTGAGTCCAGTAGTCACAGTCAAATCATACTTTCAATCAATCAGTCACTCCCAAAACCCCAAGTCACTACTCCACAAAAAAAAAAAAAAAAAAAAAAAAAAAAAAAAAAAANAAACAAGTTTATTTTAGCAATATAAGCTTATTAAGCCACAGAGTATAATAAGTATATATTTTCTGCTTCTTTTTTTCTTTATGTGATTATACTATAATTAATTATAAGGATTTTCACAGCATTACCTTTCCATGTTGACCTTATGACTCCAAAGCTCTTTCTAGTGAAAATACGTTACTACATCCTTTTCCTATTTACAAAATAATCCATTCCATAGGAAGCACAATCAATTGAATTAGGTCTTGGATGTGGTAAAAAAAAACGAAAAGTAAAAAAAAAAATGTTTATGGTACTTTATGAAAAATGATACGGCGTATCACTACTACTGGTTGCCTAGTTGCAAACAGAATAATAAAATGAATTACCAAAAAAAAAAAAAAAAAAAAAAATCTACTGACTTTAATAATTGATTTATTGATTCTTTTCTCACCCAACCTTAAATGAATAATTTATGATTAATTATTAATTGATTTTTCTATAAACTAGTTCATGTTGTTAGAGTTTGAGACTTTTTCTATAACATTTAGAGAAAGTATCCTTTGGACCTAATCAACATGAATTATCACCAAAGATCGTCCAGTAAAGATCTCGATAGAGATGATCTCAATCTCAATCTCAATCTACACTTTTACAGAGTAGATTTAATAATTTAATATTAATAATAATAAATTACTACGAATTAAATTATTAATACTAAAATTTCAAAATCCCATCCAAAAATATATTCTCTATATCACTTATCTATCTAATTTTAGTTTTAGTTAAATAATTTAAGTTCAGAATAACCTCTACAGAGCATAGGTCAGCCTTATTGCAGTAATTCTAAATTATTCTCATGATTTGAAAAGGACAAATTAGAGTTATATAGGAATCCTTCCAAAAACTTATTATTAGTATATAAATATTTTTTTTTTTTTAAGTTATTTTTAATATACAGGCGGATGTCATTTTGGGACGAATCCTGCGTCACCATGGACTGCAGTTGAGTAAAAATTAAATATAATAGTATGACTATGAGGACGAATAGACAGAGTTCCCATTCTTTGAGCTTGGAGTCCTCACTCAACGAGTTAGTTGTTCCATTTCAAATTTCTATTAAACACCTCTAGTAATAATGAGTTCCTTTGTAGATTAGTTAGCTAAACATATTAGTAGGCTTTGTTGTGAACAATTAAATTCAGTTCAGAATAGTTCCTCCAGATTTCCATTTTCACTGAGCATATTTTCCCTGTTTATATTAACAAGTAAAAGAAGGGGGGATAAGAGTAGTAGTTTGTTCAATTAGAATAGAACTTAACACTCACTCAAAGTAAGACACACATATTAATTAAATAAATTAGAATTCGCAGCATAACGAAATAATTCAAAATAAAGTAGTGGGATTTTAAAATAATCAAAAAAAAAAAAAAAAAAAAAAAAAAAAANGAGAGAAAAAAAAATTAACAATGAATCTAGCAAAAAGGTGATAGTGAATAATAATAAATTCACTGGTCAAAATTTCTGAGCTAGGAAAAGTGATCCTAGGATAGGTTGGTTTGATTGGAAAAGATTTATAGGCATTGATCCTAGCCAGCATGACTTGACATAGGCACATGCGTACTACTAAATTAAAATAAAATTTAGGAAATTTATTTCCTATGGTTAGCCAGAAACTTCAAGTCCATGCAGCTTACAGTTCTTTCAGCCCTAGACTTTCCGTCAATTGTAAATAGTATGGTGTTCGAAGTGGGAGCAAGTAATGTCTTGCTTCATCAATTGCATCACACTTGAAAAACATAATTATTTTAGGATTTTTAATTATTTTACCACAAGGTTTAAATTTATAAGAAACAGGGACTTACAGATGGCTGAGTTATGTTGGGTTTGAAAATTGGAGCTTCTTTGGCTACATATGGAATGTTAACTGAGTCACCGGACAAAGACTCTTTCCCAAAACTAGATGCACATGATGGTTTTGAAGAAAATTCTTCATCCGTCCATGGTTTTGTTCTCAATTTTGAACCAATGGGAAGTAAGTGACCCTCAGTTGTAAAGATATATTTACTAAATTGCTTATTTAGTGGATTATCCAAATCGAATAACTGAAAATGAATAGGAAATAATTAATCTATTTCTATATTACATGTTTCCGTTTGTCTACTTTCAATTTCCCATAATATTTTTATAGTCAAAGGACTTTTACGATTTTTAAATATTTACAGAGGAATGAATACTACTACTTCCTTACCAAATACAAATATTTACAAGTTTCTGATAAGAAAAAACTCTCCATCCGATCTTCGAGGCTCATGTCAATGACATCATGAACTGTTGCATAGCCACATTTTGTTTTAGTGTAGGCATTTATGTTCTGAATTATTTCACGCCCTACGTGTAAGTAAAATGGATTCTTCGTTGCCTATGAAAAATTTATATGAAATGTAATCAATTACTAGATGTAAGTTGATAAATGATAAATGTGTTACCTGATACAAAAGATATGTAGATTCCACAAGTTCTGGTCGTAGAGGGTAAAAGGCAACATCTGGGCTGAGTCTTTGCCAATTAAAACGTTCAGGTAACAGTCCATACCTTTTCCAGACATTGTAGTGCCTGCATGAAAACATGGCAAAGTTTTTTATATTCATATTTCAAGAGATGAATCTAAGGTAACTTACCAAGCATGTGTACAAATGGCTTCTTCAATATCACCAAACAATACCTAGAAGAATTAAATTGAGCAAATATTAAAATGAAAAGTATTAGGACAAACCTAATCCTCTACCTGTACTGCAGGAAAGGACGCTTGTAGTGCATCAATCCAGTAAGTATATGTATTCCCACTATGCATATCCACGTTGACATACAATGGATGATCCCCATATCCTGAGTTGCAATGAGTTCTCCTGAAACCAAACATTAAAGTAATCGATTTGTTAAAAAAAAAAAAAAAAATCTTTGTTACTCATACTCACCCTCGTCTCAAATACTGTTTAAATCCATTATACGATTCATTAAACATCAAGTAGTCTTCTTCTTCACCGAATAGGATGTATGATTTGAGTAAGTATTCAAAATATGAATCCAACCCAGCTCCTAACCCACTCAGTCGACCAACCCATTGGCCCGTCTTCGCATTGATCACATTCCCTAAAAATATATAGAAATTTAAACATCCAAAACAAACGTGAGATGAAAATTATATATAAATTCACCGAGTAGTCCAGTGTTCTTAGCTCGAGCACTCCACAAGGCACGGTTAGCTCGTCGTGCCATGGTCTCATAAATTGGATCCCCCAGTAGACGAGAGAGAGTGCCCAGTTCAAGGAGAAGTGAACCTGCACCCGCAGTGCATGTCTCAACACCCTCGTCTACTACTCCATTCTTCAAGTTCACCTAGAACAAATAACAGAAATTATAAAATATTTTGAGCCAAATAGTTCCTACTTCTGTTCACATGTCACTCACTCGAGGAAATGGTATGCCAGTCATCGAGTTCTGAAATGCCTAAGAAACAATAATTTTATTATCATAACTGTTAGTACTAGTATGAGAATTCTTGAGTCAACGTGTTGGTTAACTTTAACAATAATTTTATTCACACACACTACACAACGAGCCGACATACTCGTCAGAAGAGACTTCCGGCCATCGTTTTTGCTGGAGAATGAGTTTTTTTTTTTTAATATTAAAATTAGTCATAAATTTTTTTTCGGTAACAGTCCAAGATTCTACTGCTGATGCTTTAGAATTAATTACAAAAAGAAAAACTTTTTCAATAAGTCAAAACTTATGCTTGTTTATCAAACGAGATCAATTTCAACGAAACTATGCGAACAACTTATTCTTCATGAAAGGATACAGCGCCAAAAATATCTCTTCCAATTACCTTATAGATTCATTGAGCTTTGTATATTTTAAAGTAAATGACAAAATGTTACCGGTAAGAGACGACTCGCAAGGTCACTCGCAAGTTGAAGTAGTTCACCATTGTACCATTTTGGTCTCAAATTTTCTCCAAAGAGATAAGGATCATTTTCCATAAGCATATGCCCAGAGATTAGTCCACCCAACAGTCTATAGATTATTTCAAACTACTTGTTAATTCCAATGATATTTAAATATTTTATAATTAACTCACCGTATATTGGCTTCAAAAACTTGAACTGTGTTTTCTTTATCAAAAGAGACGTGCTCAATAATTAGTTTTACAGCTCTTTGGAATTCAGTGATATTCCCAAGCACGGCCAGCGTATCCAGAGAATCAACGAGCGTCAGACAGTAGTCTCCAAGGACGTCATTTATGTTGATATTGGACCTAGACAATGAACTTACATGATCAAAACCTGATGAGAATATTTAATGTTTCTTTTGTTCCGCTTACGGATTGTCATGATCCGGACCACGACCAACACAATGAATAGGATCCAACTCATCCAATGGGAATGCATAATTCATGTAGCTATCATAGCCAAAGTAAAACATTTGCCTTACTTCACCTAACATCTCAGCTCTCATTTCTTCCGTGAAAGAGCCATACTTCTGGTCTAACTTATCATACGAGTGACTAAATATATTGAAAGCATCCAATGAGAATGGAATTGTTACAAAAATAACAACAGCTATATATAGCAAACGTTTCTCAAACATCTTTCCTCTCTTGTCTAGCTGATTAGTAGTGCAAAAAGATAATTTTCTCAACTATTTGTTTCTTCTGAATCTAAATAGAGCAAACTAAAGAAAGAAAAACCTGATTAGGAACAGGATAGTGGGAATTGTTTGAATTAACAATAAATTAGCAATTGAATGTTGAGAAATTGAGGATAAATAGGATTTACATGGAGTAATTGAACAGTTAAGCAAAAATTGTAGTGCTAAAGGAAATATGAAAGGTCAAAACATGGAATAGGAATTATTTAGATTTGTGACTAAGGGGAAAAGGTCCATACTAAACATTCTGTTTGGGACCAGTGACCAGTTGCTACGAAGAGAAGGTTCTGTTCGGTTTATATTTCTGTCTCCTAACCCAACCCCAGCCGATTGTTGTACACAAGGAAGTGAGATACGAACTTCGTTGACTTAATATCCAATGGCATCTAAAAACAAACAGTTAATGGATCATAACTATTTAAAAGAAAGAAATAAAACTTGTAGGGTATTTTATTCCACTGAAAAAAAATTTTTTTAATTCTAAAATCCCTATCAGAAATATGAATCCACTTACTTTGTCTAACGATCTCCATTTCAATCCAAGAAAGATACCAAATATTAATAAAACAGAAGAGAATGGTGAACAATTTTGATTTTTTTTTTGAACAAACTTTCCTTGCGTGCGAACCGAGACGAACTTTAGTCAGTTATCCATGAGTCATACACTCATAATAATCTCAGGATTAATGGAGGAGACGTCATTGTCTTGGTCCAATTGATTAACTTTTTCTAAAGACCAAAAATAAAAAAAATAAAGATTAGACAATAATAGATAACCTCGTCTGTCCTCTATTTATTATTGTTCGTCTTCAAATACAAAAGTAAAAAGAATAATTAAATTTGTTGGTGATAAGTTCTTAATATCCTTCACTGAATGAGCATCGTAAATCATTGATTTAATGAATTATCTCATACTCTAAACCAATCGTGTGGTTACTGGAAAAAACTTGTTTAGTTTAATCTTAGGAAATTAGTAGAGTATATTGTAGAGGTAGATTAGATCAAACATCTAAAGTTACCGATTCTCTTTTCCAAGTTGTCTCACTCCCAACAAGTTTCCAACTTAAACTCATCATTGTCTTGGAAATTTAAAAATATTTTTATCGTTGCCTTTTTTGAAACTGAATTTGAGATACAGATAACGAAATATGGCCCAGATAGAAACTCGACTGAAGTCTTGGAGGCAATAAATAACCTGATTAGTATTTGACCATATCATTGTTGGTGGATTGCTACTTCCAAGTTTCAAACCACAAGATTTTTGGAACCAAAGATTTCCCGTTTATTTTAATAGAAATTTGTACTCATACTTAATATTAAACATAGACAGGACAAAAAAAAATGTAATAATCTAATTTAATTCAACCAGATTTAAATCGCGTGATGAAAACACAAATTCATGATTAATGCAAGTATGGAATTTAACCCATAAAAATATTCCCAGATTTATCTGATAAAAGGGAACTTACTCTTCCAAGCGTGTAAATTTTCAGAAATAATATTTTAAAGTAAGTCGTACATTTTTACTTTGGATCACCTAACTTAGAATTAATTCTCAGTGCTATAAATGAATAAACTGGGTTACTGGGTATAATTCCTACATTTGTATTCACGTAAATATTATTCATAAAGTATTACTAACTTATCTTCTTGTTCAGAGTTACTAATACTCAAGTGCCTGAGATATTCATACGAAAACGGTTGTAATGCATTCAATTGGCTTTTATCTCACTACTTACTTATCATAAGGCAGCAACATTAGGGAAGCATAGTAGTAATTTAAGTGTTTATTTAGGAACTTTGTTGTTTATAATGTTTGGAAGAATTACTTGTTTTATGTAGTAAAATCAAAATGATCAAATCTATGTGAATCAATGTAAATGATAATAGTAAAAAGGTAGGCAGGCCAAAACGAAACAGAATTTTGAATCTTAAGGTTTCCAATTTTCTAAAAGTTGAGTAAAAATGAATTTTTTTTTTGACAAAGACTGAGAAAATTTTCCTGAATAAATTTTAATTAAAAAAACGTGAAATTTTACCGAGGGCGAATCACATTGCGATTGAATGAAATTTTTGTGAATCAAGCGCCACTGATTTTTGTGAATCAAGCACAGCAAGTTATTCGCTGCTTTTCAAGAAAATCATGCCTTGAAATTTTCGGGGTCAAATTTTTACCAAGTTTGACCTGAGAAAATTTGGGGTGAGGACAACAATGAGCATGTATGTCAACTCACTTTTCAAATACATATAATTTTTTTTTTTCATATTTTACTTAATTTTGAACTACTTGTTATTTTAAATTATCTTCAAGTAAATTTTGAACCATATTTTCCAAGTTAAAAAGATGAGATGGATAATTCTCTGTCCCAAATGCTAAGGCGTTGAATGTGTTAACCAGAGACTACAAATCTACAATGTTTTTGAGCGTGTTTACTATAAGAAAAACAGCGAAAGTGTTAAACTAATGAATGGTGGACATCAAAAAATGAAAAAAAAACTACATCTTATTCTTGGTAAAAATGTCTAGCCAATATCAACATTAAAGTACCACATTTTTAACTTATTATGCCCTACCAAAATCCAAATCTAGAACGTAGCTTTAAGAATTTTGGTTTCAAATGATTGAAAATTTGGAGATGTATTTCGTCATCATAAGTAGCAAGTCTGACTCTGACTATGTTGTAATTCCGAATGAAATGGATAGTTGGCTTTAGCTTAGCTGGCGATTGATTGAATTGGAAAGGAATACGCTTTGGCATACATCTGTAGAATTCCACATACTTTCAGCTCTTGAAACTCAAATTTGGACTTACGACGTCGAAATCTTTATTTTCATACTTTGAAATCGAAATTCTGTTCAAAAAAAAATATATAATTTCGGCCTTAACGCCGCCTTAACCTCCCAATCTTAACCCTGGGTTAAATTAACAAAAATTATAAAAATGTCTTACCTTGTGCCTTGCTGCCTTGATTCTAAAGATGAGTTAANTTATATAATTTCGGCCTTAACGCCTTAACGCCTTAACCTCCCAATCTTAACCCTGGGTTAAATTAACAAAAATTATAAAAATGTCTTACCTTGTGCCTTGCTGCCTTGATTCTAAAGATGAGTTAAAATTTGACTTTACTTAGGTGGATCTCCTTCCTTATTCGTTGATTTCTAAAATTCAACAACACGTATTGATTTGGAATTTTAATTGATTCAAAAGACTGAAGAAAAAAAAATTAGAAACGAACAATAATGAAACGAAAAAAATGTTTTTTTTTTACTTACTCTCAAGTTATTTGACAGTCAGGTATTAGTGCGAGACGATGTACAGAGTAATAGTGTACCCAACTAACGGATTTAGGTATTGTGGCACCCTTTCACGAAATAGTGTAACTAATTATGCCCTAAAAGTCGTACTAATTACTTCTTTGGGTNAAATGTTTTTTTTTACTTACTCTCAAGTTATTTGACAGTCAGGTATTAGTGCGAGACGATGTACAGAGTAATAGTGTACCCAACTAACGGATTTGGGTATTGTGGCACCCTTTCACGAAATAGTGTAACTAATTATGCCCTAAAAGTCGTACTAATTACTTCTTTGGGNGGGTATTGTGGCACCCTTTCACGAAATAGTGTAACTAATTATGCCCTAAAAGTCGTACTAATTACTTCTTTGGGTAGTAGTAAAGCACTGTCCACTCATTATACAGAGCGCTCAATAAAACCCCCGCAAAATATAAGCTTTCTTCTTCACTATTGCTAATTACTACTATTTGTTTTTATTTCTGAGGTATTTATTGAGCACTTTGTATAAGCCCAATGTATCAGCCCATTGCACTAGTAAAGGTTGCAATGTTCTTATGAAAAAATTTCAAAGAACGTCTTTTAAAATTCCTCATAGCACCCTTGGCATTAGTGTTATGATTTTTTGTTCAGGTTGATTTGTTAAGAGGTAATGGCTGATACAATCNCATAGCACCCTTGGCATTAGTGTTATGATTTTTTGTTCAGGTTGATTTGTTAAGAGGTAATGGCTGATACAATCAACGGACGGTGATTTACTTCGATTCTTTGTCAAATTTATTTCAGTGCCAATAGTAAAAAATAATGTTACCCCGATGCGGCTAAAATTCAAATCGGCCGATGCGCCGATGCAGCAGACTATTGAATCGGCCGCCGCCGATCCATCGGCTGATGAATTCGCCAATTTTTTCTACTCAAAAAGCTGGTTGTTAATTGATTTTGGTTGATATTAAGGCAAATTTTAAACTGACTTTAAGCAAACTTTACAAAAAATTAAATTTTCTTTTTTTGAATCGGCAGCTGCATCGGCCAACTGGCCGATTCAAATTTTATGTCGATGCCGATGCGACTAGACGATCGCATAGGCGGCCGATTCATCGAAGCAACACTAGTAAAAAATACTAAAATATTAATAAGTTACCCAATTTAGTGAAGAGGGCTAAGGTTAAATTTTCTCAACTATTAACGAGTTTAACATATGACCAAAATAGTTATTTCGTCTGAATCAGGAATACTGGAATTTTGAGTTAAGAACGTACGGTATTCTTTAATTGGTACAAGAATTACATAAAGATTGGGTAAAGTACACATTAATGACCTATACTTGTACCTCCACATCCTCACTATTACCTGACTGCTTATTAAAATCTNTCGGCAGCTGCATCGGCCAACTGGCCGATTCAAATTTTATGTCGATGCCGATGCGACTAGACGATCGCATAGGCTGCCGATTCATCGAAGCAACACTAGTAAAAAATACTAAAATATTAATAAGTTACCCAATTTAGTGAAGAGGGCTAAGGTTAAATTCTCTCAACTATTAACGAGTTTAACATATGACCAAAATAGTTATTTCGTCTGAATCAGGAATACTGGAATTTTGACTTAAGAACGTACGGTATTCTTTAATTGGTACAAGAATTACATAAAGATTTGGTAAAGTACACATTAATGACCTATACTTGTACCTCCACATCCTCACTATTACCTGACTGCTTATTAAAATCTNGGGTAAAGTACACATTAATGACCTATACTTGTACCTCCACATCCTCACTATTACCTGACTGCTTATTAAAATCTGTTTTTACGCAACAGACCCGCAGGCAAGAAAACGACTGATCATCAAGGCTAAGGCTTGACTGAAACTTCGTCTTTTCATAATAATGTAAAAGTCATAAAGTTAGTTAAAAGTTTAGAAAATTCTATTAGAAAGTTAGCGATCAAAGATGATTTTTTGAAAATTCAAATTTTGAAAAGTTATTTTCAACCACCCATGTCTTTGTGCATCATGCAGTGCTGTAAATACAGCAGATGGTAGTGAAAAGATGCCTTGAGACTACAATATTCATGCTGCAAATAGAACTGTAACTAATTGGAGTTCTTTTCTGAAAAAGTATACTGATGACTTTTATGAAACTTGTAAATAAAATTTTGATTGCTTCACCTTACTGAAAGAAGAAAACATGTCAAGTCATAAAGTACCCAATTACGTTGAGAAAATTGGGTTCAATAAACTTTTATATATAAAAAAAATTAATTTTTTTTTACGAGGAAAAATTTGGTGTTTTATTTCAAACTCATAATTTATACCGAATGTTGATGCCCCAAGAAAATTCAAAAATTCAAATTCACCCAATCAGATTCGGCTACATTTTGAATATTCAAATCTTATTGTCCAAATTTTAAATTTTTAAATTTTTTGGCCCATTATTTCTAGGACACCGATTATATTTAAAACCAGTTGCTATAAATATTAATTCCGAAACTTGGGAATTTTTGAATAAGGTTGCTTTTAAAGTTTTGTGGCACAAATTTAGAACTTTTTTTAGTAAAATTTGACCTGACAGCTAACAATGACTGTGAGATTCGTAATTGAGGTGAAAGTTAGTAAAATGAGTGAAGTGGAGTTTTGGTTGAGTGTGTTTGATTGGAAAGAATGGTAACCTTTAGTAAAGATCAAAGGTGAGGAAGGTGTCGTAGTTGGTGTAAGGTCGGAGATAAGAGGAGTGAAAGTGAAAGTGGTGGTATTGAATTCGGAGGAAAGGAAAGGAAAGTCCGGGAAAAGAGTAGTAAAAGGAGATGAGGAGTAAGTGGTAAGGTACCTTGGATAGAAGAGTGAGTATGGGGTTTCGTTCTCTTGTCTGAGAGTCAGTGACCATCCTGGCCTTCCCCTGATNTAGTAAAGATCAAAGGTGAGGAAGGTGTCGTAGTTGGTGTAAGGTCGGAGATAAGAGGAGTGAAAGTGAAAGTGTTGGTATTGAATTCGGAGGAAAGGAAAGGAAAGTCCGGGAAAAGAGTAGTAAAAGGAGATGAGGAGTAAGTGGTAAGGTACGTTGGATAGAAGAGTGAGTATGGGGTTTCGTTCTCTTGTCTGAGAGTCAGTGACCATCCTGGCCTTCCCCTGATNCTTGGATAGAAGAGTGAGTATGGGGTTTCGTTCTCTTGTCTGAGAGTCAGTGACCATCCTGGCCTTCCCCTGATACGTCCTCCCGTCTTCACACTATTTCATTTATTCAATTTAGTCTCCAGGGATCTCGTTTGTTAATACTAACGTAACTCTTTCAGTCATTCCCATTGTGCCAGTGGTCATTTCTGGAATGTAATCTCTTCAGGGACGTCCACCACCATAATAGGCTCCATGTCGCAGTCATCCTTGCCTTCGGCAGGAGATGATGGGCTCTCCCCTAGGTCACCCTTCAAGTCAGTCATTAGGGCTCATTTACCGAATCAACAGAGGACTTCGGTCCAAGTAAAGCCTGGAGAATCCGTCAGGGAAGCCCTCGCCAAAGCAATGAAAAGAAGGAAGCTAACACCAGAGATGTGTGCTGTGTTCAAAACGACAAATTCAACCAGAGTCCAAGTACCTTGGGATGAAGACATACAGAGGCTCGAGGGAGAAGAAATTACTGTTGAAATTCTCGAGAAGTTTCCTATTACTACTAGTATCTCACATAATTTCGTAAGTTAGTTATTGACAAGAAAGAATTACAACGGATGATTTCTTTTGGAATTCATTTGCACTCAACTATAAATTATTTTGACTTATTTATTTTACTGATTTGTCAGGTCCGAAAAACATTCTTCTCTTTGGCGTACTGCGAATGCTGTCGGCGATTGCTTTTTCAAGGATTTCATTGTCGAACATGTGGATATCGATTCCATCAGCGATGTGCTGCCGGGGTTCCGGCTCTTTGCCAACAGGTCAAAATGCAAAATGCCTACTATCAAGTGTGAGTGTGGTGACGATTGATTATTTTTTTTTTGCTCAAGTTCTAATAAGTTCTTTTATCCAATAGATTACTTGCCCAAACTACAGAGCCAATTGAAATTGCATCTATGTGTCAGTCTCCATCTCCGACAAATACTGAGGATCCGTTGTCAAATTATCCGAATCATCATCCTCAGATTTTAGGTCAACGTGAAAGGTCTACTTCAGCTCCAAATGTTTGCTACAATTCAATTGGTCAGGTCACAGAATCTGATGAATTTGTATTACAAAAATATTCAAAAGGAGCTTATTCGACTCTACACGGTAATCATCAATACGTCCCACTTTCTAGTGAGTTCGCTTTTTTTTTAGTTCTGTTTGACTTATGTGTTCTCAGCTTCATGTTCCATGACTAACCTCTTTATAGCAACTGGATACAAGAATCCATGTACTGAGATTTCCAACTAACACTTTATATGGTGCTCTGGACTGAATGTTACGTTTAAGACATACGAATTACCATTTTTCAATCTATTTTTTTCATTTTATTGATTCAATTACTCTTGCTTCGTCATTGGACACCTAAGCTTTTACTTTAGATCGGAGTATCTTTCTTTGGAATTTGAAGAGCATGTTGTTGATTTTCTGCATGATCCGTTATTTTCCGTTGTTTTTATGTTATTTGCCTTAGACTGGTGGCCTTTTAATAGTGGAAGAAGTGAAACTATAAGAGTCACTACTGAATTGGGTGGGTCACAGTCGAGGCCGACGCAATCGCATGGGCCATGGTCTGGACCATGGGCTGGTGCTCTTACAAGCGTTGCAACGGGAATTATCCTTGGACCAAGTTCGTACCTCTCTCTCATTCAGTTCAAGTTGTATATTTATTCAGTGGTATTTGATGCACTTTTGTTCGTAGCTTTTGAAATATCTTTACTCAACTTCAGTTTTCTTTTCATTTGTTTAATTGCCGACGTTGGTTTTCCTAACCATTAAAACTTCTATTTTTTCATAACTTATTGCTCGTTACACGAAACTGTTTCATACATGGAAGCATGGATAGCAAAATCAATTATTTGGAATAACTTAAGATTTAAATCATGATTGTAAAACTGCAGGAGGACCGTACATGGGGCAAGGTCCCATTGGCGTCGGGAGTGTTGGTGTAGCTCCTTCGACAAGCCCCGTCAGCAGCCCAACAAAGGTATCGCTGAGTCAAAGCGCACAAGCCTCACCCACCAATACACTTCGTCCATGCCGCCCAAGAGCACGCTCCGCAGATGAAAGTAGCAAAAAGGTACACAGCAAATCTTTACTGAATTTATAAATTTTAGCCCAACTAAATAAATTATTATATTTCTAAGATGCAAGTGAAAAACACACGGGAGTATGTGGAGGACTGGGAAATTCCAGCCGATGAAATTCTGATTGGTCATCGCATTGGGTCTGGATCTTTTGGGACTGTTTATAGAGGTTACTGGCACGGGCCGGTAGCTGTGAAGACACTTAATGTCAAGGATCCAACTCCGGCTCAACTTCAAGCATTCAAGAATGAGGTTGCTGTCCTTCGGAAAACAAGGTAATTTCATTTGACTGGTTTTGTCTGTGGATTAAGAATATGAATTTATCTCATTAAAAGTAATACGTATTTTAAATTTTCAGACACGTGAACATTCTGCTCTTTATGGGATGTGTTAGCAAACCCCAGTTGGCAATTGTAACACAATGGTGTGAAGGTTCTTCGCTGTATAAGCACATTCATGTCCTTGAGTCGAAATTTCCACTGCTCCAGCTGATCGAAGTAGGACGTCAGACTGCACAAGGAATGGAGTACGTCAGTAAATACTCCTACTTTAATTTCTAGTAATTCATTGTTAATATTCTCAATAGCTATTTACATGCCAAGAATATTATTCATCGAGACCTGAAAAGCAACAACATTTTCCTACACGACGACTTAACAGTCAAAATTGGTGATTTTGGTTTGGCAACAGTGAAGACAAGGTGGTCTGGATCTCAACAGTATCAGCAGCCCTCAGGTACACGATTCCAACATATATTGTTCGACATCATCAATGTTCGCTGTGCAAAAATCCGGCCTTATCCGTTTAGCACATCTACAATTTATAACTATGTTATCTATGAAGGCTCAATCCTTTGGATGGCTCCAGAAGTAATTCGAATGCAGGAAGAGAATCCTTACAGCTTTCAGTCAGACGTCTACGCTTTCGGTGTTGTACTCTTTGAGCTTTTGACTGGACTTCTTCCATACTCTCATATCAACAACAAGGATCAGGTAATTCGAATTAGATCAAAAATATTTAAGTCTTCTACTTTCAATGGGTTGTTTCAGATACTTTTTATGGTGGGACGTGGGTACCTTCAACCTGATCTAAACGCTCTGAGATCTGATACACCGAAAGCATTGCGAAGACTACTAGAAAATTGTATCAAGTTTGTTCGAGACGAACGTCCACTTTTTAGACAAGTAAGTGGCATAATTATGAAATATAATTAATCAATTAGTAATAGCTAATGTCCAATTTCTTTTACAGATTTTAACTTCTCTTGAGAGTCTTTTGAGTTCTCTACCGAAGATCCATCGATCAGCTTCTGAGCCAATGTTGAATCGAACTCACCTCCAGTCTGACGATTTCCTCTACGTCTGCTCCTCTCCGAAAACCCCTATAAATACTCAGTTCGGTGCCTTTCCCTTCTTCTCCGCGGGTACAAACATTTAATATGGATAGATAAAGGAGCGTGTTTTTAGGAGGGTACTGAATTAAATGGCTATCAGCGATCTTCCCTGACTTTCCTCCAAGCACGATGACACCATGTACGCAAGTTATCTAAAACAACTTACTTGTTCAAGCGACTACAAATCGTTTCAATGAATTTTAGCTTCACTAGATCGGAAATTGTGCCAGAGTAATGATGGCATATTTTCAGACGGTTTAATGAAAGATAATGAAGGCATAATGTATCTAGTTAATTCCTAAAGCCATTTCAAGAAATTCACTTGGTTTTATTTTCGCTTTTGACGTCTTTCAGTGGTAGTCGAATGACATTTATTGTTCAATTTAATTAGCGACAGTTCTTATTTACTTTATCCCTTGCTTATTTCATTTATATATTATTTTTTTTTGGGCAGAAGTTCTTATTTGTGTCCAACGTAGATACTTTTTTCATTTAACTTGGCAGTCTAATGATGATCTATAATGGTCATGAAGCTGAAGTCATTGCAGAGCTGCTTTAGAAACTCAATTTTGATTTTAATTGTTAAATTTTAAATTTTGTGAACAAGAATTTTTAGATTAACAAAGTCTTAGTTTTTGGATCTAATGCATCCGATTCTTAAGCTGAGAGATGTTAAACCTTTATAATGTAGTCCGGATGTGTCATGCTACAGATTATAGTATCTGACCAGTGAAATTGGATCGATGATCGAAATTTAATTCCGTATCAATGCCCACAGAAATTTGCTGGTAGCAAAATGTGTCAATGAAATGTAGCACAATTCCTGTCGGTCTCTTTTTTGTGTCAACACACGTATGTTAATTGATGTACTTAAGTAAGAATATAACCGTAGCTTAGGTAAAGGGTACGCACAAAAATCAAGAAGCATTATGAAATTTATTTAAAAATTTTGAGTTGACAAAAATGTAAAACATAAGGAAAAATAACACGAAGGAAGCATTTAAGAATATTAAATTCATTCCAGTAAAATGATAGAACTACTTTAGTGAGTCGAGTTATTTGAAATTATTTTTGCGTAGGTTTTATTTATTTTAGATGTCGTTGTCATCGTCTGAGGAGTAGTATCCTGTGGTTTGACGATGATGTGTCGTCTTTTTCTCTTTCCGTTGTTTTGGAGGCTCATAATTAGGTGTGTTGCGTCGTTCACGAAGGTGATACCTTCCCGAGGTTTCCTGTTCCAATATTTCAATTTAGTAAAAATTTGACACACATTTAGAGACCAAATTAATACTTACAGGAGGTGAGGGAGCTGCCGTTGATATTTCATTTTCATCTGTTTCTGGCGTTTTCTGAAGAGGAGGAGGCAAGCCAAGTCCCAACAACCGTTGAGTTAGTTTTTGGAAAAGTCCAGTAACATTTCCGACATCAGTATCATGCTCAACAGTTGCATTTTCATCCCCAAATTCTTGTTCACCAACATCTAGAGATATAGATTCATCGGAGTCGTTTTCGACGGGAGATGAAGTATGAGATTCTTTTTTCTGATTTTCATCTCCGTCAGTATCAACAACTTCCTCAACATCGTCCTCCGCATCTTCTTGGTTTGGTGAATTTTGATTGCGAACTTCGACATCGGTTGACTCACTCAACCCCATGACACTGTGCCACTGATGTGGAAGTTGTAATAAAAGAGTTGGGGGTTGTTGGAGTCTCTGGTTCATACCTCTTTGATTTATGGAAGGAACCAAGTTGTTTCCACTGTGCATACTCTTTCCGTTCTCTACGAAAAATAAATAAATAAAAAATATAGGATGTAAATAATCTAGTTCAATCAGTACAAAAGTGGGTGGCTTTTAGTGTTTACTAGAGATACCACAAGGAGCGATACTCGGTAAATTTTTGGGAACGACTTATCGGTATTTTTTTCTGAATCTTAGTACTCCGCCAAGTAATCGGGGAGGACGCAGGCTTATGGGGTTTCAATCGAATCGTCATAACAAGATCCATCTTTCGATACGTTTTAAGATTTTCAGTTGTAAAGATCAAGTGATTCATTGGGATATTTCAAATGACAAGGAAATTTAAGTTATTGGTAGTGTTGCCCCGATGCGACTAAAATTCGAATCGGCCGATGCGCCGATGCAGCAGACTATTGAATCGGCCAATAAAAAAGCTATTTTTTAATTGATTTTGGTTTATATTAAGGCAAATTTTAAGCAAACTTTGCAATAAGTTAAAATTTCTTTTTTTGAATCGGCAACTGCATCGGCCAACTGGCTGATTCAACTTTTGTCGATGCTGATGTCACGCCGATGCGACTAGATAATCACATCGGCGGCCGATTCATCGGCCGTGCCGATGCATCGGAGCAACACTAGTTAATGGGATTGGTTAATAGCATTTACAGGTAATTAAATACATGAAAACCTTTGGAGATTAATTCAGAAAGCGAGAAACAAGATGATGATGTTAAATTTATAAACAATTTAAATTTTTGATTCATAATCCTAACAGAATACTCAAAATTTGAAAGCCTTATTAAACTTTGAGTACAAGTGAAATTTTCACATATTTTTCGAGAATAAGCACAATGAAATTAATTACTTACCACTGTTGTTATATTAAATGTGAAAATGCTCAATTTACTTTATATTTAGTAGAGGTATTGCGAGGCTTCGAAAACTCGAAGTCTTCGAAATATCGAAGAGCGTGCTCGACTTACACACGTTTTCATTCATTTCATAAAATGATACCACTCGTTTGTTATTCTTTGTTTGAAAATTTAATTAAACTACTTCCAGTAAACGGAGAAATGCTTAGCTTTCTCCATCATAACTTAAAACGAACGGGTTACATTTACAAATACTAAAAACTACTTTGCGTTTAATTTTATTTGTTATATTAGAAATAAAATTCTAATTTCTCAATTTACAACGTAATGAC
Source organism: Holacanthella duospinosa (assembly GCA_002738285.1). Taxonomy (NCBI): domain Eukaryota; kingdom Metazoa; phylum Arthropoda; class Collembola; order Poduromorpha; family Neanuridae; genus Holacanthella; species Holacanthella duospinosa. The sequence goes on along the minus strand of NIPM01000006.1, from coordinate 1,170,316 downwards.
ACGTCAAAATGACACGTCAAAATGACACGTCAAAATGACACGTCAAAATGACTTCTGCTTGTTATTACTATTCGATAGACACCCCACATGCAAATCCTTCGAACCTTCGATCTTCGGTTTTGTTTTTTTCGTTCCTTTCTATCTTCGAAGGAAAAAAAATGGCCTTCGCAACCTCTAATATTTAGTGAGTCCGACCCTACCGTTTTGCTAAAAGTAGTTTGACCGAGTACTCGAGGCGTCTCTAGTTTTTACCTTCCATATAAGTCATCAAGATATCCAACCGTTTTCTCAAATCTGTCAACAGGTTGTTATTCATGGCTTGATAGTCACGATATCTCGCCGCAAATATAAGGAGGATGATAAGTGTAATTCCAGCAATTATTTGACGAAGAACTTGAGAATAACCGAACGTCTCCTCCTAGAAATAATTATATTTCCATGTATTTGAGTAATGAACAATGAAATAGTAACAGAATTGTAAACTAACTGGAGTGAAGTGGTTACGTTCTAGATAACCTTGCATCAGTCTTTCAACAACGAGTCCCATGCACATACTCAGCATCATCCAGACTCTTGCTTTGTGCGTTCTCTCCGAAGAGGTTAGAAAGTAGCAGAATACAAATCCAGAGCCGTAAAATGCGACTAGATCAATCATATTCATCTCACCTTGGATCCAAACCACCAAATCCTGCATGCGCTTAATTTTATCAAATATTTCTACAAATATGACACGATGTTCCTTAGCTTGTACTCTAAAATACGTCCAATTTATCTTTCCATTATATACTCATTATCTGTTAAGTTAATTTAGAAAAACTTACGCAAATTCTTCAATACTTGTTTTAATATTGAGTACTTTTTCAAACATTTGGAAATTTTCCTTCATCATTGAACGTTGAACCTTCTGTGAGTGATGCTGGCTCTCCAGAATAGAGTCAGCAATTGTCTTTTGTTCAGATACTGTTTTTCCCATCTCAGAAGCAGCTATTTGTAACCTACAAGATGATATACAATTAATAACCAATGAGACTTAATGCTATCTGTTAAATTATAGTTTTACTCGTTAACAGCTCGATCAGTCTCATGATGCCATAATTCACTTTGAATATAATAACACATATCTTGAGTATGTAGAAAGTACTCTCGGAAAGTATTCATTGCACGATCATCCAAGGAAATCAGACATTGCTTGATTGGTGTTGATAAGTCACATATTTGGTTTGGAGAACCAATCATCTCAGTAAAACACGACGTAAAGGATAGAGCCAATCGTGCTTGAGTTTCATCTGTAAGTTCAGAACAAGAGAGACGAAGGTCTTCCAAAGCATATTTCCAACAATCTCCTATACGAGGTAATTTTGACCGGCTAGCAAATTTCATTGCTTTCTCCAATTCCGCTCTTCCACTTTCCAATTTCCCTTCACTCACACCAGTTACTGACACAAATGTTGGTCGATAAGCATCATTTTCCGCATCAGTTACTAATAAAATTCCTTGAAAAATTAAAATACACACAACGAAACACATAATTTCTAAAGCGTTCCCCAAGATCATTGAGGTTAGGAACTTCAGTAATCAAATTTTTTTTTTCAAAAAATTATCGTCGTCGTCCTACCGTCATGATCAGATCATGTTGCAAATATTATATTTCTATAGAAAAACAAAAATATTGAAAAAAAAAAAAATTAAAATCCTGTAATTATCTTTGAAAATTAAATTTCGGAATCAACTTACGTAGGATTAAGATTTTGGATGGATCACAGTTGAGTTGAGAGTTGAGCCGAGACACAGTAGTGGACGATCGAAACAGCTAACTTAGAATAAACGTTTTTTTATGACTTTTCAAAATAATTTACCAAAACGGAACGGATACCGTTGTTTATCCAATTAACGGGAAAATCACAACGGTCAACGACGAAAATCAGCTCCCTCAACATAAAAAATTCATAATGTCCTTTACCATCCCCTAATAGATGGGCGTCCTCGATAGAAAAAAATTTTTAATTAATTCCTTAACACAAGGAAAGTTAATACCAAGAATGCCCATCTATTAGCGTGCTGTGTCAAAAAATGACGATAGTAAAATAAAACAGAAAATTGAATGAAATTCGAAAAAAAATTTCTCCAATTAGTTTAATTTTCGCTCCTCACTTTCCCTCCAAATCACATTTTCCCAGGAAATGAAACATCATAAAATTGGAAAAATATTTGTTGAATTAATGAAAAAAAACACATGTGTNACATTTTCCCAGGAAATGAAACATCATAAAATTGGAAAAATATTTGTTGAATTAATGAAAAAAAACACATGTGTGACCTGTGAGTCACACGTGTTTTTTTTTTTCATTAATTCGACAAAGTCACACTCACACAGTGTGAATTTCAGGTTTTATATTTAAACCTATTTATGTAGATTATAAGTTTACATGCTAAATTGTTACAATAATTGTTGGAAAAGTCTTATACTGTATTAAACACAAATTTCAGCCCACTCAAGTTTATTTCAAATGGAAAAAAAAATGCACTATTATACGCTAAATTTCCAATGGATTGACATTATGACATGTGCTAGTAACGGAACCATGGATTATTTTGTATTAATTAATAATTCAGTCATAAGTAGTAGTAGTATTGGAGAATTCAAAATTATTTTTCATTTTTGTCCATCTACTAATGGACGTGTTTTGGTCTAATGAAAGATGCGTATCTGAGGAACTAGTCTGAGTAACGCCCGTTTTATACTTCATGTCCTTCATTCGAATGAAATGTAGTATGATTATTCAAGTTTTGTAAAAATTTTAATTGTCAAGATAAATTAAATTTCAAAATTTGTTGGAAAATTCATCAATCTTATTGCATTTCATTCGAATAAAGGATGAATGACATTNAATTAAATTTCAAAATTTGTTGGAAAATTCATCAATCTTATTGCATTTCATTCGAATAAAGGATGAATGACATTAAGTAGTATAAAACAGACATAAGAGATAAAATTAAACTCTTAAAAATAAATGGAATATTACTTTAGACTACGCACATGCGCATCTTAGTAGATGGGTATTTTTTGAACCTAATTGAACTAATAATGTTAAACGCAAGGTTGCTATGAAGATTACACAAAAGGCTTTCATAAGGTTAGTCCATAACTCACCTTTTTTTAATTTCGANAATTAAATTTCAAAATTTGTTGGAAAATTCATCAATCTTATTGCATTTCATTCGAATAAAGGATGAATGACATTTAAAACAGACATAAGAGATAAAATTAAATTCTTAAAAATAAATGGAATATTACTTTAGACTACGCACATGCGCATCTTAGTAGATGGGTATTTTTTGAACCTAATTGAAGTAATAATGTTAAACGCAAGGTTGCTATGAAGATTACACAAAATACTTTCATAAGGTTAGTCCATAACTCACCTTTTTTTAATTTCGAATTTTTTTTTCCATGAAAGGCTTTTGTGTAATCCTCATAGCAACCTTGGTTAAACGTTTGGACTAAAATTCTTCTTAGGTTTTAAATAATGACCATCTATGAGGGTGCGTAGGGGACAAAGGGTGGAGTTTAGTTTTAGTAACACCTGAAAGAAAAAAGCCATGTGGAATTTCCCCAAACAGTAAGTAACCTAACCCTAAGTCGTAATATTTCTTTCATCTAGTATCTGGGAGCATAGATGGGCTTTTGAGGTTTGGTGAACCTTCAGGTGCGGGATAATTTCATTGAACGCAACGCCGTACCCAACCGAACCCAGTTGTTTATCTGTGGGTTGGATTTGTGGGGTTGGATTTTTTTTTAAGTCCAGGTACGGGTTTCGAGTTGGATGAGGTTAAAAATTTTTTTGAAATCGGGTTTAGTTGGGAAGATTTGGCTAACCTCAAATGCCCAAGTGTGTCGGGCAGTTGTCCCATTAGTTCTGTGTTCTTATAAGCCAATGACCTTTGAATTTGGCTTACGATAAAAGCTTCACGAAATTTGAAAATCTATAAACAATCAATTTTTTTTTTGTGATTCCATTTATCTATGTTTCTTTTATAATTTCTTTCATCATTGCTGTTGTTTGAATTTAAGAGTAAAGTCCTCTCTTATACTCTAATGAACGACACTTCCATTTAAACTACTCCACCCATTAATTATAAAGGTAATTATTTTACAATTTTCTAATTACTTTCTGTACTTTCTAAATACTATATTAGATTATTATTGAATTAATTTGTTCTTTCTGTATTATTAAAGTTTAGATTTCTCACTCACTTGGGATTTGGCTATGGTTTGGTTATTCCTTATTTACAAAGGTCTTTCCACTGGCTAATTCTGCATTAGTTGCTGTTTGATATGGCAAACGTTCGGGATAGTGATACTTCACTTTGGCTTCACAACAAACTTGGATCTAATGAACCCTGGACTAGTGGATCAATCACATCACAACTTAATGCTGAAGTACTACGGAATATTAAGGAATGTTTCATTGATCTTCAAACTCAAGTTAAATTGAAACTTCTTTTGTCATTCTTTCATATTCCAAAGAGAAGTATTGATGAGGTAGTATTATTTACAAGTAAGAGGAAGAGTAATTATTTATTTTTACTCTAACTTGGGGTTTTTTTTTGTATTCAGTGGAAATTAGAACTTGAAGAAATATTGGAAGTTGCACAAGCAGACAGTGAGCAGTGGGTAGCAATGTTAGCAGAAATCCTTAAATCTTTCCCAACTACAAATTGTCTTCATATTGACATAACGGAACCCGAGGAAAATAGAAGAATATTCTATGATCTCGCTGAAGAAGTGACGAAAGAGAGTAAAACTTTTTTTTTTTTTTTTAATATTTCACACAGTTCTACAGTGTGTTCAATTAAGAAGGCGAAATTTTGAAAGTAGAGTTTTTAAAACTCTCACAAATTAGACACTTGTGACATATTTTAACCTAAGAAGAGTAAACTAAACTTTTGTAGCAAAGATTTTTAGTAACTTGAGCAGTTCATAGTGTGTGAAAAAGGGTTCTATGAAAATACGACGCACAAAAATACGGTGCGGAAATTACGGTGCCGAAATTACGACTCCGAAAATACGGCACCGAAATTACGGAGCATTGAAAATTAGGCGTCTAGAAAATACGGTACATGAGAAAATAAGTAGCATGAATTTAAGCATATCTACAATTTATCTACTTGTATATAATTGCTTATTATGAGGTTGTCGTATTCTATTTTATAAACTATATTTAGATGATTGGTATTATCTATTTATTAAGGTATTAATACAGCCTAAAATTTTTGTAACAAGTTTCCGTTTTGTTCAAATTCCTGTATCACAATTTCGGCCCCGTATTTTCCATGTGCCAGAATTTTCTAGGCGCCGCAATTTCGGTTCCGTATTTTCAGCATCGTATCTTCTGCCGTATTTTCCATGCTGTATTGTCGTGCGCCGTATCTTCGTGGAACAGTGAAAAGGTGTCACATACAATAAATTTTTGGTTTTCCGCAAAATCATTTTAAAATAATTTCACCTTCTTATTTGAACGCACTGTATATGTTTAGGTAATGAATTATAATTATATTGATTTCTCACTCATACAATATATTTTAGTGAAGCGTGGGAGTCNCAGGCGCCGCAATTTCGGTTCCGTATTTTCAGCATCGTATCTTCTGCCGTATTTTCCATGCTGTATTGTCGTGCGCCGTATCTTCGTGGAACGGTGAAAAAGTGTCACATACAATAAATTTTTGGTTTTCCGCAAAATCATTTTAAAATAATTTCACCTTCTTATTTGAACGCACTGTATGTTTAGGTAATGAATTATAATTATATTGATTTCTCACTCATACAATATATTTTAGTGAAGCGTGGGAGTCTAAATCTTCTCCCAATCGAATGTCATTATTTGAACAAAACTGCGCTGAACACTGTGGTGGGCCCACAGGTATAGTCTTGTCTGATCCTACCGGAAGATTTTTTATTGTGGGGCAAAAATTTTAATCCTACTTTTGTGTTGTTGAGTCAGCTGGGCTCTCTACGCTCATACATGTCCAATAATCGGGTTTTTTTTCTGATTTCGCTTCCGCTTCCACGCTGTCGTTTCTTTTGAGTTCCGTTCTCATTTGTTTTTTACTCCTAGGCTCCCAAAACCTTTTTTTCGGACTCTGTTTTAACTCTAGCTCCCAAAAACTTTTGTCTGTGATTGCTTGAGGGTCTGAAGGTTATGTTTTGGGTTCGCTCTCGCTCAGACTATGAAAATATTTATTGGGTTACCAAGTTAATCTTTTGTTGCACACCGTTCCAACTCTGGGAGCTTAGTCACGGGTTCTGTTAAGCGCCTAGCATCGCAACTTCTCTCGCAAAGTTAGGTACTTGCGAGACTCCTTAGTCATACCTTCTCGCATATCTACTCTCTGGTAAGAGTTGCGATACCGCCAATACTTCAAATTGCAGTTGCTAGAATCGGTAGTCACGGATCCTACTTTCTCGCAAAATACTAGCTTTTTTCCTCGTAACTTTGCGAGTGATGTTGATCACCCGCAACTCCTAATTTGTTCTCGCAAACTCTTGTTGTTAAATTTTGGTTTACATAACTTATAGTTTTATGGCTTTAATTGAAACAATTAAATAATTTTAGTTGAGCATTTTGAAAAAAAAAAAATTTTTTTTTGGAAAACAGTCTTAAGATTTGTGGATAACTGCTATAATCCAAAAAAAAAAAAATTAAAAAAAAATTTTTTTTTTGAAAAATAATTTTTTTCTTAGAAAAAATGTACTTCAATAAATTATAGAATTTAATTTTACTCAAGTTAGTTATTTTTTTAACAAAAGATTCAAATTTTGGCGCGGTTTACTTTGCGATTCCTAGCAAATTCTACCGAGATGCTAGGAATATTGCTACCCCATCCACGACTACCGATTTGCGAGATCCTCGCAAGTATGTTTGCGAGAATCTCGCAAGTAGAGTCGAGTTGCGAGAAATCCATGACTAAGCTCCCTGGTCTTCAAAAAATATTTTGTGAGGCTCAACTGAAACTCTGCGTCCATAAAGGTTAATCTGCTACCGATGACTGCATAAGTAGTTCCCGTTTTTTTGAATATTTTTTTTTCACTCCCGCCTTCATTGTCTCGAATATTTTATTTGCTGGTACTGTAAAAACGCAATTAGTTGCACCACGCTACTGATCAAATTCAATGTTTGTATAATTATAAGCAAATGTTTTCATGGAGGTTTTGGGTAAGTGATACGTCAATCGATCTGAAACCTTGCTTCCATTAAGAATATGGTTTCTGTTGTTGACACTCAAATCAGAATTTTCGAAAATTCTACAAATCACACTGGAATTTAGATTTAATAGAATTTTCGAAAATTCTGATTTGATTTTCAACAACAGAAACCATATTCTTAATGGAAGCAAGGTTTCGGATCGATTGACGTATCACTTACCCAAAACCTCCAGGAATACATTTGCTTATAATTATACAAACATTGAATTTGAACAGTAGCGTGGTGCAACTAATTGCGTTTTTACGGTACCAGCAAATAAAATATTCGAGGCAAGGAAGGCGGGAGTGAAAAAAAATATATTCAAAAAACGGGAACTACTTATGCAGTCATCGGTAGTTCTGTTTTCGCTCATCTTATTTATTTATTCAAGGAATTTGAAATATCTTATTTACTTGATTTTCTATTGATGATAAAGTTTCTGCGAATATATTAGTAATATCTTCAAAAACTTTTAGATTAAAAAAATTTTTTTTTTTGCTAAGGGTAGGAATGGTTTAACTTGTTTTTTTAATAAATTGTTAATTTGTTCATAATTTTCTAAAAAATTTTTGGTCTCCTTCAAGTTCAACTTTAAAGTAGTCATTTTTTACAATTTCCTTAGTTACAATCTGCATGATCGATCAGCTTAGACATAATTTAGTTTTATGCAGATTTCTGATGCATTCGTCGACCAACTTGAATTGTTAACATAATCTAGTCTGCGCAAGGCTGTGTAAATTTTGTTGTTATCAAAATTTCAAATTCCCTGAATAAATAAGTAAGATGAGCGAAAACGGAGCTAGGAGATCAACCTTTATGGAGGCAGGGCTAGAGTTGAGGCGTGTAAAACATTTTTTGACGACCAGACAGGTTTCTGGTTTTTTTGGTTTTTTCTATAAAAACCCAAAAAACCTGGTTTATTGGTTTAAACCGGGTTTATTTGGTTTAAACCATGGTTTTTATTAAAATTATTTTTTTAATTTTTCTAAATTTTATTTTGGTCAAATCAAATTTTATAACAACCCAAAAATATATAAATTTTTATTTAATATAATAAAAAGCATTCGACTTACTCCATCAACTCTTAAGTGACGATTCCACTGAATGATTGCCCTCAACAATCCTTCAGCAAATGTAAGCAATTGATGGAATACGACCGGCAATTATAATTGCTGATGGCAAAGAATTTATTGCTGACTGTTGTTATAATTGCTGTTATAATTGCTGTTAGCAATAAAGAACCAGCAAATCGGTTTTTCTTGCTTAGTTTAGCAATTATTGCAGAAGTTTCAGGTGGGAAGAGAAAAAAGTTTTTAACTTTTTTCAAAAAGTTCTTGTATTACAAGTTTAAAATGGTGTGAATTTCCATGTTATTGCTAGGCAATGGAATTACCTCAGATCAAAGCAATAGTTTTTCAGCAATAATTCATAGATGATATCAATTGCTTTCAGCAATAATTACCGAAGAATTGCTGGGCGCAATCTCAAGTGGAATTGCTATTTTAGGCAAACAGGACCAAAAAATCAATGGGTGTACCAATTATTGTAAAAATTACTTTACCAATAAGAAAATGAATCACTACTAAATAGAAAACGTTGTAAGCTATGATTCAATGCAAATGAGCCTGAACAAAAATTGAGTTAAAGACGCATCAAGTCAAGAAGCAGAAAAGCGTTTAATTTAAAATATTTTATGGAGTTTTTTTGTAATAAAATTTATTTTTTTGACTAAAGTTTCTTCAAAATTATATTACAAAAAAGTTATAATTCGGGATTTATTTGGTTTTTATTATTTGGTTTAAATCAAATTTATTTGGTTTTTAAAAAAAAACAGGTGGTTTAAACCAACTATTGGTTTTTATAAGCCAGCAGTTATAAGGATAATAAAAACCACCACCTTAACTTCTTAGTTCCGACCATTCAATAAACCATGGTTTAAATCAAATGATTAAATCAAAAACACCCTGCGACCAGAGTTGGTACGATGCTCAACAAANTTAAAAAAAAAAACAGGTGGTTTAAACCAACTATTGGTTTTTATAAGCCGGCAGTTATAAGGATAATAAAAACCACCACCTTAACTTCTTAGTTCCGACCATTAAATAAACCATGGTTTAAATCAAATGATTAAATCAAAAACACCCTGCGACCAGAGTTGGTACGATGCTCAACAAAAAATCAAATTGGTAATCCAATAAATATTTTCAGCCTGAGTGAGAGCGGAGCCCAAACATATCTTCAGATCCTTAAGCAATCCCAGATAATAGTTTATTGGGAGGTAGAGTTAAAGCGGAGCCCGAAGAAAGGTTTTGGGAGCCTAGGTGTAAAAAACATTGAGAGCGGGACTAAAATGAATAGACAGCGTGGAAGCGGGAGCAAAATAAGAAAAAATTCCGATCATTGGACGTGTATGAGCGTCGAGCGCCCAGCTGACTCAACACAAAAGTAGGAGAAAATTTTTGCCCCATGAAAAAAAGCCTTCCGGTATAAAATTTATATCAAGTGAAATATATTATGTAAGTTAGTGTTGCCCCGACGCGGCTAAAATTCGAATTGGTCGATGCGCCGATGCAGCAGACTATTGAATCGGCCGCCGCCGATGCATCGGCTGATTTTTTCTACTCAAAAAGCTGTTTTTTAATTGATTTTGGTTGATATTATGGCAATTTTAAGCAAACTTTGCAATAAATTAAATTTTTTTTGAATCGGCCAACTGGCCGATTCAACTTTTATGTCGATGCCGATACCACGCCGATGCGACTAGATGATCACATCGGCCGGTTCGATGCATCGGGGCAGCAGTTGATATTAAGGCAAATTTTAAGCAAACTTTACAATAAATTAGATTTTCTTTTTTTGAATCGGTAACTGCATCGGCCAAGTGGCCGATTCAATTTTTATGTCGATGCAGATGCCACGCCGATGCTACTAAACGATCGCATCGGTGGCCGATTCATCTGCCGGGCCGATGTATAGGAGTAACACTAATATAAGTGGTCCTATTTTATAGAAACCCATTGTCAAACATTTCAACTTACGTTTCAAATTGAAATCTCAAATTCTGCGTAGAGATTTACTGGAACGGGCGAATGATGCTGCAAAACATAATTTGAAAAAGATACCTGCTCCAACTATACCTCTCCGAACACGAGGAATGCCTAGGAAGATGACGGACACAAGTATACAGTTCAACTTTTACGTAATGGGAGTGAGGAACTACACGATTAGATTTTTTTTTTTGATTTCAGCTCCATTGAAAGGAATCCCAAGCTTACCGTCGTCGACGAATAGAGTCCCTGGTACTCCAGTTCCAATTAATAGTTCTCGTAATTTAGCACGAACAGGTCCTGAGAAAAAGGGTGGAATCAAAATGCTGGACATTACTGAACAACCGCTGGGATTTGGACAGAACAAACGACGGCGTAAGGCAGCCGGTAAGAGATTTCATATTTCAACTCTATTCTCTGCAGAGTTAGCCCTTAATTATGTCTGGACAATTCAAGATACGGATGATTTTGGACGGAAAGGAAGTCAGGGAGAGGATGGATTTAGTGGAGATGCTCCGGACTATGCTGCTGGTTTGCCGTCGTCTGTGAGAGTCCCAACTCCTCCGCCTTCCACGCCTCTCATGATCCCATCCACCCCAGTTGCCTATCAATCTCCTCCTACTCCACAGGCTCTTGTATCCCCTCCAACTCCTATAACTCCTCTTTCTTACACAAGACAGACGACAGTGCCAATAGACGGTCCACCGCCGACACCCAATCCAAGAATTATTACCAAGCGGGAAGAGCCCGAACTTCCACCGATAATTACGAAAAATCAACCTGTCATTAGAGAAACTAAAAAGGTACTTTCCCTTTTCAAATTTTCTCCATATGATCTCAATGAAATATATATTGTACTCAACTTCAGACTCTCAATACGCCTCCACAGAACACGATGCAGCCCGGTCCACCAATTGCCATGACAAAAACTGTCATACTACAGGTTCCAAATCATCAACCTCAGAATTATGTTACGCTTTCCGTAAGTAAGGTTCCGAATGTCTTAAAAACCCTTACGTAAGTAGAAAATTGATATTGTGAGAGGATACAAAACTTAAGGTTGTGCCCCTAATTGTTTCCAAAGGGCATATAAATAAATAAATGCCTTAATGCCTTACCAGCATTAGGAATGGAGTCTTTCGTGATAGCCTCTGACTCTTTGCTCCGTCTGTATTTAGGTTTATCAGTAATTTTAAGTCAAATTAATGATTTGGGGTATATTTACTTATAACCACAGAAAGAACTAATGGAAAAGGCACAAGCTATCTTTGTGACAGCGAATCGAGCCACACGACCAGAAAAAGAACATATATTGAAATTTATGGCCGGAACTAGAGGTGCGTTATTTTTAAGAAAATTTTTTTTTTCGTAGAGCACGTAGATTAGAGCTTGTAGAATTAGAGTAGAATTTAGATACGAATTTCGTTTAATATTCCATGAGTTATACAGAGAATCCATGCCCTGAGCTTGGGAACATTGTTACTATCAAATTGAGTGAGCGCGATGAGCTCCATCAACACAGAGACGGCACAGTCGTGCCAGCGCTTGTGGAAACTCATTTCCAAATGAATTACAACACAGGAGAATGGAAAGTCATAACAAAACCACCTAAACTCCTTCAATGAAGAATTGAAATACGGGTAACTTCATCGTATCGCAGGCCACATTAGATTATCTTGCTCTTCATATCTCGATATTAGACATTATTTTTAGTCAATGACTCAATCCAATCATGCCCGGACATTTGTTCCGTTTTATTTGTGCGAAAAATCATGGCAATTTTTTTCTTCTTCCAAATATAAGTTAGTCAACTCATAGTGATAATTTCTGTAATGAAACTAGACTTTACCTCGATTTTATCTTTGCGCAATAAAATTCTCTATTCTTCGCAATTTGATTCCGAAGTTAATACTTTATTTAACAAACTTTCGATTTAATTATTGAGAAAAAGAAGAATGAAGGGATCTGTTCTTCACTTAATGTGTACGACTTGTTTTGAGTTTATTGGCTGTTTGAAATGTTCTTGAATGTGGAATTTATTGTTAAATTTTCTTGCTTTAATTATTCATTTAGCTACACCTACAATTGCTGGTCTAATTACTCGGTCGTGGAGCTTATAACCCAGTTTCGTGACAAAGATTACAGTCCCTGACTCTTTTCCTTCTTCGACCTGAAATTGATGAAGTTTTGTTTGATTAAAAACCAATTACGCTACAATTGCATGCAGTGAAATTTTTTCAAGTGAAAGGCTCATAATTGAATACAGTAAAAATAACCGACTAATCTACCTACGTAAAGTGTACAGAATAGATTGACCTTGGAAAACTGACTCAGAATTTGCGTCTTCTCGTCATTACGAACGAGGTACTAAGTTATTACAGCATGAACCAACTTAATCCGGGCCTTCTTTCTTNAAGGCTCATAATTGAATACAGTAAAAATAACCGACTAATCTACCTACGTAAAGTGTACAGAATAGATTGACCTTGGAAAACTGACTCAGAATTTGCGTCTTCTCGTCATTACGAACGAGGTACTAAGTTATTACAGCATGAACCAACTTAATCCGGGCCTTCTTTCTTCGTCTTTCACCAAAAACGGCTTGGGGCAGGCGATAGAGAATAGTAAATGATGGAAGTGAAGTTAATTTTATTGTAATCACTATAAAATATCTGTTCCGATGCAAAGCAATGGAGCAAAGCAGAGAGACAGAGAGAGGAGGGGTCGGCAGGTTCTCTGTTGAGTCAGGTGGAATAGATGCCAAGGGATCGTACCCCATTCCTCTAGTTCCTCATTCTCTCAACTACCCATCTTTCAGCATTACAGAATCGCCTTTCTTTAAATTAATTTATTTTTCCAGAGGAATGTTTTCTCAAACACACGCTAACTTCATTCCTTACAACTTTTCTATTTCGCGTTCTTTATTTGCTTTTTCTTTTGGTGAAAGCGACTTTATACTGCCCGGATTAACTTGGTTTATGCTGTACTACTTACTTACACTTTCTTTAGTTAGATTTCTTATTTCTTTACTTTCAATTTAGAATTTCGTAAAAGTTTAGCAAAAGATTCCGAGTGATTTCGAGGTTGGTTGGTCTATTCTATGCATTATACTTCAGTAGGAGTAGGTTATTTTGACTCTGGATCATAATTAATTATGGCAAGATATCCAGATTCTAAAACTCCTATTATGAGCAAGAATTTGGAGTTTTTCGTTTTCAAAAATTTTATAGCATGACATGGATGAGTAATTATTATACCTTTTGCATAACTGCCTCATGTTCGTTTGGATTAAACTTTACATTGATTGGATTGAGNATGAGTAATTATTATACCTTTTGCATAACTGCCTCATGTTCGTTTGGATTAAACTTTACATTGATTGGATTGAGTTGTGTAAGTCCATGTGCTTTAAAAACTTGTAATAGTCGTGCTTCTGTCATAGTTAAACCATCATACAATTCTTTCAACGGTTTGTTCTCTGAAAGTTGCTGTTTTGCAACACTGTCAATCGCTAGTCGAAGGATGTCTTCAATCTGATTCACAGTAACCGTAATTATAAATTATCTTACCAATATAATTGTATTTATACGTCTGACTGAACCAATAAACTGCTTACATCTGTGAGATCTTTGCAAAAATTTTGAATAGCAAATAGTTTCTGATCTTGAATTTGTTTCATTAACCTTGTACGCAGATTTTCCGAATCCGCCAATGACCTCTTATACTTGTCCTAGAAAAGGACAAAAACAGTTGCAAAAACTAATTATAAGTCCCTACTACGTTGCTATCTTAAAAAAGGTAGGAGTAAAAGCATCGTCCGCTGTTTGTATCAACCCATTGTTTTAGTATTAAAAATTTATGTTAGGTTGTTAGGTTAGGTTGATTTGTTAGAAAGCAATGGGCTGATACAATCAGCCGATGGTACTTTACTTCGACCATTAAAAGAAGATCCCATCAATACTCAACTAACCTCTAGCTCTCTGTATTTTGACCTTTCATTCTCTGTCTCAGTATTAGCTTTGGCTAGCTCGTCGTTCAATTGTTCAATAGTAGTTGTTGGTGGAGCAGTATTTGAGGTTGATGTAGAAGCCGTAGTCATCCACCTAACAGTTTAAAAAGATAAGTTAGCCATTATTGGTCGGTTTGGCGGTTGGCTTAGATACTTCAACAGTGATACCGGAACTTACCTAGTGACCGAAGGTACTAAGGTTCTCCCAAAAATTCGACGACAAACAAGTGACATTTTTGTTGTTACTGTACAACTATGAATTGAGTAATCGTTGAATAATAATTATTNTCGACGACAAACAAGTGACATTTTTGTTGTTACTGTACAACTATGAATTGAGTAATCGTTGAATAATAATTATTAACAAATTAAAATTGATGTTTGAGAGAGAGAGAATTCAGAATTTAATTTATTGAGTTTAAACATTAAATAATTTCGGATTTAAAAGTACACGTGGGTTTACTTGGGATGATGAGAGAAAACTAAAAGATTAACTCATCCACAGAAATGTGAACCTCATCACATATTTGGGCAAATGGGGACAACTTAAGTTAGAAGNTGACAAATTAAAATTGATGTTTGAGAGAGAGAATTCAGAATTTAATTTATTGAGTTTAAACATTAAATAATAAAACACGTGGGTTTACTTGGGATGATGAGAGAAAACAAAAAGATTAACTCATCCACAGAAATGTGAACCTCATCACATATTTGGGCAAATGGGGACAACTTAAGTTAGAAGTTGGAGTAAGGCACCAGATGTCAATGCTTTCTGTACACACAACGTCCGAAATCGGATTTTGATGGCGAATGCTGCCAAAGTGCTATAGCCTGTGATAATATAGACATCATCTCACCAAACACTCCACCAGTTTTGAGAAAACGGTTGGCAACATAGGTTAGAGATGAAAGATATGACTCAACTTTGGACTTGTTCTTTTCTAATAAATGGTTTACCTATTAATAAAAACCCCATCTTGATTCTTCAAGTTGTTTTTGAGATGGAGCANAAACAACGTCCGAAATCGGATTTTGGTGGCGAATGCTGCCAAAGTGCTATAGCCTGTGATAATATAGACATCATCTCACCAATCACTCCACCAGTTTTGAGAAAACGGTTGGCAACATAGGTTAGAGATGAAAGATATGACTCAACTTTGGACTTGTTCTTTTCTAATAAATGGTTTACCTATTAATAAAAACCCCATCTTGATTCTTCAAGTTGTTTTTGAGATGGAGCACCAGATGGACGGACAAACAGACAAAATAGGTTTATAATATGTTTGCAAACAAATAATAAATCAGCTTAAAAGTATATCACTAGATAATATACAGTATGTTCCACATTAAAGTCTACTATGCTTTCTTCGTCTTTTTCCAAAAATTACCAAGGTGACTTAATGCGCGCGTTGAATCAAAAGGTGGAATGAACTTAGCCAACATGCATCAAATCGACAACAGTTTAGAAGTTGAGAGAGTGGATTGGGCATTCAGTATTTATTTTAATTAATCACTATGTCAAAATTTAATTGATTGATTTATAGTGATAAGTGAATTGACCAGGAGTTGGATTATCCTCAAAACTTAATAAGATCTTAAAAAATAACTCACCAAAGGTTCATTTTTATAAGTTTCTGACACTGAATTTAATTTATTTTGGACTCTAAAGATTAGGTTATTAATGTAATTTTTTTTATTCAGAAATCACCAATTCAGATTACATGGACGTGATGGACTATCACTGTCCTTGGGTAACAATAAAATTTGTAAAAATCTGAATTGAAATGCACGTAACTCAGCACTAATTTTTAAAACTCTTGTACTCTTATGTAAACGTATTCTTACCCAAGTGATACTTACAGTGATACATAAAATACAGTGTTGAGTTCTGTAAATCTTTTTTAGGTTTAAAAAAAAAAGGTTAGAAAAAACTAACTAACTCTTTGACGTAATTCGGAATCATTTTATTTCTCGTTTGTGGAAGATTCTGTAACAAACTAAAACTAATAACATAACTAAAATCAAGGGATCCTATTGCCCGTCTCTGCACTGAATTTACACTACTCGAANAATCAAGGGATCCTATTGCCCGTCTCTGCACTGAATTTACACTACTCGAAATTGGTATCGTCAAGTCAAATTCTGTCTTCCACTTTTCTCATCTCAAATTCAAATTTTGGATGATGAAATATTTTCCCGCGACAAAAGAATTTTCTTGTCTCATATTCTCTAACTTATTTTTTTTTTACGATATTGAGTAATAATTGCCCAAAACCCCGTGACCTCATGAATTATTTATCACTACGAATTGGTAAAGCCAAATAATTTGAACTTCTGTTATATAAAAGCTAACTTGTAATTTTCAAACAACAATGGAGGACTATTCAATTAAATGGAGAATGGAAGGTCATATGTGACTCAATTCTTAAACTNATTTTCAAACAACAATGGAGGACTATTCAATTAAATGGAGAATGGAAGGTCATATGTGACTCAATTCTTAAACTTAATTAACTTTCCCAATTGAATGATTTATCATCATCATCATGGAAGAGTAATTGGTAAGTTATTTTTCAAAAAAAAAAAATTAAATCTCAAAAATATTGAACANATTTTCAAACAACAATGGAGGACTATTCAATTAAATGGAGAATGGAAGGTCATATGTGACTCAATTCTTAAACTCAATTAACTTTCCCAATTGAATGATTTATCATCATCATGGAAGAGTAATTGGTAAGTTATTTTTCAAAAAAAAAAAATTAAATCTCAAAAATATTGAACAGTTTTCTGAAATTTTTTTAATAAGTTAGCCATCGCGATTAGTTAAATAAGAAATGAAAAGTGAAAGTGTTGTTAAAAGGTGTGAAACTAATAAGTGTTGTTAAAAAAAAAACCTTATTATGAAGAGAATAAGTGAAAAGATAATTTATATAAGAAAAAAAAATATGGTAAAAGTTATCAAACCCAATGTCTCTTGTGAATTAATTTTTAACAAAACAATTCTCCAAAAGGAGTGTTAAAATGAGTCGATCGACAAGATAATGGGGCGCTGTTTTTGGTTTTTTCGATTTTACTTCAAGTAAAAGTAAGGTGATCCTCCAACTTGATTTTTTTTTATACAATTTGAGTCCTTGCTAATTTTTTTTTTCTTTTTTGCTAATTGAATGAGGAAATTGTGAATTCTGAATGACATGGGATTGCATAATCTCAAAAGAAGTCTTGGTAAGTCAAAGAATTAACAAGAAATTCCAAAAATCAAGTAAAAAAAAAAAAAAAAAAAAAAAAGGAACCCGATTTCCGCAAACTGCTCTAAAACAACTGTACAATGGATAGTTTTCGTACTCATTTCTCATCAAATTGAACCCGGTTCTGCAACTTTTTCTTCCTTGTAAGTATTTTGACTTCACCCTCTCGAGATGATCTTCTAGTAAAAAAAAAAAGGAAATTTTGACCTATTAAACCTTATATTTTATTACCTAGGAGTCAACTCAGAAATTTCTATAGAGAAGTACTACTACAAGACATGGCGGTTTTTTCTTTTTTTTTTTTGATTTATTCCCCCAAAACAAAGGAAAAGGCCCCAATTCTTTGACCTCGTACCGTAATAATGAGATGAATAATTAGATGGTAATATAAGATATAATTTACATTCAATGTGTTAAAATCCACATAAGAGTCCATAGTATAGTACGTAGTCTAGGAGATATATCCGTCTCTTTTAGTTTCTATCTATCATAAGTTTTATAAGTCTAAAATGATTTTTTTTTTCTCTTAAGGTCAATCAAGGTCAAGGATATGAAAATAATTTTTTAATTCATTTCATAATTACTAATTGAGCAAAACTAAAGAAGACATGATGGAGATTTTCAATTACATTACATCTCTCAATATGAGTCAGTTAGGAGTAGGACTTTGAAAAGTGGGTACTTGGGACAAGTTGATGAAATGGATTCACTTTAGTCTCATACCTTCTTCATCCCGTATGTCATAATGTCAAAAAAATATTGAAAATGATTTACCTAAATGAGAAAATAGGTTTGAAGGAGTTTGGTGAGTTGATGATAAGTAAATTTAGTTGATAACATTGTTGTGATTGTAATTCTTTTGAATCCGTAAAAACTAACTGCGACTCGACATTCCCCCTTATGCTGACCATCCTACTTCAACTTTCCGCCCATTGCAAAAACCCTTTTGGACCCAAGACTGGTTTTCCTAACTGTTAAATTCCCAAAAATTATTTAAAAGCAATTTTCAATATCCTGTTCTGCATTAGTTGGTCACTGACTTTCTTCTATTGTGCTTCAAGTCCCAACCTCACTCTCTGTCAACTACCTTCATTCAAATCTTTCTTAGAGTATTTTCGTTTTTTTTTATTTTTTTTTTTTGTTGGATTTTTGGAATAAGAAACAATCTGTATCAAACATCTCAATATTCACCTACAACTTCTGTTATTTTTCAACATGAAATCAGTGAAACTAAAATCAGTTTATTCGGATTTTGTCCCGTGGGAGCGGAGAATGGGGAATTTTGCCCGATTTTGTGTGCAACCCCTCCCCCCTCCCCCGTCACCAAATCCGAATTTCATCGAAAAAAAATATATATTCCTTGGATTTTCCAACGACAGAATGGTGGTGGTGTAGTTGGTTGAATTATAATTTTCTTATTTATATTTATTTGACCTGTATTTTTGGAATTTTTTTTTTATCCAATAAACTAAAAATCTGTTTAATAAGACTGCGTATGATTGATTTCAATGGTATTATTTCATTAATCATTGATCATATTGATAGGAAATATTCGATTTCTTAAAATCAATTTTTTTTTATAACAAAGATTCATTAAATCCCATATAAGTCTGTGCAATCATTATTCTTTCAATTCATAGGAAATGTAACTATATTTGGAACAAAAAAAAAATTTATTGAAACTAAAAATCTTGTGTACAGATTACAGATGAACTCCTACTCCGAGAGTTACTATACCTAGTAACTAGAAAATTGAGTTTTTTTTTTTACCAAATATTTATGTTCGTAAAAGAAACTAGGAATTCATTTTGTTGAAGCTACCAATCAGAATCACCGTTGATAGATAGTTTCACACATTTTTTTTTTTAAATTTATTTATGAACTTATGCAAAAATTATGTATGGTTTTTATATGTCCTAAACTTAAAAATCTCACTTGAAGACAGATTCATTAGCATAACCTTCTCACAAGTTACCCACCAAAACATTTTAATTCATCTTCTACAATATTTTATAAAAAATATTTATTTTAAGTTATAAAAATTTCTAAAAAATATTTATTTTAAATTATAAAAATTTCAAAAAAATTTTTTTTTTCCATTCTGTTAGTTAAAAATTTCAAAAAATAATGTATTTCATTGAATATAACACCATGAGTCCAAATTCTATTCTTAACATAATCTCAAATACAAATTACATATTTATAATTTATAAAAGTTATATATAATATAAGTATAAACACAACTTTTCTAAACAAAAAAAAAAAAAAAACATTGACGTAATCGTACTACTAACCCATTGTGGATTTAATACCATCAAAGTTCAAGAGTCAAATCAAATGTGTACCAATAAAACATAATATCCATATCCAATAAATATAACTTTATTTGATTTAGCTCATATGTCAATATTTAATTAATTTTACTAAAAGTAAAAATTTTTCAACAGTTTTAAACATTGTCAATTTAGTATCAAACTATAAAAAATAAACCTTACCACCACCACCACCAAAACAATAATTAAACAAAGCAGCTTATTTATTATTTTATTATGAAACAAATGATGAATTTGCAAAAAAAAAAAAAAAAAAAAAAAAAAAAAAAAAAAAAAAAAAAATTTTTTTTTNGCTGAATAAGTCTGGTAACCACTTAGAATGATTTTCAAATGAAATTGTTTAAACCCTGATGATCCCTAGTTCCCAACTCACAGTGCATTGCTCAGCTAATAATTTTTCAGTTAATTACAAATACAAATTCTTAGTAACACGTACATTATTTTTAATACGTTCAAAAATCTGTTGGGTATTATATGTAGTATACTCAAAATCCATTAAAATTTGGTAAAAACTCATAGTAACCGTTAACACCCACCTTATATTCCCACAAAAACAAATTGTCTAAATGATATCAAGAGATGTTCAAAATGAATAGTTTCATAGTTAAAGATTCTACTTAACAAATATACATTACATTAGTTTAAAATTCTCTAAAAACTCAATTAGTAATTATAAAATTAATAAAGAGTTACTCAAATAGAGAAAAAGTGTGATCAAAAATTTTAAATAATGATACAGAATCAACATAATAGTACTACAGTGGTTTTAGCTTAATGTCACCCCCGAGGGAGCCAAAAAATTGGTTGACAGTAGGCGGAGTTGACACTAGCCGATAATGTCAACTGACTGATAATTCAAAGATTAGGTGACATAAACCGAAGTTCCTGGTTTTGGACGCGCATTTTATGATACGATACCTTTTTCGATTTATTTTACAGTTTTTGAGATTATTACCTAAACTTGGAATACTCTAAAAGCAAATTACTTCTTAAAGTAATCAGCAAGCTTTTTTGAAATATGCCAGATAAATGGCTTTGAGATATTATCTTGTCAGAAACACCCAAACTATCAGTACTTGTTTGCAAAGTTCTTCACTTCCAATGTTGCTTATCATTAAAACTTTAAGTTTCTCAATCCTAACTATGTGCCCATCTAAAGTTGGCATACTCGCGGTTGGAATAAACCCGCGACTGGGGGTGAGTCTTTAAAAAAATAAACATTCACGATCGAGGATTTCATAGTAAGAATACAACAAATAGGTTAATGAAACAGTTCCCCCAAGGGTTTCTGATCGCCCACACCATTTAAACAAAAATGAGTTATATTCTGGGCCTGAGAACCGAAAGTTTCCATTAAAGTGTGGTTATGTGCCATACATTCTCTTCAAATGGGATGACAATAGCCGGAGGTTGACAATAAAAGGTGTGACAATAGACAGAGTATTTAGTACATGAGAGCATGGAGTTTAGCCAGGGAAAAGCCAACAGGGTGACCATAAGTGAAGTGTGACATAAAGTGGTAGTGACATTAAACTAAAACCACTGTAGTATTACATAAGTATCAAATGAGCTTAAAAATTACATACAGACATATAAATTGTATAAACTCCTCTTAAATTAGACTATTCGTGGTTTAGTATACCAGATATTTATGGAGTAAAAAAAGACTTACTCCAAAGTTTCCTCTCTACCATAATTCTGTCCATTGTTTTGAATCCCTCTCTTTATCTCCATAGTTATAATTTAAGTTAATCTTAAAACTATTAATAAATTAATGAAATAATATTTTATTCTTTGTTAAGTTATTTAGTGATGAGATGGTAATAGAGAGATGACAGATGGGAGGATTGGAATAAAGATTTAAAGTTTACATGAATTGAGAAGAACGATTAAAAATCAATTTTACCCGCCTCCATTCAAACTCCTTTTCTTATCATTTTAACAATAATCCCTTCTCATACATACGAAATCATTCACTCATTTCATATCATTTTTATATTAAATTCAAAATTACCTCAAAATATCTACTTTAAGTACCATAAACTACCAGAAGAGATTTTACTTATTATTTACTCAAATTTATTTTCTACTGGAATAGGTACGGAAGTTTCTAGTTAAAATATTTTTAGACTAAGGTTATTAGGTTTGAATCTATTAAGACTATTTATGATTTTACTATTAAACCCTAAGAACTCTAAGAACCTACGTATCTGAAGTAATAGGTTAGGTTTTAATAAGTAAGGTTTTTTTTACCTAATTTCTCAATTCTAATTTGATAGGTTTTGAATTACGCCCGATTTATACTTAATGTCATTCGTCCTTCATTCGAATGAAATCCAGTATGATTGATAAATTTTGGAACAAATTTTACAAAAATCTTAATTGTCAAGGTAAATTAGATTTGAAAATTTGTTACAAAATTCATGAATCATACTGCATTTCATTCGAATGAAGGACGAATGACATTAAGTATAAATCGAGCGTTAGTGACCTTTGTAATTCTCTCCTCATTGTTACTTTACTAAGGTAAAAAAAAAAATAAACTAGAAGTAAAATTATAAAAAATATAAGAATATAATCTAATCAGGTTTATCTGAGAATATGGACATGAGAAGAGAAAGGATTATGATATGATATAATATGTCGTAGTGCTTTCACTTTTATTCAACAACAATAGACTCTCGTTGACAATCTTCTCTGAGGTAACTCAATGATGAGTTCAAATGGAATCATACCTTAGTTTAGAAACTAATAATTCATTCTACAGACTTTAGAAACACATTTTTAGATTTTTTTTTTTTTTTTTTTTACTTTTTTTTTTATTTTTTTTTTTTTTTTTTTTTTTTTTTTTTTTTTTTTTTTTTTTTTTTTTTTCTTTTTTTTTTTTCTGGCTTATATCCAAATGCTTCAAATGGAAAGACAAATTGTGGAAAAAAGTTGTGTTTAAAAAAAATCTGGACAAAATTATCCGCACTTAGTAGTAAAATATTGTTGAGCTATGCAGAGAAGGAAATGTTTGAAATTAGTACGGAAGTTGAGAGTTTTACAAGTACTGGGAGTATTTAAAAAAAAAAATATTGTTTGTAAGATCTACAGGGTGTTATTGGAGTGAGTGTGTTGTGTAAAAAATATTGTTGCGTCTACTACTAAAACCTCTCACCACTTGAACATTAGGTAACCTCGTAGAAAATAATATTCAATACTAAATTTAGTATTGTTCAGTCTGTTTCAATCGGTAGGATTCAAGAGTTGTGAGGATACTGGCTCCAATAGACTTTATATCCACTTTGGTAATAATAATATTATTATTGTTTTTACTTTCGTCATTAAACTTTTACTTAACACCAAGTTCAAGACGTTTTTTATTTTATTTTATTTTATTTACTAATTTAAAAACTAATACACAGAACAAAAAAAAAACTAACTAACGAAAGTGATGAGTCTTACTTCCTGACAACCTATTATTCTCAAGAAATAATCATGTATGAATTTTACAAAAATACTACTCATTTGGAAAGAAAACTGAAATAAAAAAGGTAAATTTTATTAATTAATTTGAAATAGAATTTTTTACATTTATCACTTTCTCTAATTCTTTTCAATAACAAAAATATCATTTAAGTGTCATAGGTTCTAAAAATTGTTTACCGTAATTAACTGTAAATTACTAATGTAATAACAAATACACCCATTGTGTCTTTAGTAGTTATATGATCCTATTTTTTTAGGATTTAAAACACAATAATTTAAGACAAGTTTACTCAAAAATTTTATATTAAATGTTTGACTTTATTATCAGATTAATAAAAATTAAACCTCATAAGAACCTAACAAGAACCTAAATTATAAAAACCTTGATATTATTCTTGGGAGTATAAGAAATTAGCACAGTTACTCACGCGGTTGTTTCCCATCACCTTTCAATAATAAGGAATTACTCTTTTTAATTATTGTTGAAACAATTTCAATAGAAAAATAACAATAATTATTCACATTCAGACTATTTACTATAGTATAATGAATACTCAACTGATCGATTCTGATTGGTTGATTAATTAGAAAGGACCTTAATTTTTTCCTTTGTTTTAAAATAATAATAAATAAGCATTTTTTATTTTTCATTTTATAAAATGTTATTATTGATAAAAATAAATTAAGTACAGGGTGTTTAATCTTTTTATTTGAACCCTCTTTCTCCAATTTCATCCTAGCTCCTCCCACCCCATGCTGCTCCCAGCAAAAGAGTGTCAAAAAATGACGTCATGCTTTCTACGGTGCAAAAAAATGTTAAACACCCTGTATATGCTAACAATGTGTAAATTCGTTCTCTTTGAATTTGAAATAAATCTATTGTAGTAAACCTCGGATAAGACGAACTTTGAAGGATCGGAATATATGGTTCGTGGAAGCCGAGGTTCGGATTAACAGAGTTAAAATTAACCTCATATGTTTATCGATCTAGTGAGAAAAAGCGTTCGTCTTAATTGAGGTTCTCGGCTTAACCGAAGTTTGGTTTAAGTGAGGTTTAGTTTAATCCAGGGTTCGAAAAATTCCGTATTTTTTTCAAATTAATTCGAAATTATTCGAATTATTCGAATTATTTGAATTATTCACGAATTCTTCGAATTATTCACAAATCTTTTCGAATAATTCGAATAATTCAACATAAGGACTTAAAACAACCTTTTTTGATTTCAATATTTTTAACTTGGGTGACAAAATATCGTTTCAGTTCTTTGCAATATTTATCGTTTTGTTGAATTCCATCCTGAATCTATTTCCAATTTTTTAAAACTCCACTAATTTTGAAAGTTTACTGAGAATTTTATGGGAAAACATTAGATTAAATTGTAATATTATAATGTTAATAAGGATAGTACGCTTCCGTCGTAGACGTTAAGAATACTTTAAGTATACAAAATAGGAAAAAGCCACCAAAATAAAGAAGTTGAAGTTAAAACAAAAAAAAAATAAATAAATATTATTTCAATTGTTTATAATTTGCCAATAAAAATTTTAAAATTCATTGAATTCTTCATTCTCTGAATTATTCGTTAGGTGAATCCTGATTTAATCACAATATTAATATGTAAAATGATAGTGTATACAGTTTAATAAATCACAACAAACAAACAACCAAATTGTTTGTAGCAATTTAATCTTATGGTTCTTATCTTAATATTGCAAGAGAAAAATAGGACAGAGGAACCTATATAATTCTATTCGAGTCCTGTGATAATTGATATTTCAATTTACCATTTTTTCTGATTAGATTTTATTAAAATGAAATTTTATTTTTAGATGGAAAAAATCAGAATTCTACAATCAACAAAATGTCTATTGTTTGGATTTTCTATGATTTTTGCATCGCTAATGTTGGGAGTTGCATCAATTCCGTTGATATCAGCCTCAGCCATACTTAATGATACAGTTAACAATACTCAAGGTAATTCACCTAAAAAAAAAATTATTTTTTTTCTAAATAATTTAATGGAAATTTTGCATAAGCTTAGATCCACCTTTGCTAATACCCGGTAGAGAAAAGCAAATCATAGCTCATCGTAGAGAAAATGTTGAGCTTACCTGTCCAATTAGGTGTCATCCACCTTGTATTTTTCATTGGACAAAGGTAACTAACTATAACTTCTGGACTCATTGTCTCTAATCTTTTAAAAATAAAAATAAAAATAAAACCTAACTTGTAAATGTATTGTTTAGCGGAATGAGTCAATTATCCAATGGGATCGATTTTATTACCCTACAGAAAGTAAATTACAATTACAAATCCGAACTTTAGAATCCGAAGACAGTGGGTCATATGAGTGTCTGGGAGTGAATGGGTTTGGGTCAACTTCAACCAAGATCCAATTGATTGTCGAAGGTATTGTCAAAAAATACACAATTTACCATCAAATATTCCTTAAAGTACTGTTCGTATTTAGTTACCAAAAATTTCAATCTATCCATTTTAAGTAAACAATATTTTTCCATTTGGCTATATAATAATATTTTCTTAAACCTAAACTAAAAGTACTTGAAAGTGATTAGGAAATTAGAGATTAGTAAAATTATGTCAAGCCGTTTGAACCCGTCAATCAAAGTTACACTTGACAATGGGACAGCTTGACATAGACAGATCAACTCAAACAATTTTTTCTTTTCTAATAATATATGTTATGTACCCAACTCAAAATTGACACCAAAAGGTTACCCTTGACAATTAATTATGTCAACTTCATACTCTAACTCATGAATTAATTCAGAATTGAGTCAATTACTTTTGAAATTTGAGTAATAATCTACGTAAAAGAAATAAAAAATAATATCTTGAAATATCTTCTTGAAGATTCCAATTTTGAATAATGGTGAAAGCAGTGTTCCCCATCCCCCAGGGGAACTGGGGAAACCTGGGGATCCCGGGGGAGAAGATTTAAAATCCCCTGGGGATTAATGGGGGAATTAAAAGTAGGCAGAAAATTTTAAATTTTTATAAAAAAAAAGGCGGAAAACTTTAAATTTATAAAAAAAAAAACGGAAAACTTTAAATTTTTGTAAAAAAAAAAGGTAAAATAGTGTAATAATTTTATTGAAGAATCCGCGTTTTGTCTAAAGAAATAAAAAGCAAGAATTGAAATGTTATCCAGAGCCAGAAAGATGAGCCATTGACACATGAAAAATTTGTCTACTTTTTTGTGGAAGGTTTGTTTCTGTTGGACTTCACCTACCCTGGTAGATTTCTTTCTTCCTCCTACTTCTGTCATTTTAATTAGTATAAAAGGTATCACTGAAGGTTTAGTAATTAAACAATAAATTACTAATCTGAAAGTATGTTTCAGTCAAAATTGGAGTGCACAATAATAATCAAAACTACTTTAAATTCGAATCAATCCAAAACTAAAAGTATGAATTAAAATCGATTAGACATCAAATTTGAATTTCCGCAACAAATTTGAATTTGGCGCATTATTACTATTTTTAGTCCCCCGGTATCTCCAAAAACCCCATAACCCCCATAATCCCCACAAATCCCCGGAATAATTCCCATAATTCCCCCATAATTCCCCCGGGGGACAAGTGTCAAAAGTGGGGATTTGGAGAACACTGGGTGAAAGTAATTATCGTTACTTTCACTCTCCGTCGTAAAGTCATGGATACAAATGATGAGTATCGATCCTTACTATTCAGTGCGGGTACTGGCTACTGGATAACTCTTCATTTGTTAGTTCTATCAGTATCTTCTCGTTCCTGTCATTACATAATTATTCTAAAACGTCAAAATTCTTATAAATTAATATTTTTCAGGTGAACTTCCAATTGTAAACAATTTAATCAAACGGACGGGTTACAACAATGGAACTATTCCTGAAATCCTTATCAATCTTCTACCAACTGATCAAGTCATTTATATATACAAAGGAGATAGTTTGTCTCTAAAGTGTCAGGCAATTGGTTTTCCATCTCCTTATGTCACTTGGTTCAAGGTTTGTCTTGTTTTAGTTAATTCTTCCAGTAAGACTCCATTTTATTTATGTACCGTAGATCCTTGATATCACTGTATTTTTTTTTCTAAACTACCTCTCCTTATTATTGGTTCCTAAGTAATTGTTTAAAAAAAAATGAAAGGAATAGTCTTATGGTCATATTATGTTTAATTTATTAGACTTTTTATATCTTATCAGTCTCTCTCAAAAAAACATGGATTACTTTCAATCATAACTCCTCAAGATAAATTGTAATTTCTCGTTTACATATGTAGAATAATCTCTATTTGCTTGGACCTAGTGACAATGTCTCTTTCCTCAAGTTGACCAATGTCACTGAAAAGGACAGCGGTTCATACAAATGTGAAGCAGAGAATGAATTTGGCAAGTCATACTATGTCATCAATCTCAAGGTCACTGGTGGTAAGTCTCTTAAGTTAAAAAATTTATATATACTTTAGTTATAAAATATTTATAAAATATTTAAAAAAAAAACCGTGAACCAAATTTTTATTTCCAATTTATAGAAGACAAAAAAAAAATAATAAGAGTAACTTAATTTTATAAAAAAAAAATATACTGTCTTGGTTTGGTTTGATTTTAAGGATAACAACCAACCTTTTGAGTTGATCTTGATACCCTAAGGAAAGAGTCGTGATGAAGAAAACAGAGGGGGGGGGGGGGTTTGTTATTTTTTTTTGCTAAGTAATTTTCTATAAAAACGGAAGTTGGTGGAAATGTAGTAAAAGCTATAGTCAGAGGTTGTTGAGTTATTCATGAAAGTTGGAAACGGGGAAATGAGTAGATGATTCCTAAATTCCAAGATTCTTGATTCCATTGTTTCCCAAGGCTAAAGAATTGTATTTTATTAATGAAGTAGAGGAGGTTGAAGAGATGGAGTGGTTAGGTAAAGTGAGAGTGTCATA
Organism: Holacanthella duospinosa; assembly: GCA_002738285.1. Taxonomy (NCBI): domain Eukaryota; kingdom Metazoa; phylum Arthropoda; class Collembola; order Poduromorpha; family Neanuridae; genus Holacanthella; species Holacanthella duospinosa. Next base: position 1,142,028 of record NIPM01000006.1, on the reverse strand, counting down.
GGAGGGATTGAAGTAAAAGAGAAAGCAGAATTAATAATAAATGTAACCAAAAGTCAAATATGGTCGGAGTCAGTTTTGATAAAGAATGATTTCTTTTTTGAGAGGGGAGTTTGGAAGTAATTGAATCTCTCGAATGGTTTTGAGGTGGATTACACAACTACTACGGAAGTCGAGCTGAGATCCTTAGTTTAACTCCGTCCAACTTGAGTCTTGTCACCGGTGAGAATGGATCCCTCACCTGTGTTGTTCGTTCAGATGCACTCTATACTAAGCCACTCATCCTTTGGTTCAAACGCCTCCAAACTCATTCCCAAAGTGAGGAGAAAGTACTCCTTCACCAAGGAGAACCACTTGAAGTAAGAAAGTCCTCTCACTTTCTCCAACTTTCACTTTTGATGGATCACTAAACATTAGATCTTCTACTCTACTTTTTTTTTTACTTTTTTTTTTTTTTACTTTTACTTTTACTTTTACTTTTACTTTACTCAACTTTCCCCTCTTCGAAGCTAAGTTATTAAACTAATTCCTTTTTTTTTTGTTTTTTTTTTTTTTGTTTGACTTTGTTCTAGGTATTGAATCGAACTTTGATTGTTGATAAATCTCCTAATACTTACTCAACTACATTGGTCTTCACAAATGTTACAAGGAGTAAGGCAGGGACTTATGTCTGTGTTGTTCTCACTGGTCCTACTACTGATGAATTTGAGCAATGGGAAGCAACTCTTGTAGTAGGAATAGGTAAAGTATTTTTTTTTTTTTTTTTTTTTATAATTTATTTATTTTAAAATTAATTTAGAGATTGACTGTATCTAAAGTCTGACTCTATGGTTGGTTTTAGCTATTGAAGAAAAGGAGAGTGTTCGAGATCGAACAGCCAAAGTACAATGGACATTACTTTGGACTTTTGGATTTGTGATGGTAGCTGTTCTAATCATTACTTCTTTCTCTCGATCTCATCATATCTGTCGATGGAAACCAAAACCTCTGTTTCCAGTTTCAAGATTCTCAGAAAAGGCTGAGACAAGTAGGATAATAGGTGGAGTTCGAATTCCATCAAAATCTCCTGGTGAAACCGTGAGTACAATACTTACACATCATAAGGAAATTTTGGAACCATTTATTGAAAATACTTCTTTCATGAATGATGGATTGAAAAAGAATAATGAAATGAGTTCAACATCTCCTGACTCCAGTCTGATTAGAATCCCAATTAAACACTATCTCTACTCACCTATCAAACACCAAGAAAGACGAATTAATTCTTATAATTCAAGTGAATCAAATTCCTTAAGTGATTCAATTTATGAGTCAGGTTCACAATTTGAGCAGACGTATCAAAAAATTGGATACTCATATCCAGTATCTTCAGAAGAAACTTCATCATTTGATTTACAATTTGAGAGAATGCATTATAAAAATATTAATCCTTATATGGAACCACCGTGTACTCCAGTCACAACTTACTCAGTCAATTCTGTGATTTGAAGTCTTAGCTTTTAGTGTTAGTGTTAGTGTTAGTTATAAAATATAAATAGGTATTATAATATATAAACTTAGCAGAGAAACTTATAAAACTTTCTCGTTTCTCTAATCTCAGCAGAGCTTATAAGAAAGTCATAAACTTAAGACTTAAATTAGGTAAATTAATTTTTAAAATATTTGATATCACATTATGTTTCATAGTACCTATTACCATTACCGGAATAAAAACTGAATTCCGAAATTTTTGTTCAAATCTACCAAACTTACTGATCAAAATGAAGGAAAAAGAATGAAAGTTTTTTTTTTTTTTTTTTTTTTTTTTAAAACTTGGCTAATTTATACCTAAAATTGGAAGTGAAAGTGAGTAATGATGGTAGAGAAAAAAAAGTTAGGAGAAATGATGTCGGAAATAGTTATTTTTTTGTGTAGTATAGAGAATGCTACTGTCGCTCTCTAATGATGCTATACAACAATAATGATCTATGAGTCAGGCTCTTTAGAGAGAATTAATACCACCAATGGTCAACTTTTCCCTCTGTTTCAATCAAATAATATAAAAAATTTTTTAGAAATTTTGAGAAATTTTTTTAAAAAATTTTGAGAAAAATTTTTCAAGAAAATTTTCTCAAATTCACTCAATAAGATAGTAAATTCGGAATTATTTATTGATGAATAACATTTATCATATTTATTACTGGTTTCATAAAGCTATCATCAAAATGGCTTCATGTCGCTCTCGCTAACCTTTTAGTAATGTTTCACTCTTTGAGTTTTTACGTTTTGAACAACTTAAATATTTCATCCATCCATTAACGATTAACCTATTCACACTACTTATTTTTTTGTACAAAATTACAAACAACAGGATATAGATATATGTACATGACTCAACACATCCGTTTATTTTCGATACCATTTCCCAAGATTTTTTTTTTTATAAACCTCCTGCTCCTGGTTATATTCCTTGATGAATTTCTATGTCCTATTTGAAAAGGAGCGGAAGTTACACCCACCGCTATGTAAATCTAGAGAAAGCGTCTGTTTTGAATAGACAAAAAAAAAAAAAAAAAAAAAATTTTTTTGTAAGAATAATTTATCCTTTTCACACCTTTCAACTTACTCACTATAACCTGATTTATAGGATGACGATTATGTTATTTGTCTATTCACTCCTATTCCCAAATCCCAAGGGTCATAAACCAAAAAAAAAAAAAAATTTTTTTTATAGAAATTATCTAAACAGTTGGAGTAGATAATTCATTCTATCAAACAATTATAAATTAAACCTTTTAAACAATTATGATGAAAGGGTTACGCTTATAGAACGATTAATTTAAAATTTAAAATTTAAAATTATAAATTAAAAATTAAAAATTAAAACTTAAAATTTTAAACTCGGATTTGATGATGGGTACGTGAGTTCTTTCGATCCCATGAACCTTCACTTCCACCTGAACCAATACACCAATGATCCAAAGTTTGTCGANTATAAATTTAAAATTAAAAATTAAAACTTAAAATTTTAAACTCGGATTTGATGATGGGTACGTGAGTTCTTTCGATCCCATGAACCTTCACTTCCACCTGAACCAATACACCAATGATCCAAAGTTTGTCGATTATTTGGTAAATTTGATGTACATTCAGTAACTCGATGACCTCCACAACCACCACTGTGTCGAGAATCACGAGAATCTGAAGAAGAACCTGTCTGTGTCAGTAAAGGTTGTGTCAAAAGTCCTTAAAAAAAAAATAATTAATCATAATTTATATTCAAAGAAAATGGTTTTCATCTTACTCCATCTTGAATTTTAAAAATATACCTTGAGTATTGTAACTGTTTCGATCTCGGAGTGATGGATTTTGAAAATTTGGTCTAGATGGCAACGGTGGAGCACGATTAAGAGGAGAATTTGAAGTTGAACCACTTCCCACCATGTCACCACAAATAGGTACACTTGCATAAGCAGGACTAGAATGGTACTGTGGATGGTTATGATGATTTTTGACTGGGGAAGGTGATGAATTCCCTATTGGTTCCTTTGATTGGAAGTACTGTTGACTACCAAAATGAGTGATTGGACAATTAGTTGTATTGGTAGTTGAATGTTGTTGGATGTAGTGGGAATGATGACGGGGGTTATAGAAGGGATGGGGAGGAGGTTGGTAGTCATTATTCATGGCATCATGAGGTGTGGCATAATTTGTGGTCGTTGTCACTCTACCGAGGTTTGGACTTGACCTTCCTTGTGCTCGACGGAAACAACAAAAGACAAGAGCAAGGGCTAAAAATAGGATCATCACTGTCACTGGTATTGCAATTAACATTCCCATTGGTACCACCGGCTCATTCAGATTTATTCCACCGTCTGAAAAGTAGGGAATCATCTAAATTTATACAAACTCAAATTTTACCTTCTTATTATGACAACAACGATAAGTTTGTCTAAACAAAAATTTCAACAACCTCATGATTTTTTTTAAAGTAAAGTAACAAATAATAACCTATTTTGGTTGGAGTAAGGCAGTGCTCACTGCATCCTACACTGTATACTACAGTTCAGGAAATAATCCCATTACTACAACTCACTACTAAAGTCCATTACCAAAGTATGTTTTGCTACAGCCTGATTTACTAGTATATATGATATTGCCATTGCTATTGCTATCATATCGCGTTACAATAGCCCATTGCTAACACTCCGTTACTATACAGCCGTAAAAATAATTATAGTTAGTTATATAGTATAAAGTAGGCTTGCAAATGAGCCGAGCCAGCTCACGAGCTAAACGAGCGAGACGAGTTTCAGCCGAGTTGAGCTGAGATAATTCAACTCATTTGTAAATGGACGAGCCACGAGCCGAGCTGAGCTGGAGCATTGGCTCACTCGAGTAACGGGAATAACTCGTGAGCTAGTTCGCCAAATTTTCGGGTTAAAATTTTTAAGTAAATTGCTAAAATTTATATAGTATGAAAAATAACTTTTTAACTTCGTCGAAAGGATAACGCCATTCGTTTTGCCATTTAGTTAATTGTTTCATAGACAGTATGTCAACTCATTGACTTTTGTTACTTTGGCTTGAATCTATGTTACAGATGAAGGCATTTTTGGCTCAGTCTGTACAAAAAATTATTGAATTTCATTAATTTAAATAATGTCAGTAACTGTTGCCTAATCTGGTCATCATTTTTTTAATTTTGTTTAGAAGAGCAAAGCTAGACGTACTTTGTTTCAACCGATTGTTTTCTTGAAAAAGTTCTATTCACCAAATGGTGAATAGAACGTCTACGTAGGACATGTGGCAATCTCGAATATCTTTGTATATTCTCCATAATCTACTTTTGTAACCACAACGTCGAAGTAGAAAATAATTTTCGAATATAACTAAACTATGACTCACGAGTCGGCTCGCGAGCTGCTCGTGCGAGTTGTGAAATGAGCCGAGCTGAGCTGATATTTCCCAACTCATGCGAGCCGTGAGCCGAGCTGAGTTGAAATTTTAGCGAGCTGAGTCAAGCCAACAAAAATCTCAGCTCGCTCGGCTCGTTTGCATGCCTAGTATAAAGTATAAAATTGTAGCTAATTAATTTTAAAATTTTTGTCAATTTTGTACCCAACTCAAACCCAAGGGATCAAAAACAGAAACCAGAGGATGAAATTCAAAATATGTAAGTCACTATTTTCATCTAGTATCAATGAGTTATGATATCGGCCTGCTGTAGCAACCTGCTATAACAATGAGTTGTAGNCACTATTTTCATCTAGTATCAATGAGTTATGATATCGGCCTGCTGTAGCAACCTGCTATAACAATGAGTTGTAGGAACCGTATATTTTTGTTAAACTTTAGAAAACAGTCAACTCTACTTACTCCTCATTCCTACATACTTCATTACATTCTTTGAACCAACTTAAATTAGTATTCCTAGTCCTACCAGAATTAATCTAAGAATTTCTTCATTTGAATTCAAGNCCTTTGAACCAACTTAAATTAGTATTCCTAGTCCTACCAGAATTAATCTAAGAATTTCTTCATTTGAATTCAAGCTGTTGAGAGAGAAACATTAAAATTTTTAGAGTTTTGATAAAATTGAAAGTTTGAAAAGATAGGTTTTTGGGGATTGAGTTGAAAGAAGTAGTTAAATTTGAGAAGAAGACTCTAGAAGAGTTGTCGAAAAAGGATTTATGAGTTTAGAATAAAGGACAAGGGTCTCGGAAATGTTGAATTTGAGATTGGAGATGAGACTTTTGAAAGGATTTTGTAGAGTTCTTCTGACAGGAGAAAGTAAGTGAAAGGAGAGCCAAAGTAAAAGGAGTTGAATTTGAGGTGGGTCTTTTTTTTTAGTAAAAGTAAGGATTTAAAGGTTGGATATTTTCCAATATTCTTATGTTTCCATGGCTAAGAGTCAAAGTCTCGACTTCCTTTCGTCCATGTGATTAAAGAGAAAGAAAGTCAATACCTGTGAAGTTGTGATAAAAATTGAAGAAATTGAAGAGAGGTAAGATGAAAAGGAAAAGGGAAAAGAAGGTCTTACTCCAACATGATAAAAATGGAGAAAATAGGTTTCTAACTACTACAAAAAAAAACTTTTCATGCCTTTTTTCGACATACTCACTTTCACATAAATGTTCGACGACACGACTTTCATCCCAAAGAGAAAGTATACAAAAGCCACAACCAACCCTATTCCAAGAACTCAAAAAGAATGAAAAAAAAAAAAAAAACGGATCAAATTATGTCCACAGTGATTTCAAATCAAATTCTACAGAATCTCTCCTTCCTTTCTTTTCTTCATTCTTTTTTTTTTCAAAAAAGGATTTCAATTCCAACGACAGATTTCATCGACAATTGGGATTTGTGAGAAATCTTTACATTACATATTAAGATTATTCTAGTCTCTTATATATGTATTATTTAGGTTAGATAGTTAGGAAATCGTGTGTCTTACTTTGAAGAGTTACAGTAGTAGCTTCAAATTTGTAACCACCTGAATTAGTTGCCAGACAAACAAATTTAGAACCAGGTCCTTCCATTGGTATACTTAGTTCACTGAGGTAAGTGTTGTTGTGAAAAGTAGTGACACGACTTCCGGTACTCATTACTTTGTACCTCATCCCAGCCATCTGTAGTTATTATAAATCAGAGTAAAGTTATTTTAATTTTTTTTTTTTAAATTGTCAAAATTGGGAGGAGTGTATTTAGTTTAATGATTGGTTACCTGTAATCCGTCATCTAACTCTTCGTCACCGAGTTGTCGGAGCCATTGGACATTAGGGAGTGTGTCACTTCTAATGAGACACCGGAAATGGATTAGTTGGCCCTTCACTGCTGTCAGATTTGAAGACTCGAGGGAGATTATTGAAGGACCCTCCATAGCCGGTTCTGTCAGATGAAAAATAAATTTTAGACAGAATCCTTGAACACAAGGGACGGTGTCTAATTCAGTTAGTTGGGCTTAAGTAACTTTTAATGATTTTCACTTCTGTCGGAGTGCGGAGAGAGAGAGAGATGATAAATACACCGCTACTTTCTCCCTACTTTCACTTCACTATTTATAAATCCAAAGAGGCTTAAAATATTCTGTCACATATGCTCTTTTCATCATCTAACTATTTTCTGATCCTTATTTTTTTTACTCTTCATACTACCAACCAGAAACTATATCCACGCTTTACCAAAAAAAAAAAAAAAAAAAATTTTTTTTTAGTTTCCATTATATCCTCTCATTAGACTCTAGACTCATCCGAAGAAGGTTCATGAAGTTATTTCAAACTCTGTAAACAAAATACTCTTACAAAAAGTAAAAAACAAAACAAAAAAAAACAAGATGGCTGATCCTTTTCTGCACCTTGTATATATTTTTTTTACCATGCACTTAATCAAAAAAAAAATATCACACCCGTACCATATCAGCACAAGTGATGTGCAAGTTAGGTAATCTAATGCGCCGCCCTTAAAACACCCACCGGTACCGGTGAATTTAAATTTCCAAATTTTAAATTTCCAAATTTTAAATTTCAAAATTTCAAATTTTTAATTTTCAATTTTAAAATTTTTAATTTTCTTACCTGTTACTTCAACAATAAAAGAAGCATTGATTTGACCATGAATATTGAACGCAATACAAATGTAAACTCCATTATCTTCATATTTGATATCAGAAAGATCCAATTCTTGTCCACTACCCTTTGGAATTTGAATGTCTTCCTATAAAAAAAAATGTATAATATATTAAAATAATATTATTTAGAGTATTGGTAGTGACAGAAGTAGATTGTGAGTGAGGTTATTGACCTATAGTTCCTAAAAGTTATAAAAGAGATGAGATTCATTCAAATAAATTTTTTATTTAAAACTTGACTCACCCTTATCTTAAACCAGGAGACAGTTGGAAACGGATGTCCGTCAACTCTACAACGGAGTGACAGGGTTGATGTGACTTTTGGACGAAATGTTGACCCGGAAGGCGGTGCCGTGATTTCAAGAAAAGAAGGACGAAGAGCCAGAATTTCATCAGGAAAGAAATTTTTATTAGTCGGATTTCCATTATCTTCTTCATTTCGTTCTTCCTCACCACCCCCAACAACGTTTCCGTTTTCATCTGGAGAAAGTAAAAAAAAAAAAAAATAAATAAAAATATAAAAAAAAAGTAAAAAATTCCACTATGTTTATAACATAGTACATACATAAGTAGTCATCTTCATCATTTTCTCTTGTTACACAAGTCATTTTAATAAACTAACTTCAACTTTCACTACTACAAAAATCCAATAATTAGTGAAATGGGTCGTTAATAGAATATGATTCTATTAAGAGATATTAATAATACTTACTATTAGTTTCAGAAATCAAATAAATCCTGAATAGTGACATATGGATTCAATTATGTATTAGAAAATATATATTGTAACTCTCAATTCAAAAGGTAACATGATACTAATAATTGAGTTTTTACAGTNATGATTCTATTAAGAGATATTAATAATACTTACTATTAGTTTCAGAAATCAAATAAATCCTGAATAGTGACATATAGATTCAAATATGTATTAGAAAATATATATTGTAACTCTCAATTCAAAAGGTAACATGATACTAATAATTGAGTTTTTACAGTACATTAATTTTTTTTATCAAGTTTCTAAACTTATACACAAATACAATAAGACTCGGGACTTTCTTTGAACTCCAGTTTGAAAAATTGAATTTTTTTTTAATTCTAAAATCGTTTCTTAATCTTCCTGTTTAAAAAAAGGTGAAACCAGTGATCATGAATTTTTAAGACTCTTCACACGGGGTGTTGGCTCCTGTCCATTTAAGTTTAGAAATAGACAAAGTTAAATGCGGTAGACAGGGACTTTCTCCTACTTCCTATGCTCCCCGTCCACCACCCAATACATATAAAGTGAATTGAATTTTTTATAAGACAAAAAGAAAGTGTATTTTTTTTCCCTTCCCATCACTTCCCTCTGTCCTTTGTCGCTTTTTGGAAGGGAAAGTGAAGGACAGGAAAGAGAGCCTTTGAGTTGAACAAGTGAAAGTGAGGGGGAAAGTATAAACTTGTATTTTATCATCTCAGCATTTTCAACAACATATGACAATCTCCATTCCTTCCAAAAAAAAAAAGAAAAAAAAAAAAGTAAAAAAAAAATGAATAACAAACGAAAACGAAACTAAATAACTATACTGGCGGCGGAGAAAGTTCCGTTTCTGCGCTCTAATCATAACAACTAATGGAACTTGGGACTTTGGATAATATCTACAGTCTGGTTCCTAACAAATCCCTCTCTTCTCAATCATAGTTTCTATGGAAATGAGATACTCGGCTCACTATATGTGATCACTATTATGAAAATAACATCTCCGGATTTGTCAAATGAAATTTTCAGACAGAGTTTTGAAATAAAGTGATTAAAATCTAGCAGTAAAGAGTTTAAGTTTAAGTTACGGCGCTTAATGTAGAGGGTTCAAATTTCATCAATCGATATCAATCATCCCCCCCCCCCCCATCACTCTTGGAGACAATGTTTCTTTTATCCAAAAAAAAAAAAAAATTTTTTTTGTTTCTTTTTCGCTTTACTTATAAGTTTTTCTGATTTCGTTTTTATTTAAGAATCTTATGCAAAACCGAATTAATTACATTGTTATAAAATTTGAATCTCTACATACCGTTGACTGATGTAGAGAAACATTTATAAACATTTGGAAAATAGAAACGAGTCAAGTTCTCCTCATATTCCATTAACATTAATTACTATATATGTATGTACAACTAAAAAAACTTAACCTAAACACTCCTAAATAAAACCCATCAAAATGAACATCTTTTTTTTTGTGCCAATATCCCTAAATATTGTTGTATTTTTAGAACTAAAATGACGGGATGATGTTGGTTGGATAAAAATCAGATTTCCATGTTATCATAAAAGAATTTTTTTTTTTTTTTGTGGTTATCTAATTTTAAGTGATTGATTACCTCTGTGCTGCTGCTGCTGCTGGGGTAAATATACTCATCTACTCTTACTATTTTAAAATTCTTGGAACTATTATGTAAACTTTAGCTAAGGTAGGTGAGAAAACGTATTGAAAATTGTATAAAAATTTATAAAAAATATGACTTATGCCAAATATTAAAAAGTGCGTGTATAGTTTTGTGACACACTGTACTTGAGTCTAATACTAATCAGAATCAATGATTAATGACTTAACCTAATGAGAATCTCGTGTTAATGGTTTCCAATTTCAATTATTGTTCATTATACTTACGTAGTTTGGAGTATGGACTCGTTGGATTAGAAAAACTACCATCTTTTTTTTATATATTCTTCTAAATTCATTGTACAATTTTTTTTTTTTTCAAAAAAAATTAAAACTCTAGCAGCAGGATAAGAAAAGGTTTGTATAGTTGACAAGTACAAACAATAGTTGATAAATCTCCTGATTTCCAATCTGTTGAATTGAATTGAGTCATAAATTGTTTTGGGTCCATTTGACTTGTCACCAGTTGAGAGTTTAGTGGAGAAGTCTCTTGAGAAATGAGTCTCAAGATCCGTAAAGCTCTATTACCTAATTCTTTCCAATAATAGAGTTCTTTCTTCAAAAACAAAGGGTCTGTCTTCATTGGAAATGGGATTGATTCCATCTACCCTTGGAAGATGACTAGGTTTCTATAGGATTTATTATAGAGAAATTCAGTTTTCATCCAATCTCTTGTTTCCGAGAGACAGGGGAGAGTGAAAGTAAAAGAAAATCAACTCAGGAGGTCTTCACAATGAAGAGAAAGCAAAAAAAAAAATTTTTTTGAAGAGGAGAGCGGGAAATGGAGAAAGTTTTCATATCTCTACTGAACAGAAGAATAATCCTATATATTTTTACTAATAATTTTCTTATTTTTTTTTTTCTTCTCTTTTACTCAATTTTATCCGTCTTTGAACTCATTGAGTTGAGATTCTGTTGACAAAAGTCTTGAGTAGAGCTTATAGGTTCATCAGGGTAAAAATTATTTTTATTGGAATTGGATCCCTCCTGTTGAGAAGGGAAGGGGAGGGGTGGGAAGAGAAGGGGAGCGGGGAATTGGAAATCAGTTGTCAGTACCATAACTTCAAGTTCTGATGATGAAAGTACCGCTCTCTTAAATCTTCACTATTAAGTCATACATTTTACAAAACTTTTTTTTTTAACTCTATCTTGAACATAATTCAAATTTCATATGTAAAGATTTCATGGGTTCATTTCTCATACTTTACATTGAGGAAATCTTTCTTTTTTTTATTTATTTTTTTTTTTTTTGAGAAGCCTCAACTTTCTTTTTTTTAATATTTTATTTTATTTTCCATTAGGGAGGAATTGAAAATGAAATTGTCCTGAGGCTTGAGTAACGAATCTAAATCATAGAAGAAGAAGAAANGTCATACATTTTACAAAACTTTTTTTTTTAACTCTATCTTGAACATAATTCAAATTTCATATGTAAAGATTTCATGGGTTCATTTCTCATACTTTACATTGAGGAAATCTTTCTTTTTTTTATTTTTGAGAAGCCTCAACTTTCNTTTTTTTTATTTATTTTTTTTTTTTTTGAGAAGCCTCAACTTTCTTTTTTTTAATATTTTATTTTATTTTCCATTAGGGAGGAATTGAAAATGAAATTGTCCTGAGGCTTGAGTAACGAATCTAAATCATAGAAGAAGAAAAAGAAAAAAAAAATTGAAATGTTGGTGAAAGTTTCAAATGTAAGGTTTGAGTTGTAAAGGACTGAGGGCAGAGGGGTAGATCCTTATTATTACACAAATAAGGGTGGAATAATGAAGAAACCCTCTAGCAATAATACTTATGCTATACTCAAAATTTTTTGCTTCTTTTCAAACTAAATTTAAAAAGTTTTCATAATGCAAACATTTCAGACAACTATGACGACGAGGATATCAATTTGTCGAAAAAGTGAAACCTTTTTCAAAAAAAAAAAGAATAACTCGTTACTTTTTTCTTTGGATTTTATTTTTTATGATCCCAGATATAAGATTAATTTGAATTTTACAGAATTAGAAAAAATTACTATTTTTGATTGAACACATCATCATCACTATTTCTTTTTGGTATTTTTATACGTGAATTGAATAAAGTAGGAGTTATATAACTTTACAAGGGAAAAAATTAGAAGGGTTATACAACTTGTCAATTCCGTCGTTCTGTTAGAGTTTACTTTAGGTTAGAATAACACTTCTCCTTGGTATGTGATTATCAATTTCATTTTGATAATAATTATTATTCTACATTCTAATTGTATTTTTTTTTCTCACTAAAATCAATAGTAAATATTAAGTTATCGATTTGCTCTTGATTCATTCAGGAGTTAAAGGACTTGGCAGAGTGGTTGGAGAAAGTAAGTGTGAAATAGCACACTTCAACGGAAACAAAAAAAAAATTATTTTTATAAGAGAAAATGACTCTGGAAAATTACAGAAGGCAATAGAACAAATTACGACTATAGTCTAGTTTTCTTTGGTCAAAATTATCATTCTAATGATTTTATGATTGACATTTATGATTCTTAAGACTTTTTCTACTCTTTTTATTAACCGCGAACAAAAATTTTTTAATAGATTTTTAGGTTCCCAACTTACTAATGACATAAAATCATTTGACTGAATTGTCNACGAACAAAAATTTTTTAATAGATTTTTAGGTTCCCAACTTACTAATGACATAAAATCATTTGACTGAATTGTCAAATAAACGTTACCCGCATGTAACTTTACCGTAACTAATTTTTAACATTATTATAAATATCAAAGATTTTACTTATTTTTATACTTATTCTCTTTTACTAGACATATACTAGACGAATAGTGGAACTAGAAAGGTTTATGTTATTTATATGTCCGTCTGAACAGTTTTATACTAATTTCATATAATCCATACTAATCTCTGAAACTTAAGATTTAATCATCAATTTTGAATACAATTTCCGATAATTCTCACTCGTCATCTATTATTATAATTTATGAAAGTTATATGCTATCCATAGAAAATTTTATCCTTCCATCCGGATTTGTTTTATTGATTGGTGGTAGTAAATAAGGTTTTTTGTTTTCATACATAACAAGCATGAGTATTTAAGTAAATAACGATCTTATTCCATTATATGCTAAACTCATAAGAAACTCATGGGGTTATGTATTCAAATTTTATTTCCACAACTGATACTAATAAAAGACTATTTTATCGCTGACTAAGTATCAAATCTTTGGAACAATCTTATAGACAGAATATACTATTCATAAAAAACTCCGAACCCAGTAATTACATCTAATTTTCAGAACTATGGTGCTAATAATGAGTTATTTTTCCCAACTTCCTACCCTTTCTCTATTTTGCCTTTCATTCAATTTTTGCTCATCGTTTTTGCCTGTCCTCCCAACCTTCNAACTTCCTACCCTTTCTCTATTTTGCCTTTCATTCAATTTTTGCTCATCGTTTTTGCCTGTCCTCCCAACCTTCTTCAGGTTTGCCTTCCCTCCTATCTTCGTCCATTAGTTTTGCTTTCCAGAAAAAAAAAATTTTTTTTTTAATCTCTCGACTCTCTCTGTGTCTGCGGTTACTAACCATTTTTCTTAGTTAATACATAATAATAGAGAGAAAGTACTGACAGGAGAAGAAAGCAGTCNAACTTCCTACCCTTTCTCTATTTTGCCTTTCATTCAATTTTTGCTCATCGTTTTTGCCTGTCCTCCCAACCTTCCTCAGGTTTGCCTTCCCTCCTATCTTCGTCCATTAGTTTTGCTTTCCAGAAAAAAAAAATTTTTTTTTTAATCTCTCGACTCTCTCTGTGTCCGCGGTTACTAACCATTTTTCTTAGTTAATACATAATAATAGAGAGAAAGTACTGACAGGAGAAGAAAGCAGTCGAAAAACCATTACACTCCGTTTACACATATACTTAAAAAAAAACGAAACCACGTGGTCCGTTTGGTTCATCTAACTGGATTTTGTTAAGGGAAGAGGGTACGATAGAGTCCTCATTAATCATCTAAAAAAAATTCTTCTTTTGAAGTTGACAGTCGGAAGGAAGGAAGGGGTGGGGTCGGTGGGGGGTTTTAAAGTCGAGACAAGGAGAAAATTCTAAAGATTATGAAGGGATGGTGTAGAATTTGGTTGGTTGGAGACGTTGTTACCTAGTGACAGAGACGTTGAGTAAGATGAGACTAAGGAGATCTTTATGGGAAAACAAGCATCTGGGACTTTATGGAGAAAGTAAGAAGAAAGTGGTCCTTGAAGCCTTACTCCATGTCGCCTCCGACACTCTTTCCTCAACTCAGACAGAGCTTTTCCTCTCTATATTATATAACAACTTTGTTTACAAATTCTAAATAATATTTTAAAATTTTATACAGCTCTCAGTCAAAAAAAAAAATAATAATAATAATAATACTTTCTCTACTCCTTTTACACCAACCGTCGGAGATTTTCATCACTGCACACTTATCTAAAAACCGATTCCTTACAATTTAAATTTACCCAACTACCAACATTTTCTCAACCCAAAAAAAAAAAACCCTTCACCACTTTTTCATCAACATTTTTTCTTTGTATCATCAATAATAGTACTTATACTAATAACTACTGACTAAATTACTTCAAATATTGTTTTAAAGATAATAAAACATAAAATAACAATGTAGTTAGTAAAAAATAATTCCCTATGATATCATTTTTATATAATATTCATTTTATTATATAACTAAGGCTCAAAGGTTCCTTTTCAAAAAAAAAAAAAAAAAAAAAACAATGTTTGATGTAGACAGATGTGTAAACTTTAGAGAAATTTCAATTTACTTGGTTCTTCTACTGGTAAGAAGATGAAAAGATTTTTGAAATCTTAGCTAGTGGGTCCAAGTCACGTCTTGGAGACAAGGAGCAAAGACGTTAAGCTCTTCTTTTGAGAATATACGGAGAGTAAACTTTATTTTAAAGACATTCTAATAAACTTTGTTTTCCTAATAGTCATTTGAGACAATAGACATTTAAGGACCGTTGAAGCGGTAGAGTCATAGAATAGGATTTCAATGGTAACATAGTCAGACAATTGAGTTAGGATGTCTCCCAAGAGACATACAAATTCTTCAATTTATCCACACTGGGACAATTAAGACTGTCGCCAGGAACAATGAATTCTTTTAATAATATGGCCTTTTTTATCTTTTTTTTTTATACAAAATTTTCATAATTCAATGTTTCAAAAAGAATGGTTCTAAAAGTCTGAATGACTCAAATCGTAAAGTATCAATCGTTGGTAGTTTAATGATTATCTCAAGTTTTGGACAAGAGCGCCGCCGCTAGTCGGACAGACAGACAGACATGAAAATTTTTATAAACCCTCACAGCTCCACTTCCACTACTCATGGTTAACAAAAAAATACAAATCCAAGAGTATACTAGAACAAAAAAAATTAGCATTGTTGTATTGCGAAAAAAAAAGTAGTAAGTAGGAAAGAGAAAGATTATTTCTGTTTCGGATGTTACGGAAGGAGTTGAAGTTGTTAAGCTCGAATGATTTATTGAGTGAAGTGGGTAATAAAAAAATTTTTTTTTTTTTTGTTTTGGGAAGTGTTGCTTAGACTCAACAGGCACTTTCCCCTGACACGGACATGATCACTTCTAGACCTATTCCACCAAGTGATCAAGTGGGCAGAAGTATTGGGTCAAGTACATATTTACTCATACTCTTCTTAACTTGGAGTCTAACTAAGCCTAATTACGAACATCATTCACATAATTAACCAACAGGAAGTTAGGGAATCTTAATTTAAAATTTCCCGTCTTTATACCCTTCTTCCAACAATATTTAGCCTTAATTTAGACCGTAGAGACTCCATGACGCCTCGTTACTTCTTCCAATCACTCCTTATTTACACTCTTTTTATCAAACAAACTACTACTACTATGAGTGGATTTTGCTAAAAATAACTTCCGACTTTTCTATTTACATGTTACTTAACTAAATTTGTAGTTTGTTTGATAGCTTAGATGAGGACAGGGGATTTGGTAGTAATTTGGAATGATTGAATTACAACAGGTTCAAGGTTTTAGTTGTACCGCATAGTTACCGTATTTCCGTCTCTATAGTGCCCACTTATATATAAATCCTCCTGTGCATCTTTTGTATATTACGCAAAAATTTTATAGATAAACTTGAGATTTTGTATATCGTACAGTTTATGTATTACACACTCATTTATAATTTGTTAGTTCTACAAGAAAAAAAAATATATAACTTCAAAGGAAGTGCTAAAATTTGTAGTTCCGATTCTAAAACTGTGCGACTAATATATAGAAGTGATGGATTCTCAAATGTATGTTAATCATCGGAGTTCTGAATCTGATATGACATATCAAATATTAAAATAATTGAAGAAATTTTTTAGAATTTTTGATAGAAATCATGAGTTAATTGGTGATGAGTTTGAGGGATAAGACATAGATATGGAGAATTAGATTCTAAAATTAATTCAGAATTGTTTTTAAGTTAATTTAAACAATCTATGGGCTAGTGTAAATAGACCTTAGATATGTCATTTGTTACACTTTGTGAAAACATAGGAGTAAAAAAAATTTTTTTTTTTTTTCTTTTTTGTATAACCCGCACTCCTTGTTTTAATGCGCATGGTATTCTCAAACTCAAAAAATTTTTTTACATAACGCGCGCGTTATGCACGGATGAATGCGGTAATTGAATCATTTAAACCATCAGAATTGGTACTGACAGGGGAGCTGTCCTGGTTTATGTAATTGATGTGTCCGTCTGTCTGTCCGTAGACATTATTATAAAATTCAACAAGATCAAAATTTTATAGTCTATTTTTTTAACTACAACTTAATAACTTTTAAAAAATGTAAAATGTAAAATAGTTAAAAAAATTTTTTTTTTTTTTTAAAATATTTAGCTCACCTTGAACAATTAGTCGTGTAGAGAGTTCCTTACTCCCAAAACCATTGGTTCCTTTGCATTGAAATAAGCCAGCATCTTCAGGTAAAAGGCTTTTGATCCGTAGTTTTTTCGGACTAAGACGAAAGCGGTCCCAAGCTGATGTAATTGTCTCTCCATCCTAGAAAATAATACAAAAAAAAAATTTATAAGAAAACCATGTTTTTCTTAATGGTTATATTTTCTCTTTTCATTGACAGTGTGGCCAGTAGTATTTCTGAAATTGAGAACAACTCTAGGTCTTTGAGTTGATGGGGACTTATGGTCTCTAGTTAACTTCTGGACCTACGGATTCTAAAACTTTTTCGAAATCGGATCCCTACGCTAAACGGGCACAAGTATTTACTCTAGTTTCTCAAAAAAAAAAAAAAAAAAAAAAAATCATCTGAATCAATATTATCCTACTCTCACCAGTCAGTCAGTCAATCACTCACCACCATCACCATCAGTTCTACCAATCAACAAAACCTTTTACCACTCAAATATCAACCATCCCAAACATACTTTTTCTACCCCAATTCCAAAAAAAAAAAAAAAAAAAAAAAAAAAAAAAAAACAAAAGCATCTACAGTCATACACATTTTGAGCCTGGGTCCTTCTTCCGTTTCATTCAACAAAGACTCAGGTTTTTATTTTTTCCCCTTCTGACTCTGTATTTTTATATACCATACAGACTTCTTCTTTTTTTTCTAGTACTTTTGTTACAAAAATATATTAAAAGTGAAGAGAAAGTCAAAGTCATAATACTTACTTTTTTCCACTCATAGTAAACTTGGAGAGAAGGACCAGATTCAATAGGACAGTCAATTCGAACAGTATCACCAATTTTCCCTCTATATGTTGACACCATTTCACCTGTAACATGTGGTGGACCTGAAATTATTAGTAGATCTTATTCAAACAAATTTTTTAATAAATTTTTATACTACTCAAATGTTACTCAAATGTTAAAATTTGAATTCCTTCTATAAAATTTTTCTTGATTGTATTTTTATTATTTTTTTTTTATATAAGGATGGAAGAATTTTCATTTTTTTTTTGAACTCATTGAGTTGAATTTCATTGAATTTTAATAAGTTTGGAATATCGAGGAGAAGTTACTTTTTCAAATTTTCCACTCTACAGACTACGTTTCCATATATAAAAAAAAAAAATGTCATCCTAAAAAAGTTATAGAAAAACTGAAAAGTTGGAGAGAGGGTTTATAAAAATGTAAAAAGGTAAAAAAAAGTAAAAAAGAGGGGTTATAAATAAATAATGAAGATAGAAAAGATTTTGAATTGAGAAAGTTTGTTGGTTGCATCAAATAATTTGCCTACTCCATCATCGCGAGGATAGAAGAGGGAAAGGGGGGTTGGAGAAGCGCAGCGATTGGTTGTTTTGTTGGATTGACTAACGATGTAACTTAGCGCTTCTTCTTCTACAATTTTCTCTATACTTTCTTCAATTCTCATGTCATCATCAACTTCGCAACAGTATCTTAGAAATAACTTTACCTAGCGACACAACGACGTCCTTATTCAATCATTTTAATGAGTAAAGTTCCGCCGTTGCTACTGTTTCTTCTTACAATATCTAATTCACTATCCTCCACTTAATTCATTCTTTCCATCAAATCCAATCCATCAACATCAAAGGATCTTCCTTTACGATCCTACGCCATCAAATATTCACGCTCATCCTAACATGCAACTAGTTACGCTTCCTTACAGTCTTTCTCCACTCTCAAATTTATCATTTTAGAACTATACACTAGGATTCATGGGCTAATTACAAATTTACTCATCCTCTCATCAACTACATCAAAAATTTTATAGAATTTCAACTTGATTTTTATTCTTGTGAAGTAGAAATCACAAAATCCAGCACCACATGTCCAGTGCTTATGACATCTGTCATTTATTTGTTAATCAAAAATCGGATCAATTATTATAGAAAATTTTATAACACAGAGAATCAAGGGTTTATTGAGAAAAGGTAATCGAAGTTAAATAAAATGATTAAAATTATGACAAAAAATGAATAGCAACCGCGAACTTAGACCGGGTGTAGAAAAAAGTGAAGATAGGCAAAAAAAAANATTATGACAAAAAATGAATAGCAACCGCGAACTTAGACCGGGTGTAGAAAAAAGTGAAGATAGGCAAAAAAAAACTCCATAAGAAAGTTGGGAATGTAGGTAAATGGAAAGAAGGTTATTGAGAAGATAACACAAATCTAATAAAGGTTAGTAAAAAATCAAAAAATCAATAATTTCTATTTCTAAAAAAAAATTTTTTTTTCTAGAAAACCTAAATTTTTAAAGATTTTTCTTTAAACAAGTCCAATGAATAGAAGTGATAATTCAAATGGATTTTTATAAAAATGGTGACTACTTTTTACTTCCATCTAAGATACTATATACTTCTAGAGATTGTCTTGTCTTATTTGAACTGATGCTACTAAAGTGAGAGCTTTTCAGGTCAAAATACCTAATACAATTCACCCACTCTAGGGATTGCAATTGAAGACCGTCCCCGATCAGGGAATCGGGGATTTCGGGGAAATAGATTCCCTGGAAACGCCGGGGATCCCCGATCGGGGAAAATAACATCAACATAATAGAATTTAGTTGTGTTTTTTCTTTTTGTTATTTGTTTAAAAAATTTTTTTCATAATTATTATTTTTTTTTCACAAACGTTTGTTAGTTTGTTGTGAATGGTGAAATGCAAAAAAAACAAAATCGGGGGACCGACGGGGAAAACGGGTATTTCCCCGTCCCCGTTGTCGGGGCAATTTCCCCGCCAATTGCAATCCCTAACCCACTCCAATGAAGAAACGATATTTTATCAAAAGTCGATATTTTAAAACTCAATTGTCAAAAGAATTCAATTTAAAAAATTGAAATTCATTCAATAGTCAGCACATTAAGAACCCAGTTCTCCAAAAAAAAAAAAGTTGAATTTTTGATGAGTTAACAAGTTCACATGATAGAGGTCATTGAATTCAAAATAATTAATAATAATAATAATAATAATAATAATAATAATAATAAAATCCTTCCCGACGTTTGACACTTAGGTGTTTACTGATTCGTCTTGAAAAATTAACAACTAATTTTAAATTCTACTTCTCTTTCTTCACCAAAGTGCTCACTTGGCGATTTCAAATCCAAATCTGGCCAAACCTTTGAAAATGTTCAAATTAAATTTTCTAGTGTCTAATTACCTAGCTCTCAAATGATTATCTGGCTAAACAATACTTAAATAACATTTTCTTTCCAAAATTTGCATTTTTGATCGCGGACGCAGGACTCGAGTGGTTATTCACTATCTCCGCCTCTCATTTTCATCAAATAGAAATTTATTATGATATGACTGAAAAAATATGAACAACGTGAATACAATTTAAGGAGTTATATTCCTTTATTGACGGAAAAATAATTAATTATAAATATGAATTAGGTTTAGACATAAACACCAAATATCAAATTGACTAATAAAGACTATAAAGACTAATTTATACTCAGACGACAGCGCTCCATCACGTAAACTCAACTTGACGGATGAGTTAAAGTTAAACATGTTTAACTTTTGTCGGAAGGGGTTTTTCGCAAACGGAAGGGCGTAACGTCAAGTGCTGTAAAAGTATAAATTGGCATCCGTCACGAAAGTTAGCTGACGGAAGGTGACTTTGTCATAACGGATGAACTGTCGTCTGAGTATAAATTAGCCTTTAGGTTAAATTCAATTATGGAATTAGTAAGAATTTTTTTTTGACTCAGAAATATTTGGTTCGTATAAATATATATATATATATAAATACGCGGTTACTAATTCGGTTCCTTAACATAAACTATTTTTAATTTTTCGAAAGTTCAATTGGGGCAAGTTTGCGCAAGTTCAAATTGAAGTATAAATAAAGGTTAACCAAATTTAGAAAGAATGAAAAAAATATCGATTGAAGGTGGCTGAAGGTAGGAGTTTGCAGTTACACCATGCTATTTACATGTAAATAATTTTTTTCCGTGCCCTGCTAAAAATTCAATTTTGGTTCAAACTTTTTGAAAATTTAAACAAAAAGGAATTAGTTGTAACATAAATAGACTTGAGGAAAAAATTTGTTTTTAAAGTCATACTTTTTTTTTCAATTTTGGCTAATTTTGAATTAAAAATCGCCAAGTGTGAATTGGTTCAATTATTAAACAATAATTTTTATATGAATAGCTCAATTGATTAGTTAATTGTAGTTAGAGATAAGATATTAAATCAAAATATATCACTTTTCTTACAGAACTGACATGAAACAGACGGACATAGAGAAATCACATCAACCCTTTCAATTTCATTATACCGCCTTTAAAAATTTGAATTTAGTACTATAAAAATTAATATTAATTTGTATAATATGATGATATTATGATGATCCTTTGGTAGAGACAATGTTTAATGAAAATGATTTTGATATTTGAAATTCTAAGAAATAATTTAGGTTGAAGGATTAGGTTTGAAGTGAAAGTAAATCCAAGAATAATGTAAAATACGGTAGAGAATAGAGACGGAAGTAATTAAAATGAGTCTAAAATCCCCTTGAGGAGAAAGTGTGAGAAATTTGTGAAGGGATGCTATGTATAAGAGTGAAGAGAGATTAGGTCTCTTTTTAAATATTAAATTAGAGTGAATTGAATGATAGCCCAATGTCATCACTTTCTCTCTCTTTATTCATGCGAAAGTGATAATGATGAGGGTTGATGATGTGTCATACTCCTGGAGTCAGGCAATCACAGACACACACCCACTGCTTTCTCTGATAAAATTTCTTTTTTCTTCAACAAATAAAGGGGATCCTCAAAAATAAAAAAAAAGGACCCCTAAAAGGGATAACTCAACCGGAATGAAGAACCAAGCACACGGGAAAATAGAAATCATATCAAAAATACATTTCTCATTATTCCCAAAAATTATATAACCTACCTCTCGTTTCTAACCTACTCAGAGAGTTTCTTCTTATTTACAACTTACTACAAAGTTCTTACTCTTATAACCAAAAGTACAGAGTGTTTAACATTTTTTTTTGCACCTTCTTTCTCCAATTTCATTCATAGTCTTAGCTCCTCCCACCCCATGCTGTTGCCAGCAAAAAAAAAATGTAAAAAAATGACGTCATGCTTTCTAGGATACAAAAAAAAATGTTAAACACCCTGTACTAACTATAAGTATAGTAAATTTAGTTGTAATACATTACAGTCAGATGAGATTCATCTATTTATTCAGTATACTTTATATCTTTAAGAGCCAAAGTTCACTAATCTATGGAAATTATTCAATCACTAAAAGAAATGAATCCAATTTTTTTTTTTTGGCACTAAACTGGTGACTGGTGAGTAGGAGTGAGAATAATGATGAGATTGACATGGAGTCGGGATTCTCAAAATTTGAAATGGACAGACACAAGGGACTCGTTTTGGTTTTGAGTTAGCCTTCGATTACTATGAGTAACTAACAAAAAGAGAGAATACTCCAAGGGTATTATTCTTCAAGTCCACACTCACATCTGCTCTACCACCCTGGACTTTTGAATTTCTATTATTTCATCATCAAAGAAGAAAAAGTTGCCAAAGGGAAGACGACGGTTTGACATTGACTTGACACAAGGGGATTCAACGATGGACTTATTATTAGTCCCCTTTACTCTTTCAATCTCTTTCAAAATACAAAATAAAAATGAAATTGAGGGAAACAAATATTTGGAAAGTAATTGAAAATTCTTTAAACCATTTTCTACATTTTCTACAAAACATTGACATGATCAAATCCTTTTCTAATGAAATCCTCAAAATAACCAAAAAGTCTTTAAATATTTTATTACGAATACACTCCAAAGGGAATGTCAAAGGGTCCTTAGAAATGAACATGGTACTCTCACTCCATACTGAAAAAAAAAAAATATTTGAAAAAAAAATATTTGGAAAAAAAAATTAAATAAAAAATTTTGAATATGGTGATGTGATGAAGTTGTGGAACCTTAAAAATACATCTGGTTCTATTTTTATTTTTTTTATTTTAATAAATAATATTTTTCTACCAAAATGACAAATAGTTTGGAAATTAAAAGGTAAGTAGTATGTAAATTGATTGATTTGGTAAATTTGACAAAAAGAGACAAGAGGGATAATGGAAGAGTCAAAAGTCAAAACGTATAAGGGTTGAGTGGTGGAGATAATTGAAAGTTGTTTTAAAGGATTAGAAAACTGGAATTGTAAGATTTTTTTTTTTTTTTTTTTTTCTGACCACATGTAAAGATTTTGAGTAATCATGATACTAAGGGGTCTTAAAATCTAAGGGTCCTTCACATTACTTCCATTCACTCTGTATAGTCTACGTAGTTTAATAGTTCACTACCTTAGTTCTTGTATAAATGTTAGGTTGTTAGGTAAAAGACAGAAGGATTTCTTACTACAGTTTCTTCTCATTACTCTTTCTAGATTCAATTTATGGAGTTGTTGGATATAGTGTTTTTTTTTTTTTTCTTTTTTTTCCAAGGTATGGGAAATGGCGACGAAGGAACCCTTGGTCTAGGTGGTCGTCGTCTCTCAAAACTTGTCTCGTCATGGTATATCCCCCAGCTAATAATTCTTCAATTCTTGAGCTCATTTTAACTAAATTTGGACTTATATGAGACATGTCCACATGAGGGAAATTACATACGTATTTTTTTTAAGGAACGTGGGTTACCATAAAAATTCTAATATAAGTGGTCTTATTGGAGTAAGTAGACTTGGTAGATTAGCTCTACTATTTTCATTCTTCGTACCAAATAACCTATTTGTTTTTGTTTTTATTATTATTATTATTATTATTTTTTTTTTTTTTCGTTTCCGGATGTTGTTAAGAGTCTTACCTCTGAGTCCAGAGTCCGTTCTAATGAAAGAAGGTAAATTAAGAGTGATGAGAATGAAGACAAAGGGCGTCATGGTAACAGTATCTGAAAACATTAAGACAAGGACATTAATCAAGTGACAAGAATTGTTGGTAGTTTGTCTTGAGAGGTAGACACACTACTTCTCAAACCTTCAACAGACTAATACCATCTCCATTGTCTCTGGAGTAATCAATTAATCAACTTTCCACTTCTACTTTACAACTAACATACGAAATAGATGACCAGTATCAACATTCATCAACATTCAACAACTCAAGAAACTTAACTTCTTAACCATTTTTGGATGATAGTCTTTTATTGAAACATCAATTTTCAAGATTAAAACCAGATGGCTCTCTTCCATGATTTTATTTTTCGTTTTTTTTTTTTTTTTTTTTTTTTTTTTTTTTTTAGTGAGTTTAGTAGNACGGAAACCTCCCATTGGTTGTTTTTAGAGATATAGAGTTATTAGTTAACCCGTTTTATGTCCTAATAAATTATCTACTTAAGGAGTGTCAAATTTTCTCCCTTTGGAGCCCTTTCAAGGGTTCTCTTAAGTAAAATATTGAAAAGAAAACTCAAAAGAATATCTCTCAGCATGCCCGGAGTCATTTTAACCTTTCGGCCTGTCTGTGTATCTTTTTTTTTTTTTTTTTTCTTCCCCGGGAGATTCAAAAATATGTCCAGTCTAAACGTAATACATAGGGACTTCCCTCCACTTGACTAACACTCTTTACTACCCTAGAGCTTAACTGTAGATGATGGAAAGAATAATATTTGAAAATAGAAAGTGAAACTTTTAAGATCATTTAACGTATTTAAAGTTTATGTAGTTGAGATGTCTTGGAGTAAACAATTTAAATTGAGAAGGATCCCTAAAAACTTTGTAGGAACTCAATGTAGAACTTCTGTAACCGAACTCAGAGTAAAGACCCAACCGCACCATTAGCATTACTCACTAAAAGTTTCCGGAGTTTAATCCCAAAATTTTTTTTTTTTTTTTTATTATTATTATTAGTATTATTATTACTATTATATAATAGTACGGGGTTGCCAGTAAGTTGATGATGCCAGTGGGGAGAAAAGGAATTTATAGGCTCGTTATACATAATTCTTGTTTATATACATAGAAAGAGTAGTAACCCTTCTAAGTCTACTACAACGTCCGAAAAAATGTACTTATTTTCTCTTTTCTCCTTACCTTCAAGTCCCATTATATAAGAAAATTACACTCATTTTTACTTTCCATGTCGGTTTTTTTTTATTCATTTTTTCTTATTTCTACCTTTCTTTAAGAAAAAAAAAATAGGAACCCATATCACATTTTTAGGTAACGGACGGGAAAAAATATCAACGGAAATTGCTCATTTTCTAACCGGAATTTCTATCATACGTCTCATTTGACAGAAGAAATCAAGAACCTTTTTTTCTGGAAAGTTTTTTTTATACAATTCCTGACCTTACTTCAGTGATAAAAAAAGTTTATTTCTCATATTCTTCATTTTTTTTTTCTTTTTCTGTAGGAACCACTTACTTTCTTAGATTTTTTTATTTTTTTTTTTTATAACTTTCCGTTGTGATAATGATGGGAATTTCATAAACCAAATAAAGATTTTAGGAAAGATATGAAAACTTGGTAAAAAAATTATATAATTGATTAACTTTTTTTTTTTTTTTGGTAGCAATAGGGTTAATTTTTTTTTTGTCAGGTTCAAAAGATTTAAGAGGGTGAAGGATTTAAATTATTCAGAGAAGAGAAGAATTAAGCTAATAAACTATTCCAACAATAACCAATAAACATGAAACTTACTCTTGGATTTTCACCGTCATTAATCCAAACTTTAACATTGTTGCCATATACCTAAAACTCTTGTCGTGTCTAACCCTCATTATATTCTATGCTAATCTTATCTCTATGGATTTACTAGCAGCGAGAACAACTCTCTTGCTAAATTTTAAATAAATAATTTTTTTTTTGTTTTTTTTTTGTTTTCGTTCACCGGGCTAATGTATTTGTCAAAAATTATAGGTAAAATGTATGACAGAAAAATCGGATAAACGATGATTGGTTAATGTAATGCTATAGTTGAAAATACTGCTCTAGGAATAATAAATAATAAATAATAAATTAAAATTAGCACCACACAGGCTCAAAATATATCTAGTAAAGTACAGGGTACTTAATCTTTAATTTACATCCAGCTAATTTTTAAGATGAAAGCATCATATTAAAAAAATAATCCACTAGATACTTTCACTTTGGTAGGAGTAAGGCAACAGTAGTTGATAAACTCTGAGTTAATTTCCTTTATATTTCAACATTATATTTAAAAATCTAGCTAGATATTTAAAAAATTTGGCACATTTAGGATTAAAAAGAGCATTAGGAATGACTACTGCCTTCATTTGAAGTTCACTTTACAAGTTTAGTAGATTTGCGAAAAAGTTTGAATACCCTGTATTTATCAAAATAAAATTTGATTTCATTGAAACTTAATAACTTTTGGTAGATAATTTGTTCTAAATTAAGCAACAAAAAAAAAAATTTGAAAACGATTTGTACAGTTTATGAGTAACTGACAGAAGATGAAAGTAGTGTTTGACGGCGTTGTCATGACCTCATCAACTGGAGTATAATGAGACTGAATATGACATGAGTGACATTGACATGAAGAAGAAGATGATGAGTGGACCACACATGGACTCACCACTTAACACAGACGCCATACTTCCCACCATCTTTCATCACATCATCTTAAAAAAATGAAATTGTTACTCTAGGAAATACTCTAGCTTGACACACCTGTCTTAACAACCGCCACAAGTGAAACAAACTTTTCAAAAAAGAAAAAAAAAAATAATAAAAAAATAAAAAAAATTTATTTTTATTTTCCCTTATTTTTTCAAATCCTCTATCAAATCAACATGAGTACATAATATAGACATGAAGACAAGAATATTTTGACATTTTGATGATGATGAGAGAAGATGGGACTTTTTTATGCGACAAAATTTTCTGACATGTCAATTAACAAGAAGAAAAAGTTGGAACACTCTTTTTTTCTTCTTTTTTTTTAGTTTTTTTTTCTTTTAGCAGAATGAAATAAGTTTGTGGTAGAAAAACAAACAGTGTGATGCGCTCTCTATACTTTTTTATATAATTTTTTTTTTATTCAAATCAATACACAAAGATGAAGTTGAGAAATTAAGTTAGTTAATTTACGTACCTTTTTCTTTATGGTAATAAAAAAAGAAAACTTTTTCCAGAAGTCAACGGGTTAATGAATTTCACTACGACAATTCTTTTGGGCTAAATTTGTTTTAACCTTGTCCCAAGTGTTTCATTTGAGGTTTCCGTTTTTTTTTTTTTACTTCGGAAACACTCATTAATGAACAGTTTTGCAGAAACATGAGGGAACAAACGAAAAATCCATTCCAAAAAAAAAAAGAAAAAAAAATGGTCCAACGAGCCCCAAAATTTTGAACATGAAATCTCCTGTCTTGGGGGAATAATGGAGAAAATGAGGAAAAATACATTAAAGTCTATACGCGGTTCTTTTGAATTTGAATAAACCTTACCCCTGAATGATGAAGATGAATGATTATAAAACTCATATTAAATTACTTTCTTAGTCTAATTAGTTACTAGCTTTCAACTCATCAACAATAGACCCTTCAATAGCACCTCTAATAACAATACTCAAATAAACAACAAAAAAAAAATTGTATTTCGAAACAAGGAGTTTATTTAAAGAAACGTATTGATAAGTCAAATCAAATGGTAGATATACAGTATGTCTCAAAAAAAATCCCACACTTTTCTCTTTTTATCATCTCAAAACTGAGAAACTGAGTGATGAGCCAATCCGCATGAACGATGATGATATNGTTACTAGCTTTCAACTCATCAACAATAGACCCTTCAATAGCACCTCTAATAACAATACTCAAATAAACAACAACAAAAAAATTGTATTTCGAAACAAGGAGTTTATTTAAAGAAACGTATTGATAAGTCAAATCAAATGGTAGATATACAGTATGTCTCAAAAAAAATCCCGCACTTTTCTCTTTTTATCATCTCAAAACTGAGAAACTGAGTGATGAGCCAATCCGCATGAACGATGATGATATTAAATAAATATTTTAGAGGATTCATACAATACAATTGATCAACACACGGATATATCTACTTTGAAACAACTTACCAAACATATGCCATAGTTTAGCAAGATTTAACTTGTAGGAATGATAAAGAGAGAAATGGCGCGCAAGATTTTATTGAAACCTTAGGATAAAGTTTGAGTTGAGTTGAGTTTAATTGACCAAGGTTGGTAAAAATTCTGAAATTGATTGTTTCCTTTTGAGTAGGATGATAGTATCTGAATGTAACATAAGTAAAAGTGTGTTAATTAAATTATACTGCGGTTGGTGAAGCAGTGGAGTGTGANGAGTATCTGAATGTAACATAAGTAAAAGTGTGTTAATTAAATTATACTGCGGTTGGTGAAGCAGTGGAGTGTGAGAATGAAGTATAATTGGAAGAATTAATCAGATGAATGAGAGTTGTAGTGTCTAGGCTCACATTCAAACCTCAAGATCTGATATGAACCTCATCTTCTTTACAATTTATCATCCATAAAAATAAAAAATAAANCACATTCAAACCTCAAGATCTGATATGAACCTCATCTTCTTTACAATTTATCATCCATAAAAATAAAAAATAAATAAACTTAACTCTCTATCAACCAAAAGTCTCAAGTTTTGTGAGAATTGAATTTCTTGTTTGTATTGTTTCNCACATTCAAACCTCAAGATCTGATATGAACCTCATCTTCTTTACAATTTATCATCCATAAAAATAAAAAATAAAATAAACTTAACTCTCTATCAACCAAAAGTCTCAAGTTTTGTGAGAATTGAATTTCTTGTTTGTATTGTTTCTNAAATAAACTTAACTCTCTATCAACCAAAAGTCTCAAGTTTTGTGAGAATTGAATTTCTTGTTTGTATTGTTTCTTATTCGGAGTTATGAGTATCTCTTTCATCATCAAAACCCAACATTGTGTACCAAGTGGTTGTGGTTAGAAAATGTCACCAGAACCTTCTTCTCATTGAACCAAAAGAAAATGTCACTTTTCCCAATTAACAATTCTTTGTCTCCTACCAGACAGAGAAGGATTTGAAGTCTCTAGAGATGTCAAGATAAAAAATTTTTGAATTCCAGAATAATAAACTTATTCTGTTCGAAGGACTCCCATAGGTTCCTTTTACAAAACTTGTCGCCATGACATCAAAAACCTACGCAGCCTACTACAACTCTTCATACCACTTTGTCATCACTGTCAAACAAATTATTTTAAAAATTTATACCAACTCTCTCTCTTATATACATATGTCAGTAGATAATAAATACAAAATTCTAGCTTCTGTTCTAGTAATACTGATTGAATAGACTGGATTCTTATGACCGGAAATACTAGTTTACAATAATCTTTTAGAAATTCTTAACACTTAACACCATCTCCTCTATCTATATTTTTTACTAGAATAATATAAGTCCTTAAATCTATTACTTTCTTCAGCAAAAAGGATAGGATGGTTCAAAGCTATTTTTTGGTGCGGTTAAAATCTTGTTCTACACTGTACTTCTTAATGTTTTCTAAATGAAAGTGGTAAAAAATAATAATAATAATATATTGTTGTTTTTGTTTGTTTTTTTTTACAAATAGTTATACTCCTAGAGTGTTCGGAAAGTTAGTAACAACAACTTCAATATTACATAACTTCCTTTTTTTTTTTTTTAAATGACAATCGAATAATAATAAAAGTTTTTTTTTTTGTTCTTTTTTCAACTAAAATTTAAAGTTTTATTTTGAGTACTTTCCACACCACTTTCTCCGCTAACCATCAGAAAAACTAAACCACAAAACAAAATCCTCGTAAACGGAAACAGTAAAGTGTAATAAAGGATCCCGAAATTGACAATTTTACGATTCCGGATACTTAGAATGAAAAAAAAAAAATACGGCGTTGGCAAAATTCTCACTTTGAAAAGTTATCTAAAGAAAAAGTAATATAGGAGACAATAATACATTGTCGCTAAAACGAAAACAATAATAATTCAACTCCTACTCCATGTCTCTACAGTTATGCGAATCTCAGCAAATTGCCAAAAAAATAAAATTGAAAAAAAAAATTTTTTTTTTCTCTCTCTCTTACATCAATACGATTCTTTTACATTTCCGCTTAACTCCACTCCAACTGATAATTTTAGAATATTGAANGATCCCGAAATTGACAATTTTACGATTCCGGATACTTAGAATGAAAAAAAAAAAATACGGCGTTGGCAAAATTCTCACTTTGAAAAGTTATCTAAAGAAAAAGTAATATAGGAGACAATAATACATTGTCGCTAAAACGAAAACAATAATAATTCAACTCCTACTCCATGTCTCTACAGTTATGCGAATCTCAGCAAATTGCCAAAAAAATAAAATTGAAAAAAAAAAAATTTTTTTTTCTCTCTCTCTTACATCAATACGATTCTTTTACATTTCCGCTTAACTCCACTCCAACTGATAATTTTAGAATATTGAGTTTATTTTATAAAAAGTTCATAATTCAACTTGAACTTTGTTCTATCGTCTAATAGCATTTAATGAACTGTTGGTTTGAATTATTACAAACAAGTTATTGAGATATACAATGGGGATTTATAGATTACAAAAAAAAAAGCCCCAACCAAAATATTTAGCAAGAGTTTGTAAAATTTATGATATTTTGAGTAAAAAATGAAGAGAGAAGGGTTGGAGAGGANAAAAAAAAAAAAAGTAAAAAAAAAAAAAAAAAAAAAAAACAGGGGAGAAAAGCTGAGGAGTTTGAGGAGGGAACTGAAAGAAAATCGATTTCTTTTGAATTCAAGTTCAAAATATTGTTTACCAACGTACTTTCACACTTCCCTTCTTTCTCTCTACTTAAAACAATCAAAAGATGAGAAATACAGACTAACAATTCAATTTCATTTCAAAAGAGAATCACTTGAAAATGAATCTTTTCAATTCCTCACCCTTTTTTAGAGTTCAATAGAGTGAAAGAGTTGAAACTTAAGATTAGAAATCGGATTTGAATCGAATTGAATCGAACTGAAATCCGAAACTAAAAATCATAATTTTTTTTTTTCAATTTTACTTTTTTTTTTTTATCAAATAGTACTAATATGGAATAAAGTGTATCTATATTATACCATTGGAANTGGAATAAAGTGTATCTATATTATACCATTGGAACTAAATTCAAATTGAAACGAATTAAAAAATTTAACAATAAAGTCACATGGGTGATAGTGAGTCAGTAGAGAGTAATTAATATCTTAATTTTTAAATAAACTTTTCAGGCATCATTTCTTCAATAATTATTCACATTTCATATAACTATAAAAATCTATAGAAATCTTTCTTTAAAAAGACTTCAATATTTAATTTTGAAAGAAAAAAAAAATTTTTTTTTTTTTTTAAGGGTGAGATTTTTAAACAAAAATTCGATTTTTTTTTTACAACTCTGGTTGTTTTAGTTGTAAACAAGTTCAACAACCAGAGTCTCTAACTCTCTACTTTGAAAACGTCAGTATACTATTATTTACTCATCTTTAAACATTTTGCATGAAAAAAAAAAATTTTTTTTCATCATTATTCTAATTTGACAATGTTTGTTCTTATTTTTTTTATTTTTCAGTTTAGTGACATGGTAAAAAAAAAATAGATTTTGTAGTTATAAAATGTATAATTTTGAAAATAATAACCACAAAGTTGGATATTTTTTACAAAAGACAACATCCACCCTCACGTCGTCGTCGTACTCGTACTCGTACATCGTAACATCGTAAACTGTTTATCCTTCAAGAAACTTTCTCAGTTGTTTTAAGATGAAAAATTTCTGTGAAAGGAAAAACAAGGTTGGGGCAAAGTCTGAATAAATTGGATATATTTACAAAAATAGATTATTCATACAAATTCTCTTCCTATTCCTTAGAAATATTTTGAAATTTACTAAAAAGGAAGGATTGTGAAACAACTGCATAGAAGAAACGAAGGTGTGTGTTGTGGTGGGATAAAGACGACAGAAAAGGTGTGAGTTTTTTTTTTTTTTTTATATAATTTTTTCCTAAGGGTTGAAAGTGACAAGAAAGGATTAGTAATATTTGTGAATCTTATTGAAATTTAGGAGATGATGTATGGGGATGCAATTCCTCTTTTTTTTATCAACCCTAACCCAGCATCATCCCTCATCTTATACTCTTCAATCACAAATTCCTTAACGCTTACTACATTTTATCTCATCCATCATTTTAATCCCACTACCACACTCAGACCACGTTCAGCCCAAAAACAATAGACCCACATCTCATCCTATTCAAAATAAAAAATTAGAATTAACGTAATTGATTTTACAATTACACATTAACATTACATTTGGATAAATTTATAAAAAANATAAAAAATTAGAATTAACGTAATTGATTTTACAATTACACATTAACATTACATTTGGATAAATTTATAAAAAATTACTTTCAAATTATGGACTAAGACCTATTTGGTTTTATCACCAACAACAGTCACAGTGCCAAAAATNAAAAAAATTACTTTCAAATTATGGACTAAGACCTATTTGGTTTTATCACCAACAACAGTCACAGTGCCAAAAATTTGTTCTTAAAATTAAAGATTCAATAGCCTGAGGATAAAGATGAGAACAACTTTATAAATTTCTTGAGAACTTAACTTCCAAATTCAAATTCAGTGTTAGTATTTCATCCGTTTGATATAAACATTCTACCCGGGTAAAAAGGGTGAAAAGGATAAAATATTTTATAAATAATTTTATAAAACTAAATTAGATATCTACACTACAACTTACAACTAGAAGAAGGACTCCAACCTCAAAATCAAATATAAACAGAAGATATAGCATGTCATTGAATGATAAATTGATCAATCAAAGTCTTATCATCGCACTTACTATTATTACATTTTGAATATTTTTGAAACAAAATATTCATTTTTTTTGTTTACTTTCGTCGTCAAACTAGCTTGCTAATCTGACCAAAATTATCCACTCAACATAAAGGAATTAACGCCTATCAATGTATATCCATAAAATTTTGTTGGCGCTGTATATAATTAAGTAATGACCTAATAACATTTCCATCTCTTTAGCNATGTATATCCATAAAATTTTGTTGGCGCTGTATATAATTAAGTAATGACCTAATAACATTTCCATCTCTTTAGCTTTACCTCAAAAGGGAAGATGATTCTACGGGAGGTTTCATATCCCAAACCGCTGGGTCTATTTCTATGGAAAATTTAAAATTTAAGAATTGAGAACTTATACCGGAGTTGACTTAATATCTACTATAGGTTATTGACTTTTAATTTAATTTAAATTAATAAATTAATTTATAAAAGTTGTTTGTAAACAACAAATTTCTACTCACATAGAATCTTCTTTTTCATGTAATACTCTAAATTTTACATTGAAAACATATTTTAAAGTTTTATTTTAAAAATTCATTCCAGTGTACTAAGCATATGTCTTCATTCTATCCGGATGGAATAGTAGAATTGAAAATGGTATTTGATATTGGTAAAAACTGAATAGTGAAAAAAAAAAAAATGTGTAGTTGTGGGTTTGGAAGAGCTCTCCTACTCAATGTCCCTTGTCTCTTGTTCATTGAAGCAAAAAGACTGAAAGTAGAGGTCAAAAGGAAGCCCAAGTCAATGGATAATTTGACCCGTAAGAATCCTGACGAGATTTATCTTGAGACGAAGTCAATGGGAAAGAAAGGGAAAAAGTTATTATGACATTTACAGAGCAATTCGTCATCATAATGTCACCCTCTCACTATTCATTCCTTACCATTTTCACGTACCACTTCACTCCACTACCACCCAAAAACCCATACACAAACGAACATGACAGATTAGTCCCACTTTCATCCTACCCACTCTCTCTCTCAATATCATCCGTCTTCAGATTTAAAAAAAAAAAAAAAATTATTATTATTTCTCTAAAAATCCAATCAGGATAAAAAATTTCAACAAAAGATTAAAACTAAATCCCCAATGTAACTCTATGTCATTAGAAAAAAAGAAAAAATAATAATAGAAGAAAAAGGCACATTTAACCCCGTTTACCCATCTTGAAATAAAAATTCCCATCTACAACCTTACCCTAAAGTTTGAGACCACATTAATTATTGTAATAATTCTGATAAAATTCTTATACAAACACTGTCTAATCTTTACTAAAATCTACTCTTATTTCTCTCATTTAAGAGAAATCATGTTTTTTTAGAAGAGAAATTACTACAAATTTCTACTAGAATTTGAAATTAATTCCTGTGGTGAGAAAGAGAGTGGACCATTAAAAATAGTATTTCTTAGAGACTCACATTTCTAAGGGTCTTGTGATGCGTAGGTGGTGAAAGTTGATGATGATTCTGAAGATACTCGTCCTTTTACTTTCTCTTATACAAGATGAAACTTTTAGTCTGTAATAATCATTCTAAATCCTTCATTTCACTTTCTCTAAAATACGCAAAATTAGAAATAAGTATAGGGATTTTAGGAGAAAACTTTACTAGTTGGGATGAAAAGTAAAATTGAACGTGAGAGGAGAGGTTGTTGAAGTCTAATACATAGCACCAGATCCAACTCTGAGTAACCAACAAGGAGGTAAGGTAAGCAGAAGTCTCTCCAAGTAGCTCATTTCCACAAGACAGAGGGAAATGAAGAAAGTAATTGAAGTGAGACTCAATTTATACAACTACAGCACCAATGAGAAACTTTGACTTTCTCTAGAGAGAGAGAGAGAGAGAGAGAGAGACTTTCACCTTTTCAGATTTCCACACAAGTAATTGGATCCGAGATGAATTTTAGGTAATCGAACTCTCTCATTACTTCCTCTCAACTTGTACTTAATTAGTCANTTTTTTTAAAAAAAAAAAAAAAAAAAAAAAAAAAAAAAAAACTAATATGGTAACCTTTAGAAATGGATTTGAGAGTGTTAAATTGGATCCACTGACGTTGAGAATAGTTGGGAAAGCTCTGTGAACTTGTTAGTGATTGTAGAGTTAGTTTTTGTTGCTATATGGTTATAAAGACTATTAGCACATATGAGTCTGTAGTGTATTTAAAAATAACTATTTGAATCCATTGAGTACGGAGGGTAGGTTGAGAGTGAGTGTCAACTTTTTCACCGATGATTCTATTGACAAGGAAACCAGAGAGTCTAATTTTCTCTTTGGATGGGAGACAAGAAATGATAAACTTTTTACATTTTTTAGTGTCAAATGTGTAATGGTAAGGAAAGATTAGAATGGGTGATAGAAAGGGAAGATTTAAAATTTAAAAATGAAAATTTAGTAAATATAATTTAGGTTATGTACAGTGGAGGATGTAAATTTGAGTTATATTGGAGAAGGATTCTCAAACGTCTTGTATGGACGAGGCCATGATGAGAACTGAAACTACGATACTCTACGGATCCACGATCTAAACTCACTCTCATGGATTTTTACCAACGAAAAACCTCGAGCTACCTTTAGAACTTATAACAGAATAGACAGATTCTTTCTGGAGAACTTAGAACTTCTTCAAAATGTTACCTACAAAACTTGGTGTTAAAATTTTTTTTTTTTTTGTGGAAAAACATCAATCTAAGACTAAAATAATAGATAATAATAAACGACAAAATTATTTAGTAATATAATTCTTTAGGATAGTAAAATATATAGGTTTCCAATCCATTTTAAAAGATAAATTAGGTTGATTTGTGAAGGCAGTGGAATTATTGTGGTTTTTGGGTTCCATTTGACGATATTTTGAACTTATTTTTTTTAAGATTTGATATTTTAATTTTTTTTTTAATTAATTTTTTTTTTTTTTTTTTTGAAATGTTTTATTTTACAACTTATTATTATTATTATTATTATTATTATTATTATTATTATTATTATTATTATGTTATTTTAAAACTTTATATATTTCCATTCAAATTCATCATTTCATTAATCAGTTGATGTATTTTATGGGTATCCTTGGATGTGTAAGTTTACGTATGGGTTCTACTGTTTCCTACGGTTTACTATTTATTTTACTAATTAATGAAAATTTACACTTGTATTTTTTATTTTATTTTTTTTTTAATAAACTCAAAAATAATATATGGAATTAACCCTAGAACAACTCATTAATTTTATTTTCATTTATTTTAATTTATAGTTAGTATATCGGAAAATGTTCAAAACTTTTTTTGAAAAGTTAATAACTTTTCATCATCACCACCGTTTTGTACTAAAATCCAATTTTGAAACAAAAAAAAAACAATCCGTTTCAATAATTTCTTTTAAAGTTACTAAAGTCAACTCTTTTATATTTTAATTTCTTTTTCTAGGGAACTAAACTACTAAACTTGTATATAACTTTTTTTTTTAATTGATTTTCTCTTTTCACTTATTAATTCATAAAGAGTAGGACAGAGTCAAACTTTTCAGACTTTCAAGGCAGGGTATATATGTATGTGAATTTCAAAACTCTTCACCCATGTCTCATTTGCGTTTGGATTTTCTGCTTCTTAACCTTTCTGTTATACTGTTTTTATTAAAAAAAAATTATTATGAAAAACTTTAAAAAAAAAAAACTTTTCTATTCAAATTTCTCACTTTTCACTAAATAATATACTTTTCTACTTTTCTCAAACAAAGGCGTCACTTTACAGCTTCAAAGCAAAGGTATACATATAAGTAGATGGATGTACAGTTTGGTGAAAATTTATGGCCGAGCTTTATTTTTGTTGAAAAATGGAGCTTATAACAATTTGTTTAAGTTTAAATCGCTTAACGAGGTAGCTGTGGAAAGGATTCTGTATCACCTGGTGGTTAGATGTGAGGAGACTTGTACTCTAACAGTAGCCAAGCGAGGCTTTAATCCCCAGAGACAATGACAAGTAAGAATAAAAACTCTTCTGTGAGATAAGGAGACCCATGGTCCAGTGTAGAAATACACAGGCTACTCTACTTTTTATCTCACATAAGATGGCGAGCAGAATCCCGGTTCGAGTCTCCCCAACCCCGAGACTTTTTCAAAGTCTTCCAGGGTTCTCACCCCGTTAGTTAGGTTATCTCTTTAGTTATTAATAATCTGGGTGTTTGAATCTCCACCATTTGCCGAATCCGTAGAAAATTAAGTT
The DNA here is from genome assembly GCA_002738285.1 of Holacanthella duospinosa. Classification (NCBI taxonomy): domain Eukaryota; kingdom Metazoa; phylum Arthropoda; class Collembola; order Poduromorpha; family Neanuridae; genus Holacanthella; species Holacanthella duospinosa. The sequence goes on along the minus strand of NIPM01000006.1, from coordinate 1,104,898 downwards.
TAGGTGTACTGGGTTAGAGGATACAGTAGGCTCTTGAGGATGAACACTGGGGACCAGTGTTATTGGGAAGGGGGGTTCTGTGGAAAGGATTCTGTATCGCCAGGTGGTTAGATGTGAGGAGACTCGTACTCTAACGGTAGCACTCCCTTATTTGATTGAGTTAACGCATAAAATGAATTTTGTGGTGGGAGAAAGTTGGTGAAAACTTATGGCCGCACTTCACGCTTACACTTATAAAATCTATATTTTTGTCAATTGAGCAATTTTTTTTAAATCAATTACGACTATTTATGATGTAAATACAAGTTTACATTAAAATTTGGTAATATTCGCTAAATTATAATCAGAAAAGTTACGAAAACTTAAACATGCCGACAGGGTAGTGTTTATCGACATATGACAAAGGAATAAACTGATCCAACCTTAATAACTAAATAGTCAATACACCAAATTGGCAACAAAATTTGAAAATCTAATGACTGTATACAGATCTGAATGAAAATCAAAGCAACTCCGCCTAGGAATAAGAAACGGGGAGCGAAGAAAAAACTTTCGCCAAGAGATAAATGGATCGTATTCAAAGAAAATAGTAATAAGTATAATTTCACAGCCAAAATCAAGCACAACCTAAACCTGAATATGTCACGGTGGACAGTTAGAAACGTATTTGTCTCATACAACAACGTTAAATACCCGAAAACCTCAAGAAATCCCCAATAACATAACGCAACAGAATTGGGCGGCTACATTGGGTGAAAGTTAGAATTAGAATTGATTGAAGAATGATAATACAAAGTCTAGATTGACGAATTAATGTTTAATTTAGATGCTTAGATGCTTAGAGCATCTAAATTAAAGATTAATTCGTCAATCTAGATTATTCCTAGGCGGAGTTGCTTTGATTTTCATTCAAATCTGTATAGAGTCATTAGATCTTCCAATTTTGTTGCCAATTTGTCGTATTGACTATCCAGTTATTAAGATTGGATCAGTTTATTCCTTTCCCATATGTCGATAAACACTTCCCTGTCGGAATGTTGTTGTTCTGGTAAATTTTCTTACATTAATTCGGCGAATATTGCCAAATTTTAATATAAACATGTATTTACAGCATAAATAATCGGAATTGAGCAAAAAAATTACTGTTACTGTAACTGTTTATAACTGTAAGCGTGAGGTGTGGCGATAATTTTTCACCAACTTTCTCCAACCATAAAATTCATTATTCGCGTTAACTCAATCAAGTAAGGGAGTTTATGTTTAAAATTGAATATTTTTGTCATTAAACAGGATATGGAACCCNAATTACTGTTACTGTAACTGTTTATAACTGTAAGCGTGAGGTGTGGCGATAATTTTTCACCAACTTTCTCCAACCATAAAATTCATTATTTGCGTTAACTCAATCAAGTAAGGGAGTTTATGTTTAAAATTGAATATTTTTGTCATTAAACAGGATATGGAACCCTGTTTCAGGGATTTAAACTTAAACAAATTGTTAAAAACTCCATTTTTCAACAAAAATAAAGTACGGCCATAAATTTTCACCAAACTGTAGGATAGTTAAAATGAGAACGCCCAATATTGTTCTCAAATAATTCTTCTTCTTTTTTTCCTATTATATTCAACATTCGAAAATTTAAAAAAGTTAAATTTTCAGTAAAATTAATTTTAAATATTTTTAAATATTTTTAAATATTCATTTATCTAAAAGTAGCAGAGCTCGTTTAAAAAAAATTCATAAAGTATGATGCCAACCATGAATGAAAGTCTATCTTGTGTCATGAACTAACCAAAAACTTTTATTTTTTTTTTGCCAATTTTCTCTGTCTGAAACTAAACTCTATGAAATGAAATATTGATTTAAATTTCATAATTCAAGTTCAAAGAGAATTAAGAAAACCAATAAATCCAGTTAGATTGAGACATGGTGAGTCAACAACAAGGCTAAGGTTTGTGCCAAAAAAATAAATTGCCAAATATTATGTTGACCAAGTTGTCATTTCATTGGGAATAATTCAGGCGTAGTTTGAGGTAGATGATTTTAATTCCTGACATTCACTATTCTATTTTTTTTACATGCAAGAATCAAACTATTGACTTTTCATGTTGCATATTGAAGGGTTAAATTATTTAACTCAGCGATTACTTCCCAGGTATTATTTTATTTTCATAGTAAAACTAAAGTGTTGAAAGAAAGCGCAAGTAAACTCAAAATGAGTAAAAAAAAAACCCCATAAAAATCGCCAACAGCTACATAATTCGATTATCTAAGAAGCGCTCACTTTGGTCTGGACACATTTGATTAAATCAAGATCAGGAATTAGTTATATTGATATCCTGACAAGACAGACGGACATGTGAGAAACATAAACCACTCCAACTCCATTTTTTGAGATTAATAAACTCATATGACCGTAATGACAATTTTTATTTTTATTTTTATTTTTCAATTCCTGACGCCTGAGGCCATGAGTCAATCCATATGAAAACTATTTATCAAATGGCATAAGATTTCAAAGGAAATAATTCAATTCTAAATTCCTAGTATCATCTTTCTCATTGAAAAAAATAAAATAAAAATCTTTAAATTTCTNACTATTTATCAAATGGCATAAGATTTCAAAGGAAATAATTCAATTCTAAATTCCTAGTATCATCTTTCTCATTGAAAAAAATAAAATAAAAATCTTTAAATTTCTTTTACAGGAGTCAAGCGGATGGATTTTGAGTAAATCGAATCGNTAATGACAATTTTTATTTTTATTTTTATTTTTCAATTCCTGACGCCTGAGGCCATGAGTCAATCCATATGAAAATTATTTATCAAATGGCATAAGATTTCAAAGGAAATAATTCAATTCTAAATTCCTAGTATCATCTTTCTCATTGAAAAAAAAATAAAATAAAAATCTTTAAATTTCTTTTACAGGACAGTTCGCCTACCTAAAACTCATTTAGCTTAGCATTTCATTCATTTCTCTTTTACATTCTAAAAAGTAGTATTTATAAAATTTGAAAAGGATCAAAGGGCTGGCGTGAATGTTTTGGTACCAAGGGAGTTGGATTTAAATTAAAAGNTTATAAAATTTGAAAAGGATCAAAGGGCTGGCGTGAATGTTTTGGTACCAAGGGAGTTGGATTTAAATTAAAAGTATAAGAACCATAATGGACTTTCAATTTCCACCGTGTCTGATTGAGACAAGGTGTGAAATTGACTTGCGGCTGTCTAAATTTTACAATTTTCTAAATTATAGAATAACCAAAACGAAGTTTTTCTGACAGGTGTCAGTCATCTAACCAATGACAAAGGAAGCTTGTTACATCAGTTTTACCAATAGTGGTAGAGGAGGTAACACAATTATTCTATAATTACATAACATAATGTCAATACATCTGCTTTTCGTTTTGNATAGTGGTAGAGGAGGTAACACAATTATTCTATAATTACATAACATAATGTCAATACATCTGCTTTTCGTTTTGACGTTGATCCTTTATAACTCGTTAACATGAAATATAAAAATTTTGGATTCCATTTTGAATCCAAAAAAAAAAAAAAAAGAAAAAAAGTTTTTTTTTTTTCTACTTCAGGTGTTTATCATTTAAATGCCTTTGTAGAGTTTTTTTTTAGTAGTAAAAGGAGTAGGGTATTGAAATCCTCCTGTCTGTCCGTCTGTCCGTCTGTAATCATTTTGTAAACTCATATTGTTGTTTTTGTGTCTACAGATAGTTATACCTAGGGTAACATAAAATAANATAGTGGTAGAGGAGGTAACACAATTATTCTATAATTACATAACATAATGTCAATACATCTGCTTTTCGTTTTGTCGTTGATCCTTTATAACTCGTTAAAATGAAATATAAAAATTTTGGATTCCATTTTGAATCCAAAAAAAAGAAAAAAAGTTTTTTTTTTTCTACTTCAGGTGTTTATCATTTAAATGCCTTTGTAGAGTTTTTTTTAGTAGTAAAAGGAGTAGGGTATTGAAATCCTCCTGTCTGTCCGTCTGTCTGTCCGGCTGTCCGTTTGTAATCATTTTGTAAACTCATATTGTTGTTTTTGTGTCTACAGATAGTTATACCTAGGGTAACATAAAATAAAAAATAAATTCCAAAATAATGATGAGACAAATTATAAAACTGACAAAATAGTTAATGAAATGAATCCTTTTGTAAAGTGTTCTTAAGTTCAAATTCTTGAATTGGGTACTTGAGGGTTACAGTAGCCAACTTTCTCAATAAAATTTTGTATCCTACGACTACCTGAAATTGTTGAAAATCAAATAAAAAATAGAGATGATGTTGATTCTGTAGAAATTTGAATCATCATTCGTAGTCACGTTATTTTGTTGTAGACTCATTCATTTCCGACTCATCACAACAATAGAATATTGAGTAACATAGAACTCAGGTAACTTAATACTCGTTTTGTTGATTCTACACCACTCGGTTCATATTATGTCTTTATTTTACATTCNTAGAACTCAGGTAACTTAATACTCGTTTTGTTGATTCTACACCACTCGGTTCATATTATGTCTTTATTTTACATTCACTATACAGTACGAAAATAACATTTCCCAAAAAATTTAGACTCCATCTAGAAATTATTTNATTCGTAGTCACGTTATTTTGTTGTAGACTCATTCATTTCCGACTCATCACAACAATAGAATATTGAGTAACATGGAACTCAGGTAACTTAATACTCGTTTTGTTGATTCTACACCACTCGGTTCATATTATGTTTTTATTTTACATTCACTATACAGTACGAAAATAACATTTCCCAAAAAATTTAGACTCCATCTAGAAATTATTTNTTTTATTTTACATTCACTATACAGTACGAAAATAACATTTCCCAAAAAATTTAGACTCCATCTAGAAATTATTTCAACACCATTTACCCAATGAAAACCAACATTTGAGAAATTCAAAGGGACTTTTTGAAATCCTGAAACTTTTTTTATTTTATTTTTNACCCAATGAAAACCAACATTTGAGAAATTCAAAGGGACTTTTTGAAATCCTGAAACTTTTTTTATTTTATTTTTCATTTTTCAAGTCCTCTTACCTCGAAATGAGAATAAAAAAAGGTGCCCTTTATTTCTTCTAACTTGACTGACTTCTTCCTTCTATTGTTCTGTATCTTTAGTTTAAGTTATACAATTTCTTAAATTATGATTTTTTATTTATTTTTTTTTTTTTTGTAACTTGATCACCATGATAGTTACGTAGGGACTAAGGAATCAGGAGAGTCTTTTGAAATTTTAAGTGAAACCAACAGGGTGAATTAAGAGTAGTAAAATAAATGAAATAACCCTATTNAAGAGTCTTTTGAAATTTTAAGTGAAACCAACAGGGTGAATTAAGAGTAGTAAAATAAATGAAATAACCCTATTGAAACGGAAGACGAAGCCATTGATTTACTAATAGTTGAAGAAAGTCATGAGATCACGACTTATTCCTTGNCTATTGAAACGGAAGACGAAGCCATTGATTTACTAATAGTTGAAGAAAGTCATGAGATCACGACTTATTCCTTGCAAACAAACATTTTACAATATTGACATTTCATAACCAATCAATCATGTAATTTAGCACGACTTTATATCAAACCATCAACTTAATAAATTTACTATACCAAACCCAACTTTATCATCACCTTTTGACCTTTTTTTTTCAGAATATTTTGATTCGAAATTATTAAATTCAGCAGTTTTTTTNGCTTTATCATCACCTTTTGACCTTTTTTTTTCAGAATATTTTGATTCGAAATTATTAAATTCAGCAGTTTTTTTTTTTAGTTATAAGAAACTATCTTATATGCCTACGGATTTGTGACAAAATTCAAAACACTTGGAAATTTTCTCAATTCTGTTTACTCTATTATATGACATGTGTGTGAGGGAACTTGATTTAATAAAAATCTTTTTCTCAATCTTGCTTAGATATGCAAAATTAACCAACTGGAAATAAAAAATTATGATTTTTGGCACGATAAATTAGAATTTTTTTTTTTTTTAAAGTTCAAATCAAATTCAGATGAAGGTGTCCAATGAGTTAAAGTCTAAGTAAAGTTGAATTCGGCTATAAAACTAAGATACACAATCGAGTTTATGATGTAGTAATATTGATAAAAAATTTTTCTTCTTTTTTATCTAAGCCGAAAAAAAAAGGGGGAAAAGTGACATGTTAAAATGAAAAACCGGAAAAAAAAATCTCAAAAACTAGATGAAAAACGAAATATAAAGTTTCCTTTTTCAAAAATATATGAAACAAAAAATAAATAAATTTCAGTTTCATTTTTAAAAATAAGCTTTTCATCACTAGGTACAGTGCACTCAAAAATAAACCACTTTACTTCTGAGAGAAATATGAAAAATAATTTTTTTTTTTTTTGGAAAAGTCTCATCTATAGTATAGTCAAAATCNTAAGCTTTTCATCACTAGGTACAGTGCACTCAAAAATAAACCACTTTACTTCTGAGAGAAATATGAAAAATAATTTTTTTTTTTTGGAAAAGTCTCATCTATAGTATAGTCAAAATCGGATAGAGTATAAATTTATTTCGGTTCTTGAGAATACCTTATTTATAACGAAATGATGTAGATTTTTATTTTTAGTATTAAATCACTACAAGCTACTAGCATCAATACTAATAATTATTATTTTTAATAAATAAGTCTTCAAAATTATAACAATTTTTAGTAAATCCTGAAGTGACCTGAAGTGACCTACTTGACCTTTTTCTTCCTAACAAAACAAGTTTTTTTTCTTCCTGATTTTGTGTCCAACTTAAAAAAAAAAAAGAAACATAAACTTTAAAACTTGACAAAGAATAAGGATGGGTATTGTTTTTTTGTTTTTTTTTTTCTAATTTGGAACCCTTCAAGGATCCCTATAGTTGAGGATGTGTAAATAATTCAAAATAAGTTTATAAAATATTTATAAAGTGTTTGGGTGTAGGGTGTGACCTTACTCCAACTCTTTCTTCCCAAGTATTCCACTATCCATAACACCAACTTAAGAATTTTATTTAACTTTTACCGGAAATGATAGGGGAAGTTTATGGTTTCCAAAAACTATAAAAACTTTCCTATGTTTTTTTTTTTTTCTTTTTTTTTTTCGCAGATCCAAGATCCGATCTTTGTTGAGAGATGAAGTGCCACAAACGCTCACCCTTGGCTCTTTTAGATTGCAAATTGTAAAACCAATTTTGCATAAATTATAATTAGAAAACATAGGATCCAAAACCTATAAAAATGTTCCACAAGAACCCATTAACACAAACCTTAAGGGTTTCTCAACACTTACTAATAATTTATTTGACTTATGTTCAATACCCTAAAGTTATATGACTTTTTTCTACATTTTCATAGGTGTTGAAGACTTTGTTAGTAATATCTTATAAATAAGCTACGGCTATTTTAAACTGATAAAATATTACAAAAATGTGGAAGTAACTATTGTAAATAAATATAAAAAAAAAAAAAAATTTTTTTTTTTTTGAAAGATATTGCTTCATTGGTTCAATTCTTTAAGGAAAGAAAACCGTCGTTTGAGAGCATAAAGAAAACAAGTGACGCTTAATGTTAGTCCACCTGCTTTCTACCGAATAATGCTCAAATTCATCGACAAACTTATGGATACCATCAATCTCTAAATGTGTTTTTTTATTTTTCGTACACCAACAACGACAAGTTTATCAAAATTAGGAAACGGAAGGATCCCTGTGGTGTCAAAAGACAGTACTTTCAACACTTTATACATGCCAAATGGTTTTCTGTTGTTTTAAGATCCACCACCATGACGGTGGGCTCACTTTTCTTTTGGACATGAAATTTTGAGACTAAATTGAAGATAAGTACCGTTTCAACTCAACTCTTAGAATTGATTGGATAGTATAAAAAAAAAAAGGCGGGAATTTAAAAAAAAAAAAGAAGAGTTTAAATCAAGATTCTTAGAATTGGATGTTAAAGTTAAGAGAGAAAATCATTAATCCTCACTTTCACTATCACAAGAGACAGCCGGATTTCATTATATATGACTTTCACTTCTTAACTTTCACCTCTTTCTAAACATTTCCTTGTCACTAGTCTCTTTTTCAATGTCCATTATTTCAAATTTTTTAAATTTTCTTACAACCAATCAAAAATCAACTCATAAACTATATAAGTCTCACTTGTTGCTTTCAATTTCAATTAAGTAGTATCTTATGTAAGCTCAAATTGGAACTAAATTAACTAAATTGGAATTGTTATTTCAACATGTGGACTCAATCCATTCATATCAAACTTTAAAAGTCAGTATTAGGATTGAAAATTTTAAAAAATTTTAAAAAATTTTTAAATTACACTCTAGAGAGTTGTCAGTTTATTAAAAAATTTTTTAAATAAGAACATCTTTATGATCACTAACTAAAAAGGGAGTCTCTAATTCTTTTTTTTTTTTTTGGGATTCAAGTCCCCATGGGGACTTCATATATAAGCATTCATATCGTCTCATCAGTCTCTCATCTCCTCCTAGTGAAAAAAAAAAAAAAAAAGTTCATAATTGATNAAGTCTCACTTGTTGCTTTCAATTTCAATTAAGTAGTATCTTATGTAAGCTCAAATTGGAACTAAATTAACTAATTGGAATTGTTATTTCAACATGTGGACTCAATCCATTCATATCAAACTTTAAAAGTCAGTATTAGGATTGAAAATTTTAAAAAAATTTAAAAAATTTTTAAATTACACTCTAGAGAGTTGTCAGTTTATTAAAAAAATTTTTAAATAAGAACATCTTTATGATCACTAACTAAAAAGGGAGTCTCTAATTTTTTATTTTTTTTTTTTTGGGATTCAAGTCCCCATGGGGACTTCATATATAGCATTCATATCGTCTCATCAGTCTCTCATCTCCTCCTAGTGAAAAAAAAAAAAAAAAGTTCATAATTGATCCGCTATCTACTATATATCATGTCTCCTTAAATAATTTTAGTTTCTAGTCAAAACTGATGAACTTTTAAAAATTACATTATAATTTGTAAAAATTTCTTAGAAGAAGAAATTTTTTGAGTTTATTTCACATTCTTAATATTCTAAATGACGACTCAACTGTACTGATACATAAAATTTTAAGATAAGTAAGACATCTTTACCTGGGAAATACCATTGTGATTGTGACTATGACCTTTGACCTGTCTCATAGTTTACTATGAACCAGTAGATACGATGAATCAGTAAAAAACTTTACGAAACCACTCTTGGATCTTTCCAAACTTAATCTTTAAGATTGGTTTGTAAGATAAAAAAAAAAAAAAATTTGTCTGAAGAAGATGGAAGAATAGGCCATTGTTCTAAATCTCTCTACGTGACAAATACTTTTACCCCCGTCGACTCCAACCTCCCAAGGTATACTTTTTCTATAATGGACAGAAACTATTCAGACATTGTCCGTATGAATACGGACAACAATCAATTCTTATTCATCACAATGACAATGACATTGGAAATCCAATCTCGTTAGATGTCTTCACATCAAATACCATGGATTCATTATGACAGTGGCGGTAGATTTCAAATCAATTTAAACAACTAAAGATGACACAAAGTGGAAAGGATGGTTTAAAAAAAAAACAAAAAAAAAAAAAAATTCTTATTTTCAAGATATTTTGTGAAAATAAAGTTTTGGCTTAACATATTATATAACCAAAGTGGTTGAACCAATTATACCTTTTACTATTTACGTTGAGTATGTACGATTACTGATATCCAAGTACTAACTGTGTATGTTCTATGGTGTAAAATTTTTTACAAGTATTATCAAAAATTTGAGATTAGTAAATGAAAAGTGTGTTGAGATTATCCGATGTCTGTGTCTGACTTCAGATCCCATCATATCACATCGTTAACACAAAACTAAAAGATTAAATTTCACGTTAAGTTTCCTACCATGGAGATTTGGTTACTGGTATTTCCTTTTTCCAACAACATATTTTGTATTTTGAACAAGTATTTTTTTTTGGTGTTTTTTTTTTTTTTGGTGTTTTTTTTTTTGGTTTGTCTTCTCCAAACATCTTTTTACACAAATGAAATGGAAAGAGTTGAGAAAAAAAAATATATATATATATACTGTTAAAAAAATCTACAGGAATAAGATAAGCTAACGACTCATCTCGTTAAAATAAAATGTCGCCTGTCTCTGTCGTTGTTATTCCGTTGATATGTGTATGTCATTCCGTAACTTTGACTAAGATTTAATTGTTGAGATAAAATAATAAACGGAAGACTAGAGAGGATTTGAAAGTAAAAAAAAAAAAATTTTTCTCACGAATGAGAAAATGTGAGATGAGATGAGAATTAATTTCCGAACTTTGTATTGTTTTCTACAATCAGAGTTTGATCAAACATGTCAATAGATGACAGTTAACTTATTTTATTACGTTTTGATTGGACAAGATGACAATTTTAATACAAGGACCACAACGATGGAAATTGGTGAATTTGTCTGACACACACAGTCACAAAATTTATCCATAACTTGTACAACTCAATTGAAAGAGTTTGAGTTGATGTTTGTATTCACAAATAGTTAATTTAAAATAAAAGTAATATTTGAAAAATTTACATGATTGTCGTCACAATCATGTAAGTGGAACTCATAGTGAAAAAGTTGAAATAATGGTTCCGCAAATTTATAAAGAAAATTTTTGTTTGCGGATTTGTGAAATCATGAAAATTTCCACTTTTTTTTGGGAATAAAAATGAGAATTTCCTAAACTTTGTAACAATAATTCCGTGTTCTGTGTAGGAAATTGTAATTTACAAAAGTGGATATATTAGAGTGTATCAAATATAAATTATAAGTCCATAAAGTCNTTCACAAATAGTTAATTTAAAATAAAAGTAATATTTGAAAAATTTACATGATTGTCGTCACAATCATGTAAGTGGAACTCATAGTGAAAAAGTTGAAATAATGGTTCCGCAAATTTATAAAGAAAATTTTTGTTTGCGGATTTGTGAAATCATGAAAATTTGTACTTTTTTTGGGAATAAAAATGAGAATTTCCTAAACTTTGTAACAATAATTCCGTGTTCTGTGTAGGAAATTGTAATTTACAAAAGTGGACATATTAGAGTGTATCAAATATAAATTATAAGTCCATAAAGTCTCAAATTTAAAAATTTACCGAAATTTTATGAATTTGAAAAGTTGTGGATATAAATACAGCTCATATAAATACAGGGTGATTAAAGTGTTTTTTTGCACGACGCTAGAAAGCATGGNAATTTACCGAAATTTTATGAATTTGAAAAGTTGTGGATATAAATACAGCTCATATAAATACAGGGTGATTAAAGTCTTTTTGCACGACGCTAGAAAGCATGGCTTCATTTTTTTACACTATATTCCCAGCAAAAGCATAGATTGAGAAGAGCTACGGTAAAATTGGAAAAAGTGGGTGCAAAAAAAAAAACATTAATCACCCTGTATATAGGTTCAGAAAAGTGTAGGTTTTGAAATTCAAAAAAGTACAAGTTAAGCCAAACTTTTGGATCCTAATGCCGTAACAAAAAAAAAAAAAAAAAAAAAAAAATCCGCTATTTACTATTTATTTGATGTTGTTAGACATTATTTAATTAAAAAAAATTATTTCATGATTGAAAATATAGAATCCGTTTGGTAATTTATTGAAATAAATCTATTAGTTGTAAAATCTTACACTTCGTTGTAATTCTATTAAAATTTTATTTTTATTATTTGAAATTCAAATTTCTACGACATTCAACATTCGACATTCAAAAGTTTGACTTAATGGTTATAAAATTTGGAAAAAAAAAGTTGTGCATACAGGTTGTTAAAGTTGGAAGTTGGACTTGGAATTGAGATGGTGTTAGTTGAGCCGTGGGAGTGAGAGTCTTGTCTCATGATTTTTTTTTTTTTGTCGAGAAGCGGAAAATAAATTAGTTTCTGCACAGCAGGAAACAATTACGAAGGTTTGAATCCTTCCTCATTTTTACCGCCAGTATCCGAAAGTGATTAATCAATCATTTTCTATTCAAACAGAATAAATGCTTCTTACATACTTTTCAGTAGAGAAAGTTTTTAAAATCAAAATTAAAGGTAGAAATTAAATTTCCTTACTTGAAACTTGTTCCTTTGATTATTTTTTTCTACTCTTAAACAATTAAAAGGCAGAGTAAGTCTCCCCAGTTGGTTGTAGACAAAAGAAATTAAAAAATTTTTAAATTAAGACAGTCGTGTCATCATAAAATTTCAAAAGATAAACAACTTAAGATTTATTTCCATAATCTTACATGATAATTTACAACAAATTCAACAAGATTTTTGACTTTAGTTTTACTCTCTTAAATCTTTACTTGAATAACAAATTCCTACCTTTGAATAACTTATTTTATAATAAATAAACTTATAAATAATTATTATTAAAATTTATAAAATTACCTTTATAAATCCTTTAAAATTAGGTTTTTAAAATAAAAAATTTCATTAAATAATAATAAATATATTTACTAACTAACTTACTAACTATTTAACTAAAATCTATGTCCAATGTCCAAAATGTATAGAATGACTCATAGATCCTACAAAACTATTATTATAACATGTATCAAAAGATGATTGATTTGGATATTTTGAACATGGATTTGATGGGATTGAGATTTCAGAGAATTGATCAACAGTTCGACCGTAGCACGAACATTGTCGACCCATTTTATATTCAAGAGGAATTGAATCTGGTGGAGAAATTTGTCGATGGTGGTGGTGGCGGTGACTATGGGAATGAAAATGACTCTCCTCACCACCACTTCTTCGACTTCCTGGATCTGAACTTGATGAAACGGAAGAGCGTGTTGATGTAGAGACTAGAAGTTGTCGTTGTTCACAACCTTCTGTAGGATGGTGATGATGGGTCTGAAAGTTTGAACATGATTTCGATGACTGTGGTAATGATATTTTTTTTGGATTGATAACTTTTATCAATTTTTTATTTTTTTCTTGATACTTTCGAACTAAGTATGCTAATCCAATGAGAAGAAGTCCAGTAATAATTGAAAGACCAATTACAATCAGAGGAAAAGGAACTTCTACTGGAGATCTTGTAATTTCCGAACCTGTACAATAAAAATAAATAAAATAAATAAATAAATAAATAAATAAAATTATTCTAGTAGAATTTAATTAAATTAAATTCCTAAATTATTTTTTTATCGAATAACTTACCAGGTAGTAAAGTCAATTTAGCTTCCTTGAAGGTGTAACCTTGTGAATTTGTTGCTAGACAAAGATAACTCCCTTCATCACTCAAGTCTGTCTTTGAAATGATTAATTTGCTCACAAATGTACCGTTCCTCACTGTTTCGTTAATTCGAATCCCTTCATTCTGTGTCTCCTATAAAAAATGAGACTCAATTAACTAAAAGTATAAAAACTAGTTGTTGAATTGAGACTTAATTGGAAGTAATAATAACCTACCTGAATAACAAGGACATGCGTATTTTCAACAGGTAAGAGTCGATAGTTACTTTGACGACTTGAGCTCATCTCTTCATCCGATGGCACACGTTTCAACCATTTCAAATGTGGTGGCATTGTACTAAAACCAGATCGAACAATACATTCAAAAATTGCTTCATTACCGATGAGAACAGTCATGTTTGTTGGAAAGCCTGATGCCAATTCCGGTCTTCGTTTCTCCACCATTTCTGTAAATATATAAATTCAAAAATTACCACCATTATCATCACTCATCACCTTCCATTTTTTTTATCTCTCCACTCGTTTCCGACGACAACATATTTTTCCACTTACACGATTCCAATCATATAAATTATATTTCATGTAATCATCAAATTATCGTCATACTAGTCAAAAAAAAAATAAATCTTTTATTTTTTGAAGCACGCCATTATTCCTTGCCATTGTTGAAGTCCCGCCAGTCAAATTATTACATTGCTTCACCGACGTAACCAAAGGAAAACAAAAGAAGACAAAAAATTTTAAGGAATTCCTACTTAAAATCAATTTCCCCTCAAGTGAAAATATCAGGTAAGGCACCATCATTATTGTTATTAAATTATTTAGATTCCAATAATAATTTAACTATATAATTGATAATCCGACTAATGATGATTACCTGTTACATGAATTTGAATCTGAGTATTTGACCTTCCACCTGTATTTGTTGCTACACAGTCATATGTTCCAGAGTCTTCATATTCCAATTTACTCAAGACGAGTGTCCAACTTGAGATTTTTAATAATTTCTCACCCAGAGGTTTCCCATTCTTAAGAAATAAATAATAATGATGAGTGATTTTAGACTATCTTACTAAAAGTATAATATGAGTTTGAATTTTATTATTATTATTTACTTTAAGCCAAGTGATCTGTGGAGTAGGACTTCCTTTGGCTTCACACCGGATCCTGATTGTATTTCCTCCTGACAAATTAATTGGACTCATTGACTGTTCTAAGGTTTCTCGACTCAGTTCTGGTGGTAAGGAAATCGTTGACTGATNCTGACAAATTAATTGGACTCATTGACTGTTCTAAGGTTTCTCGACTCAGTTCTGGTGGTAAGGAAATCGTTGACTGATGTAGACGTTCGTCCTTCCGAGTTACTCCATTCTTATCATGTCCAGAGGACTCTACTCTACCATCTCCTTGTCTTAACAATGCATCTTCTAGAGAGAAAAAAAATCAGAATGGAAATTAGGAACAATGTGTTAATCACACGCTTCTTTAGTCACATCAGCTAAATCTACNCAAATTAATTGGACTCATTGACTGTTCTAAGGTTTCTCGACTCAGTTCTGGTGGTAAGGAAATCGTTGACTGATCTAGACGTTCGTCCTTCCGAGTTACTCCATTCTTATCATGTCCAGAGGACTCTACTCTACCATCTCCTTGTCTTAACAATGCATCTTCTAGAGAAAAAAAAAATCAGAATGGAAATTAGGAACAATGTGTTAATCACACGCTTCTTTAGTCACATCAGCTAAATCTACNAAAAAAAAATCAGAATGGAAATTAGGAACAATGTGTTAATCACACGCTTCTTTAGTCACATCAGCTAAATCTACTTGACTGGTAGTATAAACACCGACGTAATAAGAAAGTCATAAACGCAAATCCTTCTAAATGGACTCAAAGAAAACAAAAAATCTCGTCGGTAAGTATCTTTCAACAAAATTTGTGTCTAATAGCTTTCTAGTACTTGTCACTTCGTAACCACACAGACTCATGTCTGCTTTCATTCAACACAAAAAAAAAAAAAAAAAAAAAAAAAAAAAATTTAAAAAAAAAATTTTTTTTTTNAAAAAAAAAAAAAAAAAAAAAAAAAAAAAAAATTTCAAAAAAAAATATTTTTTTTTCCCGATCAGTCAACACAAAAAAAAACTTTCTGTTTCAAAACTAAAAATTATATATATTAGTATTATTTTCTTTCCTATTTATAATTGTTTATAATTTTTAATAAATTAGGAATTATAAAAGATGTCAATTGGACCATATAGACTAAATTAGTCCAATTCAGACCTGTAACTATGCTATGCATGTATATTTTTTAGTTATTGAAAAGAAAGGGAAGGAATTAAGACATTCATGTGCTTGAAAATTAACATAAAAAAATTTTTACTCCAAAATTTATGAACAGTGTTTCTAGGACTCGAACCCAGATATACAATTTGCCGGACAGTGCACACATCATATGACCATGATACATAATAAAATAACTTACTAGCGATGGATTTAAGACTCGAACCCAGATATACATCATTTGCCGGACAGTGCAAACACCACATCACGTTGTTCGTTACCAACAACAGTAAATACTAGGGACTAATTTTTAAGTTAGTGTCTTCTTTGTTTTTTACTTTTTCATTTTTTGCAAGTGGGGACATTTCGTTTCCATCACTTCAGTTAGAATACATTTTTTTAAATTCGTTCTGGCAATGTCAAAGGGTCCTGTGCATGAGTTCTTTATTTACAAATCATAAATTGTGCAATTAATTGGTACTTAGACCAGTTGGTTTGAGACATTGGTGATGATGTTAGTGATGAGATGGCAAAGAGCAATAAGTCAGACTCTCAAGCGATTGACTAAATATCAGAGGCCAAACCCCAAATTCCCAATCCCTAATTTCCACTAATCGAAAGGTGTAAAATAAACGAAGGAGGGAAGGGTGGGGGGAAGGACAGGTGGGAAAAGTTCTATGAATTTTTCTCATTTGTCCAACTGCCTTTATACAAGACAAACCCTTCTTCGCCGGACTTGAAAAGAAAAAAAAAATATCAGTTATTACAGTCTGACAGCTCAAGTGTCGTGACCTGACAAAGTAATTTTTCAGAAGCTAAAACCTCCTTGTCAGTATTCCCTTTTCAATTCTTAATCAAAAACCGTTATGTCAACAATTACTAATAAGGTTTTGCAAAAAAAAAAAAAAAGAAAAAAAAAGCTGCTAACATATTTGAAGTCATCCATTTTCTAGGAATCACAACAATATGACCACCAACGATACACTTTAGCAGAAGTTGGTTGAAGACGAGCAGTCCTTGACGAAAGATGAAAATCAACATTTAGTTGTCTGAAGAGGGTTTAAAACACTCTAGAAAGGAAATATGAAGGGGAAGAAGAAATGATCACGATGAAAAAGAAAAACATGAATCTTTTTTCTTATTTTTATAGTAACAAGAAATAAAGAATTGAGTCTGGATAGTTTCCATATGTTAAAAATGGTATAATTTTCTAAAGAGTTTCTTTTTTAAATCATGAACATGAAAATTTAGGGTAGAAAGGTAAGGTAAGTATGGTCTGTGAGACTCAAGTCGGAGATCAAGTCTCGCTGTCATTGGTTCAAAAAAAAAAAAATAAATAACAATAGAAATGTAGAACAATGGGACAGGAGAAATTGAAAGTCATCTTTAGTTTCTTACTGCTCCTGTATCCCTTAAGATGATTTTACTTGGACTATAAAAGACTCCTTCCCTGGCGTCCCTTCAAAATAACACCTAAATCTTTACAAAAAAAAAAAAAAAAAAACCCTTGACATTATTTTCTAAGGACCAAAAAAAAAAATAGTCAAAAAGATATGAAATCTCATGGATAGGAGGAATGATTTGAAGCTTCACTAGAACAAGAAATATAATAACTAAAAATGATAACACTCTCCTGTCCTATCACAACATCCAAGGGTCACGAGCCCTTGAGAAGGTAGAAAAAAATGGAGACATTAGAAATTACGCCTGAGCCCTTCAGTCCTGTTTTTTTTTTTTTTTTTTTTCAGACACCCTTCAGTAGTTGATGATGATGATAACTAACCACAAACTGTATACTTTAGAAACTGATTTCTTACGCCACTGAACTTATTATTGGTTTGAAATTTTTGTTTTCTCAAACCCAGACAGTTGGGGTCAGTAGTTAGATACTTTCCATTGGTCCAACTTAAATTCTACTCAATTGTCAGTGAGTCTGTGAACTATGTCATACTTATGACCCTTTGAGAGTCAAACCTCATGAGTAGAACCGGATAAGTAAGTAATCAACAAAAATATTGAAGAACATGTAATATCTTTAAATCAATATTTGTAAAATGAATTCTTATAATTTGTGAAATGAATTCTTAAGATTATGTGTAACAAAAGCACTTGTTTTTTTTTTTTTCGTTTCTTAGAAACCGGTTTCTAAACTTTTTCGTTTAAACTTCATAGTAAAGCGTTTAAAAAAAAATTATTTTTTTTTTAATAACTTTTGGTCATCTTAACTGTTTAATTTATGAAGAGGACAAAACTGGCAGGTAGTATCCCAGCAACCAAACATCTCCAACCGTTTTTTTAACAGTATAATAATTACTAAGAACTTTACGTAACTCTCTGCTTTATTTCCATTTGAATCTAATCTTAACGAACAGAAGGATTTTTCTTATTGTATTTCATTTTCCGTTTTTTCGGGACTTGAGAAGAAATATTTCCCGTCAAAGGACACCGATAATCATTTATACTGTCTGAATAGGCCCTTTGAAATATGAATCCGCTTTCTTTACTATTCACTCTGTATTATTCAATAATAATAATAATATAAACTAAACCCCAAAAACACCCTCTTATTTATACAATTTCCTTAGATATACGGAAACAGACGGACACATCAGTCCGCCTCAGATGTCACAACTTAAGCTCTATTTATACTTTTTCTTACCTATTTCCTCTACCGTCATCGGTTCTTTAGGTTCTTATCAACAAAAACTTTTGGTATTGTTACAAAAAAAAAAAAAATTCATACAAAAATTTTGAACAAAAAAAATAAATATATATAGGGATTTGAATTTGTATAATGTAAAGAAACTCTTAAAGTCCCTATGATCTTTAAAGTGTCCTCTAATCATATCCAACAACTTATAAGCAGTGGGAAGGGATACTTTAAACTACTGGAAAGTTTACTCAACAAATTTCATCCAGCACACCTATAGTAACCAAAGTAAAGTATATATAACAAAAATATAACCTTCAAATTTCTTGCTTCAATTACTTTTTTTTTTCTTTTGAGTAAAGTTTATCTGACACCTTTTGGAGCCTAAGCCCTTAAACCTCCCAAAAGAAATCCAAGTGTCAGGAGGATCAATGAAAACTGTCAAAATCAAAACCATTCTCTAAAATGACAGAATTTGTCCGTCAATTTTAAGAATTATGATTCTGTAAAGACCTTTTCATCAATAATAATAATAATAATAATACTCTTATGTAAGACCAAAAAATTAGTAACATTATGTTTCAAAAAAAAATTATTACCCGTACAGATTTCGGCTAGTAACAAGGTAGGGCCAAAATTTGGACACACGAAAGAAGTTATTAGATAGGATTTATGTTCACAAAGTTGAAGAGTGGGTTGTAAATGAACGTTTTCTTTGTTTTTCTATAATGATTAGCCATAAATTAGCTCTGAATTAGTTTCACGTGATAAGAAATTAGAAACTCCGAATTTATTATTATTATTATTTTTTTTTTGCCTTTGAGAAACTCTATACTATTGAAAAAAACTTGATTCCCTTGAATAAAGTTTCTGTTTTTGTCGGTTCTTTTTATGATTTCTCTACTTACAATTTGCAATCGTTGTCCATAACTTAATGTTTTGTAGTATTCTGTCCCTGTAATTACGGCAACAGTGTTGTATGTCGCCGACAGAGAGACACGTCTTCTCTCACTCTCTCCAACCATTCCTTTGTCAGTATTTGCAATAATAGTCATAATTTCAACAATTGAATTTCTCTCTCTGATCTCTTCTTATCACTCACTCTTCACTCAAGAAACCGTGACAAAAAATTAAATTTGATTTTTGATACAAGAAAAAAAAATTTTTTTTTTTCATATAAAATTCATGTCATTTGTTTACGCACAGTCTCGTTCTCGTAAACTTAAGCAACGTTTCCAATAGTTAAATTTTATCTAAATTACATTACATAAATCATAGATTTTTGTATAATAAAAAATATTGTATATATCAAACTCAAATGAATTAATTTTAAAATTTCTACTCTTACCGATAACAATGAGACGGATTTTAGCCATTGTTGATCCAAATCCATTGACACCTTTACATTCATAGATTCCACTGTCTTCAGAATGGATTGGACGAATCCGAAGTATTCGTGATGTCCTTTTAAAACCAAATCTTGACCAGGCAGCTGTGATATCCTCACCATCCTAGAATTACAATAAAATTTGTTAAATCAACGCTGAGGATTGGTTAATTAGATGGACGAATACGGATAAGAGAGAGAGAGAGAGAAGAAAAAAAACATATCCGAATAAAGCCAAGACTGCCATCATTATTTGTTCCTTTGTAAATTGTCTCATGACTGTCACCAGAGTTGGGAGTCAGGCCAGGGTAATAAATTACATTTTCAAACAAATCTCTTTTATTTTCTCAGCTACAGATCACACCTGTTGCGAAGGGTTCTGTTTCTCATTGTCATTAAGTAAAACTGGAAGAGTGAGGTCCTTGGAGAAGAGTTCTCAATTCCATTGTTTTTTTTTTGTTTTGTTTTTTATAAAATGTCAACTGACGGGGAGTGAGCGTGAGTTGAGAACCAATTAGAATCATCCGATTCTATTATTTCAATTCCACACAGGTAAAACTTATTTGGTTGTGAAGATAAATTTTATTTTGATGATACTGATAAGTATACGTTCTGATAGGGTGGAGGAAGAATGTTAAAATATATAAAAACAAGGAGGAAAAATCATCTTATAAAACTCAACAATGAAGATAATATTCTTACTTTCCTAACGATAGTAGCTAAAGTAATTGTTAATGATGAAGTTTGAGACAAAGTGGGACTAATTACCTTGTACCAATCAACAATTGGAGACGGGTCACTTTCTACTGGACAAGTAAGACGAAATTCTTCACCAAGTCTAGCTACTTCAATTGACTTTTGCTCATTTAGTTGAACTCTCGGTGGTCCTGAAATCCAGTAAACAAAAATCATAACTTACTAAACAAACAAACAATAATTAATCTTCTCATCAGTCAAAATCATTAATTTACAAAGAATCTACGGTTTTTTAACATTTTCAACATTTTTTTTTTCAACTAAAGCTACCTCCACAGTACAGTAGAAGAGATTTTTGTCAACGAATAAATAAATATCTCAAGAAAACATAACTGTTTCAAATCACTGTTGTTGAGAAGACGATGATGTCTTGAGTAACCAAACCACTCTGTCTTACTATTCTGGACAGTATCAATCAACATAAGTATCATTATTTGACTTGACATTGTTCCAATACATGCAATCTAACTAGACAAATATCCCTTCCTATTCATTATCAATCCCTACCAATCACAACTCACCACTTCTGGTTTCTTTCAATTTTTTTAATTTTTCAATAATAGTTTTTTTTTTTTTTTTTTTTTTTCAACCTCATCGCTCCACCAATGAAGAATTATTTGGAGCTAAACTTTTAGAGTAACTAATCCAAAGCGTTTCTTATGGAAACTTAAGCGTGAGAACATCTAACAAGTTAAAAATAAAGTAATAGTTTTAATAACTTTTTTTGTCAGGAAATTACTTAACTCTAAAGATGGTATAAGAAATTGTGACAAATGTACACATGGATGAAGATTAATGTTGATAATTGTTGTAATTTAGTTATGTAATTTTAATTTTTTTTTTTTTTTTTTTTGTGTGTGGAGTGGAGTGGGAAGCAGAGTGGAGAGTCTGGCTCCTCGACTTCCTTCATCGGAAGTGTTGAGCAAATAAACCCACTCAATTTGAAAATGTCAGTAGCAATTAGTTAAGTTCTCTTCCTGCCTCCTTGTCAAAACAAACACTCTGACATGAGTTGCATAACACCAAAATGAACCACTACATATTACACTAACTCAAAGTCAAGTTCATTTACTTTAAATCAACTTCACCTAACACTCCCTCCCCATCCGCACCACCAACAATTCATTACTCCACTCTACACCTTACTCTCAATTTTATTTGAATTTTCCTCATTTTTTTTTTCAAAATATTAGGAATTTATTTCAATACATTTTCATTTCATTGAGAAATGAAAATATACCCATCTACAGTGGAAATCGGCTTTAATGAACTCGCATGTAATGAACTAAAAAATATCGGTTATTAGGTCTGTGAGATAGAAAATTCAATGTTAAATAATACCTTGACTATAAGGGAACATTGGCTAAAATAAACCAGTTTCTACAATCCCTTCAAAATTTATTATAGGTACGTGATGGTGGTCTCTGTGGTTACTCTTACTTTCAACTTTGGCTGAAAAATTTTATTGAATTTTTAAAATAATTTGTTAGATTTTTTTTTTTGAAAAGTTTTCTACTGACAGACATATGAAGAGAAATTGCAAAGACTCTGTCTCTAGGGAATGGAGTAAAGAGTGTCATAAATTTAAANATTTTTATTGAATTTTTAAAATAATTTGTTAGATTTTTTTTTTGAAAAGTTTTCTACTGACAGACATATGAAGAGAAATTGCAAAGACTCTGTCTCTAGGGAATGGAGTAAAGAGTGTCATAAATTTAAAGAGCAAGTATTCAATCGATCAACAAAAGCTTTCCATATTGAGTAAGACTGACTTGCAAGATTTAAAGATACTGTCACTCTGTATTCCATGTTTGGGATGTTAGAAGAGATTCTCATGCCCATAATTATAAAAATTCAGACTATCATCTGACAAAGACTTGGAATTCAAAACCAATTCACATGAATAGAATTGAGTGTCTTTAGTGTCAACATCTATAACCTTCCGTTAACCCTCTGAGCATGATCAAAATTTAAAGACATATTGGAGCCTTTCTTTTTTTTTTATTTTAGAAACCAATAATGGTGTGCCCATATCTTGAGTGGGAAGTTCAAAAATAATATAAACTAGCACGAAATATCCATTAGAAAGAGTAAAAAATATACAATGGTGACAAAAGTATATGGAGCAACAAGTCATGAATTCTTACTTGTCAACAACTTAATTCCTCCTCTTCTCATTTGTTCTATTTCGGGTTGGTTGGAAAAATATTAAAGTAAACAGAAGAAATGATGCACAGTAGAGAAAGAAAAAACAAAACAATTGACATTTTGTAAATAAGGTGGCGGCATAGGGTGGATGATGTAAAAAAAAAAANAGAAAGAAAAAACAAAACAATTGACATTTTGTAAATAAGGTGGCGGCATAGGGTGGATGATGTAAAAAAAAAAAAAGGTTTGTACTGTTTAAATTTACAATTTAAAGACAAATAATCCTAATTCGTCATCTGTTTTTANTAAAAAAAAAAAGGTTTGTACTGTTTAAATTTACAATTTAAAGACAAATAATCCTAATTCGTCATCTGTTTTTATACAATTTGATTAGTTATTTGAGAAAATAAAGATTTGTTTGATTTTGAGTTTAAAAAGTTTAAATCTTTTTTGTTTAAATATGCGTCAAAGTCATATTTATACTCTTCCTCTTTTCCGCCTCATCGTGATGACCATCTCTGCGCAGAAACACAGTACTCCCATAGAGTTTAGCACCACCATCCTTTTGACTTTTATTTTTTTTTTTAGTTTTAAACAATAATAATATTATCCTAAGAATAAAATAAAAATAAAGTAAAATCTCGGATTACTTGTATGTTCAAAAAGTCCCATATTTCACAAGTTAAGGATACAAAAGGACAACAGAGTTTCTCCAAAAGTTGAACAACCACTCCGCGTCCAACCAACAACAATAATAATTATTATTCTTCGAATTTCCCAATGATATTCAATACTAGGTCTCTACAAAAAGAAGAAATATGTACTTGGATTGTGTTTTCAAGTGTCCATTTCAAACTCTAAGAACTACAGGAGCCAGTTCTTGCATAATGCATGTCCATGTATCATTTCATTCTCAAACAAAACTAAACTTGAACCAACAACCTATATAGTAAGAATTATTATTATGCATTTGAATTAACCTAGAATATCTTATTATTCTTATGAGTAATAAGAAGAGTCTCATAATAAGAATAGTTTATTTCTAGATTTAACTCCTGATTGGTAGAATAAGTGACACAATTCTACACAGTTGAGTTGAGACAAAAAGTCAGAGGAAATAAAAAATTTCCATTGTCTCTACAATTATCTAGTTAATAAATCTTTCAAAAAAGAAGAGGTAAGATTTGAGTCAAAATGTTACCTTCCGTGACTCTGAATCCAGTATAAAATCATTTATAATTTTAACCTTTATTGTTTATACTCACTCAACCTGTCAGGAGGACTTGTTGGTTTGAGAACATCAAATATTTCCTTTTTAATTATAATTTCAATAGTAAGAAGAGTACTGCCAAGTACCTTAGATTCTGTCATAGTTAATTCTTGACTTGATTCGGTGTCAATATAATAATTCTAAAAGAAATTCATAACAGCATCTATGACTACCTGTCAGATTGTCCATATTTTCTATTTACTCTATTCTCATCTACATATTTCCTTTTCTTTTTCTTCTTTTTTTGGTTTAGATGGCGTGAGAACAGAATGAACNCTCTATTCTCATCTACATATTTCCTTTTCTTTTTCTTCTTTTTTTGGTTTAGATGGCGTGAGAACAGAATGAACGAATTTTAGAACAAGAAAGAAGAAAACCTATTGTTATAATTTAGAAAGAACAATAGTTTCTAGATGATGACGATATACTATACGATAATAGAAGAATAAAAAAAAAAAAATTTATATTTTTTTTGTTAAATAAATTCTTTTGAAGCATTATGAGAAAATGTACATAAATTAGCCGCNCTCTATTCTCATCTACATATTTCCTTTTCTTTTTCTTCTTTTTTTGGTTTAGATGGCGTGAGAACAGAATGAACAAATTTTAGAACAAGAAAGAAGAAAACCTATTGTTATAATTTAGAAAGAACAATAGTTTCTAGATGATGACGATATACTATACGATAATAGAAGAATAATAATAAAAAAATTTATATTTTTTTTGTTAAATAAATTCTTTTGAAGCATTATGAGAAAATGTACATAAATTAGCCGCAACGATCTCTATTCAAGACAGGATGATTTGAGAAGTGGAAATTCGCCTTTTTATATTTCTTAAAACTTCAAAACAAAATACAAGATTTTTGAATGTTAAGATTAAAATCAAGGATATAAAAACTCACCTGGACTTTTAGGTATTTTAAATAACATAAAGAAAAATAAATACTAACTACCTAATATGGTTAGTGATTATAATAATGTAGAAGGTTATGTCATGTCAGAATGACAATACTCAAATTATTATTGAATTTACCAATTGTCAAAAAAATCAACTTACCAAATTACGCTCATCATCAAGGAACGATGGTTAGAAGACAATGGAAAAATTTTTAGATAGAAATCTTGAGCTACCTATCATATCATCATGAACATTGAAATATGTGCGGTTATAAATAATCTACAGACTGTAACGCACTATATCATTATTTAAATGAAAATTTAAAAAAACTTTGAATATAAAATGAGTTAATTTTTGGTAGTAATATTATAAATTTAGTTAGTTGTGACAATGAAACTTGTTTTCTAGAAGATGTTTAGTATAATATTTGAATTAAGTTGATTGACGTAAATCATACCTCGTAGAATCCCATGAACTCCATGTTGAAAGAAGCTGAGGATCCATAGGAGTAAGTTGATGAAAAGACTATAATTAACCACTACCTGAGATTTTGAATTATCCATTTTTATAGTTTCACTTTAGAGATTTCAAGGTAGAAGAATACCTGTTGAGAATTAAAAAATTACATCTGAATAAATGAATATAAATCAACTAATTTCTACAGATTTTAAGCACTGTCATAATAATAAAATTACAAACAAGGACAGGATTCACAGCACATTACTCACACTTAGTGTCATTTATCACTTTTCTTACTTTTACAATAATTATTATTATTCCTTGAGAAAATTAAATTTTCTATTTTTTTTTTTTAATTCCTCATAGGAAATTACCAAAACTTAAAAAATTGAAGTCACAAATTTTTTTTTAGTTTATTGTTTTTTTATTGTACTTTAGAGCAATAATATTCTTGTTATTAGGTTATTTACCCCTTGCATAAACCAGTATAGTACGGAGCGGGAAGGGGGTAGGGGGGAATAAGGGACTATATCAACGCTACTGAAAACTAAAGTCATCAGAGAGTTAAATGATATGATTGGATAACATTGAACCAATGAGGTTGAGGTATGAGGGTTAGTTATCAAATCTAGTTACTTTAATGATATTGGTCAAAATTTTCAAAATCTGAAAAAAAAAAATTTTTTTTTTTGAGTAGTTGTTTGTTAGTAAATCCAAAGTGGTCATAGTTGAGTACATTGACTCGCAAATGAGTTAACAAATTGATCATAATGGGTTCCCATTGTTACTGTAAGTGGAATTGGGTTTAATTGTTAGGACTAATGGATTCACCTAACTGTAAATGAGTAGCAGTGCCTTTTCTTGTAAAGTCTACCTTCTAAGAACACAGTAGGGCTACTTCCAGGTCAAACAAAAAAAAAAAAAAAACTAAGTGTTTAAATTTCTTTTGTCATTTAGAAATGTATGGAGATTGAAATGACCTTACATTTGTCAATGCCATTGTGACAGAAAAATAAGAACCAGTAGTCCTTACCAGTTTTTTTAAAATCCTTAAGACTTAACGTCCTAAATGGATTTAGATTTATATATTTTTATAATATGGCTCTAGGGTTAAAAACCCATTAAACACTTTCCAATTTCATTCTAGTAATTTAGTAAAAAAAAAAAAATTTTTTTTTCCTTACTGTATATGTACTATTATTGTTTATTTTTGCATAACACTTTATTATTTTTTAAGAATGATATCTCGTTAGATGTAAAAAATTTCTTCAAGATGTTGTCTCGTTGGTAGCGTCCCCAAAATAATAGCAGTATTTTCTCGCTGAATTATTATAATTATTGATTTCGTAGTTCGCTGTTGTCATGGATTTTCACCAACTTCTTGATTTTGGAGAAAGTCCTCATGGACATTTGAAGAGTTAACCAGAAAAAATATTATATAATATTTTATTTTCTTCAAGAAGTGTATTTTAACCCTGATTACTCTGCATTCGCGAATGAACGCTTAATTGGATCTTCACACCTAGATTTCTTTTTTGATGANTAGTGTGATGCTTTTGGAGAAAGTCCTCATGGACATTTGAAGAGTTAACCAGAAAAAATATTATATAATATTTTATTTTCTTCAAGAAGTGTATTTTAACCCTGATTACTCTGCATTCGCGAATGAACGCTTAATTGGATCTTCACACCTAGATTTCTTTTTTGATGAAATGGTTTCATAAAAAAAAATAATAATTCTTTTCATATTGATTCTTATGATAGTTTCATCAGGTACTTTTCATAAAAAGATGATAACAGAGGGTTAATTTAATCATTTTTAATCCTGTTTAAATAAGATGATCTTCAGTGATCAACTCCACCTCTTCTCACCTCTTAATTGAAGGTATCACTCTTGTATTTGATAAAAGAAATATAAAAAAATAAATGTTCGAAATATAATGAGATCATTCATCTCTAAAAAACAATAAGTGATTTTGGTAAGAGTAGCGAGGCCAGAGTGTTAATTAATTACACACCTGTCCCCTCTGGCTATACTTTTTACTCACTTATTCATTTAGAACCGTAGCTCAATTTCAACCATACCGTAGTAAATTTGACATTCATTTACTACCACAGTTTAAATTCTCTTCAGTTGTGGAGGGAAAATATACTAAATATACTGTTAAATGTATTTGTAATCGTCAACCCCAATTAACTGTGTAAACACTGTCGTTAGGGTTGTCAACTCAAGTTCAAAAAAAATTTTTTTTTAAATGATACAAAATGATCATATTTCAAATGATATATTACAATATGATCATTTTAAAAGGTTAGCCTATATAATTTTTAGTGTGACTGTATAAGGCTAGGATCAAGATGGGAAATATATTGATGAAAAAAAAAAAAAAAAAAAAAAAAAAAAGATTTTTTTTACATTAAAATAACGAGTCATATTTCCAAGTCTCCCCTTCCCTTTGGAAGGACCCTAATGTCTAATTTTGAAATTTGACCACTTGTTCTACTAACCAACTGTTTCAAACTATGAAAAATAAACAGTGTTTTTAGGGGAGGGAAGTTATATGTAGGAAATGGACCGTGTATTTGTAAATTAGTAAAAAATGTATAATATGTCTTCACATTTTTACCAATAGGTAAGATTTATGAGTAAAATTAAAAAAAAAAAAAAATTTTTTTATCACTACTGATTATTACATTATTAAAATTAACAATATCAAAATTGTATTTATAATTTTATGTTTAAGGTGAAAGTGATTGTATTTCGAAGATAATATAATATTATAATTGTTTAAATGTAATAAGATCTAACTTATAACTAAAGTTGAGTATCTATTGCGCATGTGTGGAATACTTACGCGTTGTGGTGATTTTTACGCAAAATGGAACCACTCTCAGTCAACACTATTATTGTCAACTAGACTTGACATTTTCTTCAGTGTAGTTTCAAAAATGTTTTTGTCATCAACAACACAAACTATGAAAATTAATTTTGAAGTGTTTATCATAAAGAATTAATAGGAAATCTCACACTTTCCCAAGTACTAAATATTTTGATTTGGAAACGTCTGATGAGGTATAATTTTGTAAAACGTAATTGTTCCATACTAGACTGTTGAGTTTGAGTGAGTGGACTCTTGAACGTGTTTCCAGACGTAGACCTTGGTGGGAACTGATACTTGTGGTAGAAAAATGTTGGGAATGAACAACGGCTCAAAAGCCCTTCTCATAAGTTCCTTGGAGTTTAGTTGGTTGGTACTGAAGAAAAGTTTGAGTTCTTGGGTAGGATAACGTAGGCACTGGAGTGGAAAAGGTAAAAACAACAATCCAATTCCCTCATCTAACACTCTGACAAAACATCTTCAAAAAGTCAGGAAAGGGACCAGGTATTGAATCTAGCAGCAGGAATACGTCAGATGACTATGGACATGACACATGGAAAACCAAAAGGAACATTCAACAGGTCAGACAGACAGACAAGACACTCAAGGATTCCTTTAATATCCATCCCATCTACTTTACACTCATTCCCTTCGATACTTCCCATCGACCTATTTTCTTACATCCGCTTCTACCTAAATCAACATTTTCTAACAAAACTTTAAAGATCTACACTTCTTTCAATCACTTCCGCTCAACATCCTTAATCTAGAATGATCTACTTTTTCAAAATTTTTACTTATAAAAAATTTAAAATTTTTACAAATTTTTAGATTTGCTAATCAAAAATAAAAAATGTTTCGTATCACAATTGATGAAATAATTTTACTCAAAATTATACAATTCATCATTAGTGTCATTGTCATTATAAGATATCTACCAAAATCCTTTTGGTACCCTATGCCTACACATAATACCCTCCCCTGAGGGTAGAAAGGACTCCAGCTGCGTCTAAGGTACACTACTTCTCATCATATGTCTCTTCCTTTTCATTCTCATCCTACTCATGAGTACTTATGGGACTTTTACCGGACAAAAAATGTCAAAAGTTACTTTTTTTTTTTTTTTTTCATTTTTACTGCTGTTTTTAGAAATTGAACAAGAAAAGGAAGATTTTTGGTTTGGAAGACTTTCTTTCTTCAGCAAACGGTTATTACATGGGAGCAAAACAATATACAGTTCACTTCGGTTATAAGAATAGAGGTATGAGAGCTGAAAAATTCAGGTATTATTATATAAACACTGTTCATCTCTCATGTTATAAATGTTGTACTTGGATCTTATCCAGATCTAATAACTAAAGTGCACTGTACTAAATTATTATGAAATCGGAATGCTTTTCTGCTGGATAGTAGTATACGATGATTGACAAAGTATCATAGAAGTAGTTAGGTTTTGTGCTGTCTACAGAACTTTCGTTGAACAGATTTATACCACATCTTGTACCCACATCTTGTCAGTTTTATGATACTACAGCAAGAAAGTTGGACACAAGAGCAAAAAGTTAGAAAATTANTCACGTCTGTACCCACATCTTGTCAGTTTTATGATACTACAGCAAGAAAGTTGGACACAAGAGCAAAAAGTTAGAAAATTAAGAATGGCAGTGGAAATGAAGAGGGAGTAATAAAATGGATGACATTTTTATGAAACACTCCACCATGACCACCTAGAAAGTCTAATTCTTCTAATTCTCACACTATTAAGACATTTTCAATTTGTGAGATCTGGGGATTGAATCTTTCAAATTAGGTTTGACTAATTCTTCTCCTAACAGTGTTGCAGAAAGAAAAAATAAAGGAAGCATTTTCTTAACAAAAACATGTACGTTTTCAGTAAAATTTTGACAAAAAATTTTCACAAAATTTTTTTTTAATCATTATTAAAAGTTTTAGCCAATGAAATGGAAAAAAAAAATCTTTTACTCGTTAAGATTTTTCAGTAGATTAATGGCNTACGTTTTCAGTAAAATTTTTACAAAAAATTTTCACAAAATTTTTTTTTAATCATTATTAAAAGTTTTAGCCAATGAAATGGAAAAAAAAAGATTTTTCAGTAGATTAATGGCATACGGTCTGAGAAAATCGTTGCGCTAACTAGTTCACACTTTTTCATCCACACTATTCTTCTTAGCCTAAAGAACAGGCCTATTGTGTTACTTATTGGAATCGACTCATCAAAGAGAAAGGAAATGTCATACTTTCTCCAGTGAAATGCCATGGGTGGCTAAGTTTGATCGATAGACCAACTGGATTCCGATACATGNTGCGTTTTCAGTAAAATTTTGACAAAAAATTTTCACAAAATTTTTTTTTAATCATTATTAAAAGTTTTAGCCAATGAAATGGAAAAAAAAAATCTTTTACTCGTTAAGATTTTTCAGTAGATTAATGGCATACGGTCTGAGAAAATCGTTGCGCTAACTAGTTCACACTTTTTCATCCACACTATCCTTCTTAGCCTAAAGAACAGGCCTATTGTGTTACTTATTGGAATCGACTCATCAAAGAGAAAGGAAATGTCATACTTTCTCCAGTGAAATGCCATGGGTGGCTAAGTTTGATCGATAGACCAACTGGATTCCGATACATGAGAGAACTTTCTTTGATAGAATTTAGATACTTAGTTTCCCAACTCTAGGAGTTAATTAAAAAATTATATATATATATATATATATATATATATATTTTTTTTTGCTGAATTTTCGTTGAAAATGGTTGGAGGACGAAAGTCCGAGACTCCGGTGGTGGAAGCAGAAGACAACCATGAAGGTCTTGCAAAGGATGAACTGAGTCGCTTAAGTCGCCAACTAAGACTTATGGAAAATGACAAGCGTGCTTACTTGTATGAGTCAAATGGAGCGCTTAATTATCAAAAGTAAGTTCAAATTCATTTGTTTAGACAAGTCTCAAAATGTTTTTGGGTATAATTTTAACAGGAATGTTTTGAAAAGTTTGGGTTGGGAAGATAAGAAAATTGAGTCAGATTTGGAAATTTTGAAGATGAAATCCAACGAAGACCGAGACAGGGATAAGGATCGTATTGTTTTTGAGAGTGTCGAAATTTGTAAAAAACTTGGAGACGAATGTCGAGTAGAAGGTGTGGTCAAGGGGAAATTTTTGGTAAAGGTGAAAGATGCTTCTGAGAGAGTGGAAGATCTAAAACTTTTTGTTGGAAGAAAGGAGAAGCAAGAGGCATCTATCAACCAACTCCAACAAAAAATATTTGTTACCAAAAGGAAATTGGAAACGGTAATCGTTAAACTTTAAACTTCTGCACCCTTTATGGAGTCAACTCGATTTTTGGAAAGATGCATCTTGCCAAAAATCGATTTTAGCTGAAGAAAAAAAAAAATTTTTTTTTAAACTTTGGTTTGAAGATTATGTGGTAGCGAAACTGTATGGAGTAAAGCTCAGNAAAAGGAAATTGGAAACGGTAATCGTTAAACTTTAAACTTCTGCACCCTTTATGGAGTCAACTCGATTTTTGGAGAGATGCATCTTGCCAAAAATCGATTTTAGCTGAAGAAAAAAAAAAAAATTTTTTTTTAAACTTTGGTTTGAAGATTATGTGGTAGCGAAACTGTATGGAGTAAAGCTCAGNGAAAAAAAAAAATTTTTTTTTAAACTTTGGTTTGAAGATTATGTGGTAGCGAAACTGTATGGAGTAAAGCTCAGGTAAGCCGATCCCTGAGGTACTGGAATATTTGATTCGTCTTAGGCGAAATTTGGTTTAAGTGTAAGCCGAACAACTACTGAGAATGGAAATAATTTGATAAGGTGCTTCCGTGAGCCAAAATTTGTTGAGGAATTATCTCGATAGTGTAGTTATAAAATTATTAAAAAATATTAAGAATTAGCTTTTCGCCACGACATAAATTTCTGAGAAAAAGTGAAAATTTGCTTTCACTTTAAGCGTAAAAGACACCAGATATGCTATAATGTTGTTTACTCTTAGGTGACTGGAAAGTTTGACGCAGTTGTGGCAGAAAATGCGCAATCACGAAAATTTATTGACGAGGCTCTGCAAGAAAATGTGGCCATTATGTTGAAGTATGGAGAAGTTAGTGAAGAAATTGAAAAATTGAAGACATCCATAGATGACCTCGTAGACCAGGCTACGGTTGCCTATGATCACAGGTTATTCACATAGATATAAATCCAGATGACGCTAAATTTAGGAAAGTCTTCTTAAACACTCTGGAGTTGGAGCAATTGATTGATACTTAGAGTCGACCACAAATTTTAGAGCGAGCTGGAAGGTACTTTTGGTCCATGCACTTTGGTAGAGAAAATATGATTACATAAATATAGGCAATTTTTTCTGTAAACAAAAATTTGTTTTCTGGAAAAGTGTGAATAGTTGCAGATGCAGCATTGAAAAGTGAAATAATAACTTTGAAAAAAGTTATGATGTTTTGAAAATTAAAATTTTTCAATGTTCTTTTGAGACGATGTACAGGGTTTCCAAACTTTTTCTTTCCCTGCTAACTTGTAAAGTAAAAGCAGGTAAATGCTTTTTGCATGGAATACTTCCACTTTACAAATTAGCAAAGGCCATAATAGTCTGGGCACCCACGTACTAAAAGGTGTTTCATAAGAACATACTAAAGTTACACCACTTTCAAAAGTTCATAACTTTTCTCGTAGTGATCATAGAGGTTCGATTTTTATGACCTGATACCTTACTTTTGCATGCTCTTTCTAAACAAAAAAAAATTTTTTTGTTTGTTTAAAGTGTTTCTACAGCAAACAGAATGGACCAAAAGTACCTTCACCTTAAAATTTGGGTTCGACTGTACAATGTCAATTGTATGGAGATTTTATCTAAATTCTCTAAAACCTTGCGGATACTCCATCCTCGTTGTATATCGCATGACTCTTACGGAGCCAAACTTCTAAACTAGGAGTCAACTGTTGAATCACGACGACTCGACTCAGAATTTTTGACTGACTTATACTAAATAAAACCAAATTGTCAAATTTTCGGCTTATTAGTTTGTATCTAAAGCATGGTTTTGACTCAGTACCCACTTAGCACCAGCTCTAATGATGACTCTTCTCCCCTGAGCTGAAATTCTAAACCACAGTATGTTACTATAACATGCTTTANTGTATGGAGATTTTATCTAAATTCTCTAAAACCTTGCGGATACTCCATCCTCGTTGTATATCGCATGACTCTTATGGAGCCAAACTTCTAAACTAGGAGTCAACTGTTGAATCACGACGACTAGACTCAGAATTTTTGACTGACTTATACTAAATAAAACCAAACTGTCAAATTTTCGGCTTATTAGTTTGTATCTAAAGCATGGTTTTG
Source organism: Holacanthella duospinosa (assembly GCA_002738285.1). Classification (NCBI taxonomy): domain Eukaryota; kingdom Metazoa; phylum Arthropoda; class Collembola; order Poduromorpha; family Neanuridae; genus Holacanthella; species Holacanthella duospinosa. Next base: position 1,071,504 of record NIPM01000006.1, on the reverse strand, counting down.
ACTCAGTACCCACTTAGAACCAGCTCTAATGATGACTCTTCTCCCCTGAGCTGAAATTCTAAACCACAGTATGTTACTATAACATGCTTTAGCATGGAGTGAGATATGGGGTTCCCAAACACCAGCCCTTAAGTTTTTTTTGCACTACTTGTTTAGTTAAACGTTTTCCCATGTTAAGTTATTTCTGCCCTCTAGTGTAGTATTTAAAGACATTACTGTATTTTTTAGAGAGGAGGCTGTAACTAAGGTAACTGCTATGCTGGAACGGAGTGTAAAAGAGAAAAAGCACAATACATTGGAAATAAGTGAATTGAGCCGAATTATTCGTCACGAAAAGAAACTTCTGGATTTCATGAACACGAAAAATAAGGATAGATTATTCCTTGAAACATGTGAAGAGAGGATAAGTTAGACCAAATAGAAGAAAACTTTCAGTAGATAGTTAATGATGATAAATGCTCCAATTACATTACTGAACAAACTTTCATTAGATTACAGTAGGGATCAGATCAGAGTTTTGCTAAATACAACTAGCCAGATGCTGGAGTGTATGACCTAGTGACGAAACGAAACTTATCGTTGTTCCGTTTTATTTCAAAATCTTCCGACAAGCTTATCGTTTCGTTTAATTTTCTAGTTGAAAACGAAACGGCACGAAAACCGATAAACAATTTGAAGTTGTGATATGGAGTGCGTATTTGTGACAAGTTGTTTCACCAGTTCCACCTATTATGAGTTATGCTCGATTTATACTTAATGTCATTTGCCCTTCATTCGAATGAAATGCAGTATGATTGATGAATTTTGTAACAAATTTTCCAATCTAATTTACCTTGACAATNTTATGAGTTACGCTCGATTTATACTTAATGTCATTTGTCCTTCATTCGAATGAAATGCAGTATGATTGATGAATTTTGTAACAAATTTTCCAATCTAATTTACCTTGACAATTAAGATTTTTGCAAAATTTGTTCCAAAATTCATCAATCATACTGCATTTCATTCGAATGAAGGACGAATGACATTAAGTATAAATCGGGCGTTACACCTAATATGCCCCACCACAAAAATCAAAAAAATTGACTAATGTTAAGATGTTGTAACCTCAAATGAGACATTAGTTTACCGAAGCATAAAATAAACCTAAAAATTACATAATAAACGNAAGAATGACATTAAGTATAAATCGGGCGTTACACCTAATATGCCCCACCACAAAAATCAAAAAAATTGACTAATGATAAGATGTTGTAACCTCAAATGAGACATTAGTTTACCGAAGCATAAAATAAACCTAAAAATTACATAATAAACGTTAACTAAACCCTAAAATTACAATAGTAAACGTTAAATAAATCTAAGACAACGAAAATATTCTCTAAAATATTTATCCCATATTGGATCCGCTACTGTTTTACTAATATTTTTGCTACCCATAAGAAAGTGTGATAAATCAAAGTGTACCCATGTTCAAATGGACGAATCGTTAGGAAATTTACAAAAATTTAATTTCTGACTATATAATTTATTCAAAGATTATGCCAATTTTTTAGGAAAAAATTATGTGAATAGTTATGCTTCTACCCAAAATAGCGCAAGTTTTATCAGTAATGTAATTGGCATAAGGGTCAACGTTATCACAAATTTGTTTTTTACTTGTAGGTCGATTAGAATTGGCAAAGGAAAAAGTTACAGATGTAGCTATTGAATCTTACCGAAAGAATTTTGACAAGCTATTAACTAAGACTTCACCAACAATTTTAGCCATAGCGAACGAATACCAAGATTTGTATCACTCTAATATTCGAATGTTCGCTTATATCAATGAACTTAACACTAATGTAAGTCACTAAAAAGTTCATATGATCCATTTTTTATTTAAAATAATCAAAAAAGTAAACTCAGGGCTCGGGAGTCATCAAGTAAATATGAGATGAATAATATTAAATCAAATTTAAGGTTCGTTTATTATATTTTTTAGATTGAAATTTTACAATTGGATGTTGTGAGATTTAGATCACAAATAAGAGCTTGCTTAATCGAAACGGTTGAGCAAAATCAGTCAAAAAATAAGGTCATCCTTTCTTGCCAGGTAATATATCAAATAGAAATGATACGATACTAAATCAAACTTTTAATTAAATTGTCAAGACTACTTTGGAAGAATTATCTACCAATTTCGAAGAGATCAAAAGAAAAGTTGAAACACTGGAGACATCCATGGCGGACATTGTGATTTCCATGACCAATTTATTCAAAATGATTGAGTACAACGGAACAGTCCCAGTTCTGGAGCTACTAGGTAAAATACCTTTTTTTTTGGATCCACAGTTATAGATAGTAAAACTCGAACAAGTTCACTACACAATGATTTGTCAGTGACAAATCATTGAAAACTAGTAGGCTTTTAGTCTTAGAATTGTTCTCACTGACACTGGGCAAGACTACCAATGTTCATTCTAGACGTTCAGCTTTGAACCAAATGAAATGAATGTTCAGAAATGAACCAAAAACATTAATTATTGGTTTACTTGCNGAAATGAATGTTCAGAAATGAACCAAAAACATTAATTATTGGTTTACTTGTCGACAGGATTTTGAGTTGCGAGGCGCCATACCTTATTTAAAAAAAAACAACATATTCTAGATTTCTAATAAACAATTTGTTTAGGCACTAATCGAGCAATATCATCACAAAATGTTATCCTATACATGAACATCTTGGAAGAAAGAATATCAGAAATATTTTCAAGGCTCAGAAAAGAAAAAATATTTAGCGATAGCGATGTTGGGACAATTTCTATAACAAAGTCACTTCGACCATCATCTAAATCAGGCTCAACATTTTCAGTCTCAGTGAGACCACAATTGGATAATACTTCACCACGACAGGGTTCAGAGTAAATACAATTATAGAAAACAATTAATTAAACCAATATTAATCTTAGAATACTTTTGAATGATTTTTAGTGAACATTTCTTTTACAATTTGGTGGATACGGTGCAAGATCCATTGGCCTACAAGACGATGCGTGAGAAAGTGATTGATGCCAGCGCAGCGAGCAGGAGTACTTCAAGTGTCTCAGGAGAAAACTCAATCTCCTCCAGTATACTTCCTAACTAAAAAAAAGTAACTAATAATTTTAAAATTCAACAAACAAATTAACCTAATGACTTCACTCACGACACCACAGTACAATATGAAAGATGGCCGAACGGAGACTGAAATTATCATGGCGGGAAGTTTTTTTTTTTTTAATTTGTCTAGCTAGACAAAAAATTTCAACATTTATTAGTCGGTTTTTGTTGCATTATTGTTAGAATTTTAAAATACCTGGTGATGATGAATAATTATACTAATTATTAATGAATGAATTTGAAATTTTTTAAATATTATCTGTAAAATATAAGATTGAGTTAANATAATTATACTAATTATTAATGAATGAATTTGAAATTTTTTAAATATTATCTGTAAAATATAAGATTGAGTTAAAGTGTGATTCTGTTATTTTTAATTTCTCTCTAGAGATTTGAGAAAGAAATTTTTTGGTTTGTTCAATTTACTTAAGATTAATTGTTAATAGTAAAATTATTTATGTTAGTTTAAAATTATAATTTTCTGATAGGTGATTTAGTCAATTAGTGGTAAACTAAAATTAAAAAAATGAACTAAAATTAAAAAAAAAATGAACTAAAATTTGAAAAATGAACTAAAATTAAAAAAATGAAATAAAATTTAAAAAATGAACTAAAAATTAAAATATCGGTTCTAATTCTAATTTAAATTGAAGATATTAATAAGCTCGACTATGCTTTTGATCCGAACATTACATACAGTGTGTTCAAATAAAAAGTCGAAATTTTTGAGAAATGATTTTTTAGAAAATCAAAAATTGATTCTATGTCAAACTTTTTCACACATTATGAACTTCTCAAGCTATTGAAAACCGTTATTACGAAAGTTTAATTAAATTTTTTTAGGTTAAAAATTTTCTGAAGAAACTAATTTGTGAGAGTTTTGAAAACGCTAGTTCCCGATTTTCACCTTCTTATTTGAACACCCTGTAGTTTTGAATAGTTTGAACGAATTGTGAATTTGGAAGTGGCTGGAAGATAAATATTCTGATTGGTGGCCGACGGACTCTTGTGATTGGCTTAGAGGCTACTTAAAGGTAAAAGTGTCCATATTAGGCCGATTTTGTTATTAAATTAGTTATTGTAATTAAGAGTCGGTTTGACTGGTGACTCAGTGGGAAAGAGGAGGGAAAAAGAACTAAATTGGAAAAGGCGCGGAATTTAAATTTGTATTTGAGCTTGTTTGAGTGAGGACTAGGATTTGCATTTATTTCGAATAAATCATAGAGAAAAAAAAAGTAAGAAAGTAAAAAGGTGCAAGGGTTTATTTATTAAAGATTAGCAGCGTGGTCTTCAAAAATCAACGCCAGTCATTTCTCACTCCAATCAAGACCTCACCTCACCGTCAAGATAACAGTCATACAAATTGACTTATCGACAAATGGCTAACTACTCACATTAGGTAACTATTACATTTGACTTTAGTTGGTTTGAACAAGAACGATGCAATTTTATGCGAAATATTAAGGNCTTTAGTTGGTTTGAACAAGAACGATGCAATTTTATGCGAAATATTAAGGGAATGGGATTGAAGTAGGAGTAAGGCAATGGTTATTGATTGCTATAGCGGTAGCTCAGCATAAAATTTGACTACTACAGCTTAACTTATAATCCCGTTACTACACAGCCTAATTAGTATTAGCTTTATAATTTTGTTTAATTTTGTTTGTCTTATAAGTCGTACCCTGNCGTTACTACACAGCCTAATTAGTATTAGCTTTATAATTTTGTTTAATTTTGTTTGTCTTATAAGTCGTACCCTGCGCTTCTTAAGTAGTCTACACTTTTAGTCTCAATTTTATTCTCAGCTTGTTACCCTTGGCTGAGAGGCAAAAACTTCTCCTTCACTTTTCCCACCAAACTCTTCCCTCGCAACTGAGCTGGTCATTAAATGCACGGCACATTGTGAAAATAAGTTAATTTCATTATTTGACACCTTCAAATTTATTTGATTGATTTCCTGTTGCTGTGTGTTGGTAGCTTGTTTCTAATTGGACTCTGGACTCAGGAGACTTTTAGCAGTTGCTTCCTTTGTAGGTATGACCAAACCGAAGTCAGTGATTTAGCTCTAGCTAACGAGCCATGGCTCTGATTCTCTCTGCAAGATGGTTAGAATTAATTATCAAAATTTTTTTGCTCAATTACTTTGCATATGAAAAATAAATAAGAAAAAAAGAACCCTGTACAAATAATGTTGTCTAGTAGTCCCTGTCAGATTTAAATTAGATTTTGCAATCGGTTGGATTCGATCCTTCTGTACGCAAAAATTTTTTCTAAGTTTTTTGACTTTTCGGTTCCCTTACAACTCAAAAAACTACCTTTACAAAAGTTGTTGTGAATAACCAATGGAGGAAGATATTCCTCTAACATTTTTCTCCACGATGACCTGGTCAGGTCAAAGTTCAGGTTTCTTGATTTTCCGAAGTTTTTTTTATTTTAACCTAAACTTTGCCCTGACCAGGTCATCGTGGAGAAAAATGTTAGAGGAATATCTTCCTCCATTGGTTGTTCACAACAACTTTTGTAGAGGTAGTTTTTTGAGTTGTAAGGGAACCGAAAAGTCAAAAAACTTAGAAAAAATTTTTGAGTACAGAAGGATCGAATCCAACCTTTGCAATCAAGTAGATCTTTCCATGCAAATAATGTTTAAATGGGACAGAATGTCCTTCGGCTTCTCATTTGACCTCTGGAGGTTACTAAAGGTCAAATTTGATTTTTAGTACTCCTTGTCACATTTTAACAGAATTTCGCCAACAAATAGATCTGCTGGTTGGATTCTAGACTTGAGTTTTTCAGCCCATATATGCAGACGTCACCTGGCATAAGTGCGAGATAAGTTTCAGTATAACCAGGTAAACACAAACTGGAGGGGAAAAGTTAATTCAAAAAGTGTAGACTACTTAAGCAGCGCATGGTATAAGTTTTTTTTTTTTTTTTTTTTTGTTTAATTTGTTGTTTTAGATTTTAGTTGGAGTAGAGAAGAATTGTGACAACACAACAAAAAATTATGCCATTCTAAAACAATCCACTGTAACAGCTTAATGTAACTGTCTGTAACAATTAACAATGTATTGTAAGTAGCACCGCGAACGGAATAACATGCTTTAAATGAAATTTTTTTCTTTTACTCAAATATAAATTATTGTCGAAGGAAGATAATTAATTAGTTATATTCTATTTCAGGAAATCATCGAAACTAAGAACGAAATTTTTTATAAAAACCTCAAACGTTGTTCGAGTGATAGGTTATTTGCTCACTGTGAAGGTAAATTGATATGGACATTGACATGGACGAGGATGATGAAACCTTTTATCGTCGGGATATTGCGGGAGAAGGCAGAGACCGAGATCGAGACCGTGGTCATTCTCGTCGTGACTCTCAATCTTCTAGTTACTATGCGCATGGTGCAAGTAGTGGAGGATACAGTAGTCAACGTGGGAGTGGTAGTAGCCACGATTCTTACAGTCGAGATTATGGGCGAGGTGGTGACGCTGGCTATGACTCTCGGAGAAGAGATGACCGTGATAGAAGACCTGGTTATTCTACTCACAGAGACACTACATATAGTGATACGGACCCAAACTGGAGAGAACCGTATCGGGATAGAAAGAGAGATCGAGATCAAGGTTATGAGTTGGATGATGAGTCCAGAACTAGAAGGGAACGAGAACGGGAGAGACAGCAAGAGCAGCGGTCTACAGCAGAAGGTCGGGTTAGAGGTAAGTTTTCCAACTTAACATCTCCAATATCGCTGACGTTTTTTATTCTATATATGTCAAATATTTAAGCCCATTTCGAATTGATCACAACCGTCTTGGTAGGGATGCAAAATGTTTTTAATTTTTTTGCAAGTGTTTAGATTTCGTATTTTTTTAGGTGTGTCACCCACCAAACGACCCAGAGAGTCTTCTCCTGAAAGAGATCCAGATGTTGGACGCAGCAGAGTTCAGGAATTTCCTGTACCGACTCGTCCAGTTGTGGAAGAAGTAGAGAGGAAACCAAAGATTTCAGTAATTGAGGAAGAAATTAAGCCACGAAGACCAAGCAAAGTAATAGACGAAGGTGAAAAAGAAGAAATATCAAGACCAATGGAAGGACGCCGAGGGATGAGGAGAAGCAACAAGATGGATGGCAGAGATAGATATGACAATGTTAGGTCACGTGCAATCGACTTGAGTAGTAAAGTTGGAACTTCAGGAACACCTGTCGATCTCATTGCGAATTTCTTTCCGATGGCTACAAAGCCCACTTGGTGCTTGTACAATTATAGAGTTGATTATACACCAGATGAGGAGCGGACGCAGATGAAGAAGCGTCTCTTACGGGTTCATAACAACATCATTGGAGCCAATATTTTCGACGGGTCCAATATGTACACTATTCGGCGCTTGGATCCTGAGGTGAGAGAATCCTTCACTTGTTTTGTTAAATAAACAATCAGTATATGGAAGTTAACTCGCTTACAAGGGTCCGATTTAATAATGCTAAAATTTTTTAACTTGGTTTAATCATGATGTATTGTCGTTAAATACAACACTTGTTACACATGTTCTCTATCTAATGTGTACTTATTTATTTAAGCCGCTGATTTTATTTTCGGAGAGAGAATCGGATAAAGCAAAAATACAGCTCACGATTACCCTCACTACACAAATTCCACCTGGTGATGTCCAATATCTCCAGTTCTATAATATCATCATCCGAGCCTGTATGAATGCATTGAAATTCGAAGAGCTGGGACGACATTTCTATGACCGTCATTCTTCAATTAAAATTCCACAGCATCACCTTGAGCTTTGGCCAGGATATATCACAACTCTCCGCAACTATGAGAACTGTCTTATGCTCTGTGTAGAAGTGACACACAAAGTTCTGCGACAAGAGACTTGTCTAACTCTCATATATGGACAACAAAGAGAAAGAGATGGTAGGGAAAGATCCCAAGATGCCCTGATTGGTAGTATAGTTATGACTCATTATAATCGGAAGACGTATCGTGTGGATGACATTGACTGGACCAGAAATCCACTTAGTACATTTGATATGAAAGGGAAGATAATAACATTAGCGGATTATTATCGTACCAAATATGACCTTCACATCAGCGATATGCATCAACCTCTTCTTGTATCACGTCCTAAAAAGAAAGACATTCACAGAGGCGAAGGGGGGCCAATTCTCCTCATTCCAGAACTCTGTCAAATGACAGGACTCTCAGATGACATTAGGAAAAATTATAAAATAATGAGAGAGCTTTCTATGTACTTGCAACAGGCTCCAGATCGGAGGGTTGAAAATATTCAAAATTTTATGCGACGACTTCGCTGTTGCACTGACGTAAGTAAATTCTGCTAAGTAGGAATGAAAAACATTTTGATGATTTGTTCAAGTTTAAAATATCTTATAGGTTCGGGAATTATTATCGAAATGGGGGCTTGAGTTTGAAGGAAGATTAGTTCCAGTACGTGGAAGAGTTGCTCCTTCTGAACAAGTGATATTTCGTACAGGAACTGAACCGGAAGCAGTAAAAGTGGGGCCAACTGCTGATTGGACTTTTGCCTTCAAGAGTATGTTTCACTAACTTTTCTATTTATTAAATTCTAAATTCATATTATCGACTTCTAAAGGCAAGAGTATGTATTCAAGTATGCGTTTGACACGATGGGTTGTAATTGTAACCGGGAGAGATTCAAGAGGTCTAGATACACTTCTACACACAATGCGGACTGTAGGGAAAACACTGGATTTCGAAATCGGACAACCGATTCAGACGTAAGACAACTATTTAATATTTAATCCAATTTCATATGAATCAAATAATGTTTTTTCTAGAATGCGACTTCCTGATAACAAAGTTCAAACATTCATAAATGGAATCAATCAAATTATGTCGAATCACAAAAGTTTAGACATTATCTTTGTGATATTGCCGAACCAACAGTTAGACTTGTATTCTGCAGTTAAAAAGCGCTGTTGTCTTGATTACGGAAGTAAGTTCGAACGAGGTTTTAGTAGATTCTTGGTATCATGGATTGATTTTTCTTATTCCAGTTGCATCTCAGTGCTTTCTATCTAAACACTTACAACCGAATGCAAAAGGTACGTTTTCATGATTTTAAAATTTTTATCTAAAGACTGTTGTATTTCTATATTCATCATTAGGACTAATGTCAATCGTTACCAAAGTCGTAGTTCAGATAAATGCAAAACTAGGTGGCGAACCTTGGGCAACACACAATCCTCTCAAAGCATCTGTAAGCATATTAATTTTACGTTAAGAATTCTATGTTTGGATATTATAAATATGAACTGTACTTAGCATACAATGATCCTTGGGTTTGACGTTTACCATTGTGGCAAAAGGAAGGGAGCAAGTGTCGGAGCAATGGTTGCCACCACCAATAGAGATTTATCTCGCTACTATTCAACTGTTTCCTTCCATCATGGAAGAGAAGAACTGTCAGAAAAACTTTGCACCGATATTACTAGTACTTTTCATGAATTACCAATTACCTTTCTAGAAATTTTTAAAGAAAATTCTAAAAATTTGCTTATTTTCAGAGTGCATCTACGCATTCCGGAGTAAAAATAGAGATGAACTTCCAGACCGAATTATCATGTACCGCGATGGTGTTGGTGAAGGTCAACTGTCTTATGTTTATAATACTGAACTAGCCCAAATGAAGGTAAAATCGTTAACAAAAAAATTATTTTCTTATTTAGTTCAATTATGAAAATTCAATAATTTTTGCAGGGTGCATTGACTGATCTGTATAATTCAGCCGGTCGTCCACCTCCAAAATTTACCATGATTATATGCACGAAGAAAGGAAATGCTAGAATTTTCAACAAAATAGGGACGGGAGTCAGGAATCCGGATGCTGGAACAGTTGTAGATAACACTATTACACTACCTGAAAGGTACATCATTCACTTCACAGTATTGCGTATTATTTTTCTTTCGCAACCCTCTTTCAGAACATGGATATCTAATAAATCGTGTGTAATTTTTCCAGATACGACTTTTTTCTTATTTCCCAAGCCTCTAGACAAGGGACTGTAAGTCCAACAACTTACAACGTCATATTTGATGAACAAGGATTGGATCCAGACAAAATACAACGCCTCACATTTAAACTCTGTCACCTTTACTATAACTGGAGTGGAACGGTAGCAGTTCCAGCTGTCTGTCAATATGCCCACAAACTAGCGTATTTGACTGGTCTCTCACTTGGGAATCCAAGTCACGAGAGACTAGCTCATTACCTCTACTTCCTATGAGACTGTTCATAGAAAATTTAAAAAAAAATTTTTGTTGCCATGGTAAAACTGAATCATGAATCACATTGTTCTGATATAGTGGGTGAAATTTTTAATCACATTTTAAAATGATGTATTTTTATGACTTTTACAACCTATTTGCAGGCAGAGCCTTAACTTTGTATATACAGTCTGGAACTTAACTTCTGCATCGATTTGAATCTCATTCCTCTAATTTTACTCTCAGACAAGCGGGAGTAAATATTAAATTCAAATCGATGACGAATTTAAATTTCAGACTGTATTTGAAATGTCTGTGTTCAGCCAGATTATGGATCGGTATTAGCAATTATCTAAGTTCTCATTGATATATTCTGTCCTTTCACTCATCCTTCACTGTCTTGATGTGTGTAAATACTATACAGAGGATTGATTATTTGGGAAATGGTAATCGAGATCCTCATAAGCAGGATGACGCTTAGTCAGCTAAGGTTAAGCAGACAAACAAAACTAATCACCATCCTCCTTATCATCATCTCGATTACCTTTTTTTTTTAAATAATCCTCTGTACATAACTCTTTCAAAATAGACGAACCGAAATCTTATCTCAATATTTTAGATGAAGTCTCTCAGCCTCTCAAATGAGATTTTAATAAATCATTGAGTGCTCAACTATTTTAGAAACATACTACTACAATGCGGGGTCCGTTTACGGTGATCATGAATAGACAAATAGACAAATAGCCAAACACTGTTTGGCTATTTGAACTAACGAATGTTTGAATTAATTAGGGTTGGATTCGACCTAAAATAGTGAAAATTTTCTAACTTTTTTAACATAAGATTTCTCTAAATTTTTTCAAGTTATTTTAAAGTCTTCTTCCCCCATAAGAGAGAAAATGACATCTAAAAAAATTGTTCGAGTTACTAATATGAATAACTTTTCCCAATCTCACTTTTCTGTGGTGAAACCCTTCACGGCACAGGTCAAAGTGAATACCACCATTTCCCAAAAATTTGTCTCGCCTTATGACTTGAATGGTTCACTACAGAGAAAAGTGTCACAGGGAAAAGTTGTTCCTATTACTATTTGGAACAACTTTGGTTAAGGTCATTTTGTCCTTTGTATGAGAGAAGAAAAAAACAATTAAGTCCCCCCATTCCCCCTGTTTGGTCGAATAGAACCGTTAATTAGTGATAATGACATGTTAAAGTTTGTTGTGTAGTTAAATAAGGCCTGTAATATGGAACCGGTTTACGACTGATTAAAACAGGTAATTTTTCCCATGCCTTTTAATGAAAATATTCATTTCCCCGAGTTTCGGTTTTTGTATATTATTTGAGGGTTGATGGAAGTTTTGCGGTGAATAATGTTATTATACTGTTAGATTAATTTAATGTTAAATTTGAAAGAAACCTCAGGAGAAAAGCCAAATGTCTCAACTATGATGATAGTTAAGTGAAGTGGAATGGATATGTGAGGAGTTTGGTTGCATACTTTGTTGAAGGAGTAGTAAGTGTAATTAGCTAATTGAGAGTGTCTGTCTCTATGAGTAGTGCTTATGGATAATGTGGGAAGACAAGGTGATTGGAGGGTGAAAGCCACCACTCACTTTCACCCTTCTGTCATGCTCCACTCCACATACGCGGGAGAAGGATTCTACCCATAAGAACCTATTCATTACCCTAATTCCGCTTACACACTCCCCTATAATATCATAATTCATAATTCCGAATATAAAAATTAATAAAAAAATAATCATACAGTAAACCTCGGTTATGATAACACTTATTTTATGATAACATAATAAATAATAAATTTATTTTTCTTTCCACATTCCAAAAATTTAACTTCACTCCCCAACAATTTATGTCGAATTCATCTAATCTATGCTAAATTTCTAATCAATTGACGTATCACTTACCCGAATTTTACCCGGGTGGTGGGGGTGGAGGGAGGTTAGAGAGGTGGTGGGAGAGCGTTAATCTACAAATAAGTCCTAAACTTGTGGACAGGGGTGATTAAAGTCCTGAGAAAAATTTTTATAGAAATATATTTGGTTGATCGACTTTATTTGCAAAGATATGAGTAAACAGCCTCCTTACCTGGAAATGAATTACCAGGAAGGAGGAGATGAGTTGTGCTAATGGAAAGTACAGTCGAGTTTCGGAGTAGTATTGAGATTGAAGACAAGTATTGTTCATATTGGTTATGTAGCTCAAATGGTAAGAATAATCGCCGGTATGGATAAGATGTAGGATCATATCCCACAATGGTTAGAATTTTTGTGAGAATTCCTGTCTCAATCTCAAAGTGGCGGATGACCACCAGCATGACACATAGTGTAAAATTTTAATGCTTTTGCTCACTCCCTCTACTTCCTCTGAAGACCTATTGTTGAAATGATTTGTTAATTAATTTAAAAGGAAATATTGAAAAAAAAGTTTGTAAATGTGAGTAAAAATTGTAAAAAGTATGAAGTTGGGTTGGTGGTGGTGTAGAAGAGTGTGTGTTTGTGAGAAGGAGGGTAGGTGTAGTTGGTTATATAGGGGAGAGGGAGGAGATGATGGGATAGGAGTGTAGAGTTGTGTATAGTGAGTGGAGGGAGGTGGTGGTGGGTGGTTGTGTATCGAGTCTGTCCGCTTCTCCTCTGTTTCTCCTATTCTGACAGTTGGCTCTTTTTCCTTACTCTTTTCTCGTCTCTCACTCCTCTGCTCCTCTTCAGTCAAAGTCAGCCATTTTCCGTGGTGGTGGTGGTGAGTAAGACAAGGATTTCATTCAAATCCGATACATTTACAATTTATCTCTCTCGTCCAGTTATACCGACACATTTTCAAAAAAGCTCACCCAAACTTTACCAACCGGACAACTCTCACTTCACCCTCATCTTCCAAAAGACTCAACCTTACCTACTTTACTTAAAATTTTTTAAATTCAACTCTCTGGAAAAGTTACATTTAGTTTTCCTTTCTCATCAAAATCACCTAACTACGGTACTTTCTTTTGATCAATTTCCAGGAGGAGACCTTTTCCCCCTTTTTTTTGAGTCATTGTAAAATACAATCAGTAGGATGTCAGAACGTGAGGATAATGTGTACAAAGCCAAATTGGCTGAACAGGCGGAGAGGTATGACGGTGAGTAAAAATTTAATTAATTAATTTTTTTACTTAAATTTTTATACAATTTTATGTCATAATTACTCTCCAATGTTAATTTTTCTGAAGTGATGATTTTCCGGGTAGGGCAGTAATAATGCCGGCTTTCCGCTGACGTATTTGTTGTAATGACTCATTGGGTGGATTCCTAGGTATAGTAGGAATTATAAAATAATAATAATGGAGTTTCTGATTGGTTTAAATTGACATGACATGAGACAGCATGACCTTAGGAAAGTCCTGACGTTCTCATCCCTTGACGTCTTTCGGTTACATTGCATAGTAACAACGGGTTGTAATAGTGTGTAGTAGGAAATTCTTAAAAGGGTATAGTGAAGTGGATCTATGGAGAAGTGGTGAGGCCGAGTAGTATGGTGTCTCTGCCTTAGTTCTTGCGCACCCAGTTCAGGAATTGGTGGGTTATTTGTTCTCTTGGCTATGACGACGTTAGAAGGCTGTCTCGTACCTTCCATACTCATGCCATCATCAGTATTTCTACACAAAGAGTATAGGATAGAACCGAGGTAGGCGCCTCTTCCCTCCAACACCCGTCTCTCTCCCAAATCCAACTAATTATTTACCAACAGATTTAGTTTTTTTTTATTCTCAAATTATTACCGGGATGTTCTTCAACTCTTTCTTTCCAAGGGATGAATCAGCCATTCATGGATATGATCTAATTGACTTTCTTTTTTTATACAATAAATAAACGATTCTGTGTCATTTAACCCGCAATGCGGTAAGAGCCACTTAAAACTTTACTGACAGTTCTTATCAACTACTTTTTTTTTTATCTTTTTTTCTGGATTGCTTCACAGGGGCTGAGTTTTTATTTAAAAAAAATAAAGTCTGAGGCTGTGTCCTGTCATGTTAAATTTTGGTTTTGATATAGTATCTTATTCAATTAACTACAAGATTGATATTATTATTCACATCTTCCAGGTTCTCGTATATATTTCCTAATTTCTAGTATAAATTTATACGGTTTTCTAGGAACTTGGTAATACGAGCCTTTTAAATGAAATAGCTTAGTGGATACCTTTGTTCTTATTTAGTTGATTTGATTCTAGCCATTCATGTTATAGGGAGACTGGAGGATTTCAATGTTTGTAATAATTTACATTCAAAAGATCTAAATCAATTTCGGAAACGGCGCTGACCTCGTAATGGAGAGTTCGGTTCGTTTGCGTATTGCATTCTGTCGGCTTTTTGCTCTTCTAGTTTTATTATTTTCTCTTGTGTTTCATCAGCCCCAGCTCTTTTTTCCATTATTTCTTATAGCTGATTCGGACTATGACCCAAACCACGAAATGAATAGCAATGTATTTTACAACTTTTAGGTAGGGTTTGTCCTTTTTTTTTCTGGTCTGGGGAATCCATTCACCAACCAGGGAAGTTCCCATTTCACTTTCTTCGTACGGTTTTGAAACATTTGCAAACGACTACGGCTCTCATGTGGAATTTTGCTTACACTAATATTCCTTTTTCTCATTGTTGTTCTAAATTTGAACAACAAGGAGACTCGGATATTGAGGGCAGAACTTACCATTATTCGTTGGGTCGATTGAAATGAAATTTGACGTAGTATTTTTCTTAGGAAGGATATTTTTCTGTTCTTGTAAACGTTAGTTTGTCTCTTCCTTTGTTAACATCGTTGACGCATCAGGAATATATAGGCTTTAGAAATTCATAAGGGATAATTCTCCAAGTGGGGTAATTAATACGTCTTTGCCATAAATTGAGGTGTTGGTCATTTCTTTGGTATTCGAAAAGTCATATCTACAAAAATTTCACCATATAGTATGCTGTAATTCAAGTAATATGTTAAGCTATAACAAGGGTTTGTTCTTTACCCCGATTTCTTTAGCTTTTACGGTGTGATCAAATATTTAGGAGGGAAATTCTAGCGCCAAATCCAAAAAATCTAAGAATTTTCTTTCTAAATATTTAATGAGATTGAAAAGTTAAAGAAATCGGGATCAGGAACGAAGTATGGTTATGGCTTTCAGATTTAGGTTTAAACACAAGTTTGTTTCGATTGAATAAGGCCATGGTATTGTCTTTCCAAGTCTTGAACTTAATGACAATGAGATGATCTCTATAGTCCAGAAACCCCTTTGCCATAGTTCCTGGTAACACATCTAAAAGCTAGAAGGCCAACAGAATCTTACTGAATTAGGCCAACTTCATTTTTTTTAAGCAAGTTAAAAGGTTTTACATGGTGGAGTTTTGATTTTCGATTTAGGTTTTATTTTGTCTAAAATTTTTGAATTGTTAAAAAAAATGTGGTGTAAGAATCATTCATGAGGCTGTATATACGAGAAGGGAGGGTTTGACCAGCGTTTCACCGTGGGTGGGTTGGGTAGTCCCCAGCTCAATGCAGTGAAGAGCATCGATATCTAGTACGACCATGACCAACCCATTCGCTCATGAGTCGATGATATTTGGTTTTGAATAGGTCGTGCGTGATGGAGATTCCCAGTCTTACTCATAGTTTACACTGCCTAAAACTTTCAATCTTTCTTGAAATTATTCGTTTTCATTTCAATTTTTATTTTTATATAATTGGAATTGAATATTTTTTTTCATTTCTCTTCATTTCAATTTTTTTGTCTATTTAAACTTCATAAATTTCTTTCACAACCTTCACTTTTCTTGAAAATCTTCATTTTGTTGAAAATTGGAACCGGAGAGTAATGATCAACCTTCAGGGAAATGGAGTAAAATTGAAATGAAGTAAAATCATGTTCAGGAAGTGTAAATACATGTCGACAGTTGCCGAAAAATAAAAATTAAAAAAGAAATAAAATTAATTCTAAATTAAGGAAGAATTTATCTCACAATTCACATTTTCACTCAGAATTAACATTTACAAAATTTTCAAAAATCAAAAATATTTGTTAATAGATTTGTCCACAGAGGAATTTTTTGTAAGAAAATTTGTGATTGATTTTTATTTATTCTACGAAACCATAAAGTTTAAATTCGGTTGGCGGCCGGAAACCAGAGGTCAAAAAATAAATTTTGAAAAAATTAAAATGAGTTACTGGCTAATGCTAACCTGGTAATACTTAGGTATTTTAAGTAAATTTCTCAAACTTGAGACATACTATGCTACTCAGAGGAACCTCGGAGTTTGAATCCATCTCCATTACAGGAGACTTTTTTTTTTACTTCTACCACCTATATTTCGAAGAAATCTTATAAACATACCATGCTACTCTTAGGAAATTCAAACCATGTTTTTTTTTTAAATTTATTTGCATGACAGGTGCTATTAGAGGTTCGTTCGTACCTAACTAATATATGTATTTCGGAAGAAAGTTANAATTTATTTGCATGACAGGTGCTATTAGAGGTTCGTTCGTACCTAACTAATATATGTATTTCGGAAGAAAGTTATAGACAAGGCATGGCACTATTCGGAAACTCGAAGCCTGTAATCGAATCTATTTCCTTGACAGCAGCTAGTCCTACGAACTGGTTGCTGATACAGTAAACTGCGGATAAGGGGAATATGAATGGACCATAATATTTAATTCGTGGTAGCCGATGTTCGGCTTAACCGATGTTGAACATACGTGATATTAGTACTGGAACCGCGAACAAGAGTTCGTCTTAACCGGATTCCACTTAGGTGGGGTTTACTGTATTCAGAATCGATGCATCTATTAACTTTTCTGAGACAAGTTCCAACTAATCTGTTTTGCCTTTCTCGTCAACGCGTCATGGGTTTGCTTTTCTTCCCAACCATTCGTTCTTGTGTCTATTTTGCCAACTTTATGAACATATTCCTTTTATTTTCAACCTGTCTACGTTTTCTCTTTCTTCCCTAACTTCAAACGTTCAGCCTCTCTTCCTAGTAAGTCGGAACTTCTTCAATTACGTGATTGCCAAGGTTTGTAAAGGGTTATTACATAATTTTTTTTTCAATGAGAGTTATTTCTAAATAATACGTCTAGGATTAGTTGTCTAATATATTTTTGTAGGATAATGTTAACATCACGATAGTCAATCTACCCTCTAATTTCACAAATACTGATTCATTTGGTGAAATTAAAGGTGGAGAGAGAGGAGTTAACAGATTCAAATCTGTGCCGAAGTAAAATTCCAATGGCCAAGTGTAATTGACTTTTCTTTCCAGGTTATACAATTTTGGAGAGAAAGAATTGTGACGACAGTGGCGGTTAGATTTTTTTTTTTTTTTTTTTTTTTTTGTAGATAGAGGGGTGTATTGGAATTATCGATCTAGTTGTCGCAGGCGCACGTTAGGTTACGTTTATTCTACCGTCTCATTCTCTGTCTCGATATTGTTGAATCAATTCGTGGTACGTCTTTTTAGTTGGATCTTTCCTTTGAAAAGGTAGTTGCAGTGACAATGTCTGTAGGACTATGACATGAGAATGATTTCGAAATCATCGAACTCTACAAGGGAATATGAAGGGTGAAGAGAAACTACGGAGATCGAATGAGGAAGTCTGTCTTATTTTTTGGACCTGGAAGGAAAATCATCCGAAGTCAACATCCTTTTCTCGGCAACGAACAGGGAAAGGAAGCGAGAAAATGAGGAGAGCGATGATGTGAACCGATTTTCTCCGTAGGCAGGATTTCCGGAATGTGGCTGGATAGAACAGTCTTGAAGGGGATAGGAGACTCGGCATTCAGATTTATCGAAAGGTCATATCCTACTCACGAAAACTAACTTATTGCGGAAGTATTTACCTTTACTTTGTTTCTGGAGGAATTCATTCGCTGGTCCAGAAATCAGATTTAGGAGTCATTGACATCTTAATATTAAATCCTGTTTTTATGATATTAATATCCAATTGTTTAATTGGTTGTTTTTGACGTTTATTTTTTAGAAATGGTCGAGGCCATGAAGAAAGTCGCTAGCTTGGACGTAGAACTCACAGTGGAGGAGCGGAATCTTCTTTCTGTTGCTTACAAAAATGTGATCGGAGCACGACGAGCATCATGGAGAATTATTTCGTCAATTGAACAGAAGGAAGAGAGCAAAGGAGGCGATGAGAAACTTGAGATGATTCGACATTACCGCGCTCAAGTATGTATATTTTAAAACTGAATTGTTGGAATTGGAATTGTTACATTGTTTAATTTTTTTTTTTTTTTTTTCTAATCAGGTTGAAAAAGAATTGAAAGAAATTTGTTCCGATATTCTGAATGTATTGGATCAGCATCTCATTGCAAATGCGAGTACTGGGGAGTCTAAAGTTTTCTACTATAAAATGTACAGTTAATATTAACTTTTGATCCACTAAAATAGTTAAAATTTGATAAATGACTTTGTTAACAGGAAAGGGGATTATCACCGCTATTTGGCTGAATTTGCCACATCTGCAGATAGAAAGGATGCTGCCGAACATTCATTGGTCGCCTATAAGTCTGCAAGTGGTGAGGAGAGATAGAATATTTTATTATGATTAAAGAATTGGGTAGCTGCTGTTGATCTATCAGTGTTCTCTATTCATATCTCTGACTCCAATTACTTTGACACTCGGCATTTTTCGGAGTAAGGATTAATTTAATTATTGTCACTCTGTATTTGGGAGTCAGAGTCATGACTCTAGGTGTCGACTCTTAACTTTAGGTCATGACTCTTGTCCAATATACGCAGAGGAGTAGTAAGTTTTTAGTACCACCTTTCTTGAATTTGACATTTGTAGTATGTTCTTCAAATAATTTCTTTCATTTGGTCGATTTGGCACTTTGCTGTCGTATTTATTTTTTAATATATCGTTTTTTTTTTTAAATATACTTACACTTATTTTGTTTTAATAAGTTTATAAAATGAAAGGTACCACCAGTAAGGATGCCGACTCAGGTTATTGATTTAGAACTCGAAATTTCTGAATCGAGTCAAATATTGCTAAACTCAATCGTCGTAATAAATGTAATAATTGAAAAAGGTTTTCATTAATTCAACCTAAATTAAGGCTAAAATAAAGCTATAACAAGGGTAAAATGGGAGTCATAGAGAACACTAGTGCTCATAAGTAGAACTTATTGCTGATTGGATTAATTAGTTTCGATTTTGTTTTATTTCCGTTCGAACTCCAAAAAATTTATTAAAAAAATCTGTTTTTGTAGACATTGCAATGGCTGAATTGCCTCCGACCCATCCAATCCGTCTCGGTCTGGCTCTGAACTTCTCCGTGTTCTATTATGAGATCTTGAACTCTGCCGAAAGGGCATGTCGTTTGGCGAAAGCGGCTTTTGATGATGCTATCGCTGAGTTGGATACATTGTCGGAGGAGAGCTACAAGGACTCTACTCTGATTATGCAGCTTCTCCGCGACAATCTTACTCTTTGGACCTCGGATATGCAGGGCGAAGGCGCAGAAGGTATGGACTGAAAATTCGTTGCCATCTATACTTAGATTTTGATGCCAGTTTACAGAATTGTAACCATATTTTCTGCCTCTCGACTAAAGTTTCCAAAAACAGTTGTTTGGAAATTCTGCAACACTTTAGGAACTGGGTATTTATATTTCCTAATTTGAATTAGAAACTCAAAGACTGACCAAAGTTGAAACGTAGTAATAAATTATATTCATATAAGAAGGAAACTTCGGAATATTAAACTGTTAAGTTTTGTGACCATCATCAATCGTTAGCAGATTTGACGATCCCATCCATTATGAACGACACTTTATTTTCTTACATTTGTGTTTAAACGTAACTAAATAAATAAATAAATGAGATATAAATTGTAAATTCCTAGATAACGTTTCTTACTTTTGTCTTCAGTATAGGTTTGGGTTTCTCGTAATACTTTTCAGTTTCTCAAGTAATTGGTATATAGATGGAGTAGTCGTCGGATATAAGATCATCCATTATAACACCATATTGGTTATAAGATCAAATTTCAAAGATGTGATTTGAACAAGCATAATGTATTATTATTATTATTATTTATGGTAGAATAATTCGTTATAAGACCAATATTGTATATACGATCGAAAGAAAGAATTCCAACCGTTCTGCAAAACCTTTACTTCTGGTTGGAACTATCCTAATGTTAAGTCANTTATGGTAGAATAATTCGTTATAAGACCAATATTGTATATACGATCGAAAGAAAGAATTCCAACCGTTCTGCAAACCCTTTACTTCTGGTTGGAACTATCCTAATGTTAAGTCACCATCCGTCTTGCTCTACGGGATGGTTAATCAAGTCAGAGCAATTTACTTTTCGAATGACACAAACAGGTGNACACCATCCGTCTTGCTCTACGGGATGGTTAATCAAGTCAGAGCAATTTACTTTTCGAATGACACAAACAGGTGATAACATTCAGTTTTGTCCGTTTTCATTAATCTGAGTTTCACTCGTACTTAGGTGAACACTTTTGCACAAATGTGTGATATTTAATTAGGATTTTAGTATTATTAGAGCATGGGATAGTAAAGCATAACTTCTAACGGTAAGGGATAGTGAAACATTGACTCCTATGCCCTATAAACCTTCCCCATCGCTTCAAATCTGATAATTGGAGAACCACATGGTACTTTTCGGTGATAATTGGTGGATCATCATCGATTAATTGGTACTTCATTAGGTCAGGTTAAACCTGTAGCGTGGGATCAGTTCACGCTACAGACTAGAGCTACAGGATCAGAGACCAAATTATTGGGACAATCGCAGTTTCAAACCTTGGCCAGGAACTCGTTCTCCGTCAAATTACATACTAGTGGTGTATCCTTCAAGTTGAAGTTGTTGGGTAAATGAGTTTCGGTATTTTTGGTATTATGCATACCGAACTCGTAAAACTCTAAGGGTAAGTCTAAAGAACACAACCCCTGTGCTTGATCAAGTTTAAGAGAAAAATATGTAATTGTTGTCCTCATTTTTTTGAAATTCCACTCTTGTTAAGTAGTTCAGTGGAAGAAGTACTAATTGACGAGGTGATAGCGATGATAGGTAAAAGATTTCGAATGATAGATAGCACACCGGAGAAGGCTTGCAGCGTTGCAACTGTATAAGAATAGATCTTTGACTTACTTTAATCCAATGGCCTGTACGAAAGCTCAGTTTTTTCTTCTGGAATAAATTCTGCGGCAGAATTTTTCTTCCAAGCAGAATTTCTTCCCACCCAAAGCGGAGAAGAATGGGAGAAGAATTGTGATTCTGCTCCACTTTCCGCTTTGGTAGTACTCAGTTAATTTTTTTCCGCTGAGTTAAATTTAAATAATAACAATAAAAGTTTAAAAGTTCCCTCGCTCAAGCCAAGGATGATTGAGATTGTGATTTGAGACTGCCCAAATGTTCATGCGCAAAAGCAAATTCCGCACGAGAATTCGGCTAAGGTCCTTCGACCTTCCTGGAGCGGAGAAGAAAAATAAGATCTTTTTCTGCTGCCGAATGAGTCTGGCAGAAANAAGGTCCTTCGACCTTCCTGGAGCGGAGAAGAAAAATAAGATCTTTTTCTGCTGCCGAATGAGTCTGGCAGAAATTCCGCAGCAGAAAATTAGGTAGGTGAGTACTAGTTGAGCGAAAAGGGGAGCAGAAACGGAATTTTTTGTCCGCTAGGTCGATTCGGCTGCCGAATGGCTAGCTGAGTACCTTACTTAACTCAAGAAATCATGTCTTCGGGTATTTTGATTTGACTTGAGTATTATTAGTATGATTAGTAGTTGAGTATGATTAAAGATTACTGTATTGATTTCTTCACTGTAGTGTTTAAAGTTACTGTCCGACCTTAACACCTCCTGTAGCTGAAATTTCAACTAAAGTAGGGATTTTCCTGAACAACATTGAGGGAAAGCCATAATGTGACTCACAGGATAGAACCCGTTGTTCCAAGTTATAGGAGAAAATGGCTATGGAATCAGAAATTTTTGGAAAATAAAAAACATTGTTAAATTATAAGTTATAAATAGTAGTCTGGTAAGTGGTACTGTCGCATGAAAAATGAAAAAGTCTAAATACTCTCTAAACTTTTTTGTCTAATGAGACGAGCTCATTACAAGGAAAGTTTGGTTTGCTCATTTTTGGTTGGAGTTATGTTAGAATTTCATTGGGATTAGTGGAACTGCTCCTTGGAAAATGAGGGAGACAATTCAAGAGTTCCTTATTCGTTGATGCAATACTTATTTATAATCCATTGGTAACTGCTCTTCTAGACGCTGCGTTTGTTTCTGTTCTCTCTAATATTTGTGTCGGAGTTGGAGTTTATATGTAAATGTTATTAGTGGATAATTAAATTCTAAAGAGGTAATTTTTTTGTGGATTTGTTAGGAGCAGAAAGTGAGCAGAAGGAGCCACTCCAAGATGTGGATGACCAGGATGTGTCGTAACTAATTCTATTGTGAAGGTGTCCCGGTTGTTTAACATACAATTGGCCAACAAATAAGAAAATACACAATACAGCCGCGATTTTTTCTAACATAAAAACAACCTAAATATTATTACCTAATGAAGAATACTTAAATACTGTGAGATGATTCCTTGGTCGCTTGGTAGTTGTTTGTCTGAATGCATCGAAAATTCCTGTGTGAATTGAAAATTATTATTAAACCAGATTTGGTACGAGTTTATGTATGGCATTGTCATTCTAATTGGCTGCTGCTGATGTATTAAACAAAATTAATTTGTAATAACTTTAGGTTTTAAAGTGTAGACTCATTTATTACTAATCCACTGTTCATGCAATTCTATTATGTATATTATACTACTCTGTATATCTGTTGTTTGTATTGTACACTCCTAGGAGCTTAGGAAAGTCTTACGTACTTTGTATGTAGTGACCTGAGAGTAGTTACTTATAATTGAGGAAGGCTAGGTCCGAGTCAGTTATCAGATGCTCTGGCAGACAAATTACAAAATGTGCGAGCAGTGATTGTGCTCCTTGTTTAATAATATGCTTCGAGTACTGATCATTCCATCGTCTTCGTCACAGAGGACAGAATTCTAATTTTTATTCGGCCCCAATAACTCACTCCACTTTGCATGATTGGTCCATTCCCCCCACCATCACATCCTCAGCTCCTCACCTCTTCGACTACTATTGGCTAGCAGTTACGAAATATCCAAGGGCTTCTCTCCATAGACGGACATCTCATGTGATCAATCATTCATTTTCTAGTAGCCTCCTTTTCTTTGTCATCTCGAATGCTTGAAACCATTGCTACGAAGCAATGAGTGAACTATATATTAATTACAATTACGAATAAAATGTTCCCCAACTTTTTATTGTTTTTCTCTGAAAATTAAACCAACAAATTTTACTAACAGGTCGGTTCGTTCACCTTAACAATTCAACCAACCACTTTAGTCATATGAGAAAATAATTAAAACTCATTTTGTATGTAACTCACTCTCTTGAATTTCTTTACTTTTCGCCTTTCCAGAAGTTTACCAGATTCTGCTTATTGGAGTTGGATTATACTGCTCTACTCCTCGCTACTTGATGGAATACCAAAAATAAGAATTTTAGTCCAAAGTCTGCAGATGTAATATTACAATTTCAACCAAAAATATTAATGAATTTCAATAAGTTAGATTGAATTTGTAAAATATTTACAGAAAATACCGTTTTCCTTTCTTTTTATTTCCGTTTCCTTTTTGTTTATTTTTGGACTAAAATTTCTTTTCGTTTTCAACCTGAATATTTTCTTTCCTTTTCGTTACCGGTAAAAAACGAAAAGGAAAGTTTTCATCACTACTTGCTAGGATCATCTGAAGTTTCAGTATTGTTACAAGAAGTGTTATTAATTTCGGATTGCATAAATGTGAGACCTGGTGCTCTTTCGAGCTGTTTAGATGCTTTTTGATCCATTATCCTATGTCGTTCCATATTTGAAAGTATCCCTTCCAGGCTCGTAGTTTTTTTCTTTCCACCTCCTTTGAGTGCGGAGCTCTTTCCAAATCGAGAAAATTTCGGAGTACTCTCTTCCTCAAAGTCAAAAAATGTTACTTCGGGCTCAGATCTGCAATATAAATTATCATCGCTTATTAACATTGAAGAGCCAATATTGAAGGCCTTCTCCCTAGCCATAATTCAAAATTAACCTTCATTCCTATTTTCGAAGCCGTTTTCCTATTTAGTTTTCTGAATTATTTCGAAGACTAGCAATCTAGGTTGGAATGTTAGGTTCTTAGGTCACAAAATGTCATAATTTGTGAAGAAATTTTTTTTTTTTTTGAAAAAACTTGCAACCGTATTTTGTTTTTAACTTTGTAGGATTGTTCACTTTCTTCAGAAATCATTTGTCTCAAGAAGTTTTTCGAAACAAATTTTTTCTAGATTAGATTTTTTCATTTCTTTACAAATCATGAGAATCTAATCTACACTGTAATCTTCAAAGTACTTCAGAAAACTGTTCTTTATAATTCTTTACTATTTATAACAAACATATTAAATAAAATTGGTGCAATTTAAGTTCATTTTCACTAATCAGTTTTACAATTCAATAATGTTTCGCATGTGCCCAGTCTTTGCAGAAATACCATAGACTATGATCTTAATGAATTCGAGACCAACTTTACAGCAGGTTTTTTTGAAATTCGTTTCATGCGCGGAAAATACACCTTCCTCAACAAGACAACTTGTAATTGTTGGTAATTAGCAATTATAATCCCACTTTCTGATAGCATACTCTTGATGATGACTTACTGTTCCAATTTTGGAATATTTCCTGGAGAGTATGAATTATCTATACTATCTTCATCCGAACTTCTCCTTGCGGTGCATTTCCAATTAAATTCCACTAATGAATTTTGTGCAATTTTTTCGTACAGGGATATAGCAACATCGGGATGTGGGCACCAAGAGTTGACATCCTATAAAATATAAATAAATCTAATTAGCAAGTCTGGCAGAAAGTATCATCAGTATCACAACTAGAGGTGTTGCGAAGCTTCGAAAACTCGAAGACTTCGATCGAAGTCTTTGAAATATCGAAGCTTCGATCTTCGAATTATCTTGCCAATGTCCGACGAAGTCTTCGATCGAAGTTTTGAAGGTTAAATTTCTCAGTTTGAGGGTGGTCGACTTACATAAGTTTAATCATTCTTTTCATAAAATGATATCACTCATTCAAAAAAAAAAAAAATCTATGAAGCTAATCGAAATGAACTAATTCCAGTACACGAAGAAATGCTTACCTTTCTCCATCATAACTTAAAACGAACTGGTTACAATTACAGGTACTAAAAACCACTTTGAGTTTAATTTTATTTGTTATATAGAAATAAAATTTTAATTTCTCAATTTACAATATAATGGAACGTTAAAATGGCTTCCGCTTGTTATTACTATTCGATAGACACTTCATATGCAAAACCTTCCATCATCGATTTTTTTTGTTCCTTTCGATCTTCGATCGAAGGGAAAAAATGCTCTTCGCAACACCTCTAATCATAACAGAAAATATGAAGAATAGTAGGAGTGGAAGATTACGACGAATTGAGTCAAGAAAGTGGAAGAGCTAAGTATTTAACTGAGAGAGTAACAAACAATGCATGCTTACACTTAATCCTAACTTATTAAATTCTTCGTCATCGGAGCATTCAGCTAATATTCCTTCATCCCGATTGATTCGTATAGCAGTTTCCATCGTCTTCCTTAGTTTATATCAACTGAATGATAATAAACGAAGGTGGTTGAACGGAGGCTGAAAAAATAATAATTACATCTTTACCGACAAAGAATCGTATAACCAACCTTGTGCACGATTCATGCATGGTCAGTTAGGTTGGACTCCACCAAAAGGTAAGTACAAAAAATTTCTTAGTTTTTTAACATTATATTCCCTTTATCTGCATTTTAGCAAGTTTTTTTTAAGTAAATATTTCACCTTCCAGAGAAGGGACAAAATGACATTTACGAAAGTTGATCTAATTATTTAAGCGAGTAACTTTCCGTTTTGATTTTTTTTCTCTGTCTGTTGTGATCCAATGAGGTCATAGGGGAACGTGTTACATATTGGGGAAACGGAATTTACCTGTTTAGGTGAACAAGTTCTGCTTTACAGAACATTTAAATAACAACTGTTATTTTTTACTTTGAGCAACTTCGGTGCTATGCTAACCTCTAGTTGTATACATGAGGGTGATTTTAGATTGTTTAGATAAGATTATAGATAGTGATAGATAAGATTTAGATTTTAGATAAGCGAAACAACATGACTTAATTACTAAAGGTTCTTACCAAATTAAACTGCGTTGGGTATGACAGAACACCAAGAAGAGTTTTGATATTTAAACTCAGGAACCATACATACGAGTTTAATTATTTGAATGTGAAACTTGGTTACAGACAGGTAATTCCAGAATTTATTGACTAATCTTTAATTTATTTTTTATCCTACAAAATTTTTGACATTTTCCTCAGATATTAAAACCACATACCCCTATCCCTGTGGTATGGGCATTGGGAGGGAAGGTGTGGTTAGGGAGGCGAATTACTGTTCTCCATGACAAGGGTATCGAATGACTCTGACTCAGTGACTCTGAGTCATGACGATGACTCTGACTCTGACTCTAAAACACTCATGACTCTAACTCCCAGTGCAGTGTTTTTAGGAGCGGGGAATCATTTAATGACTCCAACTCATTTACTTTTTTGAGTTAGAATCATGGCTCTGGGAGTCGTATCCCAGTTCTCAGACTAGAGAGTCATGACTCTTTTTTAACATGAACAAATGAGTCATAAATTTTTTATTTCTCACACATCATAAACGACTAAATAAATACGCAAAGTCAAGAAAAATGNTCATGACTCTAACTCCCAGTGCAGTGTTTTTAGGAGCGGGGAATCATTTAATGACTCCAACTCATTTACTTTTTCGAGTTAGAATCATGGCTCTGGGAGTCGTATCCCAGTTCTCAGACTAGAGAGTCATGACTCTTTTTTAACATGAGCAAATGAGTCATAAATTTTTTATTTCTCACACATCATAAACGACTAAATAAATACGCAAAGTCAAGAAAAATGTTTTGCAATTTTTCCTCAGCACTGAATAAGTAAGGATAAGGAAGTCTCATTGGTCATTGACTGAATGAGTCAGANGTTTTGCAATTTTTCCTCAGCACTGAATAAGTAAGGATAAGGAAGTCTCATTGGTCATTGACTGAATGAGTCAGAATGATCTTCAGACAGTCTGGCCCAGTCGGGAAAAATTCCCACCCCATGAGCCGAGAAAATTGCCTATGTCAGCCTCGAGAATTCCTCCCGGTCAGGATTTATCTCGGCCCAGAATAACTCTTCACCAAATTACCCATATATACCCATGTCAAAATTTTTGTTTCAAAATACAACAGTAATAATACAATTAGTAGGATTTAAATTTCAGGAATTTTTCAATTTACTAACTAAAGTTTGCATTACTAACTTCAATTTAAATTATTCTACAATATTTTGAGTTTAAGATAATCTTCCATAGTGTAAAGGTCCGAAATGTTATTAAGTTTGGTTTAAAAAAATACAAGGTACATTATTTCAAAAAAATTNTCCATAGTGTAAAGGTCCGAAATGTTATTAAGTTTGGTTTAAAAAAATACAAGGTACATTATTTCAAAAAAATTTTTAATGAAAAATGAGCGTTTGTGTGAGGATTTATTCGATACGGACCTGATAATTTTTGATCCAAAGAAGTCCAACGATCATTTCGGGTGGAATTTACCCTAACGTACGTTTAGTTTGGACTTTTCCGGGAACCGGAAAAATTTGGGCATAGGCGGTATTTCCCTCGAATGGTCTAGACTGTCAGAGAGAGTCCCGCTTTTATTTGAACTGTTCAGTGGTTCAGTTCATTAAGATTAATGGGTGATTTNTAGACTGTCAGAGAGAGTCCCGCTTTTATTTGAACTGTTCAGTGGTTCAGTTCATTAAGATTAATGGGTGATTTTCTCAATTTCACTAAAATATTTCAATTAGTCGAAGTAGGGAACGTTTCAACAATCGTTTCTATGCGTGTTGGAGTTTGAGGTCTACTCCATAGATTCAGGTACAGTTCAATTTTTATTTCCATGATTTGTTAGTTTTTATGGCTGTGAAAAGAATTTAATTTTTTTTTCTACTTTATTTTCGTGAAGTCAGAATGTAAAGCTGGGCAAAAAATTTATTTGTACAGGGTTAGTCAAACTCTTTTACGCATTTTGAATTTGTCGTAGTCGAAGAATTAACATAGAATTATTTGAGTATTCGACATTAAAAAAAATTGATTCGTTCTGGAATATAAAATATCTTTGAACTAATTGATTGAAAAAGTATTTTTAGTTAATGTTATTGTTTGAAGATCAGGTAGGATTTAGTCAGCGGTCACGCCTGGTTTTTAGGTTAGTTCCCAATAAATTTTAAAATCCCGTGTCATATTTCAAAAACTTACTGTATTTAGGCTTAAAAAGAACATCAGCAACCTCTTTCTAAAACCAATCGAAAATCATGGGCTACGACAGGTGTGTAAAAGATACAGGTTTGTCTAACCCTGTAAAGTTATGATACATGTTTCTCTAACCATGTATCATAACCTGGTTATTTGGTTGGATCATTGATTATTATAACCAATGTTGCTATGAGAAATTCATCTATAAGAGCTTTTTTTTAGATAAATTCCTCATAGCAACCTTGATTATAACTAAATATCATAATACCACCTTACACACAAGATGTGCCTTACACATACAGTGCGTTCGAATAAGAAAGCGAACTTCCCGTGAAATGATTTCAGAAAAATATTAGAAATTTACAAATTTTAGACTCGTGCACCTCAATTGGCTAAAAAAATACAAAAATTACTAAAGGAAGTAAAAGACTAATCAAACCTGAAAAAATTAACAAAATAGACTACTTTTGTTAATTTTTTCAAATGTTTAATTATGGATCATTGAAGTTTTGAGTTGACATGCTTACCAACGTAATGACCACACTTTTTTTTATAATTCAGTTTCATTTAGGGTTAAGATATTTCCACATGCAGAATTTAGTATAATAACTATTCTCAATCTTGATCGAAAGAGTTCAGTAAATTACAATTATAATTTCAATTCATTGAACTCTTTCGATCAAATTTTAATAAGGAACATGTTAGTTAGGTTCAACTCAATATCATAATTGCTAAATAATTTTTTTTGATAATCAAATCAATTCAATTTTTAGTAACAATGCCCAACAATGTAAATTGAGATTATGAGCAGAGCAAGTTAAATATTATGTGTCCTGATTTGTTTTCGCCTGCTGACAATACTAATAGTCGTTACGCTTTAGGTGTCATTTTTATTCTTAGTTTCTTTTCCTCAACATTTGAAATTGTTTCAAAATAGTTTTTATTTGTTTCAACAGACTAACTCCTGTATCAAGTTTAGTTTCAATAATTGCTAGATTTATTTAATGGAAAATGGAACATCTTTCAAGGCAAGTAATCGTCAGCGGTAAATTTTGGTAGGTACGAGTATCAGCGCTGTGTATCAGCCCATTGCACTAGTGTTAAGGTTAAGTTAGGATTTTAAGAGGCAATGAGCTGATACAATTAGCGGATGGTGCTTTACTTTGAACGAACAATTCATCAGTAGTATGAAATTGTCAACCATCATGCGATGTAATATTTTAAATTTGAATTAGAAATACTAGAGTTACGATATTTTACCTGACTACATATGTTTTCGATGATCCCCCCCCCCTCATTTTCACATAAGTAAACTATCAAAGGAAAGAATTTCAGGATGATAAGCCGCCCAGCAGCTGTGCAATTGTCTAATTATCTATAAATTTTGAATTTTTTGTGATTTCATTGCGCGGGAAGTTCGCTTTCTTATTCGAACGCACTGTATAACAAACTTGTAAAGAAAGTGTGCACCTTATACTTTAGGGCAGTCTTTACTCGAGGCCATTCTAGACAATGGGGCGGCTAATATAGTTTTTTTTAATATTCTAAAGTTATCAATTAAGTCATTTATTCATGATTCATCTCATTTTCTTTTACACCATAAAAATTAATTAAATTTGAATTTGATAGGAAACATTGATAGCAGCACACCTTAGCTCTGAAAAAGTCCAGTAGACTTGATTTGGCTAAGAGAGGTCCTGATAAAGTCGATTAGACTTAATCGGGACTAGTCCTGATAAAGTTGAGACAAGATTTTACCAGGGTGAGTGAGCCCTACTGAAATTAGATTCATTCTATCTAACTTTTCCAGAAATTTAATACTTACATTGTTTTCAATTTTTTTTTCCAGGATGAATTCAAAACGCAATCAAATGTTTTCCATTGATGATGCCTTTGAGGAGGAGAATACAGATGCAATTCGTGTTTATGGAGCTACTACGACAACGGAAAGATCTCCTTTGAATATGTACAATAGAAATGGATACATCACCACAACGACCACCCCTGATATTTCTGCCGTTCCAGACGATGTCCATATTCAGGTTCATGACCCTTCTAATCCCCAAAATACTAAGCCAATAGTGAGAGGTCTGAACAAAATAAAAATGGAGATTGATGTATGTTCAATTAAAACTTATGTATATCTCGTCAGTCTTGAACATGTTACTTTTGGTAACAGAATGTGTCAAAAGATAGTGATTCCCTCATCGCTGAAAGCCCAGATGAGGATTATGATGGGT
Organism: Holacanthella duospinosa; assembly: GCA_002738285.1. Classification (NCBI taxonomy): domain Eukaryota; kingdom Metazoa; phylum Arthropoda; class Collembola; order Poduromorpha; family Neanuridae; genus Holacanthella; species Holacanthella duospinosa. The sequence goes on along the minus strand of NIPM01000006.1, from coordinate 1,040,356 downwards.
TTGATCCGACCAAACCATGGTGGAAACATCCCAAAGTTAAGGAAAATTGGAAAATGGTTCTTGCCGCTCTTGCGTTATTTTTGGTGGGACTTGGTAAGTTTATGGATTTGCTTTACCTATAATTACCGGGACAAGTATCCTTAAATTCCTTAAATTTTATCTTTGTTTTCGTTTGACTTGATCAGGGGTAATAAACTATACTCGTGTACCTCTCGTCGTAGACGCAGATTTTCAAATCGTAATTACATATTGTGACACTTGTTTAAAAAATTGGTTTGTGAGGGAAAATAGAATTGCATCCTTAACTGCCATATTCCCTCGTGTACAAGGTAGGCCGGTCGGAACCTCCGGTGGGGACAATTTATGTCTCATACTGGAGTGTGCATTATGCGTAATTGCCACTTATACACGAGAGAATACGATATTTGAAAATCCTGCGACTACGACAAGGACTACAATTAGTTATTAGGCATCTAACCTAAACCATTCAATTTATGTTATTTTGATATAGGACTTTCGGTAGCTGGAATGGTAATAATGATCCTCCCCATAAACGGTTTACAAGGAGTTGTTTTCTTCATCGCTGGAATCATTTGCTTCATACCTGGAGCCTACCATGTAATATATATTTATTTGGCGGTAAAAGGAAAGAGGGGTTTTGACTTCAACTTCTTGCCACTTTTCAATTAACTGTGGACATCTACTTCCATATTTTAAACTCATTTTAATCTCATTTTATCGTACCTACCTAGCGGAGTTTTTTAATTCTGCACGAAATCTGTTTCTAATTATGTGAAATACCCTAATCCCTTGGAGATATCCCTAGACCTTATCTCTGAGTTTTTTCAACAACATTTCAGGAACTGGGGCGTAAGCGCGACGGAGCGTTGCCTAATTTTTATTCACAAGTATAATTAACTACAAAACTTTCTGGAGGAATGGATACTCTGCAGCTTTATACGTCAAATAATTAACTACGGTACAGGGTACATTTTTTGGAGTTTAGAAGTTATTTATGGATAATGCTCTTTCTTAAAAAAGTATTGCGTCCATAAATATACCGTTAATTTTTGTACGCAAACGAGTAAGACATGGCAGCATAAAAGCGCCATGTCTTATCTGAATTAGACCGTTCTCGATGGGACTGATCCTCCTAGATCTGACTGGAATTCATAATATGATTTGTCGAAGAAAGCGTTAAAATAATCAGGGCTATTTGCAAGGGACCTCCAAGTGATTAAGGTATTACTAGAATTAAGGATCGATTCGAGAGTTGCATACAAAAGAAAAATATTTTAAAAGATTGTCAATATTGATCTTTGTTTTCTTACTAATATAATTTTTTATCAAAGTGACGCTGAAAAGACTACTTTAAAAAAACTAAACAAAAGAAAAGATTACTATTCAGTTCGGCTTTTTATTTCTTGACTTTGTATTTAAATAAAATTTGTACAATATTAGCACTTTACTACACTAGTCAAAATAAATTTCTATTTCTGTAATACGTATGTGTTGGGCAGATCGCCATAGTAAACCATCATTAAGGAGCCACGTGGTGTTGCAGAAAAGAGTGGCGAAAAACAAACCATGCTGCAGAAGAGAGAGTTGGAGGATAAATCCAGCGTAAAAATTGAGCAGTGGTCGTAAACCGTGCTGTAAATTCGAGCCTCGAGCAGCCTATACTAATTAAATTAAAAAGAAGTTTCTAGTTATATAGGCTTCGAGCTTTCTTAGTTAGGATACCATACCAACAATTATTTTCCGAGTCGCAGACATTCAAAATGTTAGATTAAAATTACTTAAATGGTAGTCTTGTTTTGCTATAATCAAGAATCCGTTGCCAAATTTAAAAAAATTTAATACGAAATGGTTCAAAAATATTTTTAAACAAACACTAAAAACTTGTAATATTGGGTAGGAAAAATTGGATATATGGTAATCAAATGGGGGATGGGAATTTTTATTATTTCTTCTGAATCCCACCCCCATGTGTTGCGGTTTGATGCCAAGAGTTATCAACATATAGATTGTCTCAGTCACTTCAACATGTAAACAAGACATTGTTCGGCATTTTCGGCAACATGTTTCAAATTAATTTAGAAAATAAGCGTATTTACCGAAATGTTATAAAGTTACCCTGAAACCTCGTGTATGAATGGAGATTAACGTCAAAGCACCCCATGCCGTTCCAAGCACCAAAGTAATGCAACATACCAGATTCCAAACACCCGAAAATCTTTGGAGCGTGTTTGGGTTTTGGGGCATATCAGTGTTTTGGGTTGTTTGGTTTTTGGTGCGTGTTGGAATTTTGGCTCGTGGTTGGGCTTTTGGCGGATATCTGAGTTTAGGTGCGTGTTTGAATTTTGTCGCGCTTTTGTGTTTTGGGTTTTGGTGCACCTTAGTGTTTTAGCTCGTGTTTGGGTTTTGGCGCGTGTATGTCTTTTGCCTAGTAAATGGGTACTACCCCGTATTTGGGTTTTCGCACTTATTAAGGTTTTGGCGCGTGTCTTGGTTATGGCGAGTTTTTAGGTTTTAGTGCGTGTCTGATTTTAGCCGAATAATTTGGTTTTGGTGCATGTTTAGGTTTTTGACGCAAATCTGGGTGTATGCGTGTTTTAGCGCATGTTTGAGTTTTGGTAAGTTTTTGCGCGTGTCTGGATTTTGGAGGGTTTAATTTTGCCCGTGTGTTTGAGATTTAACGGTACCAACCTTTGCCAAACTAAGTCCAAATCAGTAAGTAGGGTAACTCAGCAGGAACTTACATCTTTTGGGTGCCTGACTTAATAATAAAGGAGTTTGATAATTAATAAATAAATAATAAATAATAATTATAAAATAATAAATAGATACCGTATTTCTCGGTTTAAATCCCCTGGGGAATTATTATTTCAAACTGGGCAAAAGGTGAGGAATTATTTCGAGGGGGGAATTATTTCGTGGGGAATTATTAATTGGAAGTGAAAATTTTGCTTCTTTTATAGCTGTTTACTTCTTATAAGAGGTAAAAAAAAAGTAAACATAATGGAATTTTCTTATCCATGTCAGGGATATCTGATGCTTTGGCTTTTTTGTCGTTTTGATATTTTTGTCGCCTTCCAAATTTTAAATTTTTCTCTTTTCAGGTAATTTTACGTAAAATTGTTTCTAATTTCGCGCCTGGTGAGACTTTAAATAATAATTCCTCATGGGGATTTATTTCGAGGTGGGGAATTATTATTTCAAACTAGCCAAAAGGTGGGGAATTAATTCGGGGGAGGAATTATTTCGAGGTGGGGAATTAAATCGAGAAATACGGTAAATAAATAAATAGGTTGTGAGAGATTTTTGTATAGGAATTTCGCGATTTCGTGACGTAGACAATTTTCAAATAATATCTGGTAAGTTCCTAGTTTACATAAGCCTAATCACATTAAATTTATTTCAGATTATATAATTAAATTTTTAGTAAACAATTAATTAAATTATAGATGATTTTTTAGCAACATGGTGATTACAAATATGATTACAATAATTAGCTATTCCAATGATAGATATGCATTGGTATATAGATGACACCAAGTGTAACAATATTTATTAAAAATTTATTAACGCTACACCAATATTGAATTAATGGGAGAACTACAAGCCCCAAAAATATGGTATTCAAATCATAAATTCAAAGGTACATAGCCACCATCAAAGAAACAATATTCTAAATTATTTCCGCTATGCCAATATCGAATTACCGGGAGCGGAATTACAAACCTCAAACGTTTGCTATTCTTGTTATAGAATCCATTGGTACATAGCAGCTATCGATGCAATTATATCATTAGANACCTCAAACGTTTGCTATTCTTGTTATAGAATCCATTGGTACATAGCAGCTATCGATGCAATTATATCATTAGATTAGCATATTTTTGAGGTTTGTAACTCCGCTCCCGATAATTCTATATTGGCTTAGCGGTAATAATTTAAAGGAAATATGTTTCTGCTTAATGGCTGCGATGAACCAATGCATTCATATTATTAAATAGCAAGTTTTGTAGAATTATAATTCCGCTACAAGTTATATGATATTAGCTTAGCGGTAATTATTTCAAATCAATATGTCTGTGTTTGATGGCAGCTATGTAGCAATGCATTCATAATATAAAATTAATAAATTTTCATGTTTTGAATTTCGATCCCGGAAATTCGATATTCATGTAGCGCGAGTAATATTTGTAACTCAACCAATCTAGTAAGAATATCGGGTCTTATAACCAGTAAACAACCCGATTATCAAGGCGGAAAGTACGGTTTTATATCCGTTGACCTAATAGCGCGTTTAATGCCATTCTAAATGCATAGAAATAAGCCAATTGCAAAATTTCCGATTCTAGTAACCGAGTTCGTCTTATATCTGATAATCTAATAACCGAAGTGCACTGTAGCACTAGTTTTCAGGCCGTCGTAGTTTAATCATGGTTTTAAAAAATTATTAGCAATCAATAGTAAAAAGCTGCGAACACGAGTAGACATCTTAACCCAAAACCGCTTAATCCTGCAGCGAAATTTTGCATAAATAAATATTTTCGCATAAGTCCTTGCTAATAAAAGGTTCTGACTTCTGAATCGCTAGTACAAGTAAGAAAACCAGAAAAAGTGCCATCTATCAGTTCCTGATTCCTAGTTTTTTGTCCATTTCTCAGCATTACAAAAAAATAACCAACTCCTTCTCAAAGTCAAAACCGAAGTGAAAGCATAAAATTTTATTTATCTTTTATTTATTAATTACCCATCTTTCTAAATTACAATGGAACTTGGTTATAATGAAGCCGGATATAATGAAATGAATGGTAGAATGAACTCAAAAATTGTGAGATAGAAACTAAAAGCCTCGCCTGTACGGAACATCGGCTAAAGTAAACCAATTTTTACGGTCGCTTCGTCTTNGAGATAGAAACTAAAAGCCTCGCCTGTACGGAACATCGGCTAAAGTAAACCAATTTTTACGGTCGCTTCGTCTTTAAATTAATAAAGTTAAAGTCCACTGTTGCAGGAAATATAGGAAGATTAGCAGTGAGGCATAACGGACGGAGAAATCGAGAAAAGAATGTCCTAAACCTCTTGAGCTAGACTGTTCGCGGTTAATATTCCAATGTAGAATGGTGTAAATTATGTTGACTACGATATACAACTTTTAAGAGAATCAAGTTTTATTTTCCAAGGTTCTTCCTATGATATTTCTTGAGGAATGAACAAGGGGGAATTCATTGTGAGTCACCACAGTAGGTCATCCATCAGAATTGAGAAGAGGTGGTAAATTTCTGTGGACACATTTGAGTCTTGAGTCTTGAGGTGTGTATTATAAAATGACGTAGATAAAGAGATAAGTAGACTTGTGAAATACGAGTCCGAAAGATGAACTTTTTTGTAGTTTCTATTGGAATTGAATTAATAAGGTTCTGTGGAAGTTCTTTCTAATGTTCATCAAATTTTCGAGAAACTTATCCAAAGTGTAGAATACTTTCAAAATGGTTTTGTATTAATTAGTCTTTAGTGTGTTTCTCCATTTCATTTATTTATCTCTCATTCTCTACAGGTAAGAACATTATTATTGAAACTCAACTAATCCTATTCCTAATTCAAACTTTATTNTATCTCTCATTCTCTACAGGTAAGAACATTATTATTGAAACTCAACTAATCCTATTCCTAATTCAAACTTTATTTATTATTTTCATTTTACTTTCGTCATCTAATCCTTTTGCTTTTATAAATTATAAAATCAAACCTCTCTAAGATACATAAATTCCCAAGGTTTCTTAACAGAGTTTACCTCTCTCAATGATCAAACTACATGGGAATTTTCTTCTTTAGCTTATAAAAATGACAGAACACCTTACAATACAATTACAATCTAACTGAGAGTTTGATTTAATGATTTTTGAGGTCATATTGGAAATGAATTTNAACCTTACAATACAATTACAATCTAACTGAGAGTTTGATTTAATGATTTTTGAGGTCATATTGGAAATGAATTTAGGCATAAAGCTTCTGCTCAGTCATGCGGAGTGAAATCCTTGTGATCTAATCCAAGTCATTTTCCTTTCTAATATGTAATTTATAATGAAATATTTTTCTATCACTTTTCACTTATTTATAGAATCCAGAATGAACTTTAAGGTTGATGTAGCGGAAATGATATGTAGAATAGGGAATGATGTCTGGTTGGTCCATTTGAAAAGGATAAGGAAATGATAATAGAGTGCTAGGTATGAAAGGATACATGAGCCACTTTTATTAATTTAATCCACTAGGTACTCTGATGGAAAGTAAATGCAGCATGCAAAAGCTAAAGAAACAAACCCGAATTGGATGTCGTGTAAACCCCAACAAGAAAATAGAAATGAGTAGTAACGTCTAGTAACCGCGTATTCTGAGGACATTGACCCTGGATCGGGTTGATGGCAAAAGTAAACCATAGAATGCCCAAACAGAGTTGGGGAGATAGATAAATCAAAAAAATGTTGGGAAGATAGGGAAATTGGAGAATGGTTCTCTATAATATTACATTAGGTAGAAAACTCGAATAATAATGTTGGACAAATTGAACAATTCACTGGAAAAGTAAAAGTTATTCAAATTGAAGAAAAATTTACTAATATAGACAAGTTCTGAAAATTCTAGTTTGCTTTTACTTGGAGTTAATAAGAAAATTTTTTATTTTGCCTTTGGGGAATGAAAAGTAAAATTATTGTAAAAGTATTAGGCAAAATTGGGGAAAGTTGAGAAGATAGGGAAATTGGAGGAATTTGGAGAGATTGGAACCTATCATGGAAATAAATACAAAAAGTGTCCCAGTTTTCCTATCAGTTATTAACCTAAGACACGTTTTATACTTAATGTCATTTGCCCTTCATTCGAATGAAATGCAGTACATTTGATGAATTTTGCAACAAATTTAACAAAAATCTTAATTGTCAAGATAAATTAGATTGCAAAATTTGTTGCAAAATTCATCAATCATACTGCATTTCATTGGAATGAAGGACGAATGACATTGAGTATAAAACAGGCGTAAGTATGTTTTTGAAATGTCTTCTAAATATTGATGTCGGTTAGATATAAGGTAGTGTCTTATTAGGACATAATTTTCAAGTATACCTAAATAATATGGTATTTTTCATAGAAATCGCATAATTTTGTTTATAATATGTATCCTAAAGGCGGATTCTAGTTCGAAATAAGAATGCATTGTATTAACATTTATATTGGAATTAGTTAGAAATAGAAATCCTCTCTTCCCTACGAGTGAGATAGTTTGATTATGGAAGGATCCTTAAATAGAAATACTAGTTCGACATAAGAGAATATGAAAATAGAGATTGTGGACGGAGAGACGGACAGAGTAGTTTGATAAAGTCTTTGAGTGTTGTTGGTCGTGGGTAATAATGGTAATAGTTCAATGTCTTGTTAAAAATGTGAAAGGTAGTGGAAGATGTTGTGTTGTAGAAGGTATGATGGCATCGAATCAAGAATTTGGAGCATAGACATTATTGCCCTAGACTGGCCTAGGACTTTTCTACATTCATACAGAGGTGTAGTGTATGACATTTATTCTCAAAACCTGACCCATCATATGGAATCTGGGCCTTAAGTTCAAGGCCCAAATTAGTCTTCAGGACTCATCGTACTATGTCGTAAATCTAATGTGGTAAGCATAGAATACTATAGAAATTTTCAGATGAATTCAATGCTCTTTCAATTTTAAAAATACAGGTTCATTCAACTTTTATATTCAATTCTCGTAACCGCATAATTTTAAAACACTCATTTATACCAACTTATTAGNAGGTTCATTCAACTTTTATATTCAATTCTCGTAACCGCATAATTTTAAAACACTCATTTATACCAACTTATTAGTTTAGCAATAATAAATTTCCTATTGCTGAATTTACTAAACAAGTCTAAAACAAGCAAACCACTAAATTAAAATCAAAAGGCTACGACGCTGGGTAAAAGATTTTGTATAACCCTGTATATGAACAAATTCACTNAGGTTCATTCAACTTTTATATTCAATTCTCGTAACCGCATAATTTTAAAACACTCATTTATACCAACTTATTAGGTTTAGCAATAATAAATTTCCTATTGCTGAATTTACTAAACAAGTCTAAAACAAGCAAACGACTAAATTAAAATCAAAAGGCTACGACGCTGGGTAAAAGATTTTGTATAACCCTGTATATGAACAAATTCACTTGGAATGTAATGTTAAATCCAAAATTTCAGACTAAAAATAGTTTTGAATAGTACATTACAATTAAATTAGGTTATAACTTAGGAACTGTTTTTAAACTCAAATACTTATTGTTGATAAAAGGCCGTTTGAGAAGCATTCAGCTAGAAATTTCATGAATCAAGTTGGTTCAAAATTTTATGAATGAAATTCAATATTATATATTTTGTTTTCTAAAACAAAAAGTACAATATTTAGAAACAAAGTGTTATTTAAAGGTGAGAAATAAGTTCCAAAAAATGACAAAATACCCAAAATATGTAAATTATGTAAATATGCAAAAAATGTCAAAAATATGCAAAAGTTTGTGCTAAAAGACTTGATCAATGGGGTCAGGAAGGTCAAATCCGTGCAGATTCAAGAATTCCTCCGAGTCATATACAACTGAGTAAATAAAAAAAAAACTATACATTTTACATACAATCCGGTCCTTAAGTATAAATGTTAGTTAGACGTAGAAGTGTGTATCACATTATTAGTCAATCTTATAGACTACTCATATCCAAACTTTAACCCTGTGTATCCGCATACAATTCTTTACATTCAGAAGCAAATGGGCATAGAAAAAAATTTATTTACTACCAGTTGGTAAGTTGGTAGTGTTTACTAATAAAAAAAAACACACGACCAACACATAATTTTTATGCACTTTCGCTTACGAACCCAAGATACTAGTAAGGTACTAATAAAAAATTCCGTTATCTCCAACTACCATCAGTATTTCAAACAGATCAGTATTTCCCGAACAGATTATGTAACTCAAAAAAATCAAAGTCTGTAATCTTAACCTAAGTTTCTCTTATTACTTCTTCAAGTTCCAACAATAACTTTAACTTAAATACTTTCTTTACTTGAAGACATTTGTCTCCAAGTGTATCTCCAGGACTAAAACTACCCTCTTACCTTATACACAATTATCTTTACTTGTCTATATCTTCCCAAGTTTCTTCCGTATTGCCTTTTATAATACTTAAATAATCTTCTTCAGGTTTACTTCTCCAGCTACTTTGATTTTACATTTACATTTCCTCCAAAACTAGCCATACCTTCCAAGGTTTCATACATTTTGTCATTCTTAACAAATCTCACTTTTTCAAATCTCCCTATTACTTCAATGTACACGGTTTCTACTTATTTTTATTATTATTATTCTTCCGTGTGAAACAGAAATTTTTACTAACAAGTAGATAGTAGTAAGCAGTGACCGAAAATAAATATAGAGTCTCATAGACATCAAACTTAACGTTGTGTAAATTCATAATCATAACAAAGTAGTGTACTTAGTTAATCCTCACTAACTATCTTATCTATAAGTTGATTATTGTCTAACGCAAGGTGGGACTTCCGTTTCCCCCTTAATGATATGAACTGATTTAGTCTTTTATTTTTTTCGAATTAAACGTTTTTTTTTATAAGCTCTCAAACTTTCCTAAAGTTAATAATCTCATCAACTTCACCATTGAAAAGGTATAAAATATGATTAGGGAAAAAGATGATTTTTCTTTGGTAGTAAGAAGGCATGATTGAATTGAGCGAGGATTTATCTTAATCTGATAGGATAATTCATCATGTCAGATTGAGATGAGACTTTTACTCTCGATGTCCGAGAGACAAGTTATAAAATATGTATTCTTTTAGAAATCCAAGTTGAAGAAATCATGTCGAAATGAGAATTTAAGTTTTTCGAAAGGCAACTGGTACACTTCTTCTCTAAATTGTATCAAGGCCAAATTTTAAGGGGATTGGAAACCCAAACTCTCTCTTTCACTTTACACTAATTCTCATCCCTAATAGTCAAAACTCAATTACCATTCATTTACCAAGTACTCACTCACAAATTAACATCTCTCATTCTTGATTAGTCTAGGAGACTAATCAACCATCACCTTTTCATTTTTATATTATATATTCTTTCTCTACTCTCATATCTCAACAATGTATTCTCTATTACAATTAACAATATTAATATTAAATCAATTCATTCTTACGGAAACTCAACCAATTTACCAACAAAAAGAGAATTATTTATCAAACTCTGGAATACAACCAATACTTTCTACTATTCTAAAATGACAGACATGTCATTCCTTTGAGAACTCATGTAAGCTTATTTTTTTAATAAATAACCTTATTAAATCATCCGTTGATAGGGAGTGATATTGTTGAGATGAGGTCTAGTTCAAGCAAAGTTGGCAGAGTGAATCCATTTGTGTTAGTGTCACTGTTTCGTTGACCTCAGAAGTAATAAGTATTTCATCTATCCGAATCATGCAATGAGGCATGAGAAGTGTGCAAAGGAGAATAAAGGTTAAAGTCGATTTAAGCCGGTTGGTCCTTTGTAATAATGAAAACTCCCAAATCTTTTATAGGAACTAATATTGTAGAACCAAAAAAAAAATTAACAAAAAGACCTCCCCACTCACCCGCACTGCTCCCCTGTTTAAGTACCATACAGTCTAATAAGTTATCACATTTGAGAAGAGGGTGTTTTTTTTTTACATTTTTGGTTCTACAGTAACGATTTAATTTTTATTCCCACAAACTACTATTTACTAATGTTATCTTAGATAATACGTTACATATTCAGTAGTGAGAATTTTAGAAAGGTTTCTTTGTGGTAGTGTACTAGTGCAGTCTATCGCTGATGAAGAGATAAAGTTTAGTTCACATGGAGTTCCCGAGAACTTTTTGGCAAAAGTAGGACTTCTTCCCACAGTACCATACAACCATGAAAGGTTGGCAAAGGGAGAAACTTATTTCATCTTATTTAAACTCTACTGAACTATTAAAAATTTAAATGGAGAAATTTGAGTTGAGGGCTCTAAAAAGGACACTAGGATATCTCCTTATCTATATAAATAATGTCAACCTTTTAGAGACGTATTGTACTATTGTACAGGGTCCTTGAAGATATTTATGCCCTAGAAGGCATGCTTTGAGATAACATCATTTTTCCATGTCATGGCGTAGGTTTACTAATGCAGATTCGAGGAGTTTTCTGATTAATAATAAATTATTAAAATTACTTACTTTATCCCACTGATATCGTAGAATTATTATTGTCTTCACTGCTTTAGTTGAGACAAAAATAAGATTTAAAATGATTTTAAATTGGATTCGAACACAAATAGAAATTAATGAAATGAAATAATTTGAACGAGTGATTACTTTTACTTACGGATTTCTTGTTTCCGTTAATTTAGATTTGCGCAGTTTTAAGAAACGACGTCGCATCTTGCATGTGTTAATATTTTTTATCTCACTCTACTCATTCAATTAACAATTAAATTAACAAACAAATCCTAATAAAATTTTTAATTTGGTTTCGCGCTCTATTCCATGCCTCAATATGGATTGGGAGGAGCTATGATGAAAATGGAGAAAGAGGGTGGAAATACTGATTAAAGACCCTGTCTTGTATATAAAAGACCCTGACTTCTGGATTGGGACATATCCTTGGGAGTGGTCGAACATTTCCTAATGTTAAATAATATTTAATAAGTCTAAATTGCGAAAATCCTAAAAAGAAATTAATAAAAAAAAAGGGTAAGATTTTTTCACTGCTTGTGAAAAAATAAACCTTTTTTTTTTAAACTGTCTCAAGTGTCCATAAATTTCAAGATTCGTGGAGAAATGCTAAAGACCTAGAGAAAAAAAAATTCTTTTTCAACTATCCCCAAAGGTATACCTTCAAGTTTAGTTGTGTAGATCCAGTGACGGTACTTTGTCAATCAATTTGATTAACCAGACAAACTACTTACTCGTCTTGTGTTGGTAATTTATTTGTGTTTCCTACATTTGAAACTCTGACCTTCTTCTCGCCTTATCGTCTGCAGGCTATTTGGAAATTTTGACAATAGAACCAAAGTCAATTGAACCCAGTACGCCTCCTCATGACCTATATTAGATTGAATATTGGAGTGAAGAGATTTATTCGTAATTAGTCCTCTCATTGTTAGTTGCTCGTTGACATCGTCCATGGTTTTAAAATAAAAACCTAAGGAAACGTTTCATTCTGCAAGTAAGTGCTAGGTAGTAGCGACCTCTGGATTTATAAATTATTTCCTTTCTTGTTTGAATTTCCAAACTTGAACTCTCATTGTCAATTGTGTTTGGATGAAGGAGTTGAGTCTTATAATTACCGTTGAACCTTACATAGGTCTATGAAATTACTACCTTATTAATTTTATTTTGCATTTATGTTTTTCTTTCATATAATTTCTAGGATCCGGTCTCCAAGGCCTGTGTTTACATTCAACTTTCCTTTGACCGTCTGTCATTTTTGACTATCTCCCTCAAAATTAGCTTATTAGTCATCTGTGGCCATTACCAAGGCCCCACCTTCACAGTTTCCAATACTCAAATAAATTACCAACTGCTATCTTTATTTGGATTCTACAGAAAGTGTGAGATAATTAGAAACTCTCGATTATCTATTTGGATCATTGCCCTGATTCTAGAGTCTGAAAATGTCGCTGTCGGAGATGAAACGGTCTTCGTACTATGTTCTCTTCCTCGGTGCAAAGGAAAGTAAAGGTCTCCGTGGTGATCATTACATTGAGCCAGTTCTTCAGTACTTTGTTTCTCAGGAACATCGGATGCAAGCACTCAAAGTGACACTCCAAGTGAGTAACAAAGGTCTTCGAATCATCCCTTCGACGAATAAAATTACACTTTCTAAAGACTCCGAGACTGAGAAACACTTCATCCCACATTCGGCCATCACATGCGTTTTCCAGGCTCCACCACCTAATGATGACATTGTCTCCTGTATCCTTATGATCTACAATCCAGATACAAACTGTCCCGTCCATGTACACTGTTATAGGTAAGACTTTTATCATGAAGAACCTCTAGTTTATATTTTCTGCATGTCAGACCAATATTTCCCATACCCTCGAACAGAGAGACATGAGGGGTTTATGGGTTTGCGGGTGTCTCCGTCCGTCTGTTCATCGCACTTTTCTCATTTCATAGCCAATTTGTACTAATTATTGGTTAGGTAATCAGATTTTATTCTATTTATATGGAAGAAAATTAGTAAGTGTAATCCTCACAACGAAGGTGGCGCTGAAGATTAGGTTTTTTCTTCTGCTTAAGGATGTTTGCTTTCATCCACCATTTTCAGAGAAAGTGTAGGAAGTAAATGCTGTTTTTTTATTATTATGTATTACACATACGGACAACAGCCGGACCCATCAATAACATAACTCCTCTCAGATAGCTCTTTGCAGTTAACAAATCAATCAATTTTGTCAGCTTTAGTAGTCAAGCTACGACAGTAAATTCACCTTACTTTAACTGCTTTAATTATTTTTTAGATGTGACGCACCAGATACAGCAGCCATTTTGAAAAGTCAGCTTGAAACTTTAGTCAACCGAGAAGACAATCAGAGAAAGTTTCGAGATATTGAATCTAGACTTCAGTCCAAAGGACTCTTATCTTCTACAAGTCCAAAGAAACGGGACAGAGGAACCCCCGAATTTGATTGTCGGACTTCAGACTCATCAGAAAATTCTGACAGAGGTTTTGGTTCTGGTTCTGGTACGTCGAACCTGACTTCGGACCGTGTGGCTTGTCTGTATGACTCATTAGCTGCAGAACTTCGAGCCAGGTTAGATGTTGGGAAACGGAATACGCCGATACTTCTGCCGCCGAGAGACTATGACACGGTTCATCGTCAGCGTGGGAATCTTAAAGGAATAGAATCTAGACGTTGCTCGAATCCTGCTGTCATTGGGGCAACTAAACTCCAACGAACACGTCGTTCATATGCCTCACGGGAGCAAGAGTCATGTGGCCGATCGAGCGGGATTGGCTCAGCAGAGGATGCCGGAAGTCCTATTCATGATCCATTATTGGAATCTCAGCGTCTCCAATCGTCTTCCGATGGTAAGGATGTAGACTAAATTATCCCTTGGGACTAATACATTCCCCATTGTCTCTAATCAACCTATCTAGAAGGTTAGGGCTAAGTAAAGCCTTCAAGAATAGACTCCATTAATGAGATGTCATATTTTTTGTTGATTCCTTGACAGATGAGGACTGGAGTCCAGGTCAAGTGGTTGCAACAGAAAGCTCACAGTTCTTGGTCCGACCCGCATGGTCGTTGACAAGTCCACCTCCAACGCCACGCTCTCCCACTGTCAGCGTCACAACTCTATCTTCGTCCCCTCTCCCACCTCCGCTACCCAAAAGACCTGAGCTTAGACAAAGATCACCTGACGTCTCAGCCCCGCCTCCAATTCCCGCTATTTCTCGAGAAAAGTTTGAAGGTGTTCGCCAGAAATGGGAGAAAATGGATCATCAATATGTCTCTCAGAAGTCACACGAGAGTTTAGACGAGGGATATCGTTCGAGAGAAGCTGTAGAAGCGGATTACAGGTAGGAAAAATATATTAATTAAGCTATCTTCCCAGTGTATGTTTCAAACTGATATCTTATAATATAATTCACAGAAGACAATTATCAAGAGAAACCCTTCTGAGATCTTTGAGTCGCTCTAAAGTAGGATCAAGAGACAGTCTAGATCGCTGGGTTGAAAATGGCGTCATGTCACGTGGAATAGGGATAACATTGGATCATAAATTTGGACCAGGACCACCAAAGTCATCAGGAAATGTCCAATCTGAAGTCTTTCCATCCTCAACTTCTAGCAAACTGAGTAAACAATACATAGCTTCTGAGAGAGAGCGTCTAATCAACAACAATTGTCTAATTGGAAGCAAATTCAGGAAGGATTCATCCCTGCCTCAGAACAACGGTAGAATTGAATCGAAGAAATTACTTGTAAGTACTAAAGAAAAGACGTATAGAGAACTAGGTGATCAAGAACGCTTTCCAGGATTAGATCGTGAAACAGCAAAACCCCTCCACTCCAGTCACCTCAACTTGAGTCAGCAACACATCTACACAGAACCTTCGTTTGACAATTCTCGTCGATCTACCAGCACTGTTAATAAACCCAAGAAGTTCTCATTTGCCTTTTGGAAATGAGAGGAAATTGTGAAAGTTTAGTTGTAGCAAAACAACGAGTCAACTATAGTCAGTAATTATTAGTAGAGGTTAGCTCATTTCCGTATTACTGAGCTTTGAGTAAGGCTGAGGATATTTCTGGTATTGCTTAACCAAACCTTGAATCAATGATAAAAATTATGTTAGCAAACCCTAGATACCGTGAATGAGTAATAGAGGAAGAAAGATGGGTTCTAGTTAAGGGAATAGGAAGGACGGGCTGTGAGGAGTGGGGTCAGAGGAGGGGCAGAGATCTTGCAGGTTGAATGAATAGGCTGGGGAGATCTACTTAGATATATGCCAGTTAAATGTCACATTTTTCCACTGGTCTCATTCTTCGTAGCCCGCATTTTCCGGGGACCTCATTTCTCTTGACGAGGTTACTCCGTTGGCCAAAATTTCCCACATTTGAGTCATAAATATTGATAAAGACGTGAAATCAATTCATACTCAACTAATAAGTTAAAACCCAGAAAAATAATTTAAAATATTGGAATAAAATTTATTTGAAACGGCAGACCGTCAGTAATAAGGCAGATGATTATTTACAAAAGTTAAATTTTGAGACTCTTACAGAGTAGTTATTAAAAATTAACAATTTTGTTACGAATAATAAATATAAATATATTTCAGTAATTAAAACAGATTCATGGCTTATAAAGATGCCACTTGGAAGTTTAGATGTTCACTTATGAAATTTATGGAGCAAAAGTCGGCACGAGAGCGTTCTCTTCTCACACTCCGCTCAGCTAAACGTAACTTGTACTTTTAGTAATATTTTCTTTTTAGATTTAATCAAAAGCGAAATACATGGAATATTTTTATATTCGAAAATATAATTTGCCAGAGGAAAAATTTGTAGTACTAGCAAACAAGGTTTGTTTATGAATTAAATACAATATTGCTAAAGGTTTTCAAAAATAGACATTCTACACAAAAATTAATTAATAAAAAGTCTTTGAATGGTTTGAATTATAAATTGTAGAATTCTAATAAACTGGCAATGAGTTTAATCGATGTTTTCAAACCATAATAATTATTGAATGGCTTTTGAATTAAAAAAAAGAACAACTTAATTTTATGATGGGAATTGCTGAGTGGTAATCTTGGAAAATTTGATTAACTAGGAGTGACTTGGGGCTCTAGTATTGAAGAAAGATCTAATGTTATTATTTTGTAATATTGTTTAATCTCTACAACCTAATAGATATGCATTTAGTCTAGTTTTAGTTGGAAGCTGTATTTGATTCAAAGTGTATGAAAAAATTTTTGACTTTTTTTTTTTCCAAACTAAAGAAACCTAATTTATATTTTTGTCATGCATGAACCTGATGATTTTAACTTATCTTAGTTTAGCTACGATCTGATTTTTATTTTACGAAATGTCCGAATTTATTTTAATTTTTTTGAGCAGTTTTTCCGCTATTATGGCGCTCACCGCAAACCTTTGTCTAGTTGTAAGCAAACATCACTACCGCTTTCGGAACGAGTCATTCCAAGAGATAGTCGAACGTTATATGAATTAACTTTCAAATCTGATCAATCAAATTATTTGTTGTAAAATTTTTTTTTTGAATTCAACGGAGCGCAAGTGAGGGAAAGGGTAAAGTTAAAGAGAGATAGTGAAATCCCAGTAACCCTCGGCGGTCGTAAGTTTTTTTTGTACGCTATGTTTTGTCATGACAATGCAGTACTATTCCAGAATTATATTGAATTTTTCCAAATGTAATGAAACCAAATTTCCATATAAATTTACAAATAATGTCACATTTTGTTATGACAAAGCCTTAACAAAGAAAAGTGTACGTTTTCAAACAGCGAAAATTAATATAGCTAAGTGAGCGGAATGTACTCCCATGCCGACTTTAGGTTGTGGAAATTTTTTAAGTCATTTCTGAGTTACCTGGAAGTTGAATTAGAATGTAAAGACGAATTAGAAAGGGATTAAAAGCTCTGNAAATTTACAAATAATGTCACATTTTGTTATGACAAAGCCTTAACAAAGAAAAGTGTACGTTTTCAAACAGCGAAACTTATTATAGCTAAGTGAGCGGAATGTACTCCCATGCCGACTTTAGGTTGTGGAAATTTTTTAAGTCATTTCTGAGTTACCTGGACGTTGAATTTAGAATGTAAAGACGAATTAGAAAGGGATTAAAAGCTCTGAGTTCAACTGTTAAAATTATAAACTACCAAGCAATTAAATAAGGCAGTGGTAGGGTAGAGGGCATATTGTCATTTCATAGAAATGTAAATAAAATTTGATACAAAGGTTCCATAAAATTTATATAAAATAATTTGTCATTCAACGCTACCGTTCAGCTAAAAATGTTTCATTTAAACTGCTAGCTCTTCGGTCCGTATTTTAAAATCCTTCAATATGTTAAGGAGTATTCAGCATGCTATTCAATTCACTAAAAAAGACCATAAAAAGATATTGCTAAACTTTAAAGGTAGTACAAATAATTCAGAAGATGTGGCTGGACATTGTGTCCTGATCCACCACCTTCAGCTGGAGATGCATCTAAGGCCGTCCCTGTCAAGTACGCAAGTTTGTGAGCATACTGACAGACCGCGGGCACTGCTACAGTACCTGACCAATTGTAGTACATGTGGCAGAGCTTAAAAGTAAGCGCTTGTATTTCAGCCGGAGTTTTCAACAAATCATCATGAAGTACGTTGAAAGCTGTTGGACTCACAGTCTGATCCTTCCTTGCTTGTTGTGCGATGAGGAAGAAGTCGTATCTCTCAGGCAATGTGATGGTATTGTCTACCACTGTCCCTGGGTTCGGGTTAGTATAGTTATGTCTCCCATTTTGACCCGGAGACTTGCACAGAATACGTGCGTTTCCTTTCTTTGTGACAACAATGAAGACAAGTTTCGGAGGAGGCTTCGACAGAGTCTCATAGTATTCCTTCAGTGCTTTCTGTAAATACGAATAATGTCTTTAAGTGGCTCTACCAGTAGGTCTATTAATTCATAACCGCTGCACCAGCCATATTATCAGCCTAAAGTAAAGTTATAGTTACCAAATGTTCAAGAAATACTACATCTTCTGTATTAATTCATATTTCTAAAGTAAACTTCACTTTGACACAAAAGTACAAAGATTCTTAATAAAAAGATGGCGGAATCAAGATTTATACTTCACTTGACAGTTGAGAAGGCTGATGATGAGTTATCTAGGTTTTTCCCTCTCTAACCAGAGTTAAAATAAACATTCCTTACTCCATGTGATTTGCAAAACAAAGCCCAACCCTTGGAAACAATAATTACTAAAATCCATACTTAAAAACANGCTGATGATGAGTTATCTAGGTTTTTCCCTCTCTAACCAGAGTTAAAATAAACATTCCTTACTCCATGTGATTTGTAAAACAAAGCCCAACCCTTGGAAACAATAGTTACTAAAATCCATACTTAAAAACAAAAAAAAATAATAAACTTAATGAAATGCCTAAACAATAGTGAAGTAACATTCACTCCTATTGACGAGGAAATCCAGATTTTTAGTAAAAGTTCCCCTATTGTTTCCGAAGGTTCGGCTATGTTTTAGGATATTTGTGGGCATCGATTAAATATCGAAAGATGGCGCATTTCGAGGCGCTACTACTCATTCCTTCTTGCATTTTTTTTTACTAGATTGGTACAATTATAGCTTAACGAGCGCGGTAGTGATGACGTTGTTGGTTGGACAGGGAGAGACAGTAGGTTAATATTGTAAAAAGTACCTGAACTTGTGCCACTTCCATGTTGTACACATAAGAAAGTTGCCCTTCTCCAACCCCGTCACGGTAGAAAAAAATAGTTGTCGGAAATCTATCTCCGTTCTGTTTTACAAATGCTTTCACACATTCTGAATTTTCAAAACGACACAATTAGATTAGTCATCTGCAATAACATGATTGGTCTGTATGTCTTACTTATAATGTCAACTTCGAGCCTGGTAGATATTTCATCCATTAAGTTTTGTGGCGTAACTGTCGAATAGAACCGAGAGACTGTTCTATTCATGCTAGCTACCATGGCCCCGTAGCTCTTGCCACTAGATCGTTTGCCTGGATGGTAGACATCGAAGCCTACAATCATCTAATGAAATTAACAATTTGGAATTAATTGGTGTCATTAACATTCAAATAAACTGAGACATACCGTTGGTACAACCACGTCAAGCAAAGTCTTCCATGGTTCTCCACCTCTCTTGGCATTGATTTGAACCAGGAGCTTCGTAACAACAGATCTTAACCTCCCAATATTATTCTGCTGGATATGGGTTTGCCGAAAACATTGATTCAAAACTAAAATCAATAAACAAAATAACTGGATAAAGTTTTCTTCAATAAAGTTTAAAATAAAACATTCTTACTTCCATATTGACTAAGGCATCGTTTCTTAATTTTGTTGTATAGGTCAGTAGTATCTTTCGCGAATGGTATTATTGTAAATAAGAGTTTGAGTTCCTTGTGCTTATTTTTCGCTTCTTCCAACGCATTCAGATAAGCAGACATTCGAGCATCATTAAGTACCATTCTATCAAGTAGAGCAAAATAAATTGAGATTATGAGATTAGTAAGAAGCCTTGTAATCGTTAAGTGTTTCCGCGGTTGTTTCTGATTGCTACTAATTTTTGGAAAACAGGGATAGATTGGAGATCTTACATTTGTGCTGGAGGTGCAATAGGAAAGCCCATGCCAGTTCCAAGAGTTCTCATCGTCTGTACCAGATGGTCAACTCCACCAGCATCCCTCGACGACACAATAATCACCCATTCAGCCGTTGTCAATGGTTGTGCAGTTGCCATCTTACTGCTTGAATCTTTAGCAAAACGAACCAGATTGATTATTAAAGAAACAATTAGAAAGAACAATAGAATTGGTCAGATTACCAGTTCTCATTTCACTAGTCCAATCTGCCAATTCATTTACTTTGACATGGACTGGTTGTTTAGCTTGATTTGAAAATGTTAGAGTTTCTGGTGGCAAAACCCTTCCTTCGTTAATGGTAACCAACTCACGTCCTTCAAATTCTAGACCCCATTCTGAGAGCAATCCCCTCGTCTGTTTAACACAGGACAACGTTCTGTTACTACATATTTTCAAGAGTGCAACTTTAAGAAATTTTAAATCTTAAATTTACCTCATCAGAGGATCTCAATCGATCCATGAAGTTCTGAATAGAACTGACTCTGGAAGGCGGATTTTGTTGTAAATATTTGGATAGAAGTTGCATCTTCCTGAAATTTCTTCGATCCGAATCTAGTAGACCTGTTGGCATGCAGAGCTCTGGAATAAGTAAAATTGGACTATTATCCCCACGGTGAATATCTCGTCTTCTTGGATTGGATTGAAGGAGGGGTTGATCCATGTTCTGGATATTCAATTGGTACTTGTTCTGGTAATAGTTTGCCAATGAAACATTATTCCCGTTCCAAAGAAAGGTTTTCCTTGGGGTTTGATCCCAGAGGATGTCATCTACTCGATATGTTTTGTTATTATAACGAGTCAAGACAACTCCAGAAACGAGTACTTCGGTGGCAAAGGCTTTTCCTTCATTTCTGATGATATCCCAGCAAGTATCAGTACGTAAAACTTTATGTGTGGTTTCCACGCACATCATCAGGCGTTCTTCGAATTGCCGAATGTTTGTTATGTATCCAGGGATGAGTATAACGCCAGCGTCACGTTGGAGATTGATGTGTGCCCCGTGGTCGTAGTAATGGCGTCCAATTTGCTCAAACTTTAAGCTTGACAGACATCTCCTCATGATGATATTGAAGAACTGAAGATAAGTGATATCAATAGGCGATACTTCAGTAACAAACCTAATCGTCAATTCAAAGGTAGCTCCATCATTTCTCTGTGATGCAAGTATGAGAGGCTAAATGGAAGCAAAACAATGAAATTTAGAAATAAATAATATCATACGGAAACAAATAACTTAAGTTACGTCAGGATTTAAGCGGCTGATAGTGTATAAGTTGGAACCATCGAAAATATGTAAACCAAGAATTTCTCTCTGTTGAGCCAAAAGTCGCTTCTTAACAAAAGTTCTCGTCTCTTCTGCTCCACCTTCTTGTGCGTTCCGGAAATCCACTCGATGATTATAAAGAATCCAATCCGGTGTTGTCTTCATTGGAAAAAAATTTGCAATAAGTTGAACGCGAGTTCCACCTGAGCCACATTTTGAAGGTCTATCACTTGGACGAGAGTTCACCAAGTCAACTTTATCAGCAAATGATCTGCCTTTCCGGGCTCCTCGACGTCCAGCAACCTCTCCTCCTGCAACTCCAACTGCACCCTGAGCACCTTCCTGACGTCCACCTCTTGCTGGTTCAACTCTACTAGCTCCTTCAGATAGTTTCCGAATTTTACAAAAATTATTTCACAATCAAACGTCCGATTACTAGCAAAAATAATTACCACCGCCACCTCTACCAGACAGGTCCATGTTAGCCATATTCCTTGTAACTGCATTAATACCTTGATATAAAAAAAAATTGTAAAACATCCTGCTTCAAGTTTCGATTGCAATACTAATAAAGCTTCAATATCCGTGCGTAAGCTGGGCAGAGATGTGCTAATTCCCAAAACCAAACCGGGGTACGGATTTCCGAATTGAGCCGATTTTTCCCGGGGTAAACTTGAGCACAGATAGTGTCATTTTTGACCTTCTCTAACACTTAAATTTACAAGAAAATGTTTTACTTTTAACCCATATTTTGCATTTTTACAATTTTTTTTTCACAAAATTTTTTTAGTGTACACAAAATTCTTTAGTTATCTTGAATTTCTTAGTGTGAACGAATAAAAATTTTTTCTCAGTAGGTCAAGAATTTTACCGGGCATAAATCGGCCCTAATTTCAACCGGGGTGGCACCATAGGCACCATACCCTTTAACACATGCCTGAAGCTGGGTCCATAGTAATCTGCCATATTTATATTCGAATTGATATTTTCGAATGTAAATTGGGTAAATTACAATCAATCAATCATTCAATCTGCTTGATATTAACATTTCTTGATAATCTCGAAAAATCGTCTAATCGAAAGACTCCTTAAACAATTTACCAGGTTGTGCCTGACGTGGTCCTGCAAGTGGTGGATAGGCTTGGCCAGTATTGTTCTGTGGTGCTCTGTTCGTATTTGGAGCGCCTCCTCGACCACGTCCTCTCCCATTCCAAACACCTGACATGGTTCAGGAGCACTCAACTCTAAAGACAAAGAAATCAAAATGAAAAAAAAAAACATTTTCATAAATCACCTGTCTGTCAAAGTTTAGTTTTTCATAATAGTCGAGGTTAACTTTAAAATTGGCTTAAGGAGGCAAAACGTGGCGAATTTTAGAAAGAAGCAGCAGTCAGCAGTGTTATTATATCAATTCTTATTTGAAAAAAAAAGTC
This sequence comes from Holacanthella duospinosa, assembly GCA_002738285.1. NCBI lineage: Eukaryota > Metazoa > Arthropoda > Collembola > Poduromorpha > Neanuridae > Holacanthella > Holacanthella duospinosa. Next base: position 1,017,662 of record NIPM01000006.1, on the reverse strand, counting down.
GGATTTACCTCACTTATTTTCTCGTCACTTTTAAAGTGAATTGCCTGCGTATAAATAATGACTTAAACCAAAAATAATTGACTTCACTTAATCAAGTTATGTCTTGTTGATAAAAGTCCTTAGTGTGAAAAAATGATATCATGCTTTCTCAGTGTTCGGCACCGATTTTCCCCATCCCTTCCTCTCCCCATCTTTTTGTAAAAATTTCCTTTCACCATCCATCCATCTAAAAAAACGGCGTTACCCCATCCTCTCCTCTCCCCAGAGAGAAATTCTCTCTCCCCATCCTCTCTCATCCCCATCTTCCTAAGAAATATTTTTATCCCCATCCTCTCCCCATCTCCATCCCGGAAATTTATCGCCCATCCCCATCCAAATCCCATCTTTCCCATCCCCATCAAGGATGGGAAAGATGGAATGCAGAACACTGCTCCTAACTAGTGTTCCGCATAGCTCAGCTTTTGGCGTGAGCCAGAGCCAATGGCTCAATGATCCATGGCTCACACGAGCGGTGAGCCATGGCTCTGGTTCCGCACTTTTGTTGAGCTGGCTAATGAGCCAGAGCCATGGCTCCTGGCTCAACATAAAAATTTTTTTTTCCTGTTAATATGCACATTTTGCTAAAAGTGAGAATGACCTAGTGAGTATAAGCCAACACAAATCATAATTATGAACTGGCAGTGACCAAAAATTCCAAAAATTAAAAAAAAGTGATGATTTGGAAGAAGAAAAAAATGAAAAATTTGGCGAAAAGTGGAAGAATTTAGGGGAAAAGTTGAGCCAATCAGCCATGGCTCACAAATTTCGTTGAGCTGGCTCATCAGCCATGGCTCTGGCTCAAAATTACTACATGAGCCAGAGCCATGCACTGGCTCTGGCTCAAGAATTCTTGTGAGCCAGCTCGAGCCAGAGCCAGAGCCATGCGGAACATGCGGAGCCTAACTATGCGGAGCCTAACTTAGGAGGATCGAGTTGCGTAATTTAATTAACCAAGAAAGACCAACAGAGAATTATTGCTATACTTAATGAGAAGGCTTCACACAACACACAATACTTGCGATTAGTGTTTGTTTGGCAACCATTAGTTTAGTTGAGATTAAACTTTTCCCTTCTATTGCCCATCTTTGTAAAAAATATTACAATGCCGATCCTCTCCTCTCCCCATTTTTGAAAGAAGTTTCATCTCCCCATCTCTCTAACAACTATTTTCATCCCCATCCTCTCCTCTCCCCATCCTTTGAGAGAAATTCTCTCTCCCCATCCTCTCCCATCCCCATCTTCCTAAGAAATATTTTTATCCCCATCCTCTCCCCATCTCCATCCCGGAAATTTATCGCCCATCCCCATCCAAATCCCATCTTTCCCATCCCCATCAAGGATGGGAAAGATGGAATGCAGAACACTGCTCCTAACTAGTGTTCCGCATAGCTCAGCTTTTGGCGTGAGCCNTCACTTTTAAAGTGAATTGCCTGCGTATAAATAATGACTTAAACCAAAAATAATTGACTTCACTTAATCAAGTTGTCTTGTTGATAAAAGTCCTTAGTGTGAAAAAATGATGTCATGCTTTCTCAGTGTTCGGCACCGATTTTCCCCATCCCTTCCTCTCCCCATCTTCCTAAGAAATATTTTTATCCCCATCCTCTCCCCATCTCCATCCCGGAAATTTATCGCCCATCCCCATCCAAATCCCATCTTTCCCATCCCCATCAAGGATGGGAAAGATGGAATGCAGAACACTGCTCCTAACTAGTGTTCCGCATAGCTCAGCTTTTGGCGTGAGCCAGAGCCAATGGCTCAATGATCCATGGCTCACACGAGCGGTGAGCCATGGCTCTGGTTCCGCACTTTTGTTGAGCTGGCTAATGAGCCAGAGCCATGGCTCCTGGCTCAACATAAAAATTTTTTTTTCCTGTTAATATGCACATTTTGCTAAAAGTGAGAATGACCTAGTGAGTATAAGCCAACACAAATCATAATTATGAACTGGCAGTGACCAAAAATTCCAAAAATTAAAAAAAAGTGATGATTTGGAAGAAGAAAAAAATGAAAAATTAGGCGAAAAGTGGAAGAATTTAGGGGAAAAGTTGAGCCAATCAGCCATGGCTCACAAATTTCGTTGAGCTGGCTCATCAGCCATGGCTCTGGCTCAAAATTACTACATGAGCCAGAGCCATGCACTGGCTCTGGCTCAAGAATTCTTGTGAGCCAGCTCGAGCCAGAGCCAGAGCCATGCGGAACATGCGGAGCCTAACTATGCGGAGCCTAACTTAGGAGGATCGAGTTGCGTAATTTAATTAACCAAGAAAGACCAACAGAGAATTATTGCTATACTTAATGAGAAGGCTTCACACAACACACAATACTTGCGATTAGTGTTTGTTTGGCAACCATTAGTTTAGTTGAGATTAAACTTTTCCCTTCTATTGCCCATCTTTGTAAAAAATATTACAATGCCGATCCTCTCCTCTCCCCATTTTTGAAAGAAGTTTCATCTCCCCATCTCTCTAACAACTATTTTCATCCCCATCCTCTCCTCTCCCCATCCTTTTAGAGAAATTTTCTCTCCCTATCCTCTCCCATCCCCATCTTCCTAACAAATATTTGTATCCCCATCCTCTCCTCTCCCCATCCCCATCCCGGAAATTTATCGCCCATCCCCATCCAAATCCCATCTTTCCCATCCCCATCCAGGATGAAAAAGATGGGATGCCGAACACTGTGCTTTCTAGGGTGCGAAACAAAAATTTTAACCACCCTCTATGATGTTCTAAGTACCGATGACGGCATAAGTAGTTCTCGTTTTTTGAATATTTTTTTTCACTCCCGCCTTCCTTGCCTCGAATATTTTATTTGCTGGTACCGTAAAAACGCAATTAGTTGCACATGCTACTGTTCAAATTCATTGTCCTGTATAATTTTTACCAAAGATACTCCACGAGCAAGTAGATTTGGGTAAGTGATACGTCGATTAATCGGAAATCTAATATATAGATTACGAATGCGTTCGTTGTTGGCGCTCAGCTCAAATTTTGCTGTAATTTTTTCGTAATTTTTTCGTCATTTTTACAAATAAATGATGTCGAAATGATTCTTTGAAATTTGTTCATGAGATGAAGTTTCTCACTCAGTCAGAAATAATGCAGATTACTAGTTTAATGTCCATTGTTGACGGTCAAGTCGAATTTTGCAAAAACAAATTTGACAANTTTTACCAAAGATACTCCACGAGCAAGTAGATTTGGGTAAGTGATACGTCGATTAATCGGAAATCTAATATATAGATTACGAATGCGTTCGTTGTTGGCGCTCAGCTCAAATTTTGCTGTAATTTTTTCGTAATTTTTTCGTCATTTTTACAAATAAATGATGTCGAAATGATTCTTTGAAATTTGTTCATGAGATGAAGTTTCTCACTCAGTCAGAAATAATGCAGATTACTAGTTTAATGTCCATTGTTGACGGTCAAGTCGAATTTTGCAAAAACAAATTTGACAAATTTTTTTTGGTTGAATTAATCTGTTAATAGTTGTACCAATAAAGCAAAAATTCACATTGTGTTGTAGAACCAACAATAGAATGCCATGCCTAGTGCATGAGTGGCTGAGNGAAATAATGCAGATTACTAGTTTAATGTCCATTGTTGACGGTCAAGTCGAATTTTGCAAAAACAAATTTGACAATTTTTTTTTGGTTGAATTAATCTGTTAATAGTTGTAACAATAAAGCAAAAATTCACATTGTGTTGTAGAACCAACAATAGAATGCCATGCCTAGTGCATGAGTGGCTGAGGTGTTACTAATTATTGCTGTTAACCTGAACAGTTTAGTTGACCAAATTGTACGTACAATTTGAGAAAGTGTATGGCCGTGGTCAATTAAAGGGTGCCCGGGAAGTAGAGGCACAACAGTGCGGCATCAATACAGGAAGCACAGAATTAATACATGAAATCAATTTTCTTTTCAGTCTGGTACCCTTTGACAGTGAAATGAAAAAATTCCAGTGTGATTTGTAGAATTTTCAAAAATTCTGATTTGAATGTAAACAACGGAAACCATATTCTTAATGGAAACAATGTTTCGAATCGATTGACGTATAACTTACCCAAAACCTCCAGAAGTACATTTGCTTATAATTATACAAATATTGAATTTGAACAGTAGCATAGTGCAAATAGTTGCGTTTTTACGGTACCAGCAAATAAAATATTCGAGGCAAGGAAGGCGGGAGTGAAAAAAAAATATTCAAAAAACGGAAACTACTTATGCCGTCATCGGTAACACATCGATTTGACAGAAAAATGATGTCAAGTGAACCACGCTTACTAGGGAAAAAATTACACACTCTGTGTTATGTACAGGGTGTTTAACATTTTTTTGCACCTTAGAAAGCATGACGTCATTTTTTTACACTCTTTTGCTGGCAGCAGCATGGGATGGGAGGAGCTACGATGAAATTGGAGAAAGACGGTGCAAAAAAACAATATTTTGACGAATTCTAAAGAAAATGCTTCACTTCAGTCCAACCATATAGTTATAAATTTCAAAGTCTCTACGATCAGTAATAGAACAAAAGTTATTATTTTTTGAAAATTGTAATTTTTGGATATTCTTTTGAAACACCCATCCCTTAGTACATCGTCTCAAAAGAACATCCAAAAATTTCAATTTTCAAAAAATCATAACTTTNAACGGAAACTACTTATGCCGTCATCGGTAACACATCGATTTGACAGAAAAATGATGTCAAGTGAACCACGCTTACTAGGGAAAAAATTACACACTCTGTGTTATGTACAGGGTGTTTAACATTTTTTGCACCTTAGAAAGCATGATGTCATTTTTTTACACTCTTTTGCTGGCAGCAGCATGGGATGGGAGGAGCTACGATGAAATTGGAGAAAGACGGTGCAAAAAAACAATATTTTGACGAATTCTAAAGAAAATGCTTCACTTCAGTCCAACCATATAGTAATAAATTTCAAAGTCTCTAGGATCAGTAATAGAACAAAAGTTATTATTTTTTGAAAATTGTAATTTTTGGATATTCTTTTGAAACACCCATCCCTTAGTACATCGTCTCAAAAGAACATCCAAAAATTTCAATTTTCAAAAAATCATAACTTTTGTTCTACTGATCCTAGAGACTTGATTTTTCTACTTCCTTTCCTACTTTCTAATGCATTATCTGAAATTTTCAGCACTTTACCTGAAAAAATTATATAACTAAAACTTTCCNCTTTCCTACTTTCTAATGCATTATCTGAAATTTTCAGCACTTTACCTGAAAAAATTATATAACTAAAACTTTCCCTACAAAAATAATAATAATAATTACCTGCTTTCTCCCGCAAAATGGCATGGGCCAATAATCTCTTCGCTATGAAACATAATTTATGGNAATAATAATTACCTGCTTTCTCCCGCAAAATGGCATGGGCCAATAATCTCTTCGCTATGAAACATAATTGATGGTTGAACTAATATGTAAAATTCCCCCAAATCTCTATCAATTTATTATCAAAAACTATAAACAACACCTTAACAAGATTCATCTATTAATAAGTTGCACACAACCCTATTGACTGTAAATAGGGTAACTCAAAAGTCACCCGTGGATTGAGATCGAAGGTGACAGTGAGGAGAAGAGAAGAACTTTTTTTTTTCATTGAGTTTTACCCATCACTTTTCTCCATACAAGAGTGACTTCTGAGATACCCTGTTAGATTGAACCTTCACCCAATAAAATCATGCTTATCCCTCCNCATACAAGAGTGACTTCTGAGATACCCTGTTAGATTGAACCTTCACCCAATAAAATCATGCTTATCCCTCCGTCAATTAGTCACTGAATTTCATCACATCTTTTCTTCAAACTTGAATTTAAATTCAAGGAAACGAAATACGAAAAACCCAAACCATGATAATAATTAAAAAAAGGACAAATCAAGAACCTCATCATGGTAACCAAAAACAAAAGTGTATTATACCATGTGGAACATATGGTAACTAGGCTACCAAAAAAAAATTCACGATCCCGTACTATGGATTTCATTTTATCAAATATCTAGCTCCACCATACTCAGATTACCCGACTTTTCACATAATCCCGTTCAAGAATAATCCCAACCAATCGAAAAACTTTTACTAACCACTCAAAACATGCACCTTCTTGTTCATAGGAGGCACATATTTTTTACACATTCCCTTAGGTCTCAACCCGGAATGTACCATTCGGCAACGGACTTTCGCTGACCGGAAGTGTAACTTTTGAAATAAGGGCGTGGTATTGATAGGGCTCCCTGTGGTGTCAATTTTGAAATTGCGTTGTTGCAATATCAGCTGTCTACACTAAAAGTAAAATGCGCCCACTTCTGCTTGAAAAATAATTTGGTAACCTTGTATTTCACTTTTGACACCACAGGTATATGATGTTGCCATCTTTCCCTATTTTTCCCCATTTCATTTTTTACACCACTGGTCATTGTTGGAATAAGTGGCCATTTTTTTCCATTTTCGGACACGTTATCCTTAATAACTCAAGAACTATTAAACCAATTACCATAAAATCTTTTCCAATACATTCCTGATTATTTAATTTAAGAAGATTCGGAGCCCCAGATCAATCGGTCCATACATTTTTTTTAAATTCACGTTTAATGCCGAAAATTTAACTTTTGAAACCGACTGGTACACTCCGGGTTCAGTAGATGATCCAACTTCGCAACCAACACTCATAGGCCAGGTGAGATTAACACATATACCGTAAAGTTACAGTGAGAAGGTTGTTTATATTTAAAATTAGCTTCTACGCCAACTTTTCAGTTTTTGCGAAGCAGTTAACAATATGTAGTCGTTTCTTTGACTTTAGCCCATGACTTACAATCATGTCAATACCATGAGCAAGAGTGATATGTTTTTCGTCGAGAAACTTGAGAAGTAATTTTTATTTAAGTTTCAATTAAATATCGACTGTGATAAGTACCCACCAAATATTTGAGTTAACACGGTGGTCGCGAGCTGGGAATGTGAGACAGGGCGGAGCAATGTGGTTGCGAAGTTGGATCATTTACAATCCTTTAGTTTGAATTTAGGTTTCTAGTAAAAGTTTTTAAAGTTTCCGACAACACGGGCTATTCAATGGAAAGTGCTGGGTCAAAGGTAAGGTATTTTGACTCTGGTTCTAACTTCAACAAATTTGAATCAAAGAATAAAGTTACATTGGAAATGGAAAGTCTCATTATAAATGGAGATGGACAGGATTTCACTAAACAGAATTGGACATTTACTCAAAGTATAGCAGGGGCCGGGACCGGTAATACTTCATTCCTATTGTTAAATCAAATTCCAAATTGTTAATTAAAAAATGTATTTTTTTCCCCAGAAACCATTATAGGTTGAAAACCGTAAACAAAATTACTTTCTCATGGTTCAACAAAATTTCCTAGCAATTCTCGAACATTATTTGAGTAGGACAGGATGTGTTTACATTGGTAAGGATATTATTTGATTAGGTCTTTACTTAGACAGGCTCTGTTGTTGGCTCGGCTTCTGTAGCCGGAAAAGTAGAATACACAAGGAATAAGTNGGTCTTTACTTAGACAGGCTCTGTTGTTGGCTCGGCTTCTGTAGCCGGAAAAGTAGAATACACAAGGAATAAGTTTAGTTGTAAATTAATAGCCTATGTTAATGTTACTCACCTAATACTAAGAACCGATCCAATGTATTGAGTTAATGACAATGTTGACGCTAAGAGGTGATTGGCTTCTTTTGATTGAGAAGAGTTGCTTGTTGAAAATTTTAACTTTCTAGGTACTAATCTGTAGAGAAAAGTTGTATAATTCTGTAATACTTATAAGGAGAGTCGGTAGAAACTACTAAGCTAAAGTTTGTCTTTGTGTGGATTGCATAAGGACTTCTGCTCCCACTATTCCTCTGTCCGCTCGACTCTCTTGGCTACAAGATCCACTGGCCCCCCTTCATTTCTTCAACGTCATCTGCGCTCCTCTGACTCTCCTAAGGTAACCATATATTATCATATTCTGGTGGATATGGACTACCTAGGAGGAGTCTTATAATGCTAATTTCGTTTGTTTCATTACCTTTGTAAATTGTAACAATAGGTTTCTTTACTTAAACCTTAAACTACAATTTACAATCCAAGAATCTAACTTACTGGAGTTGAGTTTATTTTAGACGTTTCCATTTCGACTCGACCTAACCCACCACAATAGATTTGAGACCTTATCTTAAACTCTAATCCAATGCCTGAGGCGAGGCTTATGCTCTTCAATCTTTTCTTATCACCTAATTCTAACTTTGTTAAATTTCACAGAAATACTTTATATCGACGGATGTTGAATTANAATCTTTTCTTATCACCTAATTCTAACTTTGTTAAATTTCACAGAAATACTTTATATCGACGGATGTTGAATTATCATAAAATTGTTACATTTTTCTAAACAGTTGGAGTCAGGGTTATTCAACTCGCCAGCAAGAAAAAATGGGATAAATCAATCTGTTGGACAAAATGGATGAATTGGGGAATAATAGATCCAATGTCAGTCCCAGGCAGTTGCTATCAGAGAACCTAAATTAGAGAAATTTGTTCTCACAACATGAGTATTTAGTTTTTAATTAATTTTTTTTTAATTGTTGAACATTCGAGAGTATTTGACTACCATTTACAATTAAAATTTTGTAGAAATTGATAAATCAAAAAAAAAAATTTGTTTACAAAATTCAAAATTTGGTTTTACGAACTGTTTGTGTTTTGTGCTTACCAGATAGATGTTGGATCAGTTAAATTTTGATGAAGCAAAGGAAACAACATATTATTGAGTTTGAAGATCAACTTCAAATTATGTTGTTTGGTTTAAACACACTTCTAGTTTTCTTATCAGAGAATTGTAATAATTACATAATATACTAAATACAATTATAAACATATTTTGTTGTAGTCCCAAACAAACTTATGAGTTGATGCTGATAAGAAAGACAGTATCTATGTTTTTACCACCACTTGAGTTTTAGATAATATTCAAAGTATATTTTCCTATATAAAGTGGAACCAAATCATTGGATGATGGTTATAATTATGAAGACTTTTAGTTTCTATTGGCTGTAGCATAAGTTAGTGGGGTAATTTTTATGTTGTTCTGTCAAGTTAAGGAGTTCAAGTCCGGTGGAGAACTTAAAAATTAAAATATACCCCACTACTACTGTTGGTTCAGCTGATATGTTCTGCCTCTACATGACTTTTGANAATCTTTTCTTATCACCTAATTCTAACTTTGTTAAATTTCACAGAAATACTTTATATCGACGGATGTTGAATTACCATAAAATTGTTACATTTTTCTAAACAGTTGGAGTCAGGGTTATTCAACTCGCCAGCAAGAAAAAATGGGTTAAATCAATCTGTTGGACAAAATGGATGAATTGGGGAATAATAGATCCAATGTCAGTCCCAGGCAGTTGCTATNACAGAAATACTTTATATCGACGGATGTTGAATTACCATAAAATTGTTACATTTTTCTAAACAGTTGGAGTCAGGGTTATTCAACTCGCCAGCAAGAAAAAATGGGATAAATCAATCTGTTGGACAAAATGGATGAATTGGGGAATAATAGATCCAATGTCAGTCCCAGGCAGTTGCTATCAGAGAACCTAAATTAGAGAAATTTGTTCTCGCAACATGAGTATTTAGTTTTTAATTAATTTTTTTTTTAATTGTTGAACATTGGAGAGTATTTGACTACCATTTGCAATTAAAATTTTGTAGAAATTGATAAATCAAAATAAAAAAAATTTGTTTACAAAATTCAAAATTTGGTTTTACGAACTGTTTGTGTTTTGTGCTTACCAGATAGATGTTGGATCAGTTAAATTTTGATGAAGCAAAGGAAACAACATATTATTGAGTTTGAAGATCAACTTCAAATTATGTTGTTTGGTTTAAACACACTTCTAGTTTTCTTATCAGAGAATTGTAATAATTACATAATATACTAAATACAATTATAAACATATTTTGTTGTAGTCCCAAACAAACTTATGAGTTGATGCTGATAAGAAAGACAGTATCTATGTTTTTACCACCACTTGAGTTTTAGATAATATTCAAAGTATATTTTCCTATATAAAGTGGAACCAAATCATTGGATGAGGGTTATAATTATGAAGACTTTTAGTTTCTATTGGCTGTAGCATAAGTTAGTGGGGTAATTTTTATGTAGTTCTGTCAAGTTAAGGAGTTCAAGTCCGGTGGAGAACTTAAAAATTAAAATATACCCCACTACTACTGTTGGTTCAGCTGATATGTTCTGCCTCTACATGACTTTTGAAGTTATTATTTTAAGAATGATTTTCTATGTATTAATATTGCTATATGACTAGAGAAACTAGTCACTAATCTTGACTTCCACTCGACTATTTGATTATATTAAATGACATTAAATGAATATATAATTAGAGCTCATTATGTACGTATGTTTTAGGGGTAAAACTATAAGGCCTATTTCGCAGAACATTTGAACTTTTGCGGTGATGAAAACCATTTCATCCAATTCGTTAATTGTCATTTCATCCGGGTAGAAACCCTGGTTGAAGGAAGCCTCGTCCGTCGAAGCCTTTATCTTACTCTAATTTTTGTACAAGTGGCCAAGTATCACTATACTCATATAGAATTGAAAGTTGGAATGGAACGGAACCATAAATATTATGTCGAGTTCTGAAGGAAGTCAATCTGAAAAAAAATGAAGGGTCTCACGGACTCATATTACAAAAATTGTGAAACAACCCAAAGTTGAAAAACCATTTCACTTCACAAGTTCCTTTCCTTTATTTTTAGTTACACGCTCTATCTGAAGATTAAAATTTTTGGATTTTCTTTTGAGACGATGTTCTAAGAGATAGAAAATTAAAAAAAAAACTTTAATTTCCCCAAAACTCGTAACTTCTGATACAGAGATCATAGAGACTTGATTTTTTTTTTACATCACACACTACTTTTCAGTGGTCTTTCTAAATTTGTTAAGACTTTTCTCAGATAAAATATCCTTCCCAAGATAAATTCGACAATTTCAACAAATTCTTAAGACGATTATTGCTTTCTCCAGCAAAAAAAAAACATGGAAGAAAAGTAGTTTACTGTGGTCTCAATAATTTATGGATCACTGTATCTTTTTTCGAAACAACCTTCTGCCTCATCCCTTTCACAAAAAAATAAGTTAATAATTATTGGTTTATTTCAACAGCTTTTAAAAGTTCAGGGTGAAATTAATTCTAGTTTGACCTGTAGGTTAAGCTGTATCTTAAATTACCAATAACGCTGAGTCTCTGACGTTTTGAGCTCTAAATTAATTGGTTTGAAATAGGAAATAAAAATAAAATATTTATATAAAGTTATAGTACAACTAATTAGAATAGGTTTTAAAAATTATGCAAGTTCAGCTCTTTTATCGATCACAAGATCATTTAATTTTGGCTTGGATGACATCACGATGGGTGCAATAATACTGATACTAAAGGCATTATAAATTATTAAATACTTGAGTACAAAATTTCTCTTAAAAGATTTAAATTGTGCCGCATCAGGATCCATAGAGACTATTTATTTGGGAGAAGCACCCGAACATTATAAAGTAAAGGGACAACTTTGGAGTAATAAACATCTAATAAACTAGAGGGAGCATTACAAGATAAAACTCAAAAATAACAGAATACACGGAACAATCAGGTAATAAGAGTAATTAGTGACAATCCGGTAAACAAAAGTCACTCGCTAGTCGCTACCATTAAAACTTTTACTATTACAGAATTAAAGGCAAATCTATGTCTTCCTTCGTTTGGTTATTTAAATTATCCTCTGTAGAAAAAAATATTTAAAATGTTTCTACTTTGAAAACTCAACGTTAACTTTTAACTAGGGTTCCGAATGACTCCCACTTTCTTCAGAGTCAGGTGACTCAGAGTCATGACTCACTGACTCCCATTTTTACACTGAGTCAGAGTCATGAATTTTAATGACTCAGTGACTCTTATAGAATCACTCTTGAAGCTTGAGTCAGAGTCAGGTGACTCAGAGTCATGACTCTGTGACTCTGAGTCATGACTCAGTGACTCAGATTCACAGAAATTTTTTATTTTTATTTTTACAGTAAAATGAGCATAATGCGTATTCAAAACTCAAAATGATGGATAGAAAGACGCTAAGTTACCTGCTCTTTTCGATTAAAGACTCTTAAATAAATTTTTGAAATTTTTCTTTATTTTTGATCCGATTTAAAATTAAATTACCTTACGTGCAATATTTATACTTATCCTTTGTGTCAACTCTATCAAAATAATCGATGATTGAACACATCAGAATGACGTTTTTGAGCTTTTGTTATTTTATTGACTTTGTTCAATTAACTCATTTTTTTACTGCCTAATTATCAAACAGTGCACTTCTAAATTATCTTGAAATCTAAATTAAAAATTTCGAATGACTGAATAGTTTGGGTTTCGATTTCGAATGATTAACGTTGAATTTCGATTTAGCTTACAGTTTGTGCAGTGACTTAAACTTCNATTTTATTGACTTTGTTCAATTAACTCATTTTTTTACTGCCTAATTATCAAACAGTGCACTTCTAAATTATCTTGAAATGTAAATTAAAAATTTCGAATGACTGAATAGTTTGGGTTTCGATTTCGAATGATTAACGTTGAATTTCGATTTAACTTACAGTTTGTGCAGTGACTTAAACTTCGATTTCAATTTCGACTGAAAAGTTGAATTAAATTTGGATCTTCTTCGAATAACGGATTTCGAATTCGAGCACATTAAAATTATGAATTTTAATTTTTTTTTCAAGTATAAAACTTTGTCTATCTTAAGAAAACTCCGTTTTATTATAACGCTTGAAACTTATTTCCAGATCTTTTAGTATATTTCAATTTCGATGTTTTCGATAGCTTGAAATGTTATGGATTTCGATTTTGAGAAACTTAAAATCATAGATTTAGATCTAAACTATTTAAAATTATGAATTATGCTTTAGATTTTATGGTTCTTTAAAATCATCTATTTCGACTTACATTTCTATTTCAAATGGCTATTGTCTACTTCGATTCCGATTGTGCGTTGGAATTTTTAGAAGCGTTGAGTTTAGATTTTTATTAAAATCTGAGTCGGATTTCGATGTGTAATGGTGTAAGTTACAAGTGTGCTTCAAACTAAACACTAGCCGCGCGGCAGCAAACTCTCACTCTTAGATTTGTTGAGGTACGGGAGTTGAAAAGAATTTTTTAGTACAAAAAAGGCAAGATGTAAGCAGTAACGCTTTGTTGCTTGGAAGTCATGACTCAGAGTCACTTTGGAAAAGCACAGAGTCACGAGTCAGGTGACTCAGAGTCACGACTCAGTGACTCCCATTTCTTTATTGAGTCAGAGTCACCCAAAACCAGTGACTCCGAGAAATCGATGAGTCAGAGTCAGAGTCACGTGACTCAGAGTCATGACTCAGAGTCACTGAGTCAGAGTCATTCGGAACCCTAGCTTTAACTGTTACAGAAGAGCAGTAGAAATTAGGAAACAAAATATTAAACTTGAGTCCAATACAAGTCCTTCTGTATACAAAAGAGTTACCATACTATCTAAATTAAGAAACTCACAGGCTAGCTGCTAAAAATAATTCCAAAGTAATTATCATTTAACTATATTTATATTCGTCAATGTGTCCCATTTTGGAGGGTTTCAAAAGCCTTGATTTAGTTCATTGTCTAATATTAGATTCGAACACTGAAAGAAAAAAAAAATTTTTTTTTTAAATTTTTTCATTTAACAGGGATCTACCAGATTTAACTTGAAAAACTGACTTATTGATAGGCTTACAGTTGAGAGAAACAATTCAAATAATTTCAGAGTAGAGTTAGTCTATTAATATTAACAACATGTACTAATTTATTGGCAAATTAAATTAATATTTACACTTTTGTGATTATAATGTGTCTAGAAAAGAACAGGAAAAGGGATTCTCTGATAAGTGTTTATAAGGTTGTAATGATAGTAAAAAGCATAATTATATATTCTCAGAGAAGGACTGAGAAATGGTTACAAGCTGTTGATTTCTGAAATTAGTATTCACATGCATCTAAATATAGATATGACGAGACAGACAGACGGACTGACATTACGAGTGCATAAATCCCTCACAGTTTCTCTATTCGTGGATGATAATGGAGTCTAATAAATAATAAAAAAGTTGTCTTATTGATAAAAGAAAATCTTACATTTAACATCACCAAAAACAAACCCCACAAAATTCTACTTTTCAAACNTCACATGCATCTAAATATAGATATGACGAGACAGACAGACGGACTGACATTACGAGTGCATAAATCCCTCACAGCTTCTCTATTCGTGGATGATAATGGGGTCTAATAAATAATAAAAAAGTTAAGTCTTATTGATAAAAGAAAATCTTACATTTAACATCACCAAAAACAAACCCCACAAAATTCTACTTTTCAAACNTGTCTTATTGATAAAAGAAAATCTTACATTTAACATCACCAAAAACAAACCCCACAAAATTCTACTTTTCAAACTCAAACTTGAATTCATAGACTCTCAGGGTATTTGTTATACGTGTGACACTAATTTTTAAAGACATTTCGAAAGTTCTTAGAACTCAAAAAAAAAAATCTCTTGGATAAAGCGTGAGAATTTGTAAGTTACAAGCTTTCCAAAGAAAGAGGTTGGCCCATACGCATGTTTCATCTAATTTATGTCCTTGTTCCGCATTGTAAGTATAAGTATAACCCACTTCTTGAAATGAATTTTTTAAATTTTGGTGATCAGAGTCTGGTTTCATATTATTGACCATTTAAATATGAGACTAATGTAATTGCGGTCTATTACTGTCTTCTTGTTAAGAATAATTATTTATAATTAAGAAGGCATCTGTTATTTGTCTTTGAGTTTGTTAAAAGGTGTTGATTAAGTGGTAATCTCGTAAGAAGATTTGACTGTACCCACGCTGTCAAGTTCATGTTATGTTGATTCAACATGTAAAGTCTTGCTTACCGTAAATCCTAATAAGTAGAACCCATGTTACTATTAAATTTTCTTAGTCCCAGGACCAGTCTACATACTTTTTGAAATTATGTGTAATACCACTATTAAGAATCATGTTTTTTTTTAATTTGATGTGATTATAATTTATTAAAATGTCTATTGGTTCTTGAACCTACTTTGCCAAATAATACATTGTTTNCTAATAAGTAGAACCCATGTTACTATTAAATTTTCTTAGTCCCAGGACCAGTCTACATACTTTTTGAAATTATGCGTAATACCACTATTAAGAATCATGTTTTTTTTTAAAATTTGATGTGATTATAATTTATTAAAATGTCTATTGGTTCTTGAACCTACTTTGCCAAATAATACATTGTTTAAGGTCATTCACCTCTCAATCATTGATTCTGACTTCTCGCCACTTGCACTTGTTTCTAAACACGAAAAGATCATGCGCGTACCGAAAAAGTGTATGAATTCTCTAATGTTTTAATTAGGATTATCATCTCCTTATAAATCAAGGAAACAACAACAAGAATTTAAAAATACCCTGGATATTTCCCATTCACCTTTATACAAACCAACTCGAACACAACCTAGGGTGTATGAATGTAGTTTTGCAAACACTCCGCATAATAGGGTGACAAAACTCCATGGATACACCCTGCCACAACAAAACAGGTAAACTATTAATTTCAAAGGATAAATTTTCTATTGTTGCTAGACAACGTATCTCTTTACTGAAAGAGNAAACAGGTAAACTATTAATTTCAAAGGATAAATTTTCTATTGTTGCTAGACAACGTATCTCTTTACTGAAAGAGTGTCGTCGGTGGCATCCAGTTGTACTTTTATTTGAGTTCTGAAACCATGTTTTTAAAGAGTAGGATACANGAGAGTGTCGTCGGTGGCATCCAGTTGTACTTTTATTTGAGTTCTGAAACCATGTTTTTAAAGAGTAGGATACAACTAATTGGATTTTTGCGGTATTCTGAAGCGGAAGAAGTTCCTGATTCTTATACATTCACTCGTAATCTTGTCTGTCTCGTGTCGTCTCGTTGCTTATATTTGCTCCGCCCCAAACAGACGCAAAACAACCAATTTTCATAAACCGAACTGAGCTTTNCGTCTCGTTGCTTATATTTGCTCCGCCCCAAACAGACGCAAAACAACCAATTTTCATAAACCGAACTGAGCTTTTGTAAATTTCAAACCAATTCTAAACAAACTTCTTCCAACAGTCAGGGAATCATCATTTTTTGCGTCCAAGGATATCATTTTTCAAACCTCACTTCTCACTAATAATCTGACGAAGAAATGTAGGAATGAAATTTGAATATTATGTCCTCATAGTAAGGTACCGTTTGCTGATTTTTTTTATTTCTTAAATGTGGCAAGTTTTTAAAATATTTTGCAGAAATTTTTATTTCTAAAATAGTAAACTAAAGGAAAATAACACAGAATACATCAGCGAACGGTGCCACTCCTACCATATTTTTTAAGTCAGTTGTTAAGTGAATTTGATTTTTTTTAAATTAAAATTTCTTCAATAGTTTGCGCATTGAGGAGGAAATTAAAAAAAAAAAAAAGTTAAAATTAACAATTGACTATGAGAAAAGTGAGTGAATTGAGAATAATTAATAAAAAAATTTTGTGGCATTTCATCTCTGGTGTTTTTGATTCTTGTTAAAAATTAAGGAAGAATTTTTAGTTCTGATTTGTCCATTTCTTAGTCGGAGTGTCTCAATGTTTCAATTTTTAGTTGGAGACTGAAAATAAAATTTAATCCAAGTAGTGAGAATGAAGAGCTTCTCCATGACTGCCCAACTTATCTCAAACCGACAGCAAAGAAAGTGAGTCCATATTCCTAAATAAGTGCACTTAGTGTTGTGTTTCCTGATGTGAGAGAAGTAAAACATCAAGACAAAACAACCGTCAAATTTTAATTAAACTTAAATTGGGAGTTAAAGTACTGATTGAAATTGGAAATCTATATATATCAACAAACTCGTCTCACTTCAACGACTGGACTGAAAATTACAGGTAAATTTGTTCTCATTAAAATCATTATTATATGAAATATGATCCAACAAGTAATCAAATCAATCTGAAATTTCATTTATAGTTTACGAATTTATTATTGGTGGTCATGTCAAATTTATGCAAAAACAAACAATCTCTTTATTCCTCTGTTACCTGCTAGTCTAACGCTAGACAAGGTTCTTCACACAAAAATAATGACTACACAGTAAAGATGTATTGATCCCCTAATCCATGTGTTGTTTCCTTCGTTTGATTTTGAAAGTGACTAAATCTTAAACTGATTGCTCACAGTCACAACTACAGTTGTTGATGTAGTATACGTTCGACGGTGCTGCAGTGCATAGAGTCCGGAAATACCTAGTCTGGTTTCTTTTTTTAAAGTTGTTCAACAGTGTCTGGGTTCACATCATCACATCATTATCAGTTAAACTTACTTTGCTATTATAATGATAATTTTATCCTGAGGACGGACATTTTATCAACATTCATTCATTTTTGATTGATTGCTATTAGAGCAGGCGTTGTTATAAGGTAAAGTATTACATCAAAATTTTTGATTTCTGTGAGTACTGGAACATCTCAAAAAAAGTATATTACAAATTTTTAGCGCATATTCAAAATTCCGATTGAGATGTGAAACAAACAAAAAAAAACAGTAAACTACTCGCTCTGAGGGAAAATGGTATTTTTCAATATAACTAATTCACTTCGTTTCATTAGAAGGTTATTTCTTGTCGGTAACAATTTCGCAAAACCAATTTCCCAGGGCTCACCTTCGTCTGATTTACACTATAAATAAATGTTTGTCATCTGACATAAAAATTGCAATGCATTATTATAATTAGAGCGACTCAAAGAATGATTTTTCTTGGGCCTCAAATATGCTTTTTATTATTTTCATAATGCTTTAAATGCTTTTTCTGATTTCAAATAATGATTTTAATGTTTCTTGAATCTTTTGGCACAAATAAGACGTCATACAGTAAAAGACAGAAACAAACAATAAAAAGCAACTACTTGTAACGGAGTCGATCCCGTATTTACAGATGAGAAATAATAGTAGGTCAGTAGAACTAAGGAGATAGATTGAGCATAGTTGCAACTATTTGATCTTCGATCAGATCAAAATAGGTATCAATTTGCTTGCTGGCGTAGAAGATCATTATATCTGGAGATCGAGATTGATGTGTATCGATCTTTCTATCAGAAGATCAACATTATTTCCCATCTATGTCTCCATCAGGTAATCTAGATCCGTAGCCACCGATCGTTTCACATTGTGATCGAGATCTATTTTTTCCAGAGATGTTAAATATCAATCAACCGATAGATATCACTTGATATCTGTCCAAACATAAATTTTATTGATATTTATTATATATTTCTTTCAAATACCTGTTCTCTTATTAGTAGTCTTATCTGGGACAATTTCGACATTTGGAAAATAATAATGTCGGAAATTTTATTTCTCAATTCTATTTCAATGTTAGCTTGAGCAGAATAACTCAACTGAAGCTTTTCAGTTGAAAATTCCATTAAACATGTTCGAAAAAAGTTAATTTGATTTAATTGAAGAGTTTTAATGAAGAAATTTAGATTGTATTTTCTAAATTATCTTAATTTGTTCACTCAAATCACTCAACCAAAAGATCGAGATCGGCAGTGACTCGATCGACCCATCGAAAGGTCGAGATCGGATCACATCGCTCTTCTGATGAAGAGATAGGTAGATGGGTGAGTGTTTCAACTGTAATATTGAGTGGTCGAACTCCGCCATGAGGGGTTGCTTTCTTATTTTGAATTTTTAAGAATCTGACTACTAGTATCTTCTACTCAGCACCTTTTTATTTTCGGTAACCCCAAATCAATTGCCCTCATCAACCATCGATGAATTCTTTCTTTCCTATATTTATTATCCGATTTTAGTCTTCTAATTTGTTCTTTGCTGGTCAGAATTAAGTACACATGGAGGAGCTGAGTTGTCGAACCAAATAGCCGAGAGCCGCACTCGGGCACGCTGCGAGACTTTTTGTACCACTTGACTAGACCAATGCACTTCCACCCCGAGCGTTATAATTTTTGGCTGCAAGAATGTCCTTGTTTTTTTTTTTCACTAATTACAAATTAGGTATATAAATTCTGGTCTAAGTATCAGATACGATTGTTTAGAGTGTTAAGAAGTATTGAGTGCCTTTAATTGACAAGTTTCACGACAATTTAGCTGGTGTAATTGCTAGGAAACAGCTTAAAAAAATTGAACTAGAGAACTTAAACTTGGCCAGTTCCAAGGCTTTGGTAGCTTACACCGCACTGTGAAGAGCACATGATTAAACATTTTCTAGGCCGACATTGCTGAGAAATTTTGAAAAATTAAATTTTCTGAATTTTTCACTGCAGTTTTAGTGAATAAAAATTGTGGCTAAAGAATGGGAAGAATAAATTCAGTGCGATTCATTCACAATAGCTGTCATGCACCAACATTGTTACCAATTGAAGAGTTGTGCGTAAGAACATGCCATCTTCATTTCACTGTTTTAGATTTGGTATGGTTTAGGCACCGGTGGTAAATGGTAACCTCTGCTTTAAATTTCCTACTCTTTCTATCTTCCCCAGTTTTTTCTTCAATTCTACGTTTATGTTTTAATATTTCCCTTCCTCTAGGTTTCAATATTTTTTTTATTTTTTTATTTTTATTTCTATTTATTAATCTTCATGGAGGTTAGCAAGTTTCTTAGTAGCCTTGGAGGTTACTATGGAAGGCTACCATAGAAATGCTCCCATCTACCACCAGTCTGAATGGTCATAGCATAATCAACCTTTCAATTCTATAGAAATAATGAATTATTGTGCGTTATGTTGTGCACGAGTCTAATTTTCGAAGAAATTGACAAATTTTTGAATTTCAAAGCCCGTCCAAGGTTCACGCCCAAATGGTTGGACAATAGATAATGAGTTAGAAAGGATTGAGATATGGGGTTTTTAAGCCCCTAATTTTATACATAACTTTTAGAGTCTGAAGATTTTCTTATTGAAATTTTTAATTTGGTCAAGCTCGAAACAAAAATGGCTAACTCCATATGTTTTCTTAAGACCCAAGGGTCTTGTATTCGTTAAAACAATTGCAGATATAAGATCTCCATTTTTTGTTGCAAAAACTAAGGCCTGATAACCTTATTTAATACTGCTATATTTTCTCCTCCGGACCGGCTGAATTATACATTATTGATTGTATTTGTAGTTGAGTTTAGAACTTTAATCGATGTATTCTGGAGGAGGAGGAGGTCGAGGCCGTGGTTACGGAGGCCGCGATAGAGGTGCTCCGAGGGATCGTGGTGGTAACGGCGGAGATGGAGGTTCCAGACGTCGTCATCGGGAAGATGACGACGAAGAAGGTAAATTCATTTAGTTGTCATTAACATAACAATATTCTATCCTTTCAACAATCACCCTGCATCAAGCTCCGTAACTTCTTCTCATTTTCCACCAACACGAAATCATCCAGGAATCTCCCACTGCTTTCTCTTAGCCAATGCCACTCTGAAATTCTAAGAAAATCAGTAAAACTAAAGTCAGCCAAAGCGTGGAACGAACTTCCAAAAAACTGGAATCTGGATGAACTTTCATTTGATGACTTCAAGCACAATCTTTTCAACCATCTTGTGGAAAAAAGAAAGGAAATCTTTATTAAATTCTAACCTAAGCATACTATTATCCAGCGTTAAGTAATAATGTCTGACACTTGGGAGATCAGCAAGGAGTTTACTCCATCTTTTAGTAATTTTTAAGATTGTTGAAAGTGAAGAGACATTGAAATAAATCTAATTTGAATGTGAATAACATAAGTAAGGAGTTCGGAGTTTGAACTTCTACATTGTGTGCATGACATGTTCTGGGATGGCTTGCTTCACGTGAAATCATCACAAAGAAAACTCGTATGTTTCCGTTAGAGGTGAGGGACCATGGACTTTTGAAGTCCCAACCCAACGCAAACCCTTCAGAACCCATCAATAAACCAACAACGCATCCTAAACCCTAGCCCACTTCGGCAAACCCAACCCAAACCCGTGGATGTTTCAATTGTAAAATTTAGTTGTTCATGTGAAAATCTTATTCCNAGTTGTACCTTCTTGGACGTAAATTTTAATATTTAAATCTGATTTGTTAAATTTGAACTTTTGAATATATGACATCAGTAGATTGCTATTAAAATACGAACAAATATTGTGTGATTATTTGCACACACATTAATCACAAAATATTTTTGTTTCATAAATTCCAGACTCCAAGCGGCAAAGGGGAGACAGTTATGGGAACGGTGGTAATAATGCGGGACAGAGTCGAGGAAATGGAGGTGGTGGGGACCGAGGACGTGGTGATGCCCAAAGTGGTCATCGAGGTGCTCGTAAACCCAAGGAGTGGTTGCCTCCAGAAGAATTCAAAGCTAAACTAAAGGCGGAGGTTGAAAAGCGGAAGCAAGATGAACGGGATAGCTATGACAATGTTAAGACCCGTCCGGACAATATCGCCGATACAGCTGGCAACGGAGGAGCTCCAGTTAACCTTCTAGCTAATTTTTTCAAAATCAAGACTAGAGAAACTGTATGGATCCTTCATAATTACCGAGTCGATTTCGACCCTGTGGAGGAACAGACTTATACAAAGCGCAGTCTACTGAAGGTCCATGAGAAAAACCTAAAAGGTTTTATCTTTGATGGCACAAACCTCTACACACCAAGATTGATACCGGGTCACGTAAGTATTTTTTTTATAACTTCGAAGTGTAACTTTTCAAACTTTTGAACTTTGATGTACTAATAACAGGAGGAGACTCTGTACTCCGAGAAAGAAGCTGGCGGAGGTAAGGTGAAAATCACCCTGAAGCATGTGGGTGAAGTACAACAGGGAGACGTCCAGTATCTCCTGGTTTACAGTTTGCTCATCAAATCATGTTTCCGGCTTTTGGGTTTGGACGAACTTGGCAGACATTTCTACGACCGTACAGGTGCAACAAACTTGGCCAATTTGAGATTGGAAATTTGGCCTGGATATTCGACATCAGTTAGGAATTTTGATGGCGGCATTATGCTTAATATGGTAAATAATTTTTTAAATTCAGTTTTACACAATATGGGTCCTACTGATTGAATTCCGTTACAGGATCTAGCTCATAAAGTCCTTCGACTGGACACCTGCCTAGAGAGAATTCGAGCTGACTACGACAGAGGTCGGAACACCTACAACCGCGATAATATTCAATCCGATTTAGTGGGTCAGATTGTAATCACCCACTATAATCGCAAAACTTACAAGATCCATGATATCGATTGGGACAAGACACCTCTCTCTACTTTTGATCAAGGCGGCACTGAGAGAACATTCATGGATTACTACACTGAGCGATACCCCGAGTTTCCCATACGGGATACAAATCAACCGCTGCTCATTTCTAGACCAAGTCGCAAAGACAGGCATCGTGGTCAACGTGGGAATATTTTATTAATCCCAGAGCTGTGTAACATCACGGGTTTGTCAGATGCTCAGCGGGGTAATTTCGGACTCATGAGAGAAATTCATAGCGTCACTTCACTTGACCCAGACGGAAGAGTCAAGAAACTACTCAATTTTATGAACCGTGTTCGCTCTAGCGACCAGGTAGCTTGTGTACTACAAACAACCAGTCTCATATGGTGTATATATTAGTTTCGTTTCCAATTTACTTAAGGTTCAGGCAAAACTGCTAAGTTGGGGGATGAAATTGGATCCCAACCTCGTCGATGTCCCAGGACGTGTCCTACCGGCCGAGAAAATGGCCATGTCCAAATCAGGAAGAGAGGAAACATTTCTCGTGGAACCAAATGCGGACTGGACAAACCAGCTAAAATGTTATTTATATTTTTTTTTGTTCTAAACAATGCTCATACATACAACTTACAGTTAAGTGCAAGATCTTAGGCTCATGACTTCTTGTAATTGGTAGAACACTACCGTGTACCAAGAACATTTTTGCATACATTTGGTCTTCTATTTAGTCAAGTATGCTTAAGGTCAAGACATTTTCGTGGTAGATAATGTACTCTGCCTTAAGTGTTACAGAGATTTACCAACGAAATATAATTACTATGACTTTGCCNCTGCCTTAAGTGTTACAGAGATTTACCAACGAAATATAATTACTATGACTTTGCCATTTTACATTTTTGGCTTAAATCCAATTGGAAATCTTGCACGAACTATATCTCGTGCAGAATATATTGGTAGAAAACAAAATGAAAATATGAAGGAACTCAAAACCTTGGTGAAAGTTGAATTGGAAAAAGTTATCCCAGAAATTGCCACTTTCACAATAGGGTGGAAATTTTCTAAACAATTATTGCTAANAAAAAGTTATCCCAGAAATTACCACTTTCACAATAGGGTGGAAATTTTCTAAACAATTATTGCTAAGAGATACTCAGGTAAGTGTTAGGCACCTTTTCCTCTCGGAGTCTACCACTTTATTCTGCTGCAGTGCAATAAATCTGTCGTGCGCCTAAAGATTTGCACCCGCTTTCTCCAGCCCAAATTTAATTTTTTTTGCTCTAATTCCGCCCACTTTAAGAATTAAAATTTGAAACTTTCAGCACATTTGCTAGCCACTTCAAGCATCATTGCTGTTAGTATACTCAGGTATCCCATGGTTTGATTCAAGAATTATTTAAACAAGAAGTCATGAGCCTTACATCTTGCACTTAACTGTATAATAGTATCTCTTGGGATGACACAAACCAGAATTGGATGCAAAATGACCTACATATGAATCCACTTTGACACTTCTCATTCATCAGACATACTTTACCCAGAGCATAGTATTCGATTATTAGTTCATTTCGAGATTTCTTTTATCTTAGGATCACATAATCAATTTTAAACTTGTTTGCTCTGCTGCTTTTTCTAAGTATCTGCTTGACTAATGTGATAGTTCCAAGCCAAGCAAAACCTTTTGCTGATTTTGTATTCATATGTGAAAACAGCATAAGCATTCACCACATACCGTTTTACTAGATTCTTAAGAATCAGGTGGGACCAATTTGCTTAAGCAAAAAGCATTATCTTTTCCTAGCCAGTAAGTACTTAGATTATTCTAACCACCAATGAGATTGAGCGGTTGTTGAGCATTTCGCACAGAATCTAAAAGTTAAAAACAGTAAATTTTGATTCGTTTTGAGATGGACGATAAAGACGGAACCTTACGAAATGGTCTAGCATGGAATTTTTTTCAATTAGAATGTGCGCACTAAGACTACTAAAAGGATCCTTCTGAGTCAACTCTTGTTTGCTCTTTCGCTTCTATTATCCATTCACATCAGCACATGTCTAGTTTCTAATAATTCTCTTATTCTTTTTAGCACTTGAGATGCATTCCTCAGTAGAAATGCGAAAGTGGGCCATTGTGGTGGGCGAACGAGACTCGAACAATGTTGATGGCTGGCTGAATGATATGAAATTTGTCTCAAGAGGTCTGAATTTTCGATTTGATGACAATCCAGAAATGTAAGTGGTGGAAATATATGGAAACCAAATAGATCGAGAGTACTAAAAAAAATTGCCCTTCTAATTCGCAGTTTCAGAGTTCAAGATACGAGGAACCCTGTTGGATATGTTGAAGCCATTAATCACGCTATGGCACAACGCAGGGATATTCAAATGATCTTTTGTATTTTGTCATCCCCATCCGTTGATACTTACAGCGCAATCAAACGGCGGTGCAATATTGACTATGGAGGTAAATTCATAACGACCTTATGACTATGACTAACATTTTCAGAAATAATAGTTAATTATTTTGTTTTAGTTCTCTCTCAGTGTTTCCAAAATAAGCACTTTAGAAACCAGAAAGGTAAAGTAATATAAATTTTTTGATGGGCTACACTTACACATAATTAAAATAAACTTTCTTCAGGTTTAAAATCTATTGCAACAAAAGTTGTGATTCAACTGAACTCGAAATTGGGCGGAGCACCATGGATTGGGCTGAATCCATTCAAATCTTCAGTAAGACCACTCCTTTAACTTTGCATCTGTTAAATGAAGTCTAACTTAGTTAAACTTTTAGTTTACAATGGTCGTTGGATTCGATGTCCATCACAGTGGAAAGGGTCGGAGTGCTATATCAATTGGAGCCATGGTTGCAACTACCAACAATACTTTTTCAAAATTTTATTCCACAGTCTCCAGCCATACTAATAGAGAGGCACTGTCTGATAACATGGGGACGGATTTTACCAGTAAGTTTCAAAATTTATCCTTATTATAACCAAAGACAAGGTATAAATAGTCACCGTTATTTATTTCAGAATGTCTGCATGCTTTCAAAGCGAAGAACAACGCATTACCGGATCGTATCATAATGTATCGTGATGGAGTTGGGCAAGGAGATCTCTCGTATGTCCACAACGTCGAGTTGAACCAAATTCAAGTAAATTAATCCTTCAACTTTGTAATATTTATAAGTTATATAAAAGAAACATCCATTAATTTTTTTTTAAATTCCTTATTATAGAAAAGTCTGACAGAGGCATACCAAGGAACTGATAAAGCGGAACCGAAATTCAACTTCATAATTGTTACAAAGAAAGGGAATGCTCGCATAATGCGTCACGAACGGAATTCTTACGACAACCCGACTCCTGGAACTGTAGTCGACAAAATTATTACTCTTCCAGAAAGGTAAACGGTGGAAATTAATAACAGATCTCACATAAAAGAATAATTTGTTTTCAAAAAAAAATTTATTTTCTATTTCAGATATGACTTCTTTCTGGTATCACAACAGCCTCGACGTGGTCAAACTGTAAGTCCGACAACGTACAACGTTCTCAAAGAAGAAGGCATTGGAGCTGATAAAATCCAGCGTCTCACTCACAAATTTTGTCATTTTTACTACAATTGGAGTGGTACTGTAGCTGTT
Source organism: Holacanthella duospinosa (assembly GCA_002738285.1). NCBI lineage: Eukaryota > Metazoa > Arthropoda > Collembola > Poduromorpha > Neanuridae > Holacanthella > Holacanthella duospinosa. The sequence goes on along the minus strand of NIPM01000006.1, from coordinate 991,593 downwards.
CCGTTTGTGTGTCAGTACGCACATAAACTCTCATACCTAACAGGAATTGCCTACAGAGATTCTAACGTTTTTGCTAACGAAAGCCTCGCTCATTTCTTATACTTTCTGTAGAAAGTATTTTAACTATCGACACAGATTACTTATTATTTCTAATCTAATTACAGTAAAACCTGTGTTTGTACAACAACATTGCTCCGCCTCTTCTCACTTTTCCCATATGGTGGTAAACGTAAAACTCAAATAATTGGAGGGCACTTTTTCAACTTTGGCTAATTCTTCAAAGTAAAGTTAAGTGAAGTAAAGGTTTTTTTTTTCATTACCATTGCTAGAGTGGTGGGCAGAAGTTAAATTAACGACTATAGTTAATTGTTTTCGCTAAGACTGAAAAAATGAATAAAACTTAGATTTGAAATACAACAGAACCTTCAACAGCATCTTCACGGTATTGGGAGTGTCTTTCATTATACCTAACGAATCAGAATTAGTTCCACAAACACAGGTTTTACTGTAGTTAACACAAAGAGGGACCATGGAGTTTTTAACAACTCTACACTAAATGGCNCCACAAACACAGGTTTTACTGTAGTTAACACAAAGAGGGACCATGGAGTTTTTAACAACTCTACACTAAATGGCTACATTAGTATTGTATTCTTATTTAATTAGTGGATGTGAATCTTTTTGTAAAGATAGTAAGTAGTTTACTTCTAGTTAGAACTGCCTAATTTTATCATTTAAATTTTCATGATTGGGATATGTGGAATGAGAATCAGATTTATAATGAATGATTTATCTACTTATTTAGAATTTGAGTATCTTTGATGCTTTCATTCAAAATGAATTTTTCATTTATTTGGCTAGATTTCTGTTCAAATATATATATTATATCTCAAGAATGATTATATCGTCAAGCTAGCTCCATGTCCAAATTAGTAATGGAAGAGTGTGTAGTTTTCTGTTTTATGGATTTCTGTATTTTCTTTTTGCATATTCTAAAAGTAGTAATATTGTTTATCTGTATTCTTATACGGCTTACTTCGGAATGAATAATTATTCACTTTTAGTTATGATTATAACCTAAATTCCTAGCTATCTTAACTCAAATCCGTAACCCTTGGATTCATTTTCAACTTTCCAAATACGGATTTCCTAAATAAATTTCTTTGGGCTTGAACTAGTTGAGAAATTTACGGTTGGAAATATTCTTCCAAACCAAGCATATTCTTCATCTTCACCTTATAATGTTATAACTTAAGTAGGCTAACTATATTTGACCCAAATTCGTAAGAATTGAAGATATCTTATTGAATCTTGGTATTGATAATGGGTGTCCAAAGTTACTATGGGTGTTACTTACTAAATTACCTTTTTTTCGCCCTAACAGGTTATGAATTTGAATTATAAGAACCGGCTACGAAAGGCGCGAAATCAATTAAATTCAAATTTTTGAATTGAGTTGAACAGTCATGGTAAAATTCACACCAGTACCATCGCTCCATTGGTAAGGGCAACCGGCCCACACCTCTCCTTCACCTTCCATCTCTCCCATTTCGTATATTGTAGAATTGTTAGCACGGTTGTGCAATGTACTTTTTAAGATTGTGCGGATTTGAAACAATTCAATAAGTAGTGTATCTAAATAAGTCGAGTTATGACTTTGGTTGAAGTAAAACACCGTCCACTGATTCTTATAGCCCATTGCATACTAACAAAACAACCTAAGAACCTGATACAATCATTGGATGGTGCTTTCCTTCCTAACAGCAGATCAGCTTAACCGAGACACTTAACTAAAAATTGTAAAGTTGATGATTGGACAGATGAGTTAAAATNACTTAACTAAAAATTGTAAAGTTGATGATTGGACAGATGAGTTAAAATTAAATTAAATTGTTAACATTTATTTACATTTCTTGTAACCAATTTAGTGAGCTAAGTTATTGGTAACTTAAAGTCTAATATTTAAATTGTCAATTTGACTNAAACAACCTAAGAACCTGATACAATCATTGGATGGTGCTTTCCTTCCTAACAGCAGATCAGCTTAACCGAGACATTTAACTAAAAATTGTAAAGTTGATGATTGGACAGATGAGTTAAAATTAAATTAAATTGTTAACATTTATTTAGATTTCTTGTAACCAATTTAGTGAGCTAAGTTATTGGTAACTTAAAGTCTAATATTTAAATTGTCAATTTGACTNCATTTCTTGTAACCAATTTAGTGAGCTAAGTTATTGGTAACTTAAAGTCTAATATTTAAATTGTCAATTTGACTGTTTGAAACAACGTTTGAATAGTTGTTTGAAGTTCCTATTTTGAACTTTGCTATATATTTAACAGAAAACACAAATTGATGACATCTGAAACGATTTATATGGGTAGGTATAGTAGTAATTTTTCCTTGTGTGCATGCGAGTGTATTTCATTTGCTTTGAAAATTAGTCTCTAAACAATCCAAAATACATTGTAGAAAGCTGAATGAAACTACTCGACCGTGACTTAGGTCAAGTAGGATTCCAGGTAACCTTTTCACTCAAATCCTTCCCCTACATTCTACTTCATTATATTTTATTCTGAGTCAATTGTCAATTGAATCATCTCTAGAACCGTACAAGGTTCTTCGAGGTCTTTCAATCTCTCTCCCTTCGAGAAGGGGACTCTGCATTAGAAACTTCCGAAACCCAAAGTCCCTAAGGACTGACGAGGCTCTTGGTCAGGGTTCCCACTGACCTAAGAGACTTATGAATAATTGTGTTAAGCAGTAAAATCGTCAGTAATATAATTTGTGTACCTTTCGTTAGATGATAGTGAAAGTTTTCTTCCTTCAACGTTAGTGAAGATATTCTTCCATCTATTGACTCGTGTAGTAGATTCCCTTCCAGTTGAATGTATTAAAGGAACTTTTACTTCTATGCTTTTTGATTTATTTATTGGAATAACGTAATTATTTTTGGTTGATCACAAGAATAAGAATTTAAGATGGACTGGACTGGACTTAACTGAACTCTCGACTAATTATCTTTTACTTCTATTTACAATAATTCAAATCTGGATTATAGAACTTCTCGAACCTTCTATGAACCTTCATAGAAGAATCGAAAAGTTCAAGAACCCCTGATTCGAAATTATTATGATATTTTAGGATGTTTTCATTCAATCATCAAGTGAGTAACCGCTTGATGATTTAATGAATGCTGACATAACAAAGTCAGTTTACTCACCCTTTTCATCATCTCTACTTTTACTTAAGAATCTTAATTTTATGTATGTTGAATAACCATAATTTTATGTATGTTGAATAAACATAATTTTCTGTATGTTACATGAACAACAACCTCATGCAATTGAAAATTTTTTCATTGGAAATAATACCATAGAAAAGTCGAACATGGTCGATAAGACGAAATATAATTTTAAGCTTTTAGTTTTTAGTTGTATAATATGCGTCTTATACACACAAAATTTTATGGTATATAATTAGGGTTTCGAATGACTCTGACTCTGAGTCACGTGACTGACTGAGTCACGTGACTCTGACTCTGACTCATCCATTTCACGGAGTCACTGGTTTTCGGTGACTCTGACTCAATAGAGAAATGGGAGTCCCTGAGTCGTAACTCTGAGTCACCTGACTCGTGACTCTGTGCCTTTCCAAAGTGACTGAGTCGTGACTCACTAGGAAGAGTCATNTGCGTCTTATACACACAAAATTTTATGGTATATAATTAGGGTTTCGAATGACTCTGACTCTGAGTCACGTGACTGACTGAGTCACGTGACTCTGACTCTGACTCATCCATTTCACGGAGTCACTGGTTTTCGGTGACTCTGACTCAATAGAGAAATGGGNTGCGTCTTATACACACAAAATTTTATGGTATATAATTAGGGTTTCGAATGACTCTGACTCTGAGTCACGTGACTCTGACTGAGTCACGTGACTCTGACTCTGACTCATCCATTTCACGGAGTCACTGGTTTTGGGTGACTCTGACTCAATAGAGAAATGGGAGTCCCTGAGTCACCTGACTCGTGACTCTGTGCCTTTCCAAAGTGACTGAGTCGTGACTCACTAGGAAGAGTCATGACTCCCAAGTAACAAAACGTTAATGCTTACATCTTGCTTTGTTTGTACTACCNGTAACAAAACGTTAATGCTTACATCTTGCTTTGTTTGTACTACCAAAATCTTTTCAACTCCCGCACCACAACAAATCGGAAAGTGGGAGTTTGCTGCCTCGCGGCTCGTGTTTAGTTTGAAGCAAACTTGTAACTTACACCACTACACATCGAAATTGAACTCAAGATTTTATAAAAATATAAATTCAGTNTTGAAGCAAACTTGTAACTTACACCACTACACATCGAAATTGAACTCAAGATTTTATAAAAATATAAATTCAGTGCTTCTAAAAATTCCAACTCACAATCAGAATCGAAGTAGACAATAGCCATTTGAAATAAAAATGTAAGTCAATCGATGATTTTAAAGTACCACGAAATCTAAAGCATAANTTGAAGCAAACTTGTAACTTACACCACTACACATCGAAATTGAACTCAAGATTTTATAAAAATATAAATTCAGTCCTTCTAAAAATTCCAACTCACAATCAGAATCGAAATAGACAATAGCCATTTGAAATAAAAATGTAAGTCAATCGATGATTTTAAAGTACCACGAAATCTAAAGCATAATTTATATTTTTAAATAGTTTAGATTTAAATCCATAATTTTAAAATTTCTCAAAATCGAAATCCATAACATTTCAGGCTATCGAAATTGAAATATACTAAAAGATCTGGAGATAAGTTTCAAGCATGTGTAATAAGACGGACTTTTCTTAAGATAGACGCAGTTTTATACTTAAAAAAAATTGAAATTCATAATTTTAAGGTGCTCGAATTGGGAATCAGTTATTCGAAGAAAATTCAAATTTAATTCAACTTTGCAATCGAAATTGAAATAGAAGTTTAAGTCTCGGTACAAACTGTAAGCTAAATCAAAATTCAACATTAATCATTCAAAATTGAAACCCAAAACTTTTCAGTCATTCGAAATTTTGAATTTAGATCTCAAGGTAATTTAGAAGTTCGGTTTGATAATTACGAAGTAATAAAAATGAGTTAATTGAACAAAGCCAATAAAATAACAAAAGTTCAAAATATTCCGATGTGTACAATCATCAATTATTTTGATAGAGTTGACACGGAGGATCAGTGTAAATATTGCATATGAGGTAATTTAATTTTAAATCGTATTAAAAATAAAGAAGAAATTCAAAAAAATTTTTAAGCGGCTTTAACCGAAAAGAACAGTAACTTAGTGTACTAATTTGTATCACTCATTTTGAGCTTTGAATAAGCATTGTGCTCATTTTACTGTAAAAAAAAATATATAAAATTTCTGTGAATCTGAGTCACAGTGATTCTATAAGAGTCAATGAGTCATTAAAATTCATGACTCTGACTCAGTGTGAAAATGGGAGTCAGTGAGTCATGACTCTGAGTCACCTGACTCTAACTCTGAAGAAAATGCTAGGCATTGGGAATCCTATATATAATATTCATTTATTTTTTGTTTAGGTAAATAAATATTAGATGTTGAATTAGACGGTCAGTGGATGCCCATCAATAAAGCTGGTGATTCTCAGTATCTACGATCGAGTGTTTATAGTAACTAACTTTGTTTCTGAAATCAGTTTGATCGTAAGTCGGAGTTTACTGTTCTTGTTTACTTGTTTGTTGTTGATTATAATCAGAGCTATTAGAGTAATAATTGTTCGTATATTGATTGAAAGAAGCATAATAAATGGCGTCTGGGGCCTATGAAATTCCTGAATGGTATTGTCAACTTTAATTCTTTTAGTTTAGTTAGCAATGCATGATAGGGGTTGGAATAGTATGTTGGAAGGGGCTCACTTTTTAAACCTTAAACTTAAATTTATCCATGAACAGGTAAAATCACAATTGATTGGTGATATGATTTACCATTCTAACGGACCCTATCCTACTACATCTTACTGTAGTCAAATCCGGTCTTAATATACCCTACCCTTTGAAAGATAAACACATTTTATTAGAAATTATTGTTTAAACGAATGTGAAAAATTGATCGGACTTAAGCAGGAAATATACGTTCCGACTTGTGGATAATTCGTTTTAGAATTCTCAATTAGTATTTTATTTTATTTTTTTAGGGCTGCCATCCCACCATCAGGTCTCCATCTCGATGTCATGAAAGGTGATAAGTTAATTCAGGTAAGCATGAATGCAGCCAGAATGAATCCTATTGGAATTCATCACAATGTGTTCCCTGGAATTTTTTCTTATGGAAAATTCTTAGGGACTGTAAATCTATAGTTTTGTGGTCTTATTAATTTATTAACCTTTAACAAGTAACAACTAGATCTATAGAAGTTTTGCTATTTTTTTTTGTGACGAGTTCCATGTGCCAGTATACCGAGCATAATTTGGGAATTGGTAATCGAGATCCTCATAAGGAGTAACGCTTTTAGTCTGTTGAGATTAAGCAGATGAGCAAACTCAAAGCGGAAGCCTTTTTATGAGGATCTCGATTACGAATTACCAAATAATCCTCTGTAAGTCGCAAGAGAGAAGGTGTAACCTATAAGCAGAAGGTATTCTAACTCCCTTGAACTTACGAAACTTGTGCCAGCAAGAGTTGATTAAATCGTAAAATGGTTATAAATAAAAATAACGAAAAATTCTGATCTTTCTAGAAACTGATGGTTGACCAGAAAAAACATTATTTATTTGGACGGAATCCACAGCAGANAAAAAACATTATTTATTTGGACGGAATCCACAGCAGAATGACTTTTGTATTGACCATGCCTCATGTTCTCGTGTTCATGCCGCTCTTGTATACCACAACCACTTGGACAGGGCTTTTCTTATTGACTTAGCAAGCAGTGAGAAATCAACAAACTTAACAGCGCAGCCAAATTCCATTTGGTTTTCATTGGTTAAATCTTGCACAATTATCGTAACAATTTCCTCGCATTCGATTTAAGCAACGCTAATTATTTACTCATTGAGAAAATTCTTAATGTAATCATTGAATCTCATTTTCTTCAGCCCATGGGACCTTTATCGGAACACTACGACTTGAGGCACAAAAACCCACTCAATTACAGTTGGATTGCCGATTTCACTTCGGCGCCTCTACTCGTCAATATATTCTTCGACAAAGGCCAATAAATACTGCTCGTCCAATTATACATGAACTGGAGCGATCTATGTCGGACAACGATGGCGGTTTACTGGGGTTGCCAGAGACAGACACGGAATTAGATGTAATGTTTATAAAATAAAATTGAGCAATTTTTTTTTTTTGAATAAACTAATTTTGATTATTACAGAATTTGACAGAGTACAATACAGCACACAATAGGCGTATCTCAATGTTAGGAATCCCAGATGACGATAAGCCGAAAAAGAAGAAAAAGAAATTAAATGTTCATTTCAATGAAGACGAAGAAATTATCAACCCTGAAGATGTAGATCCCTCGGTTGGAAGATTTAGAAATCTAGTACAAAGTACTATTATTCCCACAGCAAAAAAGGTAAATAGAAACAACTACCGTCTGTTATTCACAAACAGTCATTTGCAACGGTACGGATCCTTCCATATTCAAAGNGTAAATAGAAACAACTACCGTCTGTTATTCACAAACAGTCATTTGCAACGGTACGGATCCTTCCATATTCAAAGGAAATTGACGTGTAGAATCCAGGATTCCATACCGTTCCATCTGACAGACGAAGGGGAATTTTGTTTTTGTGCATGTCCGGAATTTTACACAGAAGAGAGAGATTTGAAAGAAATTATAAACCATAATTCCGAACATGCGCAGAAAAAGAAACCTCTTGTGGTCTTGTGAAANGTAAATAGAAACAACTACCGTCTGTTATTCACAAACAGTCATTTGCAACGGTACGGATCCTTCCATATTCAAAGAAAATTGACGTGTATAATCCAGGATTCCATACCGTTCCATCTGACAGACGAAGGGGAATTTTGTTTTTGTGCATGTCCGGAATTTTACACAGAAGAGCGAGATTTGAAAGAAATTATAAACCATAATTCCGAACATGCGCAGAAAAAGAAACCTCTTGTGGTCTTGTGAAATAGCATAATGGTGTATTAGAGTTGTCGATTGTTGAATTCTACAAATCTAATTTATTCTCACAAAGCGTCGGAAATTGGACTCTGGTCTGGTTCCTCATCCCCCAATCAAACATCATCTCGTCCCCAAAGTCAGCCTCTATGAGGATTTCCAAGTTGAAGCTGCGATAGTTACTCCTTATTTTACATCTCTATCAACCAAATTAGGAATGTCCATTCCTAATCCAGCACCTGAGATAGAAGACGTTGAGAAAATTGAATATGCACCACCTCCTCCGCCAACATTATCCATACGAGCTCCTCCATCGGATTCTAAAGAAGAGCCGAAAAAGAAAAAATACGCAAAGGAAGCATGGCCTGGAAAGAAACACGGTACTAATCTGTTGGTGTAAAATTCACTTCTCTTCACATTTCTTTTTAATTTAACTTGTAATTTTCGAAAAGAGTATCACTTCACACTGCACTGATGTAGTGCAAAGATAATTTCTGAAAATTTTAAGTCAAATTCTAGGCGACAACTTAACAACTACTCACTTGGGATAATGTATACAGTGGACCTCAGCTTTACAAAAGTTCTAGGTATTGGAATATTTTTTACAGTAGCTTATGTTAACTTATAAAAGATTGTATCCTATTTGCCAGACCTAAGGAGCTCCATTTTAAAATTTGTTATACGATAGATATCAATGAAACTATGGGCGAGTTTCACTCTATTTTAAGTGGTATGTTACAGGGCCATGTGTCCTTCACATAATTGATGCCAGAAGAAAATTCAATTTCAATTAGATCCGAACAAAACTTAAATATTAAAAAAATCTAATTGTGAGTCTGGATTTCTGAATTTTCTTGCGGCATCCACTGGGAAACCTTATAAGATTTGCCAGCGTAGACTGGTAAGATTCAAACAACGAAAATTACGTTTCCAATGTTTGGAATCTGATTTATTTTTGTTTGGTTCCCGTTTCCAAACAAAAACTTAACGAAAGTTTAATTGAAACAAAAGGGGAACAGACAAATTTTTAATTATTTTAACACCTGTTGCGATGCAACTTACCACTTGACTGCATAAGCATCGCTTCATTTTTGTCGTTTAATCGACTTGGTTAATGAGAACATATTTTAAGGATAAATGAGATAGTAGGAAGGGATTAGTTTATAAAAATATTAAAAAATTTTTGTTACAAGCTTTAACAGATGCTAAAATACACGACTTATAATGAATCACGGAAGGCTTCACTGCTTCCATTAGACTGAGCGTAGAGATGACGATTTGAGCTCGCTCTGGACTCAATCCTTCGGGATTTCCGTTTTCTAGTTAAAGAATGAAGACTAAACGAAGCAACGACGATAGAGAGAATTTGGACAATAAAAAGTCCAACGGTGAAGCATATCCAAATCACCTTTCGAGCTTTGAACCAATTGCGTAGCTCCGTGCTACAACTCGCCTGTGGAAAAGGATCAAGATGTCTCATCTGTTCTACTTCAAACCATCTTACGATATTGGAAATCGTTCTTTCCAACATATTTTTCACTTGAGTTTCCCAAAATTTATTACTGAAGAAACTTCTCAGACTTTTTAAAATTATCATATTCTTGATGTAAAGTAAACGAATAAGTTACTCTGGAATTTGGTATAATTGATTACGTCCTGAATATTGGGATTAAAGGTATTCAATCACGGTTCTCTTTCTAATTACATGAGTTTCGTTATTGAATCGTCAGCAGTGACGTTAGTAACATGAGTTTTCGTGATTAAGAAAAGGTACTCCATCATATGGAAAAGGACGTGAAAAAAAANAGTGACGTTAGTAACATGAGTTTTCGTGATTAAGAAAAGGTACTCCATCATATGGAAAAGGACGTGAAAAAAAATGCTAAATGAGCCTGTACATAAAATTAACGTAAGATGCGGTGAAAAGTGGTAAGAAAGGCTGAAGTTAGAATGTTTGAAATACTCTCGTCTCCTGCGAACTGGGATTCTCAAAAGCCTTTTAGNGTAAGAAAGGCTGAAGTTAGAATGTTTGAAATACTCTCGTCTCCTGCGAACTGGGATTCTCAAAAGCCTTTTAGATTAGATTAGGTTTTGTGCACAAACAAAAATTTGTTGGTTTGTTGTAAAATGATATTTTTGGTAATTTTCACGAAAAACAGAGACGAAATAAATACCTGTTTGAGACGTTTCTCACCATGGTAGACTTCATAACACGAAAGATCCATATGGTAATTATTGTCAGCAAATTCCCTGGGACCTTTGAATCCACAGCAGTTGAGCTAAATAAGTATTCATAAAACTCATTTATCAATTATTCGTTTGTTTTTTTATCGAATTATTGGGAGGCATACAGAAGATTGGATAATGTTTCTTGTACTTTGATTAACTTCCAGCCATCCAAGATGAAAGACATCTTCCATCTACGTCAAGAAAACAAGAGGATTTTAATAAAAATCCATTTCCAATTAGAAAAAGGTGTCTGTCCATTAATCCACAAAAGGCTTTCAAATGGAAAGTGGTGATAAGCGTATTCCAACAAAACAACTGATTGGANAGGCTTTCAAATGGAAAGTGGTGATAAGCGTATTCCAACAAAACAACTGATTGGAGAAAGCAACTTTCTCCAGTCAGATTCTAAGGATCCATCCTGATGATGTAAGAAACTTATTTAAGAGTAGGTTTCCCTACTCATAATTTTGACAACTAAATAAGTAAGATAATGGGAGGAGCCTTGGAAGGCATGTTACTGCATTAGATGTGGAAGGTTATGTATGGGCAACAAAGACTCCCTTACTCTCATCCAAACTTATCTTAAGCCCATCCCTCCAACCTCCACCAAAAATTCACCCCTCCCCTTCGCCCTCCGCACAGGACCCCCGCATGAATTAAGTTACTAAACTACTCCATGTCCTAAAAGTCACTACATTTGAGAAAGTACAAGCTAAGTAAACACGAGTGAAAATAACTAGTGGGAGCAGTTCTTCGACCTTTGTCAATTAATAAGTAAATGACACATGGACATGGTATGTTTGTAATTAACAGAAATGAAATAGAATTGGTTACTTCAATTCGTACAGCTGCGGCAGAGAGACACAGACCAATTGCAGCCAAAATCGTCACCACTGCAAGAACAATGAACTAAAAACAAAGGACAAAAAATTAATGCTTACAACTAAAAGCGTTAGTCTCAAAATAAGTCTGGCATGTCAACAGTATGGAGAAAGCTCTCAAAAGCGTTAGTCTCAAAATAACTCTGGCATGTCAACAGTATATAACAGTTATATTAACATTTTTGTATCTAAAATGATTCTTTTGACACCTAAATAAATTACATTCAATTCAAAAAAAAAGTATGGAGAAAACGAATAATGTTTGGAGTCAGTCTCTCACATGTTATCATCTAAATCATGATTTAAGGTTGGGATTTTTTATGAAAAAAACCCTATGAACCTAAATAAGAACAGGTCAAACTAACATTTTGTCTATACTTTCAACTTTTTCCATAATTATTTTAAATATAATGTTGTTATATCCGATATAACAACAGCCCGTTATAAACAACTAGATCTGACGACTCCATTTTAAAATTTTTATAACGAATTTTGACTGTATCCGAAATATTTCTCGTTCTATTGAGAAAATTCTAACTTACGTTGGTTGTGGTTCTGTAAACACGAAAGCGGAAGGAAGCAATAATAATTAGAAATAGAAACTGTGTGAACAATTTCGNTTTAAATATAATGTTGTTATATCCGATATAACAACAGCCCGTTATAAACAACTAGATCTGACGACTCCATTTTATCATTTTTATAACGAATTTTGACTGTATCCGAAATATTTCTCGTTCTATTGAGAAAATTCTAACTACGTTCGTTGTGGTTCTGTAAACACGAAAGCGGAAGGAAGCAATAATAATTAGAAATAGAAACTGTGTGAACAATTTCGTCTTTTATTTTATTCCATACATACAAAAACCATCCGTATTTGCAAAATATCCTTCAAATTGATATTTTTAAATTCCAACTTCCTTACCCTAAGCGCTCCTTACCTTTCTCTTTCGGAAAATTAAGTGATACGTGAATGTTAAATCCAGGCATTCGGCCATTTAAATTTTAACGAGAGATTGAGAGGCAGAACAGTTACATTCAGATTGATAGTGTGAAGTGATCGCTACATGGAGCGGTCATCGAAATATTTAATCGTGAAATGAAAAGTATTTAAGTGGAAACTACTCAGCTTTACTTGGGTTAATTGAGTATCTTTCCCAAATAACTTAAATAACTTACTTACCATTCGAATGATACATGCCGTCTCACTTGCCCCTGCAACCCAACCGACAAGCCCAGTGAAGAAAAGTATGAACCCAATAGTAATGACGATGTATGTCAAGATCTAATAAGGAGTATCAAATTTACAAACAATAATTAACTAATCAAAATCAAAGTAATGCACGGTGGTTATAAGAGCACCCTTATATCGCTTCAAATTCTTCATCTAAATAACTGATTGTTCTTACAACGCATATAAAATAGATAGTCTTATAAAAAGTATTATGGTAAAAAAAATTTATTTTTTTTTGAAAATATTTTCACAGTTCATATAAGAATAAAAGAATATGCTCAGTTCGTATAAGATTAATTTATCTTAAGTTAATAATTTAATAATTTAATAGTTTCTTAAAATAATAAATTATCAAAAAAATAAATATCAAAATAATTTATTAAGCTTTTTTTAGGTAAAGATTTTACAAGAAAGACCTTTCGATTGAAATGATTTCAAATGGTACTTTTAGAAAGTGGGTTATATGGAAAAGGTAATTTGTTAATTGAGATATAAATTTTGTTCTTATACCCAGCTCCATTTTCAAAAATAACACAAGAAAAGATTCTTCTACTTATAAGACGTTTTGCTTTTACAACTATTGTTCTTATAACGCGTTAATATCCCATGCTAAATACATAAGAACAAACCAAAGGTGGAAAACTCTGGTCTAATAAGAGAACTATTCTTATACAGATCGTTATTTATTATTATTGGTAATCGAGATCTTCATAAGGAGACTGAGGCCAAGATTAGGATAAAACTTAGCGTCATCTCCTTATGAAGATCTCAATTAACTGTAATAAGGATAAATCAACGTCATGTACTATATTAAGAAGAATAATACGTCTTTACGTTAGTAAAGTAATTTACCAGAGTGCCGGATTGGAATTTCTGGATTGACACAGATGTGGATAGGATCCAAGCCACATAACCAATGATTGTACAACCGGACATCTAAAAACAAAACTAAATTACTCATTTTCTTAATGATAGGAATTATTTTCATTTTCAATAACTCATAACTTTTCACCTTTTCATGTTGCATATCTGATTTTTTCCACGTCTTTCCCTACTTCTCAATGTTCTTTCATAAAAAAAACAATATTATTTGACCCGAAAAAAAAAATTTATGTAGCGAAATTAGTTCAAAATTGTAAAACATGGACTTTTACTCACTCCAGCAAAGAGCANACTCATTTTCTTAATGATAGGAATTATTTTCATTTTCAATAACTCATAACTTTTCACCTTTTCATGTTGCATATATGATTTTTTCCACGTCTTTCCCTACTTCTCAATGTTCTTTCATAAAAAAACAATATTATTTGACCCGAAAAAAAAATTTATGTAGCGAAATTAGTTCAAAATTGTAAAACATGGACTTTTACTCACTCCAGCAAAGAGCACNAAAAAAAAATTTATGTAGCGAAATTAGTTCAAAATTGTAAAACATGGACTTTTACTCACTCCAGCAAAGAGCACTGGAAAAGAATAATAAATTTTCACTGTTTTATAAATTTTACCAGCACTATAATTTGTAATATCCAAACATAGTAATGATTGATTGTGTTCAAATTAATTTTATAATGATTCAGTTTGACCTGTATGTCAAGTACACAATACCAGATATTTCCGTATACAGTAAAGTTCGGCTATAGTGACTCCGGCTTTAATAGAACTCCGGCTATAGCAAACCACACTGTCCGGTCCCTGCCAAGCAAATGGGAGATTATGTGTTAAGTAGTCCGGCTATTATGAAATCGGTTATACTGAACTTCCGGCCTTAGTGAACCAAACCTACCGGTCCCGAGAGTCATTTTGTCCGGTNATCGGTTATACTGAACTTCCGGCCTTAGTGAACCAAACCTACCGGTCCCGAGAGTCATTTTGTCCGGTTATAGTAAAATAGGTCTGAATTCCGTAATGAGACCATTTGCTACTACTGTTCCTTATACTTTTATGCCTGCCCATCTATGCACCGGACTTGCATGTTGACCTATGAGTGAGTTTTAGTTTATTAAGTAAATTACTAATTCACAATGTCAAAATCAGGCAAAAAGCGCACTGCGTTGTCCTTAAACGATAAATTCGATATCATTGCTGCACTTGTCTTCCAACACACCTCGCCAAACGTTATGTGAGAAATATAAGATTGGAAACTCTACAATTTCTCTTATTTTGAAATCAAAATCTAAAATTGAAGAAGACTTCCAAAGATTTTGTGGTGTAAGTTAATAATAAAAGTGTTGAAATATAATTAGGTTACATTTAAGCAATTAGCTAAAATTCAAATATCAAATTCTTAGAATATAAAACGCCAACGCCGATGTAACTATCCAAAGTTTGATTCTGCGCTCATCAAATGGTCTCAAGCAAATCCCCATTATCCAGTGCTTTTCTAAATCGGCTTAGCTGAATTTATAGTGAAATATTTGGATATAATGAACAATTATTAAATTGAAGTGTCCATTCACTATACGGATATAATGAACTCCAGCTATACTGAACCAATTTTGCCGGTCCCTACATATTCACTATAACCGAACTTTACTGTATTAATATTAAGTGTGGGAGGTAGAAAAATCATGGCATCAACCTCTCCAGATATTTATCCAAATGATGTGATGAGACGTACAAAGTCAACCATTCCATCCAACAACTTCTGATAGTCATTCTTAAGACTCATAAATGTTAAAAATCTCAAACTTACGAAAGTGATAATGGTAAGAGCAGTGAGAAGATGTCGAGTCCATCCAATTGTAACATGATTTCGCTTCATCACGAAGATTTAGCAGACATGTGAAGATGAACTGTATTTTTGTCAAATAGAATAGAGGACTTGAACGGTTTGAAGGGATGAATAAGCGTCGTCGTTTGTTGGTAATTGATGAGTCTACCCTATTGAGTTTGGTCAGAGTAAAAAATTGAACAGATGAAGTTGAGAGGGTTTTTCTGAAAGTAGTGAAGTAGGATTTGGTAAGTCCCGATGGTAACTGAACCAGTACTGTCACTCATAGTCAGAGAACTCTTTCAGCTCAATAAACGGAAGCAACTGATCCATGAGATTCAGGTGTTGTTTAGTCCAAGATAAGAAAGTACCTGTCCTACTTCTTCCTTCTCATTACTTCTATTCATCCCCCAACAAAATTCACACGCACAAATAAAAAATAAGCACTTATTTATTATGTTAAACATTCATGATTCCTCATTACACTTTCTTCTTTCCAATGAAAACCTATAATAATTTCACGTCTCACTAAAGAAACATACATAAAATAGAATTAACTAATTTTTTAATTCAAATAGGCAAATAAAAACATCAGCCAAACTACATTCCACCAACACCATCTCCACTTCGTTAGACAGTTTGGAATATTTTTCTAATTTCAATTGGCTTCTCTCTCTCTCTCTCTCTGTCTCTACCTGAACCTGACACCAGTTAAATGATAATTAAGCTATAATTACTAAACATAAACTTAATCCACTATTGGCTAAAATTCTCCTTCAATAATATTAAGATCAACGTAACTGCGCATAGATTCAAATCAAAAAACTAATATTTACTCTATGACTTTGCATTTTCAGATATAATATAACTTGATTTGATCGTAATGTAATAGTCATCGCCTCAGCGAAAAATAGAAAAGGAATATGGGGACCAAGGCACTCTTGGGGTTCGAGCTTGAATCTTTTATCTAGAAAAAAAAAATGCCTAGTACAGGGTTAACCTTGTATTATAACGGGGACATTACTTTCTGAACTCACTATCAGTGAATAGAGAATATCGTAGAAATTTTTACTTTTAAATAGTGTTGTTAAAATTTTTTCTACTTTAACACCACTTTATTATATGAATTCCATTTTACGATTGACTTGCGCAGAGGATCACAATATAATTTGTATGATTCGCATTTCCTTGGATAATGTGTCTCCTCATTTTCAGTGTTTACAGTTATAACATAAATACATTCACAGCTACCCATAGGTTGGCTGTGAATTGGTTGGACCACTTACGTCTATAGTTTTTTTTTTTGGTATTAATAGAGTATGAGTTTGGTGAGGTGTTTGGTGAGCTGGAGCCATCATTCGAGCTTTGTTTCGTTTGTTACAGCGTCATGTGTAACAAACGCAAAGCTACCAGATGAAGAAGAAGACATTTGCTCACTGGATCGTCGAGAATGATGAGAAGAAGTATTTCCACCCGGGCCAACTCGTCTCATTTCCTCTTCATACTCAGCCAAAAGACGTTTTTGGTCGTCTTCTGAGATATTCACAATATCCGTGGCACCTGAAAATTGTTTATGACAATCAGAATTGTTAATTATTCCATCAAACAAAATAATTAAAAAATAATAACTTACTCCCAGTCGGGCTTTCAGAATCACGTTCAACAACTTCCCGCTTCGAAATTATTCTACCAACATCACCAGTTGCCAGAGTTTCACGTTTCAAAACCTTTTTAGCTTCTAGAGCATCTTGAATTGCCATTGCTTCCTCCTCCAGTGTAATCAAATAAACTTGAAAGTAGAATCGATGCCAGAATACCAAATGTGAGACTTTTTCTGGTACCAATTGAGAGTAGTGTAGTTGAAGGTGAGGATTGTTCGCCAACCAATCAGACATCTCAACACTTTTGGTCTCTAGATCAAATCTTGCCATCCAAGCATCGTAAATTTCCAAATCTGGAGGATCATTCAAGAAGATTTCTTCCTTCATGGCGAGGGAATGAATCCGTGCCTTATAGAATAATAATTTAATAATTACTAGCGTTTCAGTACTAAGTTTTATATAAACAACATTACTTCAACACGACCAATAATGACAGGTCCATCTTTTCCAATAAGAATTGAAGTCTCATCATCATCATCGGGCTCTACCCCAAATATTGAAGATACATGTTCCAACAGATTATTGACTGTTTCTCCAACAGTCTCTGCTGCTGTCTTGGCAGTATCTTCCAATTTAAGTTTGTCCTTTAGATCTCGGCTTGCTTCTTGAATCGATTCACCAAATTCTGACAAATCTTGCTTCAAGTACTAGAAATAAAGAAAATATTGAATCTATGTTAATGACTTACGTTTTTGACAAAATTTCCACTATAAAATTCACCTGATACATTTCATTTGATTTGGTTTTAGCCGACTCAAAAGAGCGGGTAAACCAATGACCCCAACTACTTGCTCCAGCTTCTGATTCGTCTTCAGTTGTTTCCTCCTTTGCTCCAAGATTATCTTGCGTTTTCAACATGTGATTTCTATTAGGTGTTGGAAGCATGCTGTCGTCGTCTCCTGTCTTAGATTTCATATGCTCAGGAAATCTTTTAGTATTCCTAACGTATTAATCACAATTATTACTATTTAATTAAATAATAATTATTTTTCAAAAAACTTACGTCAACACTTCTGGAGGATCATGTCCCTTATCCTCCATGATTAGTTTATGAGTGTCAATATGCCTGGAGTGACGACGAACTAACCAAACCCAGAGTCGAGATGGAGCTGAACAGNTTCCTAACGTATTAATCACAATTATTACTATTTAATTAAATAATAATTATTTTTCAAAAAACTTACGTCAACACCTCTGGAGGATCATGTCCCTTATCCTCCATGATAGTTTATGAGTGTCAATATGCCTGGAGTGACGACGAACTAACCAAACCCAGAGTCGAGATGGAGCTGAACAGNTTAGTTTATGAGTGTCAATATGCCTGGAGTGACGACGAACTAACCAAACCCAGAGTCGAGATGGAGCTGAACAGAGATGATTTAACCAAACAAAGGAAAGGAAACAATGGAATAAATTATTGAAATATAATAAACCTTCTCCTACTGAATCAGATTAATGACTGAGTGCCTGATGAAACAGAAAAAAAAGAAATCAGATTAATAAAAAAAAGGTAGTAATGTAAGTTAACTGATAGAACAGTATAGAAAGGTGTGTGCGAAGTAAGCCACCAGTTACAGTTCAATCAATACTGCTGTCGAAAGAAGTAGAAATTAAAAAAAAATCATAATTTAAAGATGTAGAGAATAAATTAATAAACAAACCAGACTAAACTTCTTGACGTTGTTGTTATGTGGATGATTAATAAATCTTTAAAGTCATAGAATAATATCTTCTTAAGTCTCCTTGCGTAAAAGTTAAGAAATGATTCAACCTTAAGTCCAGTAGAAATTCGAGNGAATAATATCTTCTTAAGTCTCCTTGCGTAAAAGTTAAGAAATGATTCAACCTTAAGTCCAGTAGAAATTCGAGGTTTTAAATTTTAAGGAGAGCTTAAGAGAAAGAGGAGTAGAATAAGATGGACACTTTAGGGTAGACAGATACAGAACGGTCATCGAACTATGTATATGAGTGTCAAGTCGTAACGACTTTGTTGGCTAAGCTCNGGTAGACAGATACAGAACGGTCATCGAACTATGTATATGAGTGTCAAGTCGTAACGACTTTGTTGGCTAAGCTCCACTTAGTCTAAGGTGAGCTTAAACAACTCGGATCACATATGCTGGAGTCATTCCAAGTTCGCATCACTCGAAAAACATTAGTATTAGTACTAAACTCCGCACCTTTTCCGCACTTCCGCATTCTAATAGATGGGCATTTTTAACCTTCTAATCAATATTCGGATGACAAATTCCTAAATTAGAAAAATATATGGTAAATTTGGCAATGAAATGAACATAGAAAAATTGGTAAAATATGTAAAATAAAAATTTAAGGTTGGACACTAATAGGTGCAAGTGAAATAAACTATCCTTGTTACTAAAATAAATAGAAACACCATTAAAATTAAATTAAAACCAGACAGACCTCGTAGTCCGACCTTTGCAAAGTAACGGTAAAACAAAACTTTTGAAATTGCTCAGGAATTGCGCCTTTTAAAAAAAGATTCGACAAGTTTATTTTGCCAATTTAACCAATTTGGCACAAAAAAAAAATTTTTTTTTNGCCTTTTAAAAAAAGATTCGACAAGTTTATTTTGCCAATTTAACCAATTTGGCACAAAAAAAAAATTTTTTTTTGCTAATGGTATTTCTAAACACTGCTTGTAATGTTAAACAATTGCACTAAAATTTCTTTTTAGATTCAAAAATTACCAACTATGAAGATGCGAATGGGTGGGANTTGCTAATGGTATTTCTAAACACTGCTTGCAATGTTAAACAATTGCACTAAAATTTCTTTTTAGATTCAAAAATTACCAACTATGAAGATGCGAATGGGTGGGAAAGGTGCACAAGTTTATTAACACACCTAAAAAATTATGAAGAGCTTTAAGCAAAGGAAGTTTGATTCAAATTTGGTATAACTAAACTTATTATTATTTGCGCCTCTACGTACCCTCATAGATGGTCATATTTTAACCTAAAAAAAAATTTAGTGGAACCGTTTAACATTAGAGTTAAGTTCAAAAATGCCCATGTATTAGGGTACGCAGGTGCGTAAGAGATGCGCAGTTTAGTAACACCCACCCTGCAATTCGATAGGGTTAAGCTTGATTCTTGTAAATTAGCAAAAAAAAAAATTACTGTTTTCGTTTCCGTTGGTTTAGTTTTCGGTTTTGAATTTTGTTTCGTTTTCAATCTACTGTTTTCCTTTTCTTTTCGTTTCGCATAAAAACTGAAAGGAAAGGAAAGTGTTTATGACTGTAGTCAGAATGTCCGTCCACTCAAAGAAACCCCACTTTACAAAGAGAAGGAAGTTTTTAACTGTTGGAAAGAGCTGCCATCTAATTGAAAATTCTAACAAAATAAATTTACACGTATCATTCCCTGCATCCTGCAAAAATTACAAATTTCACTAGTCAAAGTATTCTGTCGTGTGTGTGAGAGTGTGTGTACTAGCCTGTGTCCTCCGGTTACAGCCGCTACTGCCGCCGCCGTCGTCGTGATAGTTTTTTCGGTCATCTGTCACACAAAGGCACAGACAGAGAATATCTTAGCTCTTGTTTATCATAAAGTACGAATGATTTAAAAATATTCTGTTTAATTTCTTTGTCTGTTATTTCCAAAGAAAGGTTATAAGGTAAGGTGGAGTATTCTTAAGTTCAAAAATTGTGAAAACTATTTGTTATATTTAGCTTTTTAATTTAGCTACATCTGTGATCCAATTTATAGTCAAACTTTGTCCTAACCTTACCAACAATCTGTCGTAAAGTCCTCGGGTTATGTGGTAACTTATTCTTTTTTTGTTTCCAGATAATCTGAAATGAATCTGGGACTCAGGCTGGAATTAGTTCTATTTATTTTATTCTTTTCTCTTCGTGTTTGCCTTCCTTACTTCATTACAGTCGATGCTCATGCCGAAGAATGTTTCTTTGATAATGTCCAAAATGGTACTAAATTAGGTATGAATATAGAATTAATTATCAATATTAATAATTTATTTTGTTAATAAGGTTTGATATTTTCACTATCCTTGTTTCATTTAGGTTTAACATTTGAAGTAATAGAGGGAGGATTTTTGGATGTTGATGTCCGTGTCAATGGACCCGACCAAGAAGAAATTATCAAACGAGAACGAGAAAGTAATGGGAAAGTTACTTTTGCAGCTGCAAAGACCGGAACATACACCTATTGCTTCAGTAATAAAATGTCAACAATGACTCCAAAAGGTGTTATGTTCTCAATGGAAATCGGTGAACCCCAACAACTTACGAAAGAAGAAGGAGAGAGTAAGTTCTGAATCTGTCTTTAATTTTTTTTATTAGTGAAAATTAAATAAGATTTCATCTTTTCTTTTCTTTTCTAATAGGTCACTCGACTAAATTAACGGACATGATTAAAGAATTATCCTCTGCCTTAGTTGGTGTGAAACATGAGCAGGAATATATGGAAGTTCGTGACAAGATTCATCGTAAGATTAACGAATCAACAAACTCCCGTGTAGTCATGTGGTCTTTCTTTGAAGCTGTTGTACTTGTAGCAATGACCATAGGTCAGGTTTATTATCTCAAGAGATTCTTTGAAGTTCGTCGAGTTGTCTGATGTATTATCGTTGAGAGGGAGGGAAATATTAAGTTATAACAGATGTCTGCTTAGTTTATTTATGAAAAGCAATCCTTTGTTAAGAAATTTTCTTCTTTTAAAATTAGCAAAAATTTATTTTCGTCTTGTATTAAATCACACCAATAATCTCCCTTAAACGTTAGACTTAGAGTTAAAACAAACTTCTTCAAAAATACTCATGAATAGTTTATTACTAACATGCATGCTAATAATCAAAATTCTAAACAATAATCTTTTAAGAAACAAAAACATCAAATGCATTTATAATCATTATTCACTAACCATAATTATTCTCATTAGAATACATGATATGCTTCCATTTTTTCTTGGATGGAATAAGGAAGGTAGTTTAAGTAAATATGATGGATTTAGAAGAAACGTCAGTCCGACACTCGACTACAGCGATGTGTGCCCGTACACCCTTCGTAATAATTAATTCGAGGATCAGAAAACTGTGACTCCTGAACACAAGCACATCTTGTATCTTTCACAGGACTTTCTTTGAATAGTACAGGAAACCCAACCCAATCTCTTTCAATACCTCCACTGCAATTTGAAAAAAACATGTAACAAACTGGGATAAATTGAACTCATAATGTCCTCCACTAATTTTACCTTTTCATTGAGCACCATACATTGGTTCCTTTATCTTGACTCCATTCGACATTACACGGTGGGAATTCTTTCTGTACAGAAAGCTTCATTTTGCTTTCCAGTTTAGAAAGTTCACACATCTCTTGAAACTTTCGAAAATGAATGGTCGCCATTTTATCCGTATCAAAGAAACGTCCATAATGATATCCTAGATTAAGTCATACTCAATCAGTCATAAAATTATGATGAAAAGAGTAAACTAATCATGTCACTCACCAACAAATGTGTAAGTTTTTATATAAAACTTAAGCCAGTCTGCCAACCCAGCAAAATCATTAGTTGATAGGTCAGTTAAATCATTTGTCAGTCCATTCTCATCAAATTGACCACTAACAAAGGCACGTGAAGCATCGCGACCTGAGCAAAAATATATTTAAAACCTCTATCCTTGATATTGGTATTATTTTAATTTACCAATAAATCCGTGGTATGAAGATCCAGGCTCGTAGCTCTTGAAGCCTTTAGTAATATCGAAGACATGACCAATTATTACCAAGTAAGGAGTATTCCCTTCTTTGTACTCAATCTCAGCATCTGTATAAAACTTATATGCTAGGAGAGGGCTAAGATACTCGTCTAATTTTGCAGGAACTATTGTAACTGCTGCATTCTTAATAATTTCAACTTTTGGATCTTCTTTGAATACAGGTTCATGAGGACCCAATAAAGAAATGTTTGGGAGAAACATTTTCCAGCCACCGAAAACTAAAACACATCCCATCCATACAGCTATCATAGACAGGAACATTTCCATCTTCGTAAGTTGCAGCGCCATTTTCTATAAAACAAATTATATTTAGTTTTTTTTTTTTTTAATTTTTAGAAAACTGAAAATATTTTGGAGTACTGAATAGTAAGCATCGAAGTTGAAAGTCCTAAAATAGATGGGAACTTGATTTGAAGAAATGAAAAGAATGTTTTAAAGGGAGTATTTTTATCGAGAAATATTTCCTTAGCCCTTTGGCAATTGAGATTAAGAATACTAGGTCAAGTTCAATTTCAAACCGACCAGGTAAAGGACGAAAGTAAGAGGGCTAGGGAAAGAAAAGAACCTTTATTATTAGCAGGTAACAAACTTATCCGTTGGTACTTAGCAGAGACACTTTCTCAAGTTCAGTTCTTTAAGTTTGTGTTCACAAGAGTCAGTACCAGTAAACCAATAAGAAATAATAATCAGAATTTAATGATGAGGCTACTACCACTCTTGACATTTACTCTACTTCAATTGGTTTTAATTCGTAGAGCTAGATCTGGACCGAGTCTGAATGAAAATTCAAAGTAAGTCTTATTTGTTACATTCTCAGATTTTGAATCTAGTAAATTCAAAACCCAAAAGAAATACGTCGGTTCGCGGGTAATTGTTATGTTAAAGTGTTATATTTAAATTAAGTCATTAATCATGTTTAGGAAACTAAAAAAATAGCAATATATGGGATGAGCTTAACGTTTGTCTTGTAACAGGAATGTAAAAAGCTTAGTGACATCAGAAAATCTCCTTAAGCAACATGAAAATATAGGATTGGATTCCAAATCTTGCCGATGTGTCAATGAACAATGCAAACTAATCATGACCAAATCAACTAAATTTGTAATCACCTTTTCGTCTTATCTTAATATTTATTCCTTAATTAAGCAATTAGTTAACCAATATATTTAATGATGGTTCGATAGGAAATGGATTGCCTAGAAAACCAGAACTACTGCTGTGATGATGATAAAATGGAACCGCTGGTAAAAATTGATAAAACCGATGGTGATATCCCAAGAAAAATAAATGCGACAAAAGAGATACAACCACTGAGAGCAAGGATACGAATTTTAGTTCCATCAGAGGATGTAATACCAAATGTTGAACCAATGTCAAACCTATCCACCAATAGAGTAACTGAGCTCAAACCACAGATAAAATGTAATTGCAAACTAAGGAAGAAGTGTGAGGACAAATACACTGATTACACTTTCGGATTTCATTGTTCTTATGATAAAGTGCGTTGCTGTGAACCGCAAGATCAAATCAAAAAGGAAATGAATGAGAACAGCGGAGGGCGTCTAATTAGTATCGCTAATGGATATAATTCAAAGTCCATCAACTACGAATGTATCTGTATTTCTGCAACAGACTGTGCTCAAATCCCTATGAATGTCGTAGCAACAAATGAGAAAGATGTACTCTGTCCATTCAAATTCGTTAGATGCTGTGGTCCTTCAATCACTAAGAAGAGTGACACGGATATTCAAACCGATGACCCCCAATGGAATACTTCATTGGAAGATGAGTTTGAAGGGCGTGGAATCGGAATCAACATCCATGGTACTAAATATTGCTTTGCATTGATTTTAAGTCTCTTTAAAACATAAATCATACATGTTACGGCCGTACGTAACTTATGTTTTATAATATCTTCTAATATCTAGCTTAAAGCTTATTATAATCCTTACCGAATTTCAGCCTTCGTTAGGAAAACAATAATAATTATAATTCCACTGAGAATCCAGAAATAGTTGCTAAGGGTCCAGTTTGCTAGCTTAACTCCTTCCCTGTAAATTAAAAAGCAACCAAAGCAAGTAAGCAACCTATACATCGGTAATTCGATTTCTTGAATTAAGCCACTTGACTTGATGAAATAATTTAGTATTTTATTTTGTACCTTGAACAATTAGAATTTGAATGTTAATGAAGAATTGTCAAGGACAACGGAGAGGAAGGGTTAGCTCAAATATCTTTCCTTTGTGCTGAGGGTTTGGAAATTCGGGTCAAGCAGGTCACGGAAGCGGGAGCAAAAAAAAAANAAATATCTTTCCTTTGTGCTGAGGGTTTGGAAATTCGGGTCAAGCAGGTCACGGAAGCGGGAGCAAAAAAAAAAACTTTATAAACTCAAACGGGTAGGAAGAAGTAAGAACCGTAGCGCATGCATGCATGGAGTCAGANAAAAAAAAAAACTTTATAAACTCAAACGGGTAGGAAGAAGTAAGAACCGTAGCGCATGCATGCATGGAGTCAGACAAACCCAAAAACCACAGCACCACCCACGGCCAGGCTCTTAGGAATTTGACGTCATGGTAGTGGTAGTGGTGTCTGGTGGGGCACTTAAATTAAAAATACTTCACCTCATTCACCGAGTCACTGATTAGTGAATGAAGATAAAATCCAAATGTCAAATGAAGTGATTTCCGAAATAATTTTTGAATATCTCTTCCCGCAATTTTATTTTTACGCCTTCCTTTGTGTAAAATTGAGTTTTCCTCTATTGGGTTTTAATTTCTTTTATGCCAATAACCAGACGCCAAAAAATTTTTTTAAGATTCTGTCGACAAGTGTTTCTCACCCAGCCGGCTGGAGTAGCTGGACGAAATTGTAACACTTTAAGTGGCCTTTTTGGGTTGGATGAATTAAGAAATAAATTTTCAAAATTTATTCTAAGAAACTTGACTCAATGACCTTCTGTGATTATTCTGATATCATATTTGATGATATATGCATATGCTTTTTTAACTACAAATTATAAAAGTTTACTTAAATTATTATTACTCAAAATATACTTTTCTACTAATAAGTTAATTTTATTAATAATCAGAACAAGGGACTTTTGGAGTTGGAGTATGTATTATTAAATTTAAAATTGAAAACANAATCAGAACAAGGGACTTTTGGAGTTGGAGTATGTATTATTAAATTTAAAATTGAAAACATATTACTTTACCATCACCTTGTTTTACGAATCAAATCAAGATCAATCACACAAATGATAGATTATTAACTTAATTCAATTAAGTTAGTAGATATGATTGATGGAAAATAGAGAGTCATTATGACATATTTTTTAAATATTCATTTAATATAATTAGATATAACTAGCTAGAATTCATAATGATGGAACAATTAAGTAGTGCAAACTGGTAACATGATATTTTACCAATAATATACAGTGCGTTCGAATAAGAAAGCGAACTTCCCGCGCAATGAAATCACAAAAAATTCAAAATTTATAGTCAGTCAGACATTTGCGCAGCTGCTGACGGTTCACCTTGCTGAAAATCTTTGCTTTGATAGTTTACTTTATTTGAAAGTGACCAAAGCACAAAAAAAATCGTCGAAAACATGTCCAGTCAGGTAAAATTTCGTACCTCTCTTATTTCAGATTCAAATTTGAAATATTTCATCCCATGGTTGACAAAAAATAAATTTGATCGATTTAATGACTCATAAAAGCAAAGTCAACACAACCAAAGCGGAATCTGAAACCGTGAACGAATCACAATAATAAAGTGGATAAATTGGGAATGTTTTAAAAAAGTGCCCAATAATTTATGGTGACAGTGAGTAAATAATAATGCCTTACCATGCGCTTGAAATTTAATTAGAAACAAAAGTAATAAAATTTCCTCCATTGTTTTTGTTCGATTTGTTTGTGTTTGATTCCTTCGTGTGATTTAGCTTTGTTGTTCCTTGTTTTTGAATACTTTTGGGTGACCTTTTGAAAATAGTAAGTGTTGGCATTACAAGTTTTAAATTTTTATTTGCGAATTGATTTCGCAATTCGCAAATTAAAATTTGAACGAAAGAATTTAATTAATCTCACTTCTAATTGAAATTTATTGAACTCTTTCGATCAAATTTAATATTTTATGGTAAAAGAAGCAGGAAGGTGTGATCATTACGTTTGGAACTAAGATACCCAAAACCTCAATGATCCAAAAACAAACATGAAAAAATTTCTCCAGGTCTGGTTTAGTCTCTTTTTCATTTACCAATTTCATACGGTTATTTGTGAATAGAATAGAGGTGCACGAGTCTAACATATCTAAATTTATAATATTTTTGTGAAACTATTTCGCGGGAAGGTCGCTTTCTTATTCGAACGCACTGTACATTGGAACTTTTTGAAGAAACAAAATTTCGGCAAAAAATTTACCATTGGCTCTCAGAAGGTCAACAAAGTAGGGATTCCTTACTTTGACATTTGACACTGATATTACTTTTAATTATGCTGAAATTTCCCACAGGGATAAACAATATGATCTTGAACAATATTTAAATGGGTGTCATACTTGTTGGATTTCATCGGTGAACACCAGAGGTCACTAAGTTTAAATTTAATATTTCCAAAAATTTGAAACTGCTTGAAAATTGAGGACATTTTTTCAAATAAGAATAATTGTGTATTAAATTGTTCATAAATGTATACCTTGCTATATGATAAATTAATCTGTGTATTATATTTTAAAACTTCAGGTCAAGCCGCATTTCGGCAACCAATCCAGTTACCTATCAATAAAATCCCAATGAACGAGACACGGACGACAAAAGGATCAGATCCAATAGACTCATCAGTATCTGCAGAAATCATACAGAGTCCTCCGGAATTACCCACAAATTACCAGAACCAATACACCGGGTCACCAAATAACCCTGTTATAACGAATATTTTCCAGCAAGGTGTCCAACGACCTCCAATTCTTCAGTATTTTGGTGGTGCCGGACCATATCTTCAAGAGAACCCAGTCCCAATACCCTATCGCACAGTGAATGTGAACAGTGTCCCTTATGGTGGTAGAGGTAGGAGTGAATCCAGTTACACCTCTATATTTGACACCATTGCAAATTTCTTTGGATAATTTTGAATGGAAATGGAATCAATCACTCTACTAAGACAACCTTCTAAACAAATGCAATTTATTAAGAGTAGCCAACAGTATCTCCTAGATTCAATAATTGAATCTAAGGATACTATGAAATTTTTCCAAAATTACCTTGTGTTTTCTCAATTAAGATTAAGTACATTTACATCAGAAACTTTGATTTATTTGATTGATCCTAACTTCTCTTTGGTCAATTTCTGAGTGAGTTGGAGTGTATTGTCATAAGCAGATGAGCACATATTCAAACTGTAAATTGTGCAATGGAGAAAGCCTAAACTTAAGGTTGACTAGAAAAATTTAATTTAGTGAACAATTTACGTTTCATAAATTTGAAAAGAGAGCAAAATCAAGCCGTGTAATATTCAGCTCGTTTACCTAGACTTAGGAAAGTAAAGAGTTCCTTATCCTACCGTTTTCAATTCATCTTCCTGAGCGTTGAAAGATCTCTTCCCTGATGCGATTATTTATACAACTTCCTATTATTTTTTCTAAAATATGGATAATCTGATTAATATTAATTAAAGACTTATATCCCAAAGGCTGGGAAGTTCATATATGAAAATGATGAGAGAAAAGTTATGCAATAGTTATACCCAAATGCAATGTCTTTACTTAAAGCAATTTGGCAGTTGGTTATTAAAAAATCCCGAACCTTTATCAATATTTAACAGTGAAGCAGTATATCGAAATCGAAACGAAAACCCTAATTAATATTTTATCTACCTAACGTTGCCGAAGACTCTTTTTGGGAATGTTTGAAGGAAATTGTGAAATGGAACTTATACAGTGCAGAGCAAATTCTTAAACTCTGTAAAAGAGACTTTTGATCTTGGGTCCTTTTTAGAGAAAAGTAGTGTGTTTAGTGACTTGTTATTATTTATTTAGTAAATTAATTTTTTGGTATAGTTAATTGTTAAGAATTAAGTTAAGAATTTCTGGTTAAATATTCAGATTTGTTAACCCCAAAAGAATGAGTTTTATATTACTAAAAAGTGCAAGTCCAACGCTGTATTACTTTCCTCATTGAAAAAGCATGTGTAAAAAATCTGTTCCATTGAATTTAGGAACTTGCTCTAGATGCACGTAGTTAGAATAACGTTCGGGAAGGTTAAGGAATAGATTTAAGAAAGCCACTTTCAAGTTCCCAATGATGGGTTGAAAGCATAATGGCGATTAGACAAGGCGTAGTGAAGGGGATTGAAGAAGCTCATAAAGTATTTCATTTGTCCAGGCCGTTGAAGTAGTAGTTGTTATCTAAAAATAATTCTTCCTTCCCATTGCGGTTGAGTCGTCTTGATAATTAATTAGAGTAGCCGCTAACGAGCAAAGAGTAGAAGTGTATTGAGAAGAATAAGAAGCGAATGCTGGAGAATATTCCGTGTCACTGGTAATGTAGGAACTGAAGTTGCGGTTGTTGGGTTATTTTCAGGCGGAGCTAAAGGATGGCTCGTACATCCCATCCAGAATGGAGCAGAGAGTGTTGGAGTCTCACTTTCAACTCTCATGTAACGATCATTGAACTTCCAAAACACTTTCCCCTTGAAGAAGTAAACGTTGTTGTCTTTCCATTTGAGGACAGCATCGATATCATTTGGTACTCCTTTCCAGACATACATATCACGTGGATAGTCGGGTTCTATCCGGAAATCACTATCGTCGTCTCGCAACCTACAAAGTCCAAATATCCATAAATAAAATTGAACTCTAATTTTAAATAGTAGTTGAATACTCTACCTCCAATAATTTGACCCAGAGAAGAGATATGTCTTCCCATTATGACCCCAAATCATTGCTCCATCTATTTTCCCAACATTGGAAGATATTCCCATAGAACCAATAGTTTTTGGAAATCCAGGACTCAAGTGTATTCCATCATAAAATCTCCAGTACTTCTTACCTACAGTTGTCAAAAATAATTTAGTTTTATTTAGTTTAGTTTTATTTATCATTATCATTTCTCCTTACCAATAAAAAATATAATTTCGTGGTTATGCTCATATACAGCATCCACGTGGCTTAGCGTCTGCGGCAACTGGTTCCACATATCACGGATTTTGGATGGATAGCCCTTGAGAAGTTGATTATCATCCAGTCGCCAAAAGTAAGGTCCTTTAAAAATGAAGAGTTGATTTCGGATGACTGAAATGGCGTCGTAGGATGAGTCACAGGTGTTTGGTCTTCCCTCAGGATGGGGTTGGGGTAGTGATGGTCGTTCTCTCGGTGGTTTAGTCGGTGGACGAAGGGGTATATTAGAGTTTGGTCCATGTGGATTTGGTGCAAATTTATTTGTGGAACCTTAGATATAGACGTAAAGTTAAAAAAAAAATTTTTAATTTTCTCCAAATTATTAGAAAGTTTACCATAGATTCTTTGAATCCCTAGCTCATCATCCCTATGAAGCTGAAACTCATAACCAAAATTCTGATACCAGGGATACATCAAGGACCCTTCGACATCTGAATGTGAGAGACCCAAAGCATGACCAAATTCATGGGCAGCAACAGCAAAGAGACGTGTTCCTAAAAATTTACAAGAATATCACCAAAAAATCATAAATGAGTTTATTGCTTGTAAATTTTCCTTTCTCCATTCACACATTTAGAGGACAAAAGGACCATCCTTGAGGAATATTTTTCAGTTACTACTTTTTAAAGTGAATAAGAATGGAGTGTGTGAAAACCTCAAGCCGCGTAACTTACTATCTACTACAAGTATCATGTTCCGAAAAATTAAGCAAAATAGATCCATGTTGAAGTTAAGGGTAGTGTAGTGATCCTTACGTCAAAAATAGCTTCATTGAATGTCAGAACATAAACAAAATGATCCATTCATCCAATTATCAAAAAAAAAAAAATTTTTTTCTAAAGGAAGGCCAAGTTTCCGCTTTAGGTTGATTAGTCAATTTCTCATGTAAACAGGACGACAATAAGTTCAGACATGCAGAGTCGGATACTTGTTCCAAATATGAACCATACATTTCAGAAAAATTGACACACACTGCCTAAAACTCCCACATAAAGTTGGATTTGATAATAGTGAAACCGGAAACGAAGAAGGCATTGACAGCCGCATGATAGCAACTCAATACCATTCGTTAATATTTTCTACCATTATTTACTAATCATGCCTTAGCCATAAAAATTAATAATTTTTGAAGCTACTGACCTTCTCTCGAAGGTTTACTATCAACGGTCCATATCTCATCATCGTCGAAATGAGCATCACCACCTTGTCCAGATCCGGGGAAAAATGCGTGAGCTAAAATTGAGCCCTTTCCATCAAATGGATAGCCATCATCGTGTCTTCCACTGTCCGTAATAAGAATAATAAATAATGTATAAATTTAGTAAATTTGATTCATAATTAGTTAAGAGAATAATTCTAAATCAAGGTATATAAATGAAATAAATTTAAAAAATTTTAGAGTAATAATTTAATGATAACTGATGGTTGTTTGTAGTTAGTAGAGTCCTGATAGGACCTTACCGTTCAAAGATGACTCGAATATCTGCATCCATAGCTTGAGATTTTGTAAGAAGACTAAATGTTAAGGGTGTAGAATTTGACCAAAGCCGAAGTGCTTGTCTTAGTTCACGGATCACATCTTCATCACGGTGGGTCCTAGTTGACTTTACAAGGCTATTAGAAAAAAATANTTGTCTTAGTTCACGGATCACATCTTCATCACGGTGGGTCCTAGTTGACTTTACAAGGCTATTAGAAAAAAATAGAAAAATTCAAAAATTTTTACAATTATTTTGATTCAGAATTTAACAAATTCGAGATGGAACTTTTAAACTCTACTATATAAAATATTTTTAATAATGATAATTAATTATACAAATTATATAATTAGTGTAAAAGTTATTAAATTTAGTTATTCTTTAAAACTTTAAAGGATGGCGCATTACTCTTCACAGTACATCACCTTTATAACGTTAGAATTACTTGATGGACAAATCCTTTAGATTTTTAAATCTGAAATGTAAACCTAAAAAATTTTCCATTAGCATAGCATTGGTAGTCAGAATGTAATGTCTTTAGGGTTTAGATGATGACCTCGACAGGTCATCAAATAATTCTCAATTTCCCGTATAACGTAAATCCAATAGAAGAGAAAATGAAAACGCTGAAAAGAGGTTTTTCTCATATAAGTATGAGAAATTGAAGTCAATTTTGATGACCTCTGAGGTCATACCTTTTATTTTCGAAATAAAAAAAAAAAAAAACTTTTGTTTTTAAGGGTTATAGATCTTAAGAGCAAGGTAATATTCTATTATTTGATAGTTAGGAAGGATAATTCACTTAAATTTATATTAAAAAAAATAACCAAATCAACGTAAAATGCATCTTTGAAGAACATTTTCGCTTTTAGAGTACTACTAGAACAAAATCTTTTTGTTTTTTAGTCTTCTAAAAAATGTGTTAATTGAATTAATTTTTGTAAAGGGCAATGACCTCGAGTTAAATCAAATGACTCTAGCCAAATGGAAAATGTCAATGAATCATCATCTTCTTTTATAAATTAAAAAAAAAGTTATTAGATTGAACAAAAATATATTTATGTTGAGTAAGTGAGTTTAGGAAATGATAGTTAAAAAAATAATTTTTTTTTCTTATTATTTTTTTGGTAAAAAAAAAAAAAAAAAAATGCTTGGCAAAGTTTAATGTTGAAATAAATCACTTAACACTTTGTTTTAATAGCCTTTGAGTTTTTGCCTTAGTAGTTGACACAGAAACTACTCAGCCCTCCTTGGGCTCATGACTTCCGCTCTTCTCTTCTCACTTACTTGATATTCCATATTCCAAACTGAAGAATTATTGAGCAAGTTGTTATAAAAAAAATATATTTTTTTTGATTAATTGTTAATGATTTCATTGTTTGAGAGTGTGAGGCAGATGTGGACCAATGATTCGCCAATGACTCACTCAAGGAGGTTGTGACGCAATGATTATAAAAACCATCACCACCAGGTTGAGTGAGTCGTCGTGAAATCTTCCCATAACGTACTCAGTCTTTACAAAACGTTAAACTCATTTCACTACAACTTATCCACTGGATCTTATTACATTGTTGTCGAGACTACAATTTACTAATACCACCTATCATCTCTAACTTACAGAAATATATCTACCAATTTAACTCCATTCTCTATTATACTTCAATCAGTCCTCTATTTCACCACAATCATCAGAGTTCACATAAAATAAAAATAAAAATAAAAATTAAAATAAAATTCGAAGAATAATTCCATAAGGTCTGCTAAAAGTTCCTTAGGAAAAAATTAAACCAAAATTCTATAAGAAAATTAGATCACAAAACTAAAATGACCTCACCTAAAGTAATAATACCAAAACCAGACCTACTGGAAGTTTTAAATTATTAAAACAAATCAAATCATTTCAAAGTCTCCTAACTAAAACCTCAAATTTAGAATGATAGTTATATATTATATAGACCCAAAATTCATAAAAATATCTTATATATTATGTAGTATAAAGGAGACTAACAACTAACAACTAACAACTAACAAATTCCAGACAAAAGATGTGTGAAAGTAATTCTTTTCTATTGTAAATTTTATTTAATAATATGATCAAACAGAAACCATCAAATGACTATCTTATCTGTTAGATCCATGATTCTTCTTATATTTAGTAGAAACGTTAAAATTTTATATTATAATAAAACTGATTTTTTTTTCTTCCAAATTATTATTATTTTTCTCTATTCCCTACGTTTTTATTGTATTTACGTTGGTTTCTTATAAAAAAAAATTTTTTTGTACAAATCAAAATTTGCCAATGTAATGAGAGTATTATGCCTGATCCAAACTTGCCTTTCTCCTATCGTGCTCTTAGGGAAAATACGGTGCGATTAGAAATTTTGAACAATACAATCACTTTTTCCCATAACAACTCTATTCACAATTTACTAAATATTTAGAATAATACTGCATTTTCCCTAGAGTACAATGAGAGAAAGGCAAGTTTGGATGAGGCATTAGACTACTAACTTTCCCCCATTCTTTCCCTATTGTTTTTTTTTCTTGCTAGAACTTTTCTATAAGATTATTATTATAAATCGTAAGAATGGTAAAAATAGTAAAAATTGTAATTGAGTATTATAAAGAATTATTTGTAAGTTGATGTTATATGAAAAACAAAATGAGTAAATTGTTATTAAATAAAAAGAAAAGTGAAGACAAAGGCTGTGGTAGTAAGGAAAAAGAATGAAGCTAAGAGAATTATTAATTATAAAAGAAAGTAATAATTAAAATTAAGAGTTAATTATAAGTTGAGACTAATTGTTTGAGTTTTGTTGAATCTATCTATAATCTGTCTCAATTCTCTTGTTCTACTGGATGTGAGTGAGTGAAACTGTGAGAAGATACCCACCCGGAGCTCCAAGAACTGTAAAAGATGGAAGATAATTTTTGACTGAGGACTCAAGTTGGGTCAGTCGGGGTATAAATGAGGATCTGAAATTTTTGTCCTGATGGTAACTTAAGCCCTAACTCGTTTTGCTGGAACTCAAATGCCTCCCACCGATACTATTACTCCTTGCATTACATTACAAGAGTGGGATGAAGTGATGGGTTATTTCATCTTCTAAATTTTAAATCCGTCAGTCTATCCGAATACTCAAACCAAAAGACCTATCAAACACAATTATAATTACTCACAATTCCAACCACGCACTGGGAGACAAGTTATCTAACTAATCACAATCCTAACACAACTAAACTCATCATCACTATTATTCACAAAAATTTTCTTTTCATCTCATATTCATTTTAACCAACTTCAGAATTTACTTACTTTAATTCTAACTCTTTGGAATTGAAAATTTCCTTCCTAACTATGTAATTTACTATTATTATAAAAACTCAATTATGAAATTAATTATTAAAAAAAAAATAAAAAAAAAATCAACAAATATTTTCATTGTTTCTTTGCCAGAAGTCGTTTTTTGTTGAAAGTTAGATATTAGTTGTAGGAAATGGAAAGTGGTTTGACGTTAACTGTCAGTGGGTTGATATTGAGTGAAAGATTTGAGTAATGCCAGTATTTTTGGTGAGAGAAGACGGTTAATTGAGAATGAAGTTAACATGATACAAGGGTATTGGATATTGTTACTGGTGAATTACTAGTCTCATGGTCCAGAACAGTCGATAATTTTTCACTCCTTAAAAGAATAACAATAATAACGCCCCCATCATCTACCAACATAACACTACAAACGAACCTCTTCAAAGCCCTTCTCCATCAACTAACAAATTCAAAAACCCACTTTCTAAATTCTAAACCTTTCTTCAATTCTTAAAACTTAGAATATCCAATTTCAACGGTTTTGTTTGAAGATCCTCTTACCCATCCATCCATACAAAACTCATTATACACTTTTTCATTCTTTAAAACCATATTTTTGTATCAAATCAAACATGTAAGATTTGGATTGGAGGCAAGTACGTTGTTTTTATTTTTAGTTATAACTTCATTCTTTGGTGTTACTTTTACTTATATTGGCCAAAATCTAAATTTAAAAAAAAATACTTTCAAGTATTCTACCGGGTGTCCTAGAGTTGATGCGCGCGAAGAAAATTTTAAAATTCAAATTTACCTAATCAAATAAATATTCCGCGACTAGTGGATTCGTTATCTAAGGCGCATTTGTCTAGGTTTCGATTTTAGGTTCAACTAAACTTTAAAGTGAAACATATTGTACATAATTACATTTAAGAAATTTGTGAAAGAAACAGTTTGGATAGTTAAGGGATAGAATCATATAATAAGAATCAGGGATAAAGATTCAGAATAAGGTTTCAGAATTGATTTGAATCAATTCAGTTAAAAAAAATCTCCTTAGAGGATGATTAAAATAAATACTAAATAATTTCTACTCGGTTTTACTAAACGACTTGAGTATTTTTTTTCTCTGCGAAAATTGAGCCAAATCTTGGCCAAACTTCGGCGTAAAAAATGAAAAAGTGGAGGGTGTGAAGTTTTCCCACTAAAGACCATGCCATTTAGAAAGCATATTGCACATAACCACTTGGTGTTGTGAGAAAACTTGTTTAGGAGTAAGTTAGCGGTGATTAATTATACTTATGGTTATTTCCCTTTAGGTTGCTATCTCATAAGTTTAAAAATACCGCCAAATATTTAAAAAACTTGACAAATTTAGGCTTAAAAAGAGTATCCGAAACCGCTACCTTATTTTGATCAAAACCTTTATTCCATCAATTTTTGATTTTGAGGCCTAAGTTTTATCTAAGCTTATGCTCATTTCTTTACCACTTTCTCCAAAAGTGAAGAAAGAGAGGGTGGGATTTGTTGGGATATTCTGTATGATTCTGAGATTAGATGTGTAAATTTTGTCGGTCTCAAAACTATTATTATTTCTTTCTTAATTTTTACCTTCCACGACAGGCAGGCATTGTTATAAAGCACAAAACAAGAAGTTAGTACTAATAAAAATACTAAAGTTTGAAGGGTAACAGACTAAAGGGATTGGAGGAATTGAAATTTTGAAGAAATAGGACTATCTGTATTGTTTATTTATTCAACAGTTGAAGTTGAAAGTGTACTAACAATGCCCACTTTAGTTATAATAAGGCTTGTTTTGAGTCAGTCCGAACCTATTGTTATTTCCTATCTAAAATCCAAGCACGTGAAGAGTGAGTATTGAAGATTACTCAAATGTTTATTGAGTTATGACATGAAATTTAGTACTTTCCAACTACGGAAGCTTCCCTGTTGAACCAGTTTCACAGGAAAAGGTTATCCGGGGAAAGTAAAAACAAAAAAAAAAATAAAATAAAAAAATTACAAGAATCATCCCCCGTGAAAATGTTAGAGAAATATGACGAATCTCTCCCTTATGGTTCGGTGAGTTGATTCAGATTTTAAATGTCAACTTTATTAAATTTCTTTCATTTTGGAAAAGGCCAAGGATGAAAGATTGAATCTAACGATCATGCTTCTAAAGGTCTTGGAATTATAAAAGGTTGGACTAGTTGAGAGATTTGGTTACAAATCCTCCAACAAAGACTTCTAGAACGTTTTGATTGGATGTGAAATGGGCGGAAATGAAAAAGAGAAAGTGGAATGTGATTGGATTGGATGATGAAAAAACTGAACTTTCTCCTATTTGTCAGAAGTCAGTTCTGCCCTCTTACGATTACTACTCAAAGTCTCGGTTTGTTTTAAAAGATACTTACTAGAGTACACTCTTCTTCAAACTTAAGCATGGATACCACGCCATTATTCTTAATACCTAAAACCCTTACGTACAGTCAACAACGGTTAAAACTTATTTAAATATTAACTATTTTTTTTGTTTAGCTCATGCATTAAGTAAATACTTACAAGAAAAATGGTACGATTTATCGATATTCGATATTAAATCTACTATAAATTCTTCCAAAAGAATCTAAATCCTTACATCCAGCAGAACATATATTTTAATTTTAAACTTATAGTAGTTTTTATGAGGTTTTGGCTTGGAAATATATTTTATAAATATTTGAATAAAAGCCACTTGCTAAAAGTATTGCCAAAAGTAAACTAAAGAGAATTTCAAGATTTATATCATTTTAGTATTTAAATTGAGTCTGAATTGAGACTTGACACTTGAGTTTGAGTCAGTTGGGAAATGTTTGTATAATTACCATCAATCAAAGAAGTTGTTAAGCCAGTGACTAAATAATACAAGAATAAATACACTTGCTATCACGCTTTCATTTTGAATGGTACATTTTTTGAATCATAATTTATACTTTTCCTTCCGGAATCACTTGCCTGTTTAGAATTCTTTCAAAATTAAATTATTTCAATTGAACATTCCATTTAATAGATCTATTAAATCATATAATCTTATATCAATTAAATATATATCATCTATGATATATATCCNCTGTTTAGAATTCTTTCAAAATTAAATTATTTCAATTGAACATTCCATTTAATAGATCTATTAAATCATATAATCAATTAAATATATATCATCTATGATATATACTATAGAATTATTATTTACTTTTTTTATTTTCTTATTAGTCCCACCTGGGGTCCTTATATCAATTGAAACCCAGGACGGTTATTATAAGATCCCAAAGAAGAATTTTATTTATAAACTGCTCAATTTTATTTCCAAAATACGTATTACTTCAAACTCAAACAGACGGAAATATTAGTTTAAAATGTCATTTACGAATTACGTTTTGGACAATTTATTAGACGTCTAATAAGTTACTTTTGGTACATATTATTTCCTACAGAAATTTCACGCCTAATACTAATAATTTGTTCAACTTTTTTCTTTAGGTTAAATTTGTTTCGATCCAAATTTTGTTGTTGTTTTTTTATGAAANACTTTTGGTACATATTATTTCCTACAGAAATTTCACGCCTAATACTAATAATTTGTTCAACTTTTTTCTTTAGGTAAATTTGTTTCGATCCAAATTTTGTTGTTGTTTTTTTATGAATGAACATTGAAATAGCGGAAGTCTTAATTTTTTGTTAATCAAGTCGCTAGTGTCAAAGAGTAAGAAAAGTTATGATTTATTAAAAATCAAGTTTTTCGAACTTGATTCGGAGACGCTATAGTAAAGTAAAGAAGTTTCAAAAGTAAGATCGAAAAACTTGATTTTTAATGAATCAAAACTTCTGACCCGTTGATCCCTAATGACCTGATTTTTTTATAAATGTTTCTATAACTTTTTCAATGTTCTTTCATTAAAAGAATATGATTTGAACCGAAAGAAAAAATTGAACTACTGAAAATAATTTTTTGCATATTATTTCAGGACTTTCTTCAGGAAGTATATGGGCCAAAAGTAACTTCTCACATGTCTAACAATTTGACCAGAACTACACAAAGCATACAATAAGAAAAATTCAGCAAAAGAAAGCAAAAAATTTTTTGTTTTCATTTGACTAATCTTTTTAGTAAATTTTATCAAATAATCAAATAAATTAATTTTATCAAATAATCAAAGAAAGTGTGTTCCGGGAACAGTGGGAAAATAAAGTAAAAACGTTTTAGAGCTAATAATACCGCTCAGTTTTCGAGGAAAATTTAGTTTTCCCTGAGAACCATTAGATGGCAGAAGCAAAATGAAGACAAGTGAAAAAAATTCCACCAATGAATGGACGTTTCGTGCTTTCATTGGTAGATATTTTTTTTTTGTTATTTTCTGTAAATTTCATGTTGTTAGGATAGAATAAAGAACTTTAGCGAACTCTGATCTCTGATCGGTTTGTTGTTGGTTAGGCTGATTGAACCAAATTATTTTCTCAAGTTGTTCCTAAAATATACTTAAAAATCAATTCATTCTTGTGATAAATAATATTTTACGCAAGTTTTCAATCTTCCTACTAAAAAGGAAGTTATACGAAAAAATACCAAAATAAAAATTTTCATTGTTGCTGGAGTTATATCCATTTGTTGGATTTAAATAAAGGTCTACAAATTACTGCCTCCAAGTAAAAATTTCATTTATAGTCGCAGAGCAGTAGATAATCTTTGTTTGACCGCTGTCATTCTACTAGAATTTTATATATCCTGACGAAAAGTTCAAAGGTTCCATCTCCTTGGATTGATTCGGATACTCAAAATTTTATGGAAGGTAATTAAAATTACCTCCAAGTGAGGGTAGTGTTTGACCATTTCTGTCCTTGGATAATGAATCTTTTACGTCGACGACGACTTCCTCTGAATTGTCCTGAAAGAACGTCTGGAACTCCACATCTTGGCCTTTTCATCAGTTCCTTCGTAGCGTTGTCCAATACACCCGTGACGTTGATATTCCCATACGCCTACAAGAAAGTAGAATTAGCATCCTCACTCCTTCTGTTCTGCATTGACAAGTAAGAAACATTGACCTCTCTCCAACAAAATACTAAATTAGTCAATTAAATCTCTCACTTGAAGTTCTTCGATGGCTTGTTTCATGCGACTCTCTGACACTTGATCACGGATTTCAAATCCCGATTGAGGCAAATATCCAAATTTCAGAAGATAAGTTTGCTATAACAGAAAATAAAAAAATGTCATTAGAAACTTCCAAAACCAGTAATGAAATTAGTAAAAAGATTTATATTCAATTTATCAATTTTACATAGTTTACAATTAACAACCAGACACAAATGTCGTCGCTAAACAGTTATAATTCTTCAAATCTTAAATTTGACATTCCCAATTCATATGTCTAGCTAAAAAAAAAACCCTTTAGAGTTGAGGAGTATTCAGACATCTCCACCGACTCATATTTGTGCCTATTTTCAAACTGGCGTCTCAGATTTAAGAATTAGTCATTGAATGATGGTTAAATTTTAAATAGGTATAGTAAAAATTTCGGTTTATGAGTCACTCAACGGAAACTGTCAAAATTTTGTTTAGTAATTCTCGGTGAGAAAGTGTTTAAGCAGAAAATGATGTATTCTAAACGCATTGCGTTGGACGCCTACACTTGTCTCTATCATCAATATTTAGATGGGATAATGAAATGGAGTAGATTGAAAATTAAAATTAGTTTCGAATATATTCTAAATCCCTACTACTAAAGCATGGTAAACAAGACTAGATGTCTAACTTGGTGGGTTTATTTATACGATTAACTGGTTTATTTTTATTTCGAGTCCATGTTTAATTGTTATTTTGGAATAGTAATAATAGTAGTAGTGGTGGTGGTTGAAGAAGACAGATGTCTACAGACAAGGATGGGAAAGATGGAAGAGACTTCTTTGCCAAATAAAACTTTATGACTGAGTCAAGCAATGTCATTGGATGGCAATGTGAACATAACCATGAAAACGGAAAACTGCAGAGCACATCATCTTGCTTCCTTTTTATTTTAGAGTTGAAAGATCTGCATTTCCTGATTCCTGATTTTTTTCTTTCCATGTTTAGATAAACCCATGAGTCACTAACTTCACAAGTTATTAACTTTTTTTCTTTCTTTTTTTTTACAAAAACTTACAGTAGGATTATTTCTTTTCTTTTAATTATTACCAACACTTTCCCCCAGGAGGAAAGCTGCGTTAATGTCTAGCAATTGTTACTTTAGTATTATTTTTAAATTATTATTTTAGAATAATGTAGTTGTAGGAACTAATCCAATCGCGGTGTTAACCCTCCTGTTATCATTGTCTATTTTCAAGATTTTCCATCTAATCTTAGCAAGTAAAGGAGTGAAAGGGAAATATTACTTTTTCAAAAGGATACAAATTTAGAAAATCCACTCTCCGGATGTAGTGTGAATAGAAAGAAAAAGAAAAAAAAATTTTTTTTTTTTTTCGGAAGTTGAAGGAATAATTACGTTAGGTTGAGTTTGTTGGCAAGCGGTTCCAGAAGCATTCTGTCCAATGTCAATTTAGGGAAGGAGAAAAATGATGGATGCGTGAATACGGAGATAATGAAGGAGGTAATAAGCTCCAACACTTAAGGATTTCCAAAGAATATCCATTTTCTTAAGGAAAGTGAGATGTGAGATTTTCTGCTCATTCCCTTTGACCGAAATCATCTCGGAAGCATAAAGTTAGAGCCAAAAAATCCAGGAGGAGCGTGGGAAATGGTTGTTGTGCCGTCTGTTTTGTTTAACGGAAGGAAAGGAACCTCCAGGACGAGTTAATTTAATACATTTAGATTATAAGTTAAAAAAAAAAGAGTTCTAAGATCTCTATCTCACTCACTATCATCTTCACTCATCCCCTCCATTCCTCTCATCTTCATCCATCTCTACAACCCAAACAAAACTACTCAGATTCCAATCCCAACCACTTTCTTCCGTCTTTATCAAATCACTTTTCTTATTATATCTAAAAATAAACACCTCCATTCCATTCAATCTACTAAATTATTAAACATTTAAAATTTTACTAAAACCTTTACAAACTTTATAAAATTTTTTTTAATAAATGGATACATTTCA
This sequence comes from Holacanthella duospinosa, assembly GCA_002738285.1. Lineage (NCBI taxonomy): Eukaryota > Metazoa > Arthropoda > Collembola > Poduromorpha > Neanuridae > Holacanthella > Holacanthella duospinosa. The sequence goes on along the minus strand of NIPM01000006.1, from coordinate 949,875 downwards.
AAATAATAATAAAAAGTAACCTAATTCCACAATCATGAGTTTCGATTTTTGTAATGAATCTGAGTTTAAAATTTTTATTTCGCATTTCCAAACAGAAATATTTACATTACTAACATTACATTTCTCGACATTGTTCGACCCATATGGTTTGGTTGGGACTATAGGAAAATATTATTTAGAATATCATATATGATTCAATTAGAAGTAAAATATTGATATCAGTTTCTCTAATCATAAACATCAAATGCGTAGCTTCGTTTGGACTAGAGGAATACACACATACGTCCTAATATGATTAGCGCATATGCATTTACTCACGATTCTGTGCTTGAGTGCACTAAAATGGGTTTATTAATTTCATCATGGTTGGCTGAGGGTTAATCATCCAAACAGTTACAAAATTTTTTACTTTTTACATCATACATTATTCCATTTTCCTTATCTTTTGTTCTTCTAATTTCTATTTTTTGATTTTCTAATAACAATAATTATTCTTTATTCTTACTAATTGTCTCATAAGTCGTAGTGGTCTAAAAAAATTTTTTTTTCTTATTTTATTTCATAGTATATTTCTACTAGAGCGACTCAAATGGTGTGAAATCCTATGAAAAATCCCAATGCCAAGAGTATTTTCTTTTTCAAGTTGATGTGATTTCGCATAACATTCATTTCAAATGTTGTTTATTTAGTTTCTTGCGTGATCCTTTCAAATCCTCTCGTATTCTCTCAACTTTTTAGTTCCCTTGTCTTTTTGCCAAAATCTCACTCACATCACAGTGGATATGAACTAAGGCATATTGTTTGGAAACTAAATATTCAATTAAGCTACACTGAAGAAATGGATATAAAGGGTGTTCAAAGTTTGAGACTACCGACTGTCTCTTTGTTCACCATAACTCCTCCTATATTATGTCGTTCCATGTAAAGAATACGGAGAAAAATGCGCGAAGTAAAATTATTTTTTTAAATTGAGTAAAATACAGAATTTTTTTTTTTTTTTGCTGGGAGTGTTCCGCGCAGGACCTGTAATTTACCCGCCATTCACATAAACTCTTCGCATCAGAGTACCAGTAGTAAGGTCTCTATCGTGAGTAATTCCTGACGGTAGTGCGCGGAGAGTTTAGAGTAAAAGAGAATAAATAATAAATAAATAAATAAATAAATAAATAAATAAATAAATAAACAAACAAACATAACCAGAACCTCACTTTCCAACATGCTAATCCCAATTATCAAACGTCTTATCTCACCCCATTCCAATTCCAACTTGATACTTTACCCAGTATAAACTAAAAGTGAATATTTGAAACAATAGTCATAAGCAAACCCAGACTATTAGGTTTTGCAGAGGGTAGATAATTAATAAAGATAGACAGTTAGCTGACTAACCTAAGAATCATTACTTCATTGAACTCTTTTGTCAGTTAATCCGGACCTACAAAAAGTTATAAAAAAAGAGAGACTTTGTTAGGTATTCTAAATCTTTAGACACCCTCTATGAAGTTAAGTATATATTTGTTTGGTGAGGAATGGTGAAAGCCTGTATGGAGTCTTGTGTATCCTTAGAAAGAGGATTCTAAAGTAACTGAAGAGGTGGATAACCTTCAAAAGATAAGTTGAATGAAAGTGAAAATAATATTATGTAACAAAACCCCACATGCTACCACCTTAGACCATCTAATGTCAGTCTTTAGTTTAAATATTCAACAAGTGTAAATAGGCTCATTCTTGAGCTTCATTCGTCTCTCAGAGTTTCCTTACGTAGACTTTGTCCTTAATTATGACAGACAGACAGACAATCACAATTAAAACTAATCCCAACATTGATTTTAATCAAGTAACCATGATACACATCACTCCTCACATCGTCTCACATCGTCTCACTGTGGTCACCTATGACAAATTAACTTGAGTCTGATTGACTTTTTCGTTTTCGAATCTCCATTAACAAACCAGAACTTAATTGCATACGTCATTCCATTTTATAATTATTTACATCAACTCATCTCACAAACATCATGTCAATATGGATGATCCTAAGGAATTTCAAATATTAAAATCATTTATAGAATCAGATTCAAGTATTGAAATATTATTCCAATTTGTTTACAGGAAAAGACTAGAATATTTTAAATTTATTGGAGCATCTTTACTGAAAGGCCCGGCATTGAGTCTATTTTTTGTTCGCTTGTAATATCCATGTACAAGCATATTTAGAATTCAAGGATTATTATAAAATTTTAAATGAAACTCAAAATTCATTTAAAATATTCTCTATTTTGAACAAGCGCATACGGCTGATTCTGCTGATATGAGACACATGGAAACAATAAATTATTGATACATCAACGAGTCGTTGACATTGAGGAAGTTAGAAAAATTAAGCGTCCTTCGTTCCGCTTATGAATTAGTTGATGTAAAGATAGTATTTAACCTTCTCTATAGGGATGGGTGTGGACAATCATAATTCTATGACTAATTTTGAAAGGAATTACTTCCGATGTAGCACGGAAGTCATGGGAATACATCATGTTAAATTACAATAAATCAAAGCAACGGGAGAACCATCTGCAGTAATCACAAAAAAAACAGACTACAACGCTTGAAAAGCACCAGTTTTCCAAACATATTATTACACTGTAAATCCAAAAAGAAAGAGGAACGGATGGACAAGACAAACCCAATTATTCTACTTATTACTGTTAATAAATTGCATGGGCTGAACCACCATATTTCCAACCAATCCGTACATCACCAATTATGATGTGGAAAATAGCTCAAAACACTGCCAATTTGTCAAATGAACAAGAAATTAAAATTCTTAACGGTGCATTCAGACAGCTATTTTTGTCATAAATTTATCGCTCAAGCCGCTCACATTTTCTCGCGCCATAATCATTGAAAGGACTATGAGTTTGTTGTGTAGATAATTTTTCTAGCTTTCAGCGCGATATCGTCAGTATCAAACCGAGTTAGATATTTTTCATTCATCGCGGGTGACAGAGATGGGCAGAATGGAACCTTTGAGGAGAAAAAAGCTCTTCATATTCTCAATCAAAACCTCTCCCCTCTCTCAATCAATTCCCAATGCGAACTATGTAACACTAAAAAGGCAGAATATGTTAGAATTTTTTCTTACACGCAGTTCCATAGTAAAAAAAAATCCCTATATATTCTGTATGGCACTGTATTTTGTATCCCTTCGCCTCCATCTCCTATTTTTGTCCTCTATTTGGCGCCATTTTCCTCTTCGCCCAAGACACTTTAATTTCGGACAGTAGAAAGTTTGGCACAATTGTACGTCGTCGTTTTAAAAATTATATGAAATAACCCACTGTTTTGTACCAATATAATAAATTACTTTTGTTTCACGCTATATCGCAAAAACTATGTAAATGAGCCTTTATATTTATATAATTTGAAAGACTAGTCTTAATGAAAATAGGTTTCATTGTGCCTCTTCCACTCCCTTCATATTTCAATTTTATACCTTGGAACTTGCAAAAAAATGTATAACGATGTAAAAGTATACGATTGGGAAAAAAGAAACTATCGACGCCCTTCCTTCCTTCCTTCCTTAGAAGTTGCAAAAATATATGCAAAATTATGAAAAGTCTATCAGTGAAAGTGAAATGTGAGTCGTCTCCAGCTTTTTCGGTAGAGTTTTATGTAAAAGTCATGTCTAAATATAATTTACAATTTGGTTCTTACCAACTTACTTAGACAGTTGAGTCACACTTTACGACCTCTCTCAGTACCATTTCCATGAACAAAACAAGAGGGAAAAAGAAAATAGTTGAGCTCATTTTCCTAATTGGTAAATTGTCATATTTCTAATATGATTTCATGAAATTGTTAGATTGGTTAAATTGAATGGCGTTAATTAGTAGTAATAAGTTAGCTATATCAAGACTTGACATTCTCCTAGTAGCCCTTAAGAAAGATTTTAAAAAAAAAACTTCGTAACGGTTTGAGTAAGATTCTGATGATAAATAGATGTGATGGGATGGTAGAGGTGAGAGATCATCTCGTATTACATGAAAACGTGTTTATGGAGACTTTCTACAGATTTACAGACATTTACTATATTTTCCTTTCCCACCCTTTACTTTTACTCCCTTCTGTCCAATAAGAACCTTCAAATCAAAAACCTAAACTACCACTTTTTCTCAACCCTACTCTTCGAAAACAAAAGAAATCAATAGATTTTGATAAAAGTTGTTTAAACAGAAAAATTTATTCTATTTCCTCTCTACCCAACACCACTATTATTCAAGTTACTTAAATTCGCAGTTTATATTACTCCTACGGATACTAGGAAATAATAACAAAACAAGTTCCTATAGAAAATACTCTAATCGGTTTCCTTCATGTAGTCGACGATATTACTTTTGGTGACTAGCTTTAGCAATAGATATGAGAAATTACTAGTGAGTGATGTCAAATCAAATTCCACTTTTCTTCTAAGCTATCCTTAAATCTTTCCTAATTAGTTGATGTTAATTGGAAATTAGTATTATCCGAAAACTTTGAGAACCTTGTTTGAAAATTCTCTGTTCAAGGTCTNGTTGATGTTAATTGGAAATTAGTATTATCCGAAAACTTTGAGAACCTTGTTTGAAAATTCTCTGTTCAAGGTCTACACTTTCTATTCAAAGTTCAATAATCACTGAATCAAAACAAACAAGTATGGTGAGAATAGAATTCCACTTATTATATAATCTTCTACAGTAAATTTTCTAACCAGTTTTCAAGAGTTTATTCTGACTAACTTGCATCNGTTGATGTTAATTGGAAATTAGTATTATCCGAAAACTTTGAGAACCTTGTTTGAAAATTCTCTGTTCAAGGTCTGCACTTTCTATTCAAAGTTCAATAATCACTGAATCAAAACAAACAAGTATGGTGAGAATAGAATCCCACTTATTATATAATCTTCTACAGTAAATTTTCTAACCAGTTTTCAAGAGTTTATTCTGACTAACTTGCATCTTGCACGCTAAAGTGTAAAGTGAGGATGCTTAAGCAAGAGGTCAATAATTAAAAATCTTTCACCAACATCTTCAAAGTTACTTCAATGTCTGGGTTATACTCTTGCCTTTTTTTAGATAACTAAGGTCAACCAACAAGATCATATTTCAGAAACATTAGTTAAGTTATTAGATATGTCAGATACAGTCAGTCTAAACAATTTAGGATGGTTGATTTGAAACGACTACTCAAAATATAAACTAGTGTTATGTAATCTTCAAATTATGAATCAATCAATCAAATATGTCATTTCTATAGGCAAGCTAAGATGACAACTCGATTGATAACTCAATCGGCTTCAAACGCTAAACTATAAGACCAAATTCGGAATAAATAAACAATTAAAAATAAAAACGGCTTGAATATTACAAAAATTTGACCATTATCCTTGCATCCAGAATCCTGAATCAAATGAAGCCAAGAGTTAAGCAATTCATTAACATTTAATTTTAACAAAAATCAAGGTCAACCTCACAAACTCCTGTATATTATAATATAAAACTGGAAGTGTCAGAAATCAAACAACAATCGGACAGGAGATTTGTGACTCTTTCCAGTAAAACAATGACAATGATGAGTAATCTAATCATGGATAAAGACAAGAGAATGAAAGAAAACCTGTTATTAAAATGAAATTTCGTTTTATGTGGTGGTTCCTATATTGATCTGAAGGGTGGTTACTGGTACCTATGTTGACGTTGATGCCCGAAGCCTTAGAGTTAATAGGAAATGAAAAGTTGTTAGGGATACCTCCAATTTTCTTCTCAAGGAGCCAAAAAGTGATGACTCAGACTATTTTACCATCGGAAATGGAAACACTTGTGTCTAATTGTAAGAGGGAACAAAGAGCAGATGCTTCTCCGTCTACTTAACCTCTGTTGTTAATATAATATGACCAAAATCTATAGAAATATTTTTACTTACCATGGAACTCGGAATGGAAGTTGGAGCGCCATGACTGGAAATGAGATTGAAAGTGATGACTAGGAGAATGAATAGATTGGTTGACTCCAGAGGTCTTTGACATGACCTCCGCCGCGTCCACGACACCGGTATCTCCATTAACATCATTCTTCTCTGTCTCCAGGGCTTGGTAGGAAGTATGAGAGACACATTTGCTTCTACACTCTGACAATAAAAGGTCTCGAAATCTTGTCCTATATTGTCAATTTTTTTTTCAACCACTACAACAACTTAGATTTTTTGGCAGTTTTTTTTTAAAATAAAAACTGCTCTAACTCTCTGGTAATTGAGTCCAAAAACAGGAAATTCACAGACCCACTCCTTGTTCGATGAGAAGTGAAGGTAGGCTAGTTTGTTGGGGTTTCTGCTTCATGTTGTTGGGGTTCGTTTCGGTTCGAATCCTTTGGTACTAAAGTTGAAGTTGGTAGGCTCAGGTGTTGTTCATTTGCAACTGTCGGTTGGGTCCTACCTTCCTTGTCCTCTGGGTCTCGTCGAGACAAGTCTCCTCCACTACCTACTGTTTTTTCTAATAGAATCCTCTAAGAATGACTTTGCCAAAGAATCATCTCTCCTAACTAAACCACCTCGAATTTAGTCAAAAGTCTCACGAATTCTGCAACAAAAGGAAAAAAAAAATATATTAAAAATTATACAAGAATTGAATAATTATGTCAATTAATGAGTTGGTTCCTGGACGGGTTCCTATTGTGGAATAATTCAAATCATAATGGCTATTACATTAGAAACAAAAAAGTAATTCTGGAAAAGTGTAACGCAATATCCGAGATTTGGTAATGAATTTCTTGGACTAACCAAATGTTTATCATAAAACATGAATTGTGTAAGGTTGCGTCAATTGATGTGAAGCAATAATAATTGCAATTTTAGTAAAATAATATGAAACTTGTTATTCTTCTCTTACACAATTATTCAAACTCCAATAAAAAGGAATAACCGCAGAAGTTGCAAAAATGAGAATAAAAAATATGCGGAAATTCTGGAAAACTGTTTCCAAGTAACCACAGAATAAAAAAAAGGTGTTGAGGGTGATTTAAGTCTCAAAATGTCACCATTATTGATCTCGTCGTCCTTAGTTAACTGGGCCAGACAAACTAGGACAAAGTCAATTCCCTAGAACTGAATTTTTGGGATAGAAATTCCCAAAAGTGAAGAAAGTAAAAAGTAATGGGATAAATGATGTAGGAAACGAAAGAGTGCAATGTACTTGTGATTAGAATTCATGATGCGAATTCTCATAGTGGGAGTTTATTTTTAGGTTTATACAGTCCGATGGCATATCTTAAATGCAAAACACAAAATTTTTTGACCTATGCTCTTTGCTGGGGAAATCTATAGATTCGCAGAGTTCATAAAACAATTATTTATTATATGAATGTATGGAATTTAGTTTCTCCCATTCATTTTGCTTGAGAAAGTAACTCATGAAAAAAACAAGGTTTTTTATTTTGTTTTTGAAATTCGTTTTTCCGAACCCTAGAATATATATTTCCCGAAAGATTATTAAACAGTAGGAGTATGAGTTAGACAAATGGTATCAGTAGGGCTAAAGGGTCAAAAGTCATAATTTATTGATTGATTGAAATTTTGAGTCAATTCTATAACTAAAATTTAGTTAAANCTAAAGGGTCAAAAGTCATAATTTATTGATTGATTGAAATTTTGAGTCAATTCTATAACTAAAATTTAGTTAAAAATGAGTGTCTCAAAATTAGCTTCCAAAATTTTAATTTTCAATTATTCCTAAGATATCAGGATTTGATCAAAGTGATCTCATTTTGAGACCTCATAGGCCTACTTTTAAAAATTTTTGGGAAAATACATCATCGGGTTATGAAAAAAAGTTTCCAAAAATTTAAATTTTTTAAAATCATAACTTCTGCAGTAGTGATTATATAAGACCTGGGCTTTTCTTTTGTAATAATCTAGTTTTGACTGCTNAAAATCATAACTTCTGCAGTAGTGATTATATAAGACCTGGGCTTTTCTTTTGTAATAATCTAGTTTTGACTGCTAAAACTTTCCCGGAAAAAAAATATTTCGGAGACATCCATGACTTTTATAAAGGCAGTAAGTTTCCCCAGAAAAAGACAAGGGCCAAAAGTCCTTGCCGTTGCCTCTAACATGTTTTGTGAGACTGTATTATGCAATATGATTCAGAATAAGACCTTTCTTAATTCCAAGACACATTGCATACACAAACCAGACGTTACTCTGCGCTCACTGGGATTCCCATGGAATGAATCCACACACATTATATAATTTTACTCTATGATTAGTTTAAATGCACATGACATTTAAGGAGGTTTGCGAACAAGGCAAGGTTTGAGTATTATACGCTTTCTTGACATGCATGTGTCCGCTTCCATAATTTATCTACCATGTTAGTAAACTGTTTTTGTAGAGGATACAGGATACAGGAAGGATGTAGTGGCTGGATTTAAGAGTTCCTTATCAGTCTACACAAAGTCTGAACGAGGAAGAATAGAAACTCTATGCCAACTTAAGAGCTTTCAACTACAGACACTTGTTTCCTTCAATGACAATACCAATCCTTCTAATACCGATTTCCGGCAACAAGTATGCCTTCGGATAATAAACCCTAATGGAAAATACCTAAAATATACAACTTAAGTATGAAAAATAAATAGAATTTAGTTAAATCTTAATTTAGAGATGAAATTTTTCTCAAGTCAATGACAACATTCTGTTTGAATAGGATGGTTTTAACTAAAGAGAAATTTAATAAAGGTTTCTTCAATTTTATATATTATTTCCAATATTTAAGGTTAGGGTTAGCTCTAAACTCTCGTTTTGAGTATGACTAATGTTTATAATTCATAATACTCATAAATTATAATTTCCTACATTTTTGGATTTACAATATTAGTTTTCTTATTAACTTTCGAGTGCTCAAAAAATTATTATTAAGGTTTGAGAAGTTACTTTTGGTTCATGCCTTTTGATAAAAAAAAAATCCTCCGGTAATAATTTTTTCAATTTATTATCGTATCGTTAGATAAATTTTTTTTCCCATTCAAAACGGACATGTTTTTATGAAACAACATTGAAAAGTACTTAAAGAAATATGTTACATAAACTAAAAGGTCTACAAGATTAAAGAACTTTCTCCAGTAAAGAGTTTGAGCCAAACGTAACTTATTATAACTTCTGGTATATCTGTAATAATTTTTCCAGTACTGTATATCTTATTAATTTCTGTAATCATGATTTATAACTCAAGTTCTAAAAGCTTGCAATAATTCCCTAATATGTTAGTAAAAGTTACTCAACGATAACAATGAATGATGAATCCATAAAATAGAAAATTCTCCCTAATATTTATTATAAATTTAACTAATTGAATTTAAGTCAGTTCGACTTAATCCTAAAATGTTTCAAATAATTGTTGATTATTGTTGACTTTTGGAAGAAAAAAAAACAGTGGTAGTCTCATCATAAACGATAGCCAGGATAGGACTCAGGAGGAATGCCATTCAAGTGTTTTGAGAGGCGACGGGTTTCTGGGGCTTGATCGATATATCGATCTTCAGATCCCAAGATTATTAAGGACATGGAACATTACATAAACTCACAAATTCAAACAAAATAATTCATTCTAATTAATTTAAATTCTAATTATTTCAAAACAAATAACTAATAAATACTTACGCGACCAATGGCAGGCGACAAGATATTCAATTTAATTCTCCGTTTAAAAAAAAAANCAGGCGACAAGATATTCAATTTAATTCTCCGTTTAAAAAAAAAATACTTTTACCAATATTTTAATAATATTATCAAATATTTCTCAAGAAATCACTAAAACTCAAAATATTCCAATTAACTGTTTTTTCAATAATTGAAAATGAGTTGGAAAGTATTAAAAAATTGGAAACAGANTTCAAAATATTCCAATTAACTGTTTTTTCAATAATTGAAAATGAGTTGGAAAGTATTAAAAAATTGGAAACAGACTTTACCAACTCCCTAATGAAATGACCTAATTTGATAAACTTACTGACAGTGAGCACGATATCAAATGGAAATCTGCTATCACCTAAAAGTTTCTTTGTCTTTGTAAAAAAAAANTTACTGACAGTGAGCACGATATCAAATGGAAATCTGCTATCACCTAAAAGTTTCTTTGTCTTTGTAAAAAAAAATAATATCAATTTCACATAAACCCATTGTCTATGCGAAATGTGACGGCAAAAAAATAAAAAAAAANAAAAAAAAAATAATATCAATTTCACATAAACCCATTGTCTATGCGAAATGTGACGGCAAAAAAATAAAAAAAAAAAAATAATAATAAATACTTTTAGGCGTTGTTCTGTTCAATGTTTGAAAATAAACTTTATTATATTTGAACTAAAAAAGTATTAAAATATACTTTATGACGGAATTGTTGTATAATAAACATTGGGATTGAGATAAATGTTTAACTAATGCAGGAAGAGAAGTAAAGTTATAAAGAATGAGGATGAGGAAGAAGGTTGGTTGGGAATTCATGGTAATGTTGAGAATAATTGATTAGATTATAAGAGAATGAATGAAAAATGTTATTGTTTACCATGAGTGTGAGTGTAGTTAGATGAAGTTTGGAGTCGAGTCTAATGGTCCCATGTCCAAAGAATGTCTTCAACTAAATAACAATGGAAAGTCCTTTTGGAGAGAAAACTTTGTGAGAACTGGAGTAGTCTGTTTATCCTGTGAGTAGATCCCAATTTAGCATAAAATTCGGCTCTCCTCCACTCCCAAGAACCGAGTAAAGAGAAAATGAGCCATGTAGTTCACTTTGGATNAGCATAAAATTCGGCTCTCCTCCACTCCCAAGAACCGAGTAAAGAGAAAATGAGCCATGTAGTTCACTTTGGATCCTGTACCTACAACTTGTAAAAATGGGTTGTAAGAAAAGGTCTGGGTGAGGCTGTTTGGTTTTGTAGAGAGTAGGAGAGTAACTCAAAGGGAAATAGAAACAAGTATTTGAGTACTAAGGGTTTAGATAAGGAGAATGAACCAAAAGAACCGTTTCCGATGGAGCAGTAGTAGTGAGGATGAGGAGTAGAGCGGAAACTCATGGACACTGGAAGATGTTGGAGAGATGATGAGAGTTAAGGTAGACAAGATCAATCTCAGGAATCAGGCATTCATTCAAACTGACAGGATCTCGGGCTTTCTCTTTTTTATACACTTTTCTCCTCAATATCCTTTTCACTGGATCTAAGTAAACTCCTTTTCTTAGCATGGGACTGGATGAAATGTTACAATCGGATTTTATGCTATCATGGGATGTTACAATGGAGATTTTACACTAGGATTAGGATGTTACAATGGAATGTTCCAATATTTGATGCACAATAGGTGTTAAGGAATAAGGAATAAGATCAATATGAGTCACTAGAAATTTTTTTTTATCTTACTTTTTTCTTTATAACTTGATACGAAGAAGAAAAAAAATATTTTTTTTTTCTGGTAACTCATATTGAGTATACTTACAGTTCGTTCCAAAACTAAAAACTCACGCGGACAAGATCCGATGAGAAATGAAAGTATGTCGTCTTTACTGACGAAAAATAAATTAAATTTATATGACCCTGATAGATTCACATTGTATTAGTATGATTTGCAAAGACAGAGAAAAATATTTTGCCAAATAAAAAATAGGTCTAGGGTCTTTGAGAGACTTGTTTCGAAGCTTCGAAAACTCGAAGACTTCGATCGAAGTCTTCGAAATATCGAAGCATCAATCTTCGAATTTTTTTGGCCATCTTCGATGAAGTCTTGATCGAAGTTTCGAAGGTTAAATTTCTCAATTTGAGCATGGTCCATTTACACACGTTTTCATTCATTTAATAAAATGATATCACTCGTATCAGAAGAAGGAAATATCTGAAGCTAAACGAAATAAATTACTTCCAATACACGGAGAAATGCTTACAGAAATGCGTACATGGAGAAATGCTCCATTATAACTTAAAACGAATTGGTTACAATTACAAATACTAAAAACTACTTTGTGTTTAATTTTATTTGTTATATAAAAATAAAATTCTAATTTCTCAATTTACAACATAATGGAACGTTAAAATGGCTTCTGCTTGTTATTCTATTCGATAGACACCCCGCATGCAAATCCTTCGAACCTTCGATTTTCGATTATTTTTTTTTCCTTCGAGTTTCGATCGAAGGGGAAAAATGCCCTTCGCAACACCTCTAGTCTTTGATGATGTGGCTGGTTTTAGCTATTTCGGGAAGATACCAATTGCGCTTTTAACGACACGACAAGACTCTAAAACCTACCTGGGTCACTTGTACATGTATTTGGTGCCTCAGTCTGTGAATTCGGGTCAAGGTCAGGGCATCTTTATGCAGGACAATCCCCAAAGTCACAAGAATTAGTCCTTTATCGCTAGGAAAAAGTAAACATTTCCGGCCGGTTTTGGATTTTTTTCTAGAATTTTTGTTTTTAAAGTAATTTCTTATGCAAGACTCTGTTCTTTTAATTTGCGCTTCAATTTTAGGAATTGACAGCTTATTTAGCGCATGTGGTTTGACCTTACCCTTTTCAAATGAACTTAAAAGCTTTCACTTTGGTTTAATCGTCTAAATTATTTAAATGACTAAAATTTTGATACGAAATTCATAATCTAAAATTGTTAGATTGATACAATTGACTTACGATATTAAATTCCAACGAAACATTTCATGAAACTGACAAACTAGTGAGTGCGCTTATAGTTTTGGAACGCCTTTCCCTCGCTTTCTCCTGCCTAAAATTATAATCTCATCTCTAACTTTGGTTTTAACTAAAATTTATTTTTAAGATATTTTTTTTTATTCTATTGATTATCTTCAAAGTGAATAAGTATTTGATGACTTAAATAAGAATTATCGAATAATTCTTTGAATTCTGAAAAAAAAAGTTTTGGAATGAACTGTAGCTACCATAATTGAGAGGATCTTGTTGTATGTTGAACTGCGACTTTCAAATTTAGTCGAAAGAAATAGCTGTAGGAGAAAGTGAGGAAGCAGACGTTCGATAAAGTCTGGGCATCCCGTACTTAAGGTCCAAAGACTAAAGTAAGGTAACGGGTGTGAATGCTCTTTTCAAGCTAAAATATGAAAGGATGTTTGGCTCATTTTGAACCGAAAGAAAACCTTACCTATCTTTATCTTTTGACGTAAGTAGAAATAATACAGATTATAGAAAATTATACTCCTTACATGTACACCCAAGCTGAAATTACTTTACCCACTGGAAGTTACTTTTAACCTCATACTCTTTGCTAGAGAAAGTGTGTGGATAAATTAAGTTCGGACAAATAAACCTATAAAAAACTTTTATTTTGATTAAAGTATTTAGGGTTTCAGAAAGATCATCTAAAAGTAGAGAGGAGAATTTTTTAAAATTCAAACTGTAAAACTAGAAATACAACTAGAAAACAAAAGTTATAATATTTTAAAAAATGAAATTTTTTGACGTCATTTTGAGACGATGTACTAAGAGATGGGCGTTTCAAAAGATTATCCAAACATTTCAATTTTGAAAAAATCATAATTTTTTTTTCTAGTGATCGTAGGGCCTTGATTTTTTTTACATTGTTCATCTACTTTTACACAAGCTTTCTGAAACCGTAAACACTTTCATCCAAAAATATTTGGTTTAGGAGTTCATTTGTCCGAAATTAATTTATCCACTTCTCCAGCAAAGAGAATGAGGTCAAAAGTACCTTCTCAAAGCATAAATTAATTTTATATCGACTGTATTAGGTTGAGGTAAAAAGTGAAAGGTTCAACTTGAAAGTGAGGCCCCTAGAGAATCCAGGTTTCTCTCTCCTTAGGTTAGTTATACAGTGAGACCCAACGAAATCTCTCCATCAACAAAATCTTAATTAGTACCTTGAAAATTTAAAATTAACAAATTTTATGAGGAACTTTACGAAACGTTAGGAGATAAATGAAATTAACTGTAAATTACTACATAATCAATACAAATATTCTAAATATTCCAAGTATAAAGAGTAACCAATTCACTACGTTTCTCTGCACTACCTTAGAATTTTCACTTCTTTGGCTAATTTAACTAATCAAAATTGGTAATCTAATAAATTGAACTAGTGAAAATAGATTCAGAGTTGAATGACCTTACCATAAAATATGAAAATGTATTCAAATTCTATCTGTTTGGTTTTCCCCTCATAATTTACGTTCAAGAATTCAATTACCAAAGAAATTATATAATATGACTACTTATGTTTCGTTGAAGAATTGTGTATCATTATTCAGATGTTAAATTATTTTGTAGTAATTAGCTAATCTATATGTAAATTGTTGTGCTACATGAGAAGTAAATCCATAAAACTTGAGTTCAGTAGTCGAATATGGATAGGTAAAAAATCATAAGTGAAAAAATTAGAATTTTTTATAATACTATGTAATAACTTTTCATCCTAATTTCTCACAACTTCAAATCGTCTGTCAATAACCTCATCTCATCAGACAAGACGGTAGAGAGTGAAAATTCCCATACTGTAGAGGATGCCCATCTCTAAAGGCTGTTATCTTCAGTGTCATGGTATTTTAGTTGTGTTGAGAACTTAATTGGTTAGAGTTTTGAATTTGATCTGTTCTTGGAAGATAATGTCTGTTGTCACGAGNGTTGTGTTGAGAACTTAATTGGTTAGAGTTTTGAATTTGATCTGTTCTTGGAAGATAATGTCTGTTGTCACGAGTTCTTTAGAAAATATCTTAGACGAAAGTGATACTGTCAGGTGTCAGGAAGAGGAGTTGTCCAATCCAGACGAATATTCTTCATCTCATGTCTGTGTATGTTGCAATTCTGACAACCCGAAATATAAGTGCCCGAAATGCCGATTGAAATAGTAAGACTTGAATTTAACTTTTAAAAAAATGGGGGAAGGGGCACAGTTGCTTACTTAATCAAATTTTAAATTTTTAATATGTATGATTACTAGATATGATTTCTTTAGTATTTGTTGGAAATTATTTCAATTTTTTTTTTCTAGTTGCTCAGTGCTTTGCTGCCAATGTCACAAGACAAATGGAACGTGTTGTGGAAACCCAACTAAAACAATTACAAAGAAATTCTCTTCTATCCAACTCTCAACTGGGTTTGAAAATATGGTTAACTGTTACGACAAACTCGGACTCTGTTTGAAATCCAACAACCTCCGAGAATGGATTAAAAAATTAGATTCTTGTTCCTTTTCTGAAGCTTCTCATTTATATGAAGAAGCGATGGAGGATAGAGAGTTCTTAGAATTTGCACAACTAATAGACAAAATTCGAAATAATAACTCTCCAACTTCCGATTCCGATTTAGACCACTAACACTTATTAGATGCCAATTTTGATCAAATTCTGTACACTCTACACAATTTGGTCTTTTTTTTTACTCTTTTCAATCATTTGCTACCGAACGATTTTTTACCAATCGTTTAAAGGAATTCTTTATATTTTGTTATAATAATAAACAACTTGAAATTATACACTAAAAAAAAATTAAAAAAAAANTAAAGGAATTCTTTATATTTTGTTATAATAATAAACAACTTGAAATTATACACTAAAAAAAAATTAAAAAAAAAAACAACATTGTAAAACGATAGGAACAAGATAATCCCTTAGGATTTAGGGCAAGTCATGCGTCAATCGAGCAGATGTTTTACGTAGATTGCGTCTCTAACATTCATTGAGGATGATCATGTCGAATTTTGCGTAAATGCAATACGAAAAGGATTTTTTTTTATGGCTGTCTTATGGTTGTAAATCATTGTAGCTTTCTTAGGGTTTGTTTGATTTATTTCCTAAGGTGTTTCTAAAGGGTTAGTTGATTAGTTTATTTATTCAGGTTTTCTTAGGTTTGAGTCCATTGTATGTTGTTCATTAATCATTCATTAGGTTTCGTCTAGCTAACTTATTGGCTTTTGTTTAGGCTGATTTGATGGGTTTTTTTTTAGAGATTTATTTTGGGGTTTTCATTTCGGTATATTTCCTGGGTTTTTTCTTTAGGGTGATTTGTTAGACTTTTCTTTAAGCTTTAATTTATGGTTTCTCTTCAGTTTAGTAACGTATTCTTGAATCCAAAACTTGATCTGATCGATACAAATAAATGCCAGGATCTACTCAAAAAACAGTTTCCGAGTAAGATCTGTCTAGATTTGTGTCCCAAGTTGATAAACCTGTGTATTCAATTGAATTTTGGATAGAGTTTTCAATATTCTGTTCACAAAAGTTATTCGAGACAAAAATTCCTAAAACTTTATTAGTGTATTTTCCTTGCTATGAATAAGTTTGTTAATAGAATTGGAAGTATTAAAAAAAAAAATTTCTAAAAACAATTTGAATTTGTCTATGTATGACTAACTTCAATTTCTTCCAGCATTGCCTCAAATTTTATGTGCCTAACTCTACTTTTTTCCATCATTTTTTCTAGAACCAATAGCTTTTCATGTAACATCGGATTCGGTTCATTTTTCAAGGAATGAATTTCTCTTAGAAGAACCTCAGCTTCTTCACACTTTTCATCAAACGATTGCTTGTACTTTGAATATTTCTAAAGAAAAGAAGATTGATTAGGATTTAGGATTTATTTCATATAATTCAATAATTTTCTGAATTGACTTACGTGGAATAATTTCTGATACTTAACTTGATACTTTTGTACTTTTTCAGAATTATCTTCATTGAGTCTCTCCAACTGTCCAACTCGAGATTTGAGACGAGATGTTTCCAATCCATATTCATTTTCACAGTAATTTAACCCAGTACTCAGTGGAGTTATTTTGGCACAAGAAACATTTAAAATGGATTCAATTTCAGACGGAGTCTTCATCATAGTAGGAGTAAGAGGTTGAACTCCAACTTTTTCTTTCTGAAGTATTTCCAAAACTTGGACATCATCTTGAGTTCCAGTTTTCTCTTTATGAGTATTATATGGAGATCGGAGTCGGACATTGTTGTCTTCAAGGTTTATATCTGCCTTAGGGATATTTCTGGATAAATTTTGTTGATGGTCAAGAAGACCATGGTCATGCTTTTCTAATTTATCAACCAAGTCATGAATCACTTTCTTCAAGGAAACTTTCTCGTCTTGTCCAGCTCTCATGCCTTTCTCTAAACACTGAAACAAAAAAAAATTTTTTAGATTCTGAATTGTTGCAAAATCTTAGAGACATGTTGCTAACTGCAACAGTACTGCTACATTGTTGGANTTTTCTAATTTATCAACCAAGTCATGAATCACTTTCTTCAAGGAAACTTTCTCGTCTTGTCCAGCTCTCATGCCCTTCTCTAAACACTGAAACAAAAAAAAAATTTTTAGATTCTGAATTGTTGCAAAATCTTAGAGACATGTTGCTAACTGCAACAGTACTGCTACATTGTTGGANTTTTTTAGATTCTGAATTGTTGCAAAATCTTAGAGACATGTTGCTAACTGCAACAGTACTGCTACATTGTTGGATCATTTTCCGAATGTAAGAACTCAAATATTCCTTGGCTTGTAAATTCTGAGATTCTTGTTGCTTTGCATAGTCCACAACAGATTTAGTGTATTCCACTTGTAAGTCAAAAGTTTCTGTTAGCTCTATAAAATAAATTAATAAGTTTCCTGAATTTTTTGATCTTATACAGTCTATACAGGAACAAACCTTTAATTATCATAATGAAAGTCTCTCGTTGTTGAAGAATTAACTTTTCCACGGAACTAATTTCATCCTGTAAACGAGTAATTTCATTTCTATGATCCATGGCTACCTTCGTCACACATGTCAACATGTTGCCACTATGTTTTTTGAGTTCAGTCAGTTGAGACTTATAGTATTCACTACGATTTTCAGAAATATCTTTGAGTGAAAGTAGATTTAGATGAGCTGAATCTGAACATGACCCTTTCACCTAGGTCAAANTTTCAGAAATATCTTTGAGTGAAAGTAGATTTAGATGAGCTGAATCTGAACATGACCCTTTCACCTAGGTCAAAAATAACGATTTAAAAAAAAAAATATGTTTTTTTCTTCTATGTACTGTTATGATTAGGTTACTAAAATGAAGATGATAAACTTTTACTTTTTCATCGACAAGTCCTGATTGGTCTGTCTCCTTGCTTCTGGTCTGNAGATAACGATTTAAAAAAAAAATATGTTTTTTTCTTCTATGTACTTTTATGATTAGGTTACTAAAATGAAGATGATAAACTTTTACTTTTTCATCGACAAGTCCTGATTGGTCTGTCTCCTTGCTTCTGGTCTGTGTTCCATACCATTCATTTCGGACAAGTTCAAGCTCAGCTTCCAAAGACTGAAAAAAAAATTTTTTTTTTTCAAAATTTTAAATACCCTTTAACTTGTATTAACTCATTAAATTAATTACCTTAATTTTGTATCTTAAATTCGTATTTTCTCGTTTTACTTCACGAATCTCTGTTTCCATATTCAATTTCTCTTTCTCAATTTCGTGAATTGTATTTCGTTGGACATCCACTAGTGCTTCAAACTATAATTTGAAATGACACAGTCTAATCAACTATCTCTAACTGAAAGAGGATATTACGTTTCATTCCTGTACTGACTGATGACTCCATTTCTGCTCGACTGATTGAAGAACACTTCTGGATGTTTCCTTTGGAGTGCTCTAATTCTAACAGAGTTGAATTCCTACACTCTTCTGTACATTTTTCTTGTTCAACTGACGCTGACACCGTGATAATAGAGTTTAACTTTCTTTTCTTCAGAGTCTCCAACTTTGTAATAAGATCCTTGAGATGAAGGGCTCCACCGTGATTACTTCCATCCTGTAATATTTAATTATCATGTGAATAATCATGTAATTAATAAATTTGAACTGTGTTTGCTTTTTTACAAGTCCGAACATGCGATTAATATGAAGATATAGCAAAGCCTCGTCGGTAACTTCTGATTGAGTACTTGGAGTGTCACTAGTCATTTCGCCCCCTATAATCCGTACACCATCTTTCTTCATTTCTTTCAGAAAATCACCGGATAAAATTTTAGGACTGTAAAAATGAATTTGTAACAATATAATGAAGAATCCTTTCTCAACATAATTCTTAAGGATTTCCTTACATTTCTCGATGGAGACATTTTAACTTTTCGAACTTGCTGCGAAATTTAGGACTATGTGCAATGTAGAGTTTCATTGGAAGATGAATGTCGCCAATGGCACCATTTGTAACTTGATCAACAGGGAATTGGTTACACAAATTCAGTGCGTTATGATTCTCGTCTATTTCCTCCGATATCATTCTACCTATGAAAAAAAGAAACAAGACGAATTATGAAAATCAAACTAATCTTAAGTAATCATTGAAAATTGATACTATGAAAGTATCATTTTCAGTTAGAATGATATAGTAACTTGGTAGAAATAAAGATTCCTTAATTACTATAACCTAAACATAATTATTTATGTTATTTAAATTATATTATAGTATTATGGTATTTAAATTATAGGTTAGTATAACTCCAAATAGATTGTTAAAGCTTGAAAATGAAGAAATAAATTACAAATTATTGTAGACTTCGGTGAAAGCAGTATACAGTCTCCCTAACGAGTTACAGTTAACAGTTGGAGTGAAATATTTAAGTTCTGTCGTCGGGACTTTTAAGTTCTGCCAACTGTTGTTGTAGTGATTTTCGTTGTCATGGAAACAAAACTGAACAGAAAAGCATGATCAGATAAGGATAAAATATATAATTTCCATTTTCAAACTAATCTTTATAACATCCTATTGTGATATCGAGATAAACCAATCATTCTTGACTTACATGAATATTCTTACACGCAGACGCAAGCGTTTGACTATATTTGATCCTAATCTGTGTTGGTTATCTAATTGCTGAGATATTTCCAAATCCAAAATCCCTATAAAAATTTTTTTGGCTTTGCGGACCTGGCAAATCTAACCTTACATGAGTATGTGTAAGTTGTATAAGTTTTACTATATTTGACCCGAATTCGTAAGTTGTCTCAATTGTTGAGATATTTCCAAACTAAATATCCCTATAAAAAAATTTTTGGTTTTGAGGACTTGGCAAATTTAAATTTAATTGTGATATCGAGACAAACAATGTGTATACGCNTATAAGTTTTACTATATTTGACCCGAATTCGTAAGTTGTCTCAATTGTTGAGATATTTCCAAACTAAATATCCCTATAAAAAATTTTTGGTTTTGAGGACTTGGCAAATTTAAATTTAATTGTGATATCGAGACAAACAATGTGTATACGCAAGTAGACTCATGTCAGTTAACTCCAAAAATTGAAGGAGTCAGAAACATGAGTCCGAGAGTCGACTCCCAACGTTGAGAGAGTCAGAGTCATGACAACAAGAGTCAGGCCAAACTGATAGTCACGGAGAACATCGCTTTCGAACTACAATACCCACAAGTTTCAACAGCGACAGGCAGAAGAATGAATTTTTCCTACACAAAGTTATACTTCCAAAGTATTTTTCTTTCAGAAAATCAAAAAAAAAATCACATTGTTTTCAGAATTGATAACGATAATTATTACGAATTATGCAACGCATGGCTCAAGCCGTTTACTCTTCGTTATTTTACTCCGTAATCAGAATCTCCAAAGAGGAATAGAAAATAAAAACGGTTTATAAAATTTGAACTCCGAGAGACCGATGTTCAATTTTTTTTGGAGCAAACCCTCTTTTCGAAGGAGCATGAAGTTTGTTGCCGGGTACACCATTAATCGCATTGACAATGTAAGGATCTTCGTGATTGTCTAAAAGTGGCTTATCTCCAAAAATCATCGAAGGTAGACCAATATTAGAGGCATTGACGACATAATTTGTACATGTTTCCAACAATTCCTTAGACAGTGGCGTAATGATATGGAGCTTCTTCTCTGGTAAATCAATTGACCGAACAATACCGTATCCAACAAAATCGACCACTTTGCCTATTTCTAGGTGATATAGTCGATTGTCAAATGTAGAATTGCGGCACGGAGTTTTACATAAGGCTACAAGATTTCCGTTGATTGCTTGAAGTACGTGTTCATAATTTAGAGTACGTCCTAATCCAGTCGCACCGATAACAACTTCATCCAATGAGATCCTATAGCAGAAGACATTCGTGCTTGGCTTCTCAAAAATATCAGACTACTGTTTAATCATTACTTCCTTACATTTTTGGTTCAGCTTTTAAAACCCCATGGTTAATTTCTGCAGCGAAGTAAGACACAATTAGCGTGTCCCGTAAATCCTTGGAACTAAATCCCCTGAACAAATAGAAATATTAGATGTATCAATGGCAAACTGCTAACATTTGACCGACCACTCTTGTAGATTCGACATACCACTGATTCTGATTCCGCTCTCCCTCTTCTGAATCACAGATAGATTGAATTCTAAAGAATGAGTGTTTCAGCGGGAAGTTGTAGTGTGGAAGTTCTATTTCCCAATCCGTATGATCAGTATTCAAAACAACTGGATCGTAACCACTGACATTCTCTTGCGTCAAATCAAACGGATAGCACCTCCGTTCATTGTTGATTCCTATTTGTACGACAATATTTGGTCGAAATATTTTGATTGCTTCGACAGCTAGATCTACTCCAAGACCTATAACACAACCCACAAGTTAAAAAAACCTAAAGTCTATGTAACCTAGACGAAATGTCATCCTTACCTTGACAGTAACCCATTGTATTGATAACAAAATCGCAGTTCACTGACTTTGTATCACCGTCAATATATTTTTTTAATTCCTTCATACCATTAATATAAGTCTTTACACTTTCTGCTACGCTGATAGTACCGATATAAATTGACCTTGTTAGAAATATGAAAATATATTGATTAAATTCCACACTTCTCTTCAAAACAGGTGGGAAAACATTCTTTATCACCCTTACTTAACAGGCTGACGAATGTGTGTGAAGTTAGGACCTAAAATTTCTCTGTCTATATAGAACAGAGAAATAACACCAGGAGGAGTGAATTCCGGCTGTCCTATATCGAGGTCAATAAACAGAGTGATGTCACTTGAGAGGCTACCAGTAAACTTGTTGACTATCCAGCGATTGAATGTTGATTTCCCAACTCCTTTCCCTCCAAACGTGGCTATCTTCAGTCCCAATTCAAAATGAGGATTTTCTGTCAAGTATCCAAATTTAAAAGAATTAAATGAATGAGCTCATTCGTTATTCGAGCTTCAGTAGACAAGTAATTATTTTCCTTACCCAAAGGATCACGATAAACTCTTCTCCACTCGTTGGGAACTTCAAAAACTCGTTTAGTTTGGATCTGGTAGTCAGAAGCAAAACGAAAACCAATTCTTTGCATCAAGGTTCTAGCTAAAGGAATCCTTCTACACGTCCCTAACCATTCAGCTTGTGGCTTCCGTCCCATGAGAGATATCCCATCTGGTGCATACGTCCTCAATCCGTCACACCAAGAATTTTCAAAGCCTCCCATCAGAAATACTGCTCCTTCCATTTCCTTTAGCACATCCAGTTGGAAAATTCCTTCATCGTCACCATTCAAATACTTAAGTGCATGCGTCCGGTTCTTAAATTTAGTAGACTTAGTTTTGAGATAAAGGAGACTTGAATGACCTTTTGGACTGTAGATATTAGTCAGAGGAGTGTTAGAGTTGAGTTCAAATCCAAGGACACCTACAGAACCCTTCAAAATTTTGATGGAACATTTCCCTACGAAATAAAGTTTCGTATTTTTCTTCAGCTGTACTATCAAACTCGTGCTGTTGTAATGTCGATAGAAAACTCCTGGCTTCAAACACTTCATTTTAACTGTTGTGTCTGCCATATTTCAAACTTACGTTGGAAATTGTTGAAATTGTTTTTAGTGATTACTTATTTCTAGTTTCTGAATCCAACACTGAAAATAAACAAAAGAAATGCAATTTAAAGTACCAGAGTCAAGATACCCAATGTCGAACCCCAAAATCAACACGAAAAACACGATACAAACCAACAGCAGTGGAGTTTGCTTATAAATATAACCTTTATTCAACTGTACTGAGTTGTTAGGTTTTGGACAAGTGCCGACCCTAAGCAATTATCCTATTCAAGCATCTAACCTAACCTATCAACCTAAACCTAACCCTAANAACACGATACAAACCAACAGCAGTGGAGTTTGCTTATAAACATATTTCATTCAACTGTACTGAGTTGTTAGGTTTAGGACAAGTGCCGACCCTAAGCAATTATCCTATTCAAGCATCTAACCTAACCTATCAACCTAAACCTAACCCTAACAACCTAAATATAATTAACAATCCAAACCTTATCTAACCTAACCCTAACTCTAACAACCTAAAACTAACAAGCAATGGGCTGTAGTAATGGAATGTAAGTTACTACAGTCCATTATTATAGCTTATTGTTAGGTTAGATGTTTACATCGGTTAATTGCCGAAGTTAATTGTCGTCACTTGTCCAATTCCTAACAACCCAGTATAATTGAATGTGGTCAAAAATTTTATAAGCGAACTCCAGTGCTGTCTGGGTTGTGTCGTGTTTTATTGTGATCGGTGTTGGGGTTGAAGATCGAGCATCTTGACCCTGGTACTTTATGTAAAGTAACCTATTGTGAACTATTAAAAACAAAAATTATTTTTTAAATTATTNACCCAGTATAATTGAATGTGGTCAAAATATTTTATAAGCGAACTCCAGTGCTGTCTGGGTTGTGTCGTGTTTTATTGTGATGGGTGTTGGGGTTGAAGATCGAGTATCTTGACCCTGGTACTTTATGTAAAGTAACCTATTGTGAACTATTAAAAACAAAAATTATTTTTTAAATTATTTACTTCCCACCTAAATCTTTTGGTGAGAACTTTGGTTTTGGCATTTTAAATTTCACAAATTCAAATTCTTAAATTGTCAGGAAGTCGTGTAAATATTTATAATTTTTCTTGAATTTCCTTCTTGACCTTACATAAGGATTTGGACTAATAAAAGCTAATGTCCAAAGTGAATTCATTTTAAAAAAGGTCATTAATAGAACTTTATGACAAGGTATTCTCGGGATTCCTCTGCTATTTATAAATTTTAATTCCACATGTCTAAATTTTTTTAGGTTTAGAGGTTTATATATTTTTTATATAAATTCTGGTAAAATGTAAAATGTTTTGGAATTATTTGTTGTAAAATCGATTATTGATCATTATTCTACCTAATACTCCCTATCAGTTCTAATTTCTTTATAGATAGAATATTTCTTCCAGCTGTTTTCCTTTGGGGAGTGTACCCNTTTTTTTTTTAGTAAATAGTCTTAATTTAATCTTTTTAAATAAATTAATAACAATTAAAAATAGAACCATAATAAAATTAAAACTGATAGTGACTATAGGTAAAATAATAATTAAAGAATAATTAAATCGATTATTGATCATTATTGTATCTAATACTCCCTATCAGTTCTAATTTCTTTAGATAGAATATTTCTTCCAGCTGTTTTCCTTTGGGGAGTGTACCCAGAATGGAAGAGGCGTTTCCTCGTTGTAAAGCCAGACTTATACGTTGGATTAGAAATGAGGTTGCTAGATTATGTAAAAATTATAATTTTTCATTTTTGAATAACAACAAAAATTATAATTTGTCTTTGATTATAATTGCTTGACGTACCTAAAACTAATTAAACTAACTAAAGGCCAATTTGAAAATTATTTTTAACTAGAACATAAATAAGAACTTATTGTCTAGCAGAATTCGTGATTCTCTTGCTTTGGCGTAAAGAAGGAAAAAGGTAGAGAAGAAAATTGTACAGGGTAGGGCAAAAATATAAAAAGTAGTAGTAGGCAAAAGGCAAAAGAAAAATTAGAATAAATGATTTTTTTTTCTTATTCCTGTGTACTTGACCTTAGGTTTTGGATTAGTGGCGTTAAAGGTCAAAAGTGAAAGCATTTTAAAAATAAAATAAAAACTTGTGACTATATNAGGTTTTGGATTAGTGGCGTTAAAGGTCAAAAGTGAAAGCATTTTAAAAATAAAATAAAAACTTGTGACTATATGGGAAGCTATTTTAATATAACTCAAAGTACCCATGGAAGTTAGTAAGTTGAGTATTCCACAACACACGAAATTGTGTAAAAAAGTAGAATTTTAGCTTAAGTATTCTGGTTATCTAAATATTACTTTATTATTAAGAACCATGCTTACTATTAAAAACCTTGTCCTACCACCGATGATTGAANAGGTTTTGGATTAGTGGCGTTAAAGGTCAAAAGTGAAAGCATTTTAAAAATAAAATAAAAACTTGTGACTATATAGGAAGCTATTTTAATATAACTCAAAGTACCCATGGAATTTAGTAAGTTGAGTAATTCCACAACACACGAAATTGTGTAAAAAAGTAGAATTTTAGCTTAAGTATTCTGCTTATCTAAATATTACTTTATTATTAAGAACCATGCTTACTATTAAAAACCTTGTCCTACCACCGATGATTGAAGATTCGATAAAATATGTTGGAAAGTAAATTTTTATTGTTGTATATTATATTATGTAATTAAGTAGATAATTCTTATGGCATTGATAAAATAGAACTGACGTCAGTCGGGAATATTCCTGCCACACTAATAAGTAATTAGAAAAAAGTGACGGAGTTGTATTTGCATGTCAATTGTTCAATTGAACTAACGAACCTGTTAATATTTCTGGTTTTACTTACTTGCCTCTTCTTCCAATCTACCTTTCTTTCAGATTAGTCAGATTTACCTTACCTGGAATTGTATTTTTGTCATACAGGTGCACCCACGCAATTAAGTCATGAGTATCCCGTCTCAACCAATCCAATCACCAACTACTGCCCTTCAATTTCATTTTTTTGTCATACATATTTACAACTTATTATAGTTTCGACAGCCACTGCAAGCGACAGTTCTTCTAGGAGCATCCAGTCAACGACAACCAAGTCACAGGATCTATCTAAAAAAAATTTTTTTTTTGACAAAACTGACAAACATCATCATCGAATTCCCATGGATTGGAAAAGCATGATATTTCTAATTGTTGGAGTAGCTAGTGTTTATGGATCTCCGACTGGTACTGGTGGTGACATGATGACTGTCGATGTAAACAACCAAAGAAACTTCAAAGGATATACAGAATGTCGAAATCATGAGGATTGTCCAGCTGAAAACTGCTGTACTTTGGGTAGGTTATACTTCATCTCTTTAAATAATTATAAGTTAAGTTTAATTATTAATTAACTAAAAAATTTTTTTTTTTTTTTTGTAATTATAGGAATGCAACGGTATAGCATTCCAACATGTTTTCCAATAGGAGTAAGGGATGACCCGTGTATTCCAACTAAACCTTCACCAAGAAACTTTACACTTTCGTATCCAAATACTCGGACAGCAGTTCAAGTAAAGAGTGCCTACCTACTTTACTGTCCCTGTGGGTCAAAATTTGTATGTGACTGGGACACTAATTCATGTCAAGACTCCTCAAGTCTCAAGAAATCAGCCTTCATTCCTGACCCTAAGACTGAGAATAATAATTCTATTGCATGAATAGTCTAAAAATTTTGACAATTCTAACATGGAATGAGAATTGTGTACAAATAATTTTGTCTGTGAGTTGATTTATTTTTATTGTTTTGCGACCTCAACTTTGTATTTTAATTCATTAATACAATCTCTTCATAGCTTATAATTTCTTTTTTTTTTCTAATAAGTTGACATGCACTTTCTCTTAATTTATTCCTTACAAAACTTAAAATGGAATCAATCTCTATTGTACAATATTTAAAACTCATTTACTTACAACTTAATAAGAATAAAATCAAAAATTAATAAGTATACAATTGATTGCATATAAAACTTTTCTTTGACACTACTAGTTTATAAGTATTTAGCGTTGAACTTTGAAATCGAGCTATGAAAACGATGAACGAAGAACTTAAGTGAAAGAACCGACAAAACGATCACCATTTTCCATATAAATTTAGAAAAACAAAAATGGATTCGATAATAAAAAAAAAAACATCTAACGTTCTAACGTAAAGAAAATTGTACTCTCTCGTCACTTCTTCCAACTTTTGAAGTTCTCAATTTATAATTGATTTAGAAAACAAAATATTAAATGCTATAATTTAATTGCATAAAGTTGAAGTCTTTGTTCATTTCATTATGGTAAAAATGGAATCTGGAGAAACGTGAAAATTTCGCACGATATTTTCAAGTTTCTCAAATTTCCTTTTAAAATTTTCTAATAAATTCATTTTCAAAAAAAAATTTTTTTTTTTTTTTTTTTTTTGGAAATTGAAATTGAGGGAAGATTTTGGGTAGGTGTGTTGCTCATTGGCTAAGAATCCACACTCACCATGTCCTAATAAATTAATTTATAGTTACTGTCAAATACTTTAGAGATACCGGATGAGTATTTCGTCACACGATAAACAATCACAAATCACATCAGAACCCAACAACAGAAACAATTCTATGCATTTATACTTGAAGACAGGAAAATCACAATATAGAAGATTGTTAATTAACGGTGAAATAGAATAAAGATTTTTCGAACAAAGGAACTAGACAGGAGAATTCATAATTAGGAGATGATGTATAAATTAAGGCAGGATTCAATAGGAGGATCAATAAAACTGTTAATACTATTAGACAACAGAATACTATAAATTGCAAAATGGAGTTTCACAGTTAGTCAAATTGAATTAAAAATTGAAATAATGGACATGAGAGATTGACATGGACTTGGAAGATAGGACAGGTACACGAGAGTCCTATAATTGATAGAAAATAGAGGTGGTTTCAGTAAGGAGATGTCGAGGTCAGGTCATACTACACTCTCTTCTTCGAGATTCTTTGACAACTTCTTGGTTTGGTGTGGATTCCGATGGTGATGGTGATCAGTGGGCGTTGAATTACTGATTTTGTTACTATTACTGTTAACACTATGACTGTTGTTACTGTGTGTCTGTTGAACTCCGTTGGCACTATTGGTATTGCTAGAGAAAGAGGACGTTATGGGCGTCTGAGGTTGGTTGCTTCCAGGAGTTGTTGGACCACTTTGGCTAAAGCCGTAAGTACTCTGATGAGAGTCAGACGGACTCATTTGACTAACTTGTTGGGCACAATTCCGTTTTTCTACCCAGATTGCATATTCGGCTTGAGCTAGAAGCTTCTCGACATGCTCTAGTTGTTCCTTGTGTGAGAGGAGTCTTTGAAGTCCAGCGGATTGAGTATTGCTATCCAAGGACTCTGTCCTAGACAAAATATGTTCCGTCTGATTCAGAAGATGCTCCACGCGTCCAACGATGGAGTTATTCTGGGTGGGGGCGGGTATGTAGACGGGTGTCGCGGGGTAGTAGATGGCTGGAGATGAGGTCAACGAAGGGTTCGTAGTTGAGGTAGGTGTACGATCGTAGTGGGGTGTTGAGCCTGGAGTTCTATGCTTATTTGGCATTGGAAGAATTGGCAGACGTCGAATGTCTTCAATTGAATTTCTCCTATATTCTCTGCCAACAGTAAAATATAGTCAGAAAGCTAGCATAAGAAGTATGAGCAGTCATTGTTACCTCGTATACACAACGTCTGGAATATCCACACGTCCGGACTTAGGATGGATATCGGAAACAATGCCTGAATCAGGAGTGACGTCATGACTTGATTCACTGGAGCAGTATGGCGGTGGGTTGAGAATTCCTGGGATATGGGATGAGCCGCCCAGTTGAAGAACAAAGTTTCGTCCAGGGTGACTACTTGTTGGGGTAACCATGGTGGAATTAGGAGCCGTAGCAGCTCCATATCTCACTCTGTCTATTGTTCTCGCAAGTTCAGCCCTTGCAATATTCACATTCCCGTTGGAATGGTGGAGATTTTGTGGATGGAGGTTGAAATGTGTGGGACGATTCCCTTGGCCTCCGTTAAGGTTAGGAATTGAGCCTATTTGCTCAATGGTGTGAGCCAGCGGTGGACCCATACCATCTGTATAGTTAATATTAACAAATAATACAGAGACTGCTATTCAATTTTTCTATCTTAAAATGTTACCAGTATGTGGAACATTATTCCGTGGTCTCGACGTGTCGTAGATTGAATCAATGGTTTTGGTTAAGTCTCTTGAAATGGAATAAATGTAGTCTCTTGGAGCTGAGAGGAGGACGCGGTCTGAGCCACTATGATTTGAGCCGGTCGAAGAGCCCGCATTTGCCATAGATGCTGCTTTAACGCTCTCGAGACTGGCGTAAATATTACTCGTTTCTCTTTCATCCTTTGAACTAGGACCTCCAGTACAGAGAAGCGGATTTTCGTGTTGATGGTTGAGATTGACCTCACGGGAAACGGCTGGCGTCCCGAAGACTACTTTGGTTACAAGTAAACTGGCCGGTGCGGGTTCTGGGAGGCGAAGTCCCTGTGGAAATCCATCTACAGGCGTCCCTGGAAGGGAATGAGACGGCCCATTACCTAGTCTCAGTGGCAAGCCTCTTCCAACACTTGAACGGTACTCTCCAACTCTCTCACCTTCAATAAAAACAAACCACCTCATCATCAGTTCTTGAGTTGAAGCATATGAAATGAACTAGTTTGGATACAATTGTAAACAGAGGATTATGACATACCTGGGAGAGCTCGCTCTCCAAATGTTTTTCCTCTAAGGGAAGAACGATTCTCAGTGGGCCCGAGCATCATCACATCCGCTCTTGTATTTGAGCTAACACAAAATGACAAGAGAATGTTATCTCGAAGACGGATTGTAGTCTAATGGGTTCTAGAGGACTGACCTATATGTAGGGATACATCTCTGAACCGCCGTGTTGGATGAGACCATTGTAGGGAAAATGTCCGCATTCATGAGACCCACATTACTCATCTTATTGACTGGAACTCGTGCTAGCCTACTGATAAAGAGCTCTTATTGTAAGGCGTCAGGACTGTACACAATGAATTCATGAGATGAGTTATGGCGTGCTTACCTCAGAAACCTTATGTCAGCAGAAGAAACAGTTACGAGAAGAAGAAGAATGACTACGGCTAACTCTAGGATCCTCCCACACAAACTGATGACCCAGCCTGACCAGCCTGAGCAGTCATTCCCTCCAGTCTGCGTCGAGCATTCATTACCTCCATTCTAGAGAATTAATTATTCAAGGTTTAATTAAAGAGCACCTATTAATTATCCAAACTCCTAGAATCCAACTCTTACCATTGCGACTGAAATAATTATCATGGTACATAGACTTAGAACTAAGAGAGCTGCTCCGAACATTGCTCTCGCTTGGAGACACCCCCATTTGACGACAAAGAGTCTCTTCTTGAGACCAGAGGACATGTTGTTATTTCCATTCCCAATACCCCCGGTGGGCCCACACTGAGAAGAGCCATGGTGATGTCCTGTAGTGTAGGTATTTGAGTTTCCATTGGATCCAATCCCACTCCCTCGCTCATTCGCTAGGCGAGAGTAGAATAGTTTGAATTTGCAAAGATAGACAATAGCCACTAGGGCAAAGGCGACGTGTCCTACGATCCAGGCCGCTTGCCAAAGGGCTCCACGACTCGGTTTCGAGAAAGTAGCTCCAAGGGAGAGAGCGAGTGGGGGTAGGAGAACCACAAGGGATAGGATGACAATCATCTGTACAGATATTGTGTAAGACTTAATGAAGGGAAAAGGGAATCTGGCAAGTCGGAGTGCGATCAGGACTGCCACGGTAAAGAGTGCAGAGGGGAGAGTCGATATAATAGGGAGCCAATCGGGACGTGGGTCTGAGCTGTTTGGACCATACCACCCTGAGAGGAGGATAACAGCTCGAGATGCCGAAGTTGTCAGAAGGAGCAAAAGAATGATTGAGAAGGGAAGAAAATCTGTAAAAAGAATTAAAAAAAATCTAAATTCGTACAAAAATTGGACAAGCCAAGACTGGTTCTGACAGAACATAGCTTAAGAGACAATTGGATTACCTTTGAGACCAAAATGGAGAGAGTACAAGACGACAAGAGCAAAGACGAGACAAAGTACACTCGTAATGGAGAAGAGAATTCCCATCAATTTACACTGGTGTTTCCAAGCTTCACATAGAGCACCAGAGTTGCAAGCCTTCGTACCTGTGAAATAACCATGACACTGTTTATAAAATTTGGATGTAGTTAAACCAAAAGGAATCAAACTGCTGCCGTTTCAATTTTGTAACTAGTGTCTTTGAGTCATGGGACCTTCTTTCCTTTGTAAAATTCAAAAAAAAAATTCCAACAGCAGCATGTTCGAAATCTCATTTCGGAACCATTAGCATTTAGATCGCGAAGTGAGAGAGTCATATGCCATGAATTCAATCCCTACCAGTTTCGTCACGAGCGTCGAGATCAGTTTGTCCATTCTGTCCAATTTCCTTTCCCCTCTTTCCTTGAACATCCCCTCCATTTGAGCCCAAGTAATTCTTGTAAGGATTCTCACTCATTCTGTGATCTTCTTCATCATATGAATTCATCCCATCTCTCCGTGTTTCATCCAAATGACTATTTGGCCGAGTGGTCGGAGAAATTTGGCGAGAGTCATGGTCTCTATCGTCTCCGCCATGTCCATTCTCACCATACGCCTCCCCTCCGCTGTCCTCCGTACTTGGTGTCCGTGAAGTCGCAAGGTTACTAGGATTTGGGAGCGTATGCTTCGGGATAGCAATATTATTTGTCATCTGATCCATATTGTACATTGTAGAAGAGCCTCTCGAAATTGAACTCACAGGGGAAGGTACAAACGCAGAGTTTTTGGGATTATGCGGAAGAGGACCATTCCCATTGGTAGGATTACCCGGACCCTGGGCCCCATTGTATGAGTTCCCGTAGACTCGATTGTTATTTGTATCACCAGTGTAGTTTGCTTCCGGTATTAGATCTATAAAAAAAACATCGAAAGAAACGAAAAAAACATTAAAAAAGAGTCACATTTAGAAGAGCGGGCAAGTCATCGAACGGCTTCTTCTAATAAATCCTTACTGAAAAAAAAAACTCATTTCCTTTCCAATATCGTGAACTGAATTGGATTCAAGCATTAGAATTCCGTAGTTAAGGATTCAATGCGAGAGGAGACATTACCGTTTAGAAATCCAGACGTTGAAATAAAAAGTGTTATTTATTCTCTTGTTTTTATTTGAAATTCATGGAGGAGGGTGGGGAGGATGAGTGTAATTGGTAGAAGGATGGTGAGAAACAAATTCAATTGACTATTACCATGAAGATCGGGGAGCGTGGGTTCCCATTGGGGAATTCTTCCGGAACTTCCAGCTAAAATACGAGTGACAGCGGGGTTGGAGAGAATAGGATTGAAGTCAAAGGGGTCTCCAGGAGCAGCTGGAGTGATTCCAAGGAGAGGATGAGCATCCGACTCAGTTCCACTTCCAGAAACTTCAGACCCGGAGTTCACTTTTGAAAAGACAGCATTCACGTCTTTCTCTAAAGGTTTTGACACTTGCTGTCCACTCGAAGATGTACCATGAGAACCACTCACTCGTCCTCCATCATTAGTTTCGTCAACTATGTTAGAGGTACTATCTCGAGAACCCTTGGACTCATCTCCTCGCCAACTTGGATCATTGGTCCGATGAGGAGTTTGTGTCTTTGGTTTCTCTTTTTGTTGAGGTGATGATGGACCAAGAAATGGTCTCGGTGGTGCCTGAGTCGAGAGATGAGGTGGATTAATAAGTAACGGTGGAGGTGGTCGTCTTCCTCCAAATGCTTCCCCACCACGTGACATTCGAAGAAACCCTTCATCTGAAATACAAAAATAAATAATAGAACAGAATTAGTTTTTAAAATGTTTAGAATTTTTTCAAACAGTTACATTCCATCCTTCTTTCTCTTCGTCACGCCAGAAGTTTAAAAAGAAGTTAAGAAATCTTCCTTCCAAAAGACTATTATTGGATGTAAAGATGAAACAGATATAATATAAGAAAAGTCATCTGACAACGGCAGATGATCCTATTCACACTCTGTTGTTCATAGTATTCTATAGAAATTGGAATATCCGTACTATCTCCATAAAGGAATTGAAAATGACAGTGAGCTCATAAATAGTTGATTCGAGGAATAGGAATCTCAGAGACAATGTCAGAAAGGAAGTATCCCACTGGGACGAACAGGTTGTCTCCTTTCGGATGTCGTCCCCATTCAGTGGTTCCTGATATGAGGTGACCGGATTACTGGTGACTCAACTATGTAAAATAAAGAACCAAAGAACCGAATTGCCATTTTTTTTTTCTCCAATAGAAGGAATTGGAATGGAAGGATAAATGTATTATGGAGAGTCGGAGTTGCATTGAGGCGTCATATCATGATTTATAGAAATGAGACCTGGAGTGAGATAGAAGAAAAGATATGGAAATGGGTATATCTGGAGTGATTTGGGTTTTTAGACATTCTGGTGAAAACGATTTCATTTTTTTTTGTAGAGACAGAATGCAATGCCTTGAAGAAGAATAGGAGAAAAGAGAGAATCTATTCTCATTTCCAAAACAAGGGAGAGACATGAATGCCAAAATACGCAGAGAAAGCAGTCAACAACGACCTCAACCATCTATTTCCATTTCACACTTTAGTCTTTCTAATATTCAATTCCATTCAAAATACCCCCTCACTCCTTCCACCTTCATTTTATAAAATAAAAAACCTCCATTTCCCACTTTCAAACTCCTTACTCCAACATTTCTCACTACTATCTCACCCATCCGGTTCAAAGAAAGTGACCACGAGAATAAGAAAAAAAAAAAAAAAAAAATGAATGTAAAAACCCAAGGCACGAGACCCTACGTGTGTCCCTCATGGGCACTACAACAATTCTCATCTACTTTGTATGCAGAGGAACTCCGACACATACATCCGACAAGAGAACAATAGGATTTCCTAACACAATACACACCCTACGTTTTGAACAAAACGAAATAAGATTTCAATCTCAAGAATGAAATAGCAGGTTTTGTCTTTTTTTTTTCTTTTCTTTTCCAAGTAGGTTCAAAGGAGACAATCAGATGTGACCTCAGTAGTCCAAACAAATAACTTCAAATAAGAATAATATGAAGTGAAAGAATTCTGTCTCTCAGTTTCAGTCTCTGTCTCTGTCTCAGTCTAAGGTCCAGAGTTTATGTAAGTAGGACTTGAAATTTTTTTTTTTTTTTTTTTGGCACCATGTTCAAATAGAAAACCGTTGGGAGACGAGTGTGAGAGTGTGAGGTAGTTGAGGAGGGGGGAGGGGGATGCGGTGTAGGGCAGGTAGGTCGACACATAAAATTTGATACAAAGTAAAAATATATATTATAATAGTGAAACGCGTGTCTCCCGAGCCCATTTATCATTTTTTATGGATTTGAGATGAAAAATCTATTTTACCATTACATGAATTACATTAAAAGTTAGGGAAAGGAGGGAGTCATAATATAGGAAGTTTGAAGGAAAAAATCCCATCCGGGTGCGTGAAAGGCTGGGAATGAAAAGTGAGCTTGAGACAGGGTTATAGACGTCTCCAAGTACATATTTTACGCTTTTGAAATCCAACCTCCACATGCATTTGGACAGAGTTTTAGACCTTTCATTTCAAATCTCCCTCACTCACACTTATTTCTTAAAATTTACTGGTTCCATGGAACTGGTGGAGGTGGAAAGTTGTCGACGGGAAGTAATGGGTACTGGACGGATTCTTTCTTTCCTTTTTTTTTTTTTTTTTTTTTTTTTTTTAAAATTTNGGTCTAGCGAGCCACGGTCCATGTCTTACACTCCGTTTAGTTGTACAAACAAAATAGAAACTCAAAAGTTTTGAAGGAGAGAAGACAAAGGGTGAGGGCACACGGGAGCGGAAACATTCTTCTCATCTACCCCCCTTTTTTTTAGCAACTCAGGAGTCTCGTCAGGACCATCGAAATGAAAACTTTGTTCCACTTATTCCATAAAGCACTTTTGTTGTAGCCAAAACTCATTAGGAGAAGATCTTCTTGAGAACTGGAGCCATAAGGGAAAAAGAACATACCATCGTCCATTGACTCAACAGGAAACTAAGAAAAGGACTTTGTAGAATAGGATAGAACCCTTTGCATTTGGATCCCATTCCCATTCCCAGGGAAACCCATGAATCTTCTAGTTTTAAAGAGACTTGGGTCTATAGGGTGAGGGAGTTAGGACCTAAGTCATAATAAATTCAGACGGAAGTAATCTTCAGCATTTCCCAGATATATCAACCCATATTAGACCAAGGACCCCGGGATCTCATTTTTAAAACATGGTTCTTCTGGTTTCCGTTTCCTATATACCTTCCAGCAACTCAGCTCAAACATCACTTTTTTGATCTTTTCTCAAAAAAAAAATCACTAAAAGGAGTTTCAAATGAAGACAGAAAAACTGGATTCTTTGGAGAGGGTTCTTTCTAGTTTTTTTTTTTTTTTTTTTTTTTTTTTTTTTTTGGACACAGTTTGAGAGTCCAACTTCTTTTTTTTTTGTTCTGATGAAGCAACTTTTCTTGGACGTTCTTTCCTCCTCAACTTAAAATTCTCTAGAGTTGAATTGGCCGTAGTGGAAAAGTTGTGAGTGGAAGTCCCATTAAAACTTGGTTCCATTCCTAATAACACCATATCCCTAAGTGGGGACAATGGGGAACGCTGAGTGAGAATTCTAATCATCAGCACAAAGTAAGGGAAGACATTTTCATTNCTAAGTGGGGACAATGGGGAACGCTGAGTGAGAATTCTAATCATCAGCACAAAGTAAGGGAAGACATTTTCATTACTCAATTTCAAAATGAAGTTTTCGAGGTAATTCATGAAATTGGTTGGGTGGCAGTGGTGGGACTTTGATANCATTTACTCAATTTCAAAATGAAGTTTTCGAGGTAATTCATGAAATTGGTTGGGTGGCAGTGGTGGGACTTTGATAAAAACCAAAGGGAAATGAATATGTAAGGACTAGGTAAGGGTTTCAAAATTTTATACATCAAGTCGATATGAGTCCACTTAAGAAAAGTAGAGCTTTTTTTTTTCTCCCTCGTCACTTACCCTTTAAGTCCTTGGCGGATGAGACTAGAGAGAAGGGATTAAAAGTGGAGCCAAAAAAACAAGAGATGAAGGACAGAAAGATCTCATTCACATTTCCCTAAATATCTATCAAGACTTAATTTATGTTCTACTTATTCACACAAATGTATCTCATTATAAGATCTAACTCTCAAACGAGTCACATTGTCATCACATCACTCTACTACAGAAAGGACTTCCATCTAACCCTCTCCTAATAATATTTTAACCACACAGACACTCTCAACTCTCACTTTCACACTTCCTCGTNCTTCCATCTAACCCTCTCCTAATAATATTTTAACCACACAGACACTCTCAACTCTCACTTTCACACTTCCTCGTCAAAATTTCAATTTTCCAATTCATTAACTTTCTCACCCGCAAAGAAAACTTATGTCCTGCTTGACCCGATTCATCTCCAGTAGATCGGATCAAAAAAAAAAGAATTTAGAAAAATCCTTGAGATTTGTTTGTATAGGGAACAGCATTGCTCAGGTGTTGAAGATANCTTCCATCTAACCCTCTCCTAATAATATTTTAACCACACAGACACTCTCAACTCTCACTTTCACACTTCCTCGTTAAAATTTCAATTTTCCAATCCATTAACTTTCTCACCCGCAAAGAAAACTTATGTCCTGCTTGACCCGATTCATCTCCAGTAGATCGGATCNATGTCCTGCTTGACCCGATTCATCTCCAGTAGATCGGATCAAAAAAAAAAGAATTTAGAAAAATCCTTGAGATTTGTTTGTATAGGGAACAGCATTGCTCAGGTGTTGAAGATAGCCCTTCAACGTTTCAAATGGCTTTTTTCAGTTTGAGAAATAGAGTTAGTTAACTTCAAAAATTTCGGGGATGATCGGGTTTAGATTTTACTCATCTTTTGAGTAAATAACTTGGCTTCTGGGTGCAAAAAAAAAATTTTTTTTCTTCCAGATTAGAGTTTATTCGGTTAAAATCACAGGGACTGATGGTGATGATAGAGAAGATCTCCATCGAGAAAGAAAAATCAATTCGGAGGGATCGGTAGTGGTGGATAGCAGACGGGATTTGTAAAAGCCTTCCTTCAAATACTCCGAACTTGACGAGAAACGCACGGTACGGTGAATTGTATGAGTGAGAATTGAGTTGTTCTGATTTTTTTTTCTCAACCCCATCTCTCGTAATAGAGTCGAGTTTCGATGATTCAGAACCCTAGAGTTAGTAGTCTAACGACCACAACTTCCTCAGCCCCAGTATACAGCACATGGACGACAGAAACATGAGACGACAACAATGTCAGTATTTGGAGGATGGAGGACATTATTTACTTTTGGTAGCAGAAGGTCCATTCTTCCACCAATTCGCTAACTTTCCCCAAACAACAAACTTCAACTTTGTGTACTGAAACTCTTCGTCTAAGGCCTTGCTTTAGCAAAAAAAAAAATGTCATGATGTAATGCAAACACCTGAAAGTAGAATATTTTAGAAGAACCTTACAGAATGTTATGTACTTCTTTACAAAACCACAGTGTCTCTCCTGAGAGGGAGCGGAAACGACGACACAGTATATGAACTCTGAGAGACAAAACTACTAAAGATAAGTTTAGCAATTCCTGGCGCATTTCCTCTCATTTCTAAATCCCGTGTCCCTGAGGGTAAAAATCCGGAAATAAATAATATGATCCAGAAAAGATTTAAGCTAATGCTGAGAGTGAGACAATCAATTTGGAATGACAATGAGAGGGTTCCCTCGTGTTCCTTATCTTCCTGACCCTTTCCCTCAATCCATTACTCTGACGACTAGTCCAGACGGAATCCATTTCATGTCACTCCACTGCTCCTGCTCCTCATGATACGGACACTGAGCATAGAAACCATCTCAGACAATGAAATAATAGAAAGAGAAAAGGGGGTTAAATTAAATTGTTGTTGGTTCTAGATTGAGCTGGAGAAAAATCCGACATAAATAATCCCCGTACTCAATGGAAGGAGGAAATCTAATCAAGCCGAGGAGACCGGGACCCAACGTCCAAGTGGATCCTGTCATTATCTAACAATTTCTGATGTCTCTCTTTGTTCCTCCAATTCTCCT
The DNA here is from genome assembly GCA_002738285.1 of Holacanthella duospinosa. NCBI lineage: Eukaryota > Metazoa > Arthropoda > Collembola > Poduromorpha > Neanuridae > Holacanthella > Holacanthella duospinosa. The sequence continues at coordinate 911,744 of NIPM01000006.1, read as the reverse complement.
GTCAATGTACTGAATTGGAGGTCATGGACTCATTCCCAGAGGTTACCCCATCTCCAAAGAAATGAAAGGGGATGCTGGATTGAAAGGGATGTCCAAATGTTTCTTCATCCCCCAAGGTTCTATGTCGCTCCAATACTCTCCCTAGAGTCCCATATACCCTGACACTAAAGGACTTGGAAGAAGAGATAGATTGAGGCTGATGACTCGATTTCAAACAACAGAAGCCTAGAGTCAACAGAATGCAAGAGAACATCACTACCAAAGACAATGGAAGTTCATCTTTTAATTTTTTTTTTCTCTTCCCTCATTATACGGAAGCTCTTCTGAAGCGTCGCTCTTCTCAACCTCCAGGTTCACAACTATTACTTTCCCTAAAAAAAAAAACTTTGGCAACCCAAACCTTCATTTCTCGCCTTACTTCGCATCATTTCTAATCTCCATATCTCAAAATAATTCTCCTGTGTCGGAACATTTGCATTTACTCAGTGAACTTTACGAGACTCAACGGAGGCCAGGAACCCGAGGTCTCGGTGGGTATATGAGAAGAACTAAATTAGAACAAGACAGCGGAAAGGAATAAAAGACTAAAAGAAAATCAAATTTGGCACTTTCCAGAGAGAGAAAATCTCCACTGGAAATGTCTCTTCCCTAAAGAGACATCAACAGAACCAAATAATTTTATAGAATTGGATAAAGGAGTCCTTATCATTGAGTCCATTAGAGACACTTTTGGTTTTATGACTATTACCTTTGAAGAGGTCCTCGACATCTGCGACTGGTGGATTGGAGTCACCTTGGACCCTTGGACCAGATCCTAAGAAACCTAACAATAGGCCTGTAGAAATGATTGAGCGGAGAGGCAATCGGAAGAAGATCCTAGGCCGTCCTTTGGAATGATAATTGAACGGCCACTCCATTCCCCTCCACTTAGTTCTGATCAATCTGAAAGTGAAAAGGAAATGGACTCAGTGAGACTCAACTTCATTTAAGAGATTCATGTAAGCGATTCATTCAAGTCAGAGATAACGACGCCAGGTAATCAACCTCACATTTCAACAATTATCAGTTTGCAGGAAGGGAGTCAAGGGAGCGTCTCCACAGTCATTCTCCAATTTCCTCTTCCAACCACTATTACTTTATACTCATTTCCAAACACAACCTATCCAAACAATAGGATCCTACATTACCAGAATTTCCGCTCCAAATTTCATTATCACTACTCCAAGACAGGAGTTTCCAATTTAGTCCCGCACTCTCTCTCTCTCCAATTTACCCACACAATAGGACTTATTTCTCATAAAAAAATAAAGATTACTTCTTCTCATGTCACTTTCTACTATACGAAATTATTTCCTCTCTGTCGCCCTAACCAGTATAGTCCTCTTAATACAACCAACTCAATTCAACCCAAAAACAGAACTCCAACGTGCAGAAATAACTTATGAATGCAAATACGGGAGTGAGGATTTATTCCACGAAATTGGTCATGTTGGTCACGGTCTCTTCTCTAGTAACATTATATTTACGCTCCCGAACCAACACGTTCTCTAATCCAAAAAGATTTTATTGAGGCTTGAATCTCATGTCCTAAGCTCAATTCCTCTAGTCTGAATAATTAAAACCTGTGGGACATGTAAAATAGAAATTTGGCTAGCGTGAGGAGATAGAATTCCACTCCATGAAGCCATTTAAGGAATTCTTATAGGAAATCAAAGGGAAGAAGGTTATAAAATGACAAGGAACAAAACCGTCTTCGTGTTTCGGAATTACAAAGGAAATTGTGTAATTATTTGTTCTACAAGTCTTGTCGTTGGATGTGGTAGAGAAAGTCTATGGATTACAACGACGGTTCTATCTGTAGATGAATTACTCATTGGACAGGTTCCGAGATGAGATCACTAAATAGTGGAAACTCTGAGAGCGAGAATTCTATACAATGTCTTGTCAATTCGGATCCTTCCTGATAGTAAGTTTCATAGGATTCCAAAGGAACCAACCATATCTCTACCCATCAAACAAAACCCATTCAACCCAAACAACAAACTTTCAACACATTTTTCACACCGATAAAATTTCACAACCCGGAGAGAGAAGGGAAACAAGGGTTAAAGTATAAGTTATAAAGTTCCTTCGTCGTCCCGTTTCTTCGAAGAAGAAAAAAAATCCCAAAACGGAGCACGTAAAGTAAGTCGTAGGGAAACCGTTGGAGGATCTATTACCATTACCATCATGTCCATGGTACATTAGAAAGAAAAAGACAAAACCAAAAGATGTATCTACATCTCCAAGACCCACTATCTGAGGGAATATGAAAATCCCGGGATCTAGGAAGAGTGATCCTAACTTTTGCCATCCATCCATGACACGACCCCACCAACATTCCTCTCAAAGTCCCACCTAATAGGGATCCAGAAAGAATTACTTGTCTCCGTTCTCCTTCCCTTTGGCCCTGTCTGTCCAAAACTCCTTACAAAGTCTTAACCCTCGTCTCACAAACCTCTTCCAAAAACTTCCCATCACTGATCCCATACCCCTTTTCCGATTGACTCTTTGAGAAATGGGAAACTAAAAAAATGAGATCTCTTTCATAAAATAGCTTTTAGCTCTATACACTCTCAATCTCGAAGGGACTCTTCATCTTTATTTTTTTTTACTGGAATAAGCTGTCTGACGGTTGGTTGAGAGAAAGATGTGTGATCTAATTTAGAGAGACCTAATTCTCATCTGTCGGCCTCCAGTTCAATAAGAACATTCCAAAAAAAAAAAAAAAAAATCTCTTCAGTACTCCTCATCCTTAGTAAGTGTAATCGTTTTATAATAGGAATAATAATGAGGAAGATGTGAGAAAGACAGAATTATTCTAGAAAGTCATGAACTCAATAGTATCCCATTTGAATGATATTCCACTCATCATACATAAGGGAGGGTAATGTAAAGGATTTTCCAGTCCTTGGGACTCAGCCGTGGAGAAAGTGAGCTACTTTTACTTCCGCTTTCATTCCTTCTATAATTTGGTTTTTATTGAGTAAAAAAAAAATAAAACTAGGGAGAGAGCGGAGCGTTAAGCTCTGATTCCTCTAGCTTGTTGTATCCTGAAACAAAATCTTCTTTTGCTTTCAGACAGCTAAATTTTTAATGTAAAGAAAAAAGACGAGTCGTTGGACTGGTCGTATAATACGTATTTCATCTCTATTCAAGGCCAAGTCTTTCTTCTATTCGTCCCAATAGAATTGAGCGATTGAGAGTGAAGAGATGAGGAAATCAGTTCAAAGAGTCCTCAGATTCTGGACAGCATCATCATTGCTGACGCTCACGTTTAGGGATTGGTGGACTTTCTACCCAATCATAAGTCAAACATATCCAACGTCATCATCTCCTTCTCTAATACTCTTGGAAAAGACTTCAAACACCGTCGAATGCCCTCATTTCTTTTCATCACAAGAGAAAGGAGTTTCCATCTTTCTCAGTCGTAAATTCAGAGAGAAAATGAGTTTAAAAGTTCACCTCAACATACAACTAATTCATCCTTTTCCGTCTCTTAAGCCTAATGTAATTTTTATAAAAAAAAAAATTATTAGTCTCTTCTCTTTCCACCTCCTTGAGCTTGGCATAAAAGTGAAAATAATAATATTTGCATGAGGAAATCCATTTTGTAGATGGAGAATCTAACCTGGAGCATCTTCCTCAATTCTTCATTGTCTTCTACACTCATCCATTGTCTTCAACTCCTCATCAGCCCATGGCTTAAATTTTTCTTCCTTAGATGCATTAAACTAATGGAATGGAACATGGGACTGTCATCCTACTCTCACAAACTTTATACCCTCAAATACAAAGTTTGGATGAGGCCGAGGTCAATGTGTAGAAGAGACGCAGATGTTGAGAGGGGAAAAGGCTTACTTAAGCTACACTCAACAGGAAGTGGAAGTCTTCAATACCTAACAGCCATCCTACCAAAGTCCATTTCATTGAAAAAAGTTACTTACCTACTCTCGAGACCAACTATCATTATGACATATTGTCTAACAAGATTATTAATCAAGAATCAGTAAAAGTACGAAACTTATAAAGGTTCATTTCAAATTGATTATGACGGAGAAATTCCTTCCTTCCTGTGTGTTATGTACCACCGGTTGAGGTTAGAGAAGGACTTGACCGGGGGGACAAGTTATTACAAAACATGGTCAAACAAAAAAAAATTTTTATTATTATTTTTTTTTTTTTTTGGAGAAGGGTGGGTGGAATTATTATTTAACCGAAAAAATTGTAATGACGAGAATATTTCTGACCACAAAACGGTTGTTTGGCGTCGTGGGCGATAAGGTATGAGAGGAGTGGTTGTTCTTTTGTCTATTTCCCAGGCATTCTGGTTCCCTGAGTAACTAGAACAATTGATTCTTGATAAAGGCCAAAAACCAATGACTTCCTTCGTCTTGATCAGACATTGAATCTGTCATCTCGACACATTGTCAGCAACTACATAAACTTCCACTAGAAAGACCACTAATGACAAAGATCCTAACTCACCTCCCAGAAAATTTTTTTTTTCTTTTATTCTTTTTCTTCATCATCTCCTTCACACATCATAGTTGATCAGTTGTTAGAAAAAGAAAGATTTCCTTTCGAACCTGTCATACTATGATCTCTTAGCGACTCCCACCAACAATTCCTTGCCAAATCTAATCTTTGCTCTCAAGAAGACATTTTATTTGGATCTTCTAGCTGAATCAGCCATTTTCTAACTTAACTAACTCTTTTCCTCTAAACTGAAGAGATTTTGGAAATAGAAAAATCAAAGAGTTAGTCAAAAAGTACGACAGGAGATATGTCTGACTTGGGAATCCAATATACTTTAATCATATTAAGATACAAGAAGGAATCAAAGATTCTCATCTCATTGTCTCTATCAAAGTCTTAGAAATTGGATCATTGATTTCTTTCTGCAATACGAAGAAACAGAGAGACCGCAATCCTATACTCACTTAATCCTTTCAGTACATCAGACCCAACCAACCAATTCATTCCATCCTAACTTTCAGTAGAGTCAAAAAAAACTTTGAAAAGAGGTTAGAAATTTGTATTATTTATTTTGGTATATAAAATTCAAAAATTGTTATACTTGGAACTATGATACAAGGTGTTCCAAACTTTTAGCAACGGGAAAAGATTCCTTTCTCGCTCAAACTATTTTCTCATCTCATGACTTACTAGAGCGGAGAAAGCAAGCTTTCTCCGTTGCTAAAATTTAAAAGTTTGGAACACTCTGTACCGTATTGTGTAAGAGTTTGAGTTTTTCTTTTTCAAANTATTTTTTTTTTTTAAAAAAAAAAAAAAAAAAAAAAAAAAAAAAGAGAATAAAAGGTCATTCAGATCTTTAGTTGACTCTCTTCTTCCTTTTCTCCAACCTCCAAGACTCAACTTTCTCCGATTTTCTATCTCAAAGACCCCAAGAAATGGTCTTGAGGACTTAAAATCTGACTCAATCCCCTGGAAGAAAAGTTGAACTCTTACAGGAGAAAAGAAAAGAAAAGAAAAATTGTAACAAAGTACCCTAAGAAAAGAGACCATAATAATACATTTTGTTCCATTTTATCTTAAAACTGGTCCATGTTTCTTATTTTTTCCATTGAGAACCGATTCCAGAGGGTTCCTTTATTCTCTCATTCACAACTACCTCCTTGGTCTCTACCATACGAACTTTTGACTTTTGACTACTCTTCCGACAGCCACCAACGAATTATGGGATATTTTAGAAAACTTATACTCCAAACTTACCCAAACCCAACAATCACTTTATTCTTTCATTTAAAAAACTTAAACAATTCTTTTTAACTGGAATGAGAGAGAGGAGAGAATTGGAGAAAGACGAGGTGTGTTTATTGAAAAAAAGTGAGCATAATCGGTGGATGTGTTGTGAGACTGAGTCCAAGCAATACACTACACTACACTACACTACAGAACTGACAATTCTATTTTCTGTCTCCACTTTCACCAGACTACCTCTCACTCAGAGCTCAAGAGGATCTAATTCCATAGGAACGGAGAAAGTTTTCCTTTCACTACCACTCACTTAGAACCTAATACATTACCACCACCATTCAACTCAATCCAACAACCTCTTCACTTCCAAATGAAAACCCTTCCCTTCAACAATCTTCTGTCGAGAAACCCCATGAAGAACTATCCTTTGGAAAAGTACAATCCTCCGCCTCAATGAGTAGTGAGAAAGGGCTCTAAGAGATGAATACCAAGAGGAGAGAAGCATTAGAGGAACAACGAAACCGCTCACCCAATCCTTCGACCGACGTAAGTACGAACCATGACTTTGAGGAGTGGAGAAAGTAGTGAGAGAGAGAGAGTAAATGTTCTTGGGTTTATCCGACATTGCAGAACGCCAGAGAACAATCATATAGACTTTATTACATGAAATATAAATCCTGGCAGAAACCTCAGAGAAACAAAATACTTTAGATGAAAAATACTCGTAATCCAAGAGGCGAGAGAAAATTGTAGAAATGGAAGTAATTGAAGAAAGGGTTTAGTAAAGAGGTATATAGGGAAATACCACTTTCCTCACTCTGGTCCTCCCATCATTAACTAAAAAGTATAATCATCCTTACCATACCATATCATACCAGACTATACTAACCAACTTATACACTTAATTCTTTACTTTCAGTCTCCCTCTCTTCCCAAACACATCACCACCCCTCCTCATGTATTTCAACAGTTTCTTAAAATATTAATAGAATCGCAGGAACTCTCAAATAATCTCTTCCAAATTCAAATGGAAAGAGTTGAGAGATGATAAAAAAATAGAAACTCAACCATATGGGTAGAGATAGAATCTTTAGAGATTACACAACATCAAATAATATTTTACAGAACATCTCCAAATCTCTTTTTCTCATGTCATAAAAATATATGGGTCATCAAAATATATGATAATCTATATGAAAATTTTAAACCTTTCTTCGGTATGGCTCTGTGGATGAGTCCCAAAGGTGCTTTACTCCACTTTACCAGAGTTAGAATACGAATAGGAAGAAATTTTTTTTTTCAACTTACTAATAAGAATTTTTCTCTAAATAATCCTTCTGCCTTGTCTCATCACAAAAACAAAAGTAGAGCAAGAAAATAAAATAAAATAAAATAAAATAAAATCAAAAAAAAAATTTTTTTTTTTTTGTTTTTTGACTGATTAGAAATCCTGGATGAGAGTCTTGAAGCTGTCAATTTGGGAAATCCCTNTTTTTTTTTTTTGTTTTTTGACTGATTAGAAATCCTGGATGAGAGTCTTGAAGCTGTCAATTTGGGAAATCCCTGAAACCTGGTGGAATTGTTCTAGCCCTCAAATCCTAGTGCTTCTATAGCAGAGTGACAGTGATGACGATGAGTTTGGAAACTTTATCTTGAACATAAGAACCACGGAAGATGGCTTAAACTCTACAGAACGCCACTTGGGACTTTTCTTCTTAAAGAGCTCGGGACTTACCTTTAAACCCTCTCTCTAGAGATACGAGATCGGATTTATGAAAATACTCAAGCTCTCCCTCCTCTCTCTCTTCATATAGGAACCAAAGGCTCAGACTACAGTCCTTAAAAAAAAAGACTCACACTTTCTATCATTCCCAAAAAAAACCTTGGAAAATGAATCCAACTTTTTCTTCATACTCACGCTTTGCATAGAGACTTAAGTTTTAATAGACAAAGTTTTTTTTTTTTTTTAGAAACTGGGCTCTGAGGCACTTGAAGTTTCTTCCTACCCCTTCTTCGCCGTCGACGACAGTTGATTAAGCATAAAAGGAACAGAGGGTTCAACCAAGTCAAAACTCATAACTCACTGAATAAATAGGAACAAAAAGTAGGAGTAGTTTAGAATGTCTTGGTTTATAAGAAGAGTAGAGAGGGAACTCTCCCAGGATGGTGAGTCCTATTATGTCGTCTGGGAAATATAGATACTATGGAGCCTGTTAATCACAGGGAGAGGGAAGATATTATAAAGAGTAAAGAGTTGGAAAGTTCTAAAGTCTCCAAAAGAAAGTATTTCCACTCTCTTTTAGACAGTCTCACTCGAAGGAAGAGTGTTAAGACAACCAAGACAGTATCATTAGATGGATGAGACTGACAAGACAAGATCAAAACTCAACCTACCATCCCACACGAAGAAAATATTATATTTTACCAAGACCTTACCCAAGTAGAGAAAGTGAAAAAGTTAGACTCCAGGATAGTTTTTCGAACTAGAAGAAGTATAGAAAGTCTAAATTTGTCACAATCTAGATAAAAAAGTTGAGTGGTTGAGTTTGGAGTTAGTAAGAACGTTTAGAATAGAACCACTTCTAACGTTGATTGTCTTTATATATCCCAGAGACTGTGGTGAGTTTAAAATGAAGAGCCTTTCAAATTATGAAGACATTATTATTAAATCCTGGACAGAGAAACCGGATTTTGAGAATCAGGTTGAGGTTTCCGGAGGAAGAATTTCTCTCCAACTAAAATTTAATGAATGATGGTAGAGATGTGAACAAACAGTAGAGTAATTAAAGCCTCATTAACTTCTAGTTCTCCGTCTCATAATTTCCTCATCAAATCCTCCATATCCCTGGGAAGAGGGTTCATCTTCTTCTCTGAAATTAAATCATGTTCCTTGTCATATAAGTTTTAGAGGAAACCACTTGTGCAGAAACCAACTTCTTTTCAGTTCCCAAAATCAAATCTAACCCTCTTCCCATCATTATCATTTCATTTTCTCATCTCAATCCCTAAAAACTTTCTTCCCAACGCCTCAAATTTTTCATCATCACGAGAGATTTTACTCTCATTTAGCCCCATCCTCTCAACTTCCCTCCTCCTCGTCATCCTATGCAATTAGATTCAGACATTTGAGTGAATTATTTTACTCATGCATTTTTATCAAAAAATTTACCACTTCCCCCACGGCCTCTGACCTCTCATGCATAACATAAATCTTATACTCACTTCACTCATACCACCAACCTATCTCTACCTCATGACCACGACCAGGTTATTCAAAATTTAAACCTCACCATTCATCTTCATCTTCATCTTCNCCTATCTCTACCTCATGACCACGACCAGGTTATTCAAAATTTAAACCTCACCATTCATCTTCATCTTCATCTTCTTAACTCAAAAAAATAACAGTCAATCACGCTTCATTACAATTTACTTTAAACTCAAATTTTTAAATTAACACTATTCAATTCTATTAACCTCCCAGGTTCAATAATATTAAAACACGTAAGAAAAAATAAANCCTATCTCTACCTCATGACCACGACCAGGTTATTCAAAATTTAAACCTCACCATTCATCTTCATCTTCATCTTCATCTTCTTAACTCAAAAAAATAACAGTCAATCACGCTTCATTACAATTTACTTTAAACTCAAATTTTAAATTAACACTATTCAATTCTATTAACCTCCCAGGTTCAATAATATTAAAACACGTAAGAAAAAATAAATAAATTTTTTTCAAATTTTTATCAATGAAAACTAAAAGATATANATAAATTTTTTTCAAATTTTTATCAATGAAAACTAAAAGATATACGAATACTCTGAGAGATAAGTCAAGGTAGTGGAAAATATTTAGAACAGGGTAAGTGGTGGGTTTTGGACTCTGAGCTGACTAATTGACAGAGTGAAGTGTTGTGGTAGTGGTGAACTCTACTCCATACCACTATTAGACAAGATTGAAGTTTCTACTCTACTTTCTCCCCCTCACTAATATGTATCCAATTTACCAAAATTAAGCATCCTTTCTCTACTTTTGGATATTACCAAGAGGAACAGAGGAAATGTACTATAAGTTGAGGTTGATGAGAGAAAGCAGTGAGCGGGAAAAGCATTCATATGACAACCCACCTCCTCCCCCCCTCCCCCTCTTAAACTACATTTCAGACTTTCTCATTTTCACTCTTACTGAACTTTCAAGACTTTTGTGTTGAATTCCACTGGAATGAAAATCCAAGTGTTGTTTGGTAGGGGGGATGATGATGCTGATAAGGCAAAAAAAANGTTGAATTCCACTGGAATGAAAATCCAAGTGTTGTTTGGTAGGGGGGATGATGATGCTGATAAGGCAAAAAAAAACTTATGCTTTTACAAAGAAAAACATTGTGATTGATGGTTGTAGTTAGGAAATCACATTTTGAGTCNGTTGAATTCCACTGGAATGAAAATCCAAGTGTTGTTTGGTAGGGGGGATGATGATGCTGATAAGGCAAAAAAAACTTATGCTTTTACAAAGAAAAACATTGTGATTGATGGTTGTAGTTAGGAAATCACATTTTGAGTCTNAAAAAAAACTTATGCTTTTACAAAGAAAAACATTGTGATTGATGGTTGTAGTTAGGAAATCACATTTTGAGTCTGAATCTCTTTAGCTTTATTCCACAAGACTTTCAAACCAATCTTCCAGAGTTCTAACGTACTACTTTGGAGTAAAAGTTTTTAATAACGAAACGAAACGAAAAAAATAAAATAAAAAGATAAAATCTAACCTATGTTATCTATGAGTATGAGATTATTAGTTCAACAGTTGAGAAGAAAAAAAAAAAAAAAAAAGAAAAAAAAAGTAAGACAGTGAAAATAACACCCACTCTCCCCTGCCTGTCATCATCGTTAAAAAGAAAAGAGAAAAGAAAAGACGATATCACGGTTTCTAAACTCTCAGATACATTTATTATTTCGAGCTCACTTTTTCCGGAAAGAATTACTCAAGTCTTGAATCAAAGGATGAGATTAGTTGAGAAAATAATAAAATTGGAAGAGATTAGAAGAGAATAATAATTAAAATATATTAGATGAAAAAATGAAAAAAAAAAAAAAAAAAAAAAAACTTTTAAGGAAAGAGTAAGAAAAAAGGTTGTANGAAAAAAAAAAAAAAAAAAAAAAAAAAAAAAAACTTTTAAGGAAAGAGTAAGAAAAAAGGTTGTAAGATGGTAATAAATGGAGGTGTAAAATCGGTTGAATAGTCTCTGAGTTGGTTTGGTTGAGTTGGGAGCTGGTAGTCGGGCAGAGAAGAAAAGAAAGGGGAAAAGTAGAAGGAGATAGTTGTTAGTAGAGGAAAAAGAAATTTATGAGCACAATTTCGCTAATGGAAAACACTTTCCCATTCCTGTCACGACAGAGCAACACAATAACAAAACCATTACGACGACGACTTAAGGAAGAGATGGACAGACCGAGTTGAGAAAGAACAAAGTCAAAAGAAAAGTTTAAGAAAATGGACCAAATAAAATAGGTTGTCGAGATAGAATTGTTCCTCTCTCTCTCTATTATATTGTCACCATGATTAGTCGATTACTTTCTCCAGACCAAATTGAAAATACATTCCCCAATCCTTATATCGCCAAACAACCTCCCTCACATTCTCATATCCACCACATAGGAATCATTATTTCTTTGGTCAAAAGAACATTACGAAACGACTACATACTAGATAGGACAAGAACAAATTAAGTTTTATACCGGATTACCCACCCCCTTCTCTTTATACAATTACCAACTCATTCTTCATTTTCAATTTAGAATTCATAAAACCCAGTTCAAAAATCTTACCCCCCTTCCCTTTTCAAGTTAATTGATGAAGGGAGAGAAGTAAGTTGTATAAAAACATGTCGTATTTGAAATTAAATTGAGTCAATAAAGCAGAAATTAGATGAAAGAGGAGTGAGTCTCTCTCACTTTCCCTCAGAGAAGAGACGGGGAAGTAGAAGTTAGATTTTTTGGTAAATAAGNAGAGGAGTGAGTCTCTCTCACTTTCCCTCAGAGAAGAGACGGGGAAGTAGAAGTTAGATTTTTTGGTAAATAAGGTGAAGACTGATGATGGTGGAGAAAGTTGGTTGGCTATTGGTTCCGTTCCCTCCTCACTTTCTGACATGTGGGAGAAAGTAAAGTTTATTATCAAACCTTCTCCTTACCTTTCCTCATATTTCCCCATTATATTACAACCAACAACTACCATCACTTTTTTATTCCTGTTGACAGAACATTTCTTTCCTCTCCTCCTTGACATTAGTTCCCTTCGGAAGGAACTCCTAATACTACAAGCGGAAGGGAAAAAAAAAACTAGAATCAGGCTTTAAAAATCCTTCAAAACTATAAGTCTTCACAACTCATGAACGTCAATCAGTCATAATAATAAAGTAAACTTTTTAAAGTTTCAAACTTCTGTTAGAACTACTGTAAGGTTTGAAGAACCAACCTCCTTTCTTCCTGTCACTCAAAGTCAGAAGAGAAAGAAACCGAGAAAGGAGTGATAAATAAAAAAAGTCTTAGGAAATTTATTTCATCCCTACCAATACTAATCATAATGAAACCGTACTACTCAATCCAACAAGATTTATATCCCATTTACAATTCAGAGATGACACTTAATGGCCATGTTGACATCTGATTTCCAATCATCACTTTCAAACTTCATATCCTATCTCATCCCTCATTCAGAATTAAACCATCCATTTGCATTTTTTATTACACTATATCACTTTCTTACTACACAGTGGGATCCATTTAGAGTGAAAGTCCGCCAATAATCAAATCAAATCTCCCGTCCGTACAGTGAGATAGGATTTTCAATATTTAAATACTCGTTTGTAGTGAAATTGGTAAAAGTGAAACTAAGGATGCAGTGAAAGAAAAATTCAACAGATTAAAATGATTTATAATGAAATTTCTTTCAGTTAAGCCTACTGACCCGGAATGAATTTGTCTAATTTCAATCCGTACTACGAAAAACAAAAATTTCCTGGATCATAATACTCACTGTACGATTACAGTGAAGTTTAGTTACAATGATAAATTTGTTGTTTCCCTTCAGATTCGTTATATCCCAACTTCACTCTACTTCCCTAACTCTAACTCCCACGGACTATTACCCTCAATCCGAATCTGCCACATTGGCTAAAAAATTTAAGACGAAACTGCAAAAAAAAAAAAAAAAAAAAAAAATCAGTGTATGCGGTTGGTAGAATGAATTTGTCATCTTAAATCCAATTTCCAGACTTCTTTTCACGATCATTATCATAGCCTCCAGATGATAGATTATGACAAATTTCTACTGTCAACTATCCTAAACTGTTGGAAACTGGAAGTCATTTTGTAAAAAGTAAAAATTTTATTTTCTCAGAATATGGTGGATCGAGGATGGTTATAGGCTTAGGAAATGTTTTTTTTTAGTATTAGGGCTTAGAAGGGATGTGAGAATGTAAGTTCGGGATGATGTGTTGAGGACACATTTCCCCCCCACTCTCTTACTCTGTCTTATCCAACTCTGGCGTGAGTTTGACAGTTCCCTCTAACATCATTGAAGTTAAGCAAGCCTCGAGCAATTAAAACTTCGATGGGTGACCATCAACTTGAGGAAACCTGATACTCCCTATGTAATTAATTAGTACGGTATCAGCTCACTGTCCTTAGGCAGATGTGAAAATATATATTACTGAAACACCACAACCTAAGTCTTCACCTTAACTGTGAACTAACACATGAAATATGCACCAGAGGCTCCCTCTCTGTAGAAGAGTAGTCCTGAATTAAAATTACGTTAGATACAATGATGGAAATTAGTAAATATCCAATGACAAACCAAAACTTATAAAATAGAACCTTTACTTTTATCTTTACCACCACCACCACCGTTCCTATTCACCAATCATAAACACTCAACCAAAACCTAAAAATCATTTTCACCCAAGATGGATGAGCTAAGAACGAAATTATACAAATCTGTCTTTGTTTCACAGGAATCTCCCCAACAATAGAGAAATATTGGAAAGTACACAAAGGATCCATGCATTATTATTATTGTGATCACCAGGTGGGATTTCCTTCCTTCCTGTAAACTCACTACGGATTATTATTATTACAATAACAATAAAAGTATGGAGATGAGTTTGCAAAAAAAAAAAAAAAAAAAAAATCTTCCCTACATGAAGTCAGTCTCCTGTTAAACAAATATCCATCTTCAAAAATTTTTTCCCTTGTTCGTGAGTCAAAAAAAAAAAAAAAAAAAAAAAAAAAAACAAGGGATCATAGATTTTAGTAACGGTACTAATTATTCTCAAACTTACAGGAATGCTTATTTGTCATGTTCTGTCACTTGAAGTCCTCACCACAAAACACATGGACACAAATCACTGGGAAAGAATAATTGTCCTTTTCTCCTATTTCACAATCGAATAGACTTCTTGACGCTTCTCAAACTAATAAAAATTCATTACAGAACCAAGCCTTTGGACTATAGGGAATTTTTTTTAGAGTTTATGACCTCCTCGTGGAAACTTCAAGTCAAGCACTCATGGATTGCGTTATGTTAAATCCTTTCCAAAGGCTCAACTTTTAAGTCTCGTCGCTCTTCTCACTTCGTCTAGTAATTAGATTTTAGTCACAAATCAATTCAATGAACCAGATTATAAAAAGAAACCCGGAAACTCAAAGACTCATCCGAAGCCAACAAAAAAAAATTGAATGAATTTCTAATAAATTGTATTTATTAGTGGATGTAGTTTTAGAGTGGGTAGGAGTGTCGGAGATGGATGTAGTTGAAAGAGTTTGATGGCTCACTCTTTGTAAGTATCGGAGAGATGTTCTAGAATAGTTCCGTTCTCACCGAATTCCAACCTCACATTACATAACATTCCATGTGAGGCTCAATTCTAAAAACTTGGAGAGAGTTCCCCTCAACCGACGACCCACCGGATCTCCTAGTTGGTCTCCGGACTCTATCTAGAAGGATAATTCTCTATACCTCATCTTCTCCCACCACTCCTACCACTCACCGCTTTCACTCACGACAACCACCACTGGGAGACTGGGACCACTGAATAACAACTCACAATGCTTTTTCAATACTTATCTACAACAATATGACGTTCGGATTCGATTCCAACAACTAAGGAACTCATCAATCCAATCCACTTTCACTCTCTCCTCACTCTTATTTTTGAAGAAAGTAGAGGTTCATTTGAAGACGTATGGATTGGTCTCGTTCCATTAAGTACTCCCGTCCCTATTCCCTAGTGATGAGAGCCTGGAGCAGAGAAAGAGAGAGAGAGAGAGAGAGAGCGGACTGAGATTGTGGGAGAGTCTATGGATGACGACTGATATCATTTTCCGCATGAGTCCACTTAATCATCACCCAAACTGCTTGGGCGACACTTGGGGATGACTTTGTTGAGCTGGATGCAGAGGAGAGGGAGGAGAGTTGTGTAGTCTTGAGCGGATATTAAATTGATAGAGGAGACAAGAGAATAGGATCTCTCGGAGATGTTTGGGTTGATGATGAAGAGTTAAGTGGTGGGCCTTAAAGACCAACTTCCTTCGGAATCATTCCCAAAAAAAAAAAACTCCCAACTCCATGCTTTTGTCCTCGTATTGATTCCTCTATCTACAAGAAAACCTGACTTTTAGTCCCTCATCTGGAAAATTGTCTAATGTATTCAAGACTTGAAGCAGAGAGAATCAATTTTTTTTCTTCTCATCTCCTATTTTCACAGTCTGAATTTCTTCCACGCTTGGATTTTCAATTTCATTTCATTTATTTCAACTAAAAGGACCCCAAAACTACGAAATACTCAACCATCGAAGTACTTTGAAACAAAAGAAATAAAACTTTCATCTCTAACTCCTAGAGGTGAGCCAAGGAACAATACTAATAATAATAAATAATCCAATCTCGCACTTCAATAAATTCTATTCTTATCATTAGCATACAGGCCCAGAGTCTCTCCCCTTCATCTCTACACTCATTGTTGCTTCTTTAATTGTTGAGAACTCCGCTCTAATAAATTATATAACACAAAAGGTAAACTTTTGGACAAAGTTCTCTCTCTCTCTCTCTCTTTTTCAAATGATGGTTTTAGTAGCGGCTTTCTGCTTCAACATTCCTATCCGGTGAAACCAAGTCTATTGTCTTGAGAAGAGAATAATAGACGTCTGACTTTTAAAATAATATTATAACGGATTCCTCAGATTCTGATATAACCTCCTCCCCCACAAGGACACTCTTTATTTTCAAATAATAAAAAATAATGATTACTTTTTAAATACTCTCTCTACCCTTCTCCATTGTCGAATCACCTAATCTCATTTCTTGTCCTACCAGCCGCCTCACCATGACATTTGTTGACCTTTCCTCATCTAAACTTCACTATTTCATGTATTATCATTTATCAGTCAGTAGACTTGTGGTCAAAAAACTAGATTGAGCTACTATACAACTATATCCAAGTCCTACTCAATGTCAATACCCAACCCACACAAAGTCTTGAGGATTTTGACCCTCTTTCGAAGAGAATGATGTGAGTTTGTGTAGATGAGATCCACATCCAAAACAGTATACTGATGGATCATTTTGAACTGACTAACTGATAAAAATCTTGTCCGAGTTTTAACTAATCTAAATTCTCAACCTCACGCTTTTAGTAAGATAGTTGATGAATTGAGCAAGTCTGAGATGTCAGTCAGTTACAGTTCGGTTTCCTATCCTGTCAGGTTGTTATAAAATAAAAGTGGGTACTTATGGATTCATGATAGAAATAACATGACTGATGACTGATATTAGCATAAAGAGTAGGAATCCTTAGACACTTTGACTTTGATTTCCATAGTTGGACTCTACCTATTTCTACATGAGTCCACATTTCTCTAGCTACACAACCCAAGAGTCATGATTCTAAATTCCATTCTTAGATCTAATGCATTGTTGTGTCAAACTGTGTCTGTTTACATCCCTCTTTTAGTCCGCTAAAATGTTATAATCTGGAAGAGAGATGATTTAAAGTGGATTGAGTCTTGTAGTAAATCAAAATGTTTTTCTCATCGGGTTGATTTGGATCATGCGGAAGGAGATGATGATCTATAAATATACGAATTCGACTGAGACAGAATGACTTTTCGCAAAAATTTCTAGTCACATGACGGTCAATGCTCCTTGGAGAGCCTCACGACCATCATCTCTCTATTCTTACAAAACTCCGTTCCTCCAATGAAAATGGAAGATAAGATTTCTATTCTTTATCCACTTTAGATCTTAAGAATTGGTTTCTCCACTCCCTTCTCACCATCCAAAAACATAAACTTCATTCAACCCAAAGGTAACATGAGCCAATAATATTTCCATCGATTCCTAATCTCAGGGCCTCGTTTCCCATGTTTTTCAAACCTTGGAGTATAAAACCTCCGGGAAATGCCCAATTTCGAAAACACCAACTCTTCCCCAAAACATCATTCACTCAGTTTCAGCTTCCATTTCCACATCCTCATCTTTCGCTCTGGGACTTGTGGGGAAATAAATGGTCCGTACTTTTCAACATCAAAATAAAAAATGAATATTACATCAAAATCTAACTAGATAGACTTGAGACAGGAGAGCTCCTGGCAAAATGCAGTTAAAGTTTCTATCCTAAAACTAACCTTCTAGACTCATTTTTCTATCCTAAGGAAATTTGTTAGCTGTCAGATAAATTTGCCATTCACGATCTCATGATAAACTTTGAGAAAGCCAAACCGTAAGATGAGGAGATGATGATGATGTCGTTGTTGGGGAAAATGGCGAAAAAAAAAATAATGTAAATTTTTTTTTTTCCGTAATCAGTCTCTTGTTAAGAAAGAAGGAACCCTTAAACTGTCAATTTGAACTCGGTTCTTACTTATAAGCTCGAAGAATCAAGTGCGTCTTGCCCAAATTTTTGCTGATACATGTTCCTTAAAAAGTAGGTTAGATGTCTGTAAGCCTTTGGCGGAAATGCTTCTTGAAAATTAATATCCTCAAAAGAAGTTTAAAAAAAAAACGGAACCCTTTCATACCCTCTATTCTCACTTATATATTTTTCTCCTTATGAATTATGATTCTAACATCATCTTTGAGAAATATTACCTAAAATTCTAAACAATGGAACCTAAAAAAATCTCGTGATGTGGAGTTCTCGCTCGTGANTATATATTTCTCTCCTTATGAATTATGATTCTAACATCATCTTTGAGAAATATTACCTAAAATTCTAAACAATGGAACCTGAAAAAATCTCGTGATGTGGAGTTCTCGCTCGTGAGATTAGACTTCTTTTCTTTATATTTTTCCTATTCTTACAANTTATATATTTTTCTCCTTATGAATTATGATTCTAACATCATCTTTGAGAAATATTACCTAAAATTCTAAACAATGGAACCTAAAAAAATCTCGTGATGTGGAGTTCTCGCTCGTGAGATTAGACTTCTTTTCTTTATATTTTTCCTATTCTTACAAGATGAGGCAATTTTTTTTTTTTTTTTTGAGGTTTTTGAATAGTTGATCATCAGAAACCATCCTTTTGTTCAAGTACTCCCATCCCTTAATTTTTGTTTACGTGAATAGAGAGATGAGATACTTGAACAATGAGATCAGAAATTTAGTAAACGATTTCTCAAACATATTTTCTCAATCCCTTCATCTTAATGAACGGGATTCCACACCTGTCCCCTTCAATAAAGAGAAAAACAGGAATGGAGTAGATGAATAATTTAGTAACATAAATGAGGTGTGAGTTGCACGTACTTTAGAAGATGACATAAGTCTTGGAACTCAAAGAAACTACTACTACTGCCAATGATACCGACAAAAGTGGAGAACCTCATCTCTTTTCTTAAGGACTGGATCAAATTTGCAACAAAAAAAAAAAAAATATTACACTGAGAGAGTTAAATTAAATTGGTACTTCTATTTTACCTGATTCTAATTTGTTTCCACTCTATGTCAACGAGATGTAGTTGGCCCGTGTGATGAGAAACTGTGAAGATGGTCTCTGTTTCCAAATAATTTGACGGATGAAGAATAAGTGTAGACAAAGTTCAACTCACGAGGGCAAATCGTGACTGACAGTTTGGAAAGGACCAAAAGAAATTAGAATCAATCAGTCAGTCTTCCAACAAACTGTCTCTCTGATCGACGTTAATTATACTGCAGTTCAGTAAATTACTACGACGTAGGGTATTAATTTAATTAATTTTTTTTTTGTTTACACTTTTACGACAATTCCTACCTCCAACACTAGCATGTCGATGGGAAACTAACCTCTGAATGAGTAGATAAACAAATTCCCAACACATGAACTTTAATTCGTCGTACTGGTAGATGAAAAAAAAAAAAAAAAAAAAAAAAGTACAAGGATCTTAAATGATTACCACCGAGTGCGTGCCTGGTGGATCTGTCGTCATTCTTGCCAAAAATTTTGTATACAAATCCACAAACATATAGTCTCAAATTTACATGTTTTGACATTAGTTCCCTAAGAATGATTTGATTTTCCTCTTAGGAAGTGTAAAAAGACGGATAATATGTTTCTTTCAACTGTGGAGGGTATCATTATTCCAGTCTCAATTGATTTGTTTCTTACCCATCATCTAACGGGAAATTAAGTGTGATTTATTTAACAATAAATGTGAAGTTGACACTAAAAATCCTATTTATCAAATCCCTTTGAATTTTAAACCATACCGCCAAGAATGCCACCGGAAACATCTTTCATTCTCCCTCCGTTAATTGGAATCCCGTCAATTGTTGACTCTGGATGAGTTGCTAACTAATTAAATAAACCTGTAGCCATAATGTTTGAATTTGACTACTGTTTGTTATGCAAAAAGTGTTAAATGACCAGTGACAACTTCACACAGAGAGATGAGTAATCTAAGAAATTAAAAATTAAAGTCAATAGTAAGTAGTTAATTCTCCCCTTATGTATTAATGTAATAGACGAAAAAGAACCGGGCCTATTTTCATTAGTCTAACATAATAATTATCAAAATTGAAAAGTACAAATAGAGGACTTGTAACAACTCTTTACCCTAACAATGAACAGTATAATAAGAATAAATTCCATTGGAATTTGTATTTATTGACTTTTATGACAATCACTCAAGTATTCGACATTTTAAGTGGATAAGTCAGAATTCGGCAAAAACTGTCTAAAATGTCGGTCTCAGTGGTTGTCAAAGAAAAGTCTAAAGTTCTTTTTGGATAAGAATGAAATAATGCCCACCCAACTCGTCAATTGAGTTCGAACATGTAATAAATTCTTGTCTCCACTGATGTCAGATTGTCATTCGAGATTCCCAAGATGTTAGTAAAGAGAATGTTGTGGTACAGGAACAAGTTTGTCACCAAGTTCTGAGAAGACATGTTCCTGAGAAGGAGACATATTAAATAATGAGATCGCACTAATGAAGACGACGTGAGTGAGGACTTATGGGAAGTTATGGGAGAGGAAGTCAATATTTGCAAAATGATAGTTTTCGATCTCTTATGAGACACTCTGTATGCAGACCAGGCTTTCAAATATCCTAGCTCTCATTTCAGATACTCACTAACCCATGGAACTTTAGTCAATTCCGCTCAATTAAAGGATTATTTACTTTGGCCTTACGGATTAGATGAGATCTATCAGATCCAACCAACTTAGCAGACACAAAGCCTTATTTTTTTTCGCAACGGATGATTCCGTGATAATGGAATTTAGATCAGAATAACACTCTCGTAGACTTAGCAGAGAGAGAAAGGGTGGGTGTGAATTTGCTGTCACGGACTTTACTTGATGTCCTATTCTTTGACTCTCTTTCGCCACCGTTTCCATTCCCAACAATTCCAATTCATTATTTACAATCCCAAGGCACCCACGCAAGTAGTCAATCCCTTCACAATACATTTCCTACCGTTCGATCCTTACCAATGAAACAAACTAACACATCTGACTAGGGGAGAGTTGATGAAGCCAAAGAATCCAATACAATCACTAAGCATTGTGTCTTCAATTATTATAAATCCTAATCCAATCCAAAGTCTCAGCAGAAATAATAAAAAGAAGTTCCAATTCCAAAGACTCTATCCTATTCCTTCGTAAGTTAACATTTTCTGCAGAAAGAGTTTTACTCTTGAAATTATATAAACTTTTTAGAGTTTACAATATTATTCGTAATACACAATGGGATCAATTAGTAAGATCCATCAAGTGGAAGAAAAAGCAAAATATTTTTCTTTTTCTTTTTTTTTTCTTCTTCTAACAACAAGATTTTGAATTTAGAGTTGTACTAAAAACTAAACCTAAAGTTTATTTCGAGTCAGATCCTCAGATTGTCGGATCCTAACTTCTTGGCTCTAATTTGAATGATAGTTCTTACTAAATTCATTAAAAATTCACTTATTTATATGTATGAAACTATTTTTCTTAATAAGTAACGTTTAGTAATGCTTTTAAGACCTATCAAATTCACTTTTACTATTCCTAACTGCTGGATGATATAAGAGAGTTGGAAGAAGAAGAAAAAAAAGTTGAAAACGCAGATGCAGCAGTTAACTTTTTACATTTTATTGCCTTTTCATTTGGACATAAAAGTAATGTCAATGTGAGAGTATGTACTAAGAGTTATATCTAACTAATATTTTGTATAGGATTTAAAATGAGAATTTTCTCAACTAATTTTGACAAGAAATTTACTGAGTCAGTGATTATTGAAATAATAGATGAAACGTAATGCTGATGATGAAAAAAAAAAAAAAAAAAAAAATTAAACAAAAAGTTTAATAAATCTTGATTCAAAGGATTAAGGTCTTTAAATGTTAAATGATTAGTATTAAATTCCTGATAAATAATTAACGATGATTTGGATTAGGTTAAGATTAAAAACAGAAATTAACTTTACATCCAAAGTTCATTAGTAAGATAATCAATTTATTGTAATTTAAGTTGAAGTAGAGACATTCCATACATTATATAATACTAAACAAGAAAATAATTCTTCTTAGACACTCCTCAAAATAATAAATACAAAATTTTATGATCTTTAGCATGACAGATTTTATAGCAAAAATTTTCCCTTTCCCTCTCACACAAGTCACAAGTACCAAACAAATTTGCACCACTAACATCCCGACTCTTTTAGTTAGCAGGCGTGAAACAAAACTTGAGTTGAAATCTTTAAAAACCAAACTAAAAGTTAGGAATTCCGAATCTTTGGGTAACAATGGAAAAAGAGTTTTTAAAATGGTGGACGTTATACTAAGAATTAAGGAAGGAGCCCTATAGAGATACAAGTTTGAAGAAAAAAAAAAGAAAGGCCTGAGGAAAGAACCTCTTACTCATCCGTATTCCTTATGTGCTCTTTTGAAAATTGTTCCTTTCGCCTAGTTGAGTATTAAAGATTCGTTGAACTAAATATTAGAAAATGGAATTAAATGAAAAGAGAAGTGATCTTACCGGGCTATATCAAGGATCCATTATCCAGTGTTTGAGTAATTGTTGAAGGAAGTAAGGTTAGTAATAATTTCACAAGTGACAGAGAGCACAGATAGAGATTGAGTGAAGTTGTGTTGGTTGTGATGTCTACGGATGAAATACATACCTTGCTCTCTTGTTTGTTGTCTCTATCTCGACCCCCTCCAACTTACTTTTCAATCCTCGGCCTCTTCTATTGTGTTTTCAGCCATCTCTCATTGGCCATAGTCAGGGTGCTAGGGATATACTCAAACTCCAACCAGAAGAGGGATGAATCAAGATCATCCAACATGGGGATGATGATGATGGTTCCTCACTATTTACCTCACACAATTATAACACAGGCAAGGAGAGGAGATCAGAAACCATTATTCCTTCAGGGCCGGGCACACACTCAATTATACTCAAACGATAACTTACAAACACTATTTTATAATTACCATTTCAATTATATCATTTCTAGTTTATTTTTTTATTATTCAACCTTGGATTTAAGAATTTACAAATTTTGACTCATTCTCTAACTCCTTTTTTCATTAACTTTTTCTTTCTTTTTTTCAAAATAGTCGCTAAAAGGTTTTCAATACGCAAAATTAAAAAGAACACAACATGAAACGGAGATTGANAGTTTATTTTTTTATTATTCAACCTTGGATTTAAGAATTTACAAATTTTGACTCATTCTCTAACTCCTTTTTTCATTAACTTTTTCTTTTTTTTTTTCAAAATAGTCGCTAAAAGGTTTTCAATACGCAAAATTAAAAAGAACACAACATGAAACGGAGATTGAGCCAATATATTGTTCTTTTAGTTGAGATTTGAGAATGAATGTGATGGTTTTTGTGAGCCAACTTTACACCACTACAGAACTTGATTTATAATTTATAATTAATCCCGCTCAATTATTAATTACAAATATTATTAATTAACTTCTCCAACTTTGTTTTAGAGAAAATAACTTTCAGGGGGGAAGTTTTGTCTAATCCTGTATATTATGCAGAAACTTAGAAATAATTTTACACGTTTTCTCCATCACAACGAAGTTTTAGACTTGAGAAAATGAAATTTCATTACATACGGAACAAATTAATGGATATGAAATGTAATTAAATCTAATGAAATTATTTATTATATAATGAAATATTTTCATATAATCTTTAGTCATTGTAATAATATTAGAATTGGTGTTGATATTATTAGAATGTTATATTACGTATAAAAGGTGAGTAAATATGTATCACATATAAAATGTATAAGTTTGTGGAAAGAGAATTCAACTGAATTAAATATTCAGGGATACTCAGGGTATTCTATTGAATACGTTGGTCTGAATTAGGTCATTATTATGTAAAATCTACATAAGATTATATTTTGTACATAATATTATAAAGTGTAATTTCAATAGCACTTGTTAGTTACAGACTAGTAAGGCACGAGTTGTCGTTGTCAAAATGAAACCATCATCCTAGGCCTCTTGTACTTTGAAANTGAAATCTACATATATAAGATTATATTTTGTACATAATATTATAAAGTGTAATTTCAATAGCACTTGTTAGAGTTACAGACTAGTAAGGCACGAGTTGTCGTTGTCAAAATGAAACCATCATCCTAGGCCTCTTGTACTTTGAAATACGACATATTTATTTAATGTCACTACTGGATATTTGTCTATATAATGGTTCTTTCAAGAAGGATATTACCAAGGAAATTCAAATTCAGCCAATCAGATTTGAATATTCTAATTTTAATCAAATTTGATTTGATGTATTTGAATATTAAAATTTTTTTAGGAGCTTCCTGAATTGAAAAATTCGATAGATCTGTAATAAAGAATCCTTATATACTTAGTATTAATTTCAAATATTATAAAAAAAAAATTTTTTTTTTTGAGTTATCAAAGACTGATCTAAAACTGCAATTTTTTTTCTGAAAAAATATCTCATCTAACCTTATTGGTTGGGATATTGTGATCATGAGTCAACGTACTGACAAACTTTTTTGAGAATTCATTAGAAAACAAGAAGTTGTCAAATAGTTGACAAATAAGATTGATGAAATACTGTTCTTTCCTAAAAACTTTGAAACAAAAATTAGTCTTTAGAGTAAAAATATCATTTTACAAAGTTAAAAAAGTTACACCAACACATAGGCAACTCCGGTACTGAAGACATCTGCCCAATTTTGTTATGTAGGAGTTCCGCTTGCCATGTTGCCATTACAATCGGAGTTGACATCCGGTTTACGTAATTTTTAAATTATTAGAGATGATGTCAAGTCCTAAAATTTGATTAAAGTTACCAAGAAACCTTGACCTAAGAATTTTAAACTATAAAACTTTTAGATTCTCATTTATTTAATAGATTCAATGAAGACGGCGTTGATAAATTTGGCAAATGTAACATTCCATCGTGAGTAAGTATTGTGAGGCTAGTGATAAAAATTGGGGGTTAGTTTTTTTTTTAAATATAAGACTTTGGGTGATATAGTTGAGAGAAGGGGTTGGATTTTTGGGTTTTTTTTTTGAGTTCAACTTTTATGAAAAGTCCTAAGGAACATGAACATGTACAGGGGGTGGTTTTGTTTTTCATATTTCATGGAAGGGATGATTATATCCCAAATTCAATTGTTCTGTTTCATCCTCTCTTTGGGCTAATCAGGAATTCGAGTTGTAGTTTATAAAAAAAAATGAAGTCGTGATGGATAGTGTTGCACATTTCGGAAGACTTTGCTCTTAAAAAGTACCGATCTTCACTTTTGGGGCTCTTCTTCCCACCATCACCTTATTCACCACTTTTATTCACTTTTTTGCACATTCCGTAACCACACAAAGCATAACAAAAAAAAAAAAAAAAAAAAAAAAATTAAATTACAGGATTTCATCATCCACACTTTTTATATAATAGCAAAGAAATTGAAATGAAGTGATATGGCATGAAATGGAGCTCAAAACAAAAAATCATCAAACAAACATTCAATCAATCAATTTACAATATAATTATATTTAAAAAAAAAAAAAAAAAAAAAAAACATTCGATTCAGTAAACTTTTTTTTTCAAACTTTTAGAATTTAATCACGTTACTCATTGTACAGAAACCAAGTTTTCAAATTTAAATTAAGTCCCAAGTCTTTTATAGACGGAAAACCGAAAAAAATAAAAGTTGTACATTAGTTGGCATGATTTCATTTGTACTAGTATGTACTATATCAAAACAATAGAATTTATTTAGCATAAAACCACAAAATATTGAGTTTAGTTATTTTGACTATTATAATGAGTTTTCAGTTCCTTCCTACATGTTTCTTAACTACCCGAACATATACAGGGTGTCTAAAATTTGCGAGTACTGCTCTTCTCTCTTTTCACTCTAATTTCTTCCATTATACAGAAATCCGTCAGAAATAAACAGACATTGGAGAATGGTTTATCCTCACCAAAAACCACATTATGAATCGTAATTAGACCTCAGAATTTAGACCATTGCACTGACAATGAAGAAATTAAATCTGGCAAAAATTTTTAGATGTTAAATAATAATTTAACATTTAATTATAAGTGAATCAATATTCACATTCAATACCAAAATTATTTAAACAAAAAATCTAAATATTAGTTCTACCACTATGGCTCACGCTTGTAGTGGCAACTTCTTTTTGCTCTGAAAACACGCTAAAGCACAAGTAAAATTAGGAATTTGGAATGAGCCTTTTAATATAAAAAGTATTTCAAAATATTCGTCCTTTTCATAAAAATAATGTTAATAAATGGCTAAAATTGTAATAAGTGCTAACGAATAAAACATTATTATTTAGGTTTAAGATGATGATGATTGTATTTGTCTAAGCGAGACTTAATAAAAACTTAGACTTTTATTTGTTAAGTTGCCTACAATTAAATTCTTCCCCAATAAATCATTATTATAGGTCAATATGTTTCATACTCAGCGCTTTTCAAAAACTTTCCACACACGAGGTATTGGTATGTTTAACAATAATATCAACTTGAAATAAAAGTTCAGTAAGCCGCAAAAAATGAATTTTAACTATTTTAACTTACATCACTTGAACTTTTAAATTCGATTAATCCTTCCCAATAAAATAGCAAAAGGAACCAGTGCAGATTTCGTTTTCTTGAATAGGAAGAAGTTAGAAAAATAATTTTATGCTTTACTTGTCACTCAATGAATGATAAAATTCAATAAGACCGCGAGTTTAGTTATCCGTTGGCAGTTAAGGAGAACTTGTCTCGTGCAAATATCTGGACGATATTAGACCAAACAAAAATGGATTGTGGGGTATGACAATTTTACATTTTTTCACAATGAGTTATTCTAACAAAGCTTTCTCCACTGTTTGGCAAAGTGGTTGCTTTTAAGCGATGTGGATAAAAAGGTGCGTAACAAAATTTCTTTTTTTTTTAAATTGCGTAAATTCATAAAACTTTGTTTATTTGGACTATTCCGCGCACTACCTGCAGTCATAAATTTAGAGTAAATGAGTAAAAAAAAAAAACAATAATAATAATAATAATCAGTCTTTCAATTCCAAATCCTAATTATCAAAAGTCTCATCACACCCCATTCCAACTTGATACTTTACCTAGAGGGAACTCAGGAAATATTTGAAACAATATTCATAAAACTAAACCCATGCTAGCATGTTTTGGAGATGTTACATACATAGAGAATAGTGATAAAAAATAGAAAGAGAGTTAGCTAACTAAACTTAGAACCATTACTTGGCTGAACTCTTTTGTCAACCTGTCAGGACAAAAGAAAGAATAAAAAGAAAGCAGACTTAGTAAAAAAAAAAGAGGTCCTCTAAAAATTGAGACACCCTATGAATGAAAAAANAGAGAACCTCTAAAAATTGAGACACCCTATGAATGAAAAAAAAAGCCTGGAGAGAAAATAAACACTGGAGAAAGTAAACTCAAAAGAAGCTTCCGGAGTTTTGCCTCAGCGCTGTATANAAAGAGGTCCTCTAAAAATTGAGACACCCTATGAATGAAAAAAAAAAGCCTGGAGAGAAAATAAACACTGGAGAAAGTAAACTCAAAAGAAGCTTCCGGAGTTTTGCCTCAGCGCTGTATAAATAAACATTTGGCTGATTTCTTTTTTCAAATTGTAAACATGCCTTCTCTTCCGTTAATTCTTTTCATACTGTATTTTTACCAGTGGAGTAAGGCAAAGTGATTACTTTAAATCCTCTCATCTCTGTCCCACTTTTGACAAATGAGTATTTTAATCCAAATGAACAACCAATTAGATAGTTTAAATTATAGCTAACTCATAAAGAATGAGTGACTAATAATTTAATACCTCCCTCTTACCCATTATATCTCTATAATATTTAATTTTTAATTTTTAATTTTTAACCGTTTTAACATCTCATACAGAATTATTCAAATTCTTCTATTACTTATGTGAAATTCACTTTCTCCAAAACAAATTGGAGGAAGTTAATTAATAATTTGAAATTATAATTCAAGTTCTGTAGTCTAAAGTTAGGCCATAGAAAACATCACAAAATTATATTCTCAAAACTCAAAAAGACAAAAATGTTTTCTTGAATGTACGCCTCATGTTTTATTATTTTTTTTTTAAAGTTTGTGTATTTATATAGTATTTACCGAAAGGTAAATATATAAACATAAAGACACTTGCGTTTCCCAGTAAAGAGTATATAGAGCTAAAAGTCTCTTCCCGTTGTCTTTATAATTAATAGACGCACTGTATTTACTTTTTACTTTCTCCAACTCAGTGAATTAACGCCCGTTGTACAGGGTGTTCAGAAAAAAAGATAACTGACTTTCTTTAACTCCACTCAGTTTGAATGGAAAATACTTTCTCCAGTTATATTTTTTTCCGAACACCCTGTACATACTTTGTTTATTCTGTTCGTTGTCTGGAGAAAGTAGAGTATTATTCGTGAATTTACTAACCATTTCAATATTGTTGCTAATAGGAGAAATTAGATTTGTTGATATGAAATAATAAATAATAATACTCCACTTTTCCCAGACAACGGACGGAGAAAGGAAAGTATAGAACGGGCGTAAGTGAGAGTTGAGAGTGATGCTGGTGAAGATCATTAGCTCCATGTGCTTTAGCCAATAACGGAAGGTTTTAAAGATGTCATTGTCATAATTGTACTATGTCGGAGGAACCGTGGTAGTGAAATTATGGAAGTATACTTAATACCACGCCCTCATGTTCATATTAATCACCATCTCCCCCTCACCGTCGTCGTCGTCGTCTTTGTAAATATATTTTGGGGAAAGTGAGGGATGTGAATTAATGTTATATTCTGTTCTCATTGTTATATTTGAAATATTTTATTAGATTTCCTCAGATACTGTTGGAATGGGAGTATCCGTTATTGGATTATTTCCTGGAAACGGGAAAAACCAAAGTTACACCCTAAGGAACTTCTTCCTCATAATATTCCAAACCGTCATCCCCGAACCAGGGGAAATTCCATAAAGAAACTCAATGAGTATATAAGAGTCTAGAAAATACCTAGTTTCAAAACTTGGTAAATTAATTTCATGTCATGATTTATATCTCCTACTACACGACACGACCACAAATGGCTATCTCCACAGGATTTGGTGACTTTATTTGGTTTCGTTCAAAATAAGTCAGACAGATAGGTTCCTTATGACTTGAATTATGAGACGGCGAGTGGGCTCATTTGATGTAATTATAAGCACATTTAGCGATCTAAGCATAATAATTATTCAAGTCATCGAACCGAATATGCCCTTGGTCAGCAATACTCACTCAAAAGGTATACTTCTAAACTACCCTTACTAAAATACTCATCCTCATCATCACTTCTAATACAGTAAAACCATTTTCTCTTCTTTCCTTACTACATTTTCACAGATAATTTCAATAAGTTCAAGATCGGGATGGGATGTCCTGATGTACATTAGACAATCCTCATTACCATTACTATCACCTTAAGATGAGAGTATGAACATTATTGTTATAACTACTATTTCCTAAAGGTAAGATAATTGAAATCAACTTTACAAACATCCACAATACCGGTTACCGGTAACCGGTATATACCTAATCCTCCAAATATGTCTTCTCTTCAGGATTTCCGTCTATATCCCATCCTTTACCAAATGAAACGGAATCTACCCAATCGGATATCGTCTAATCTTTTGATGATATCATATGGATGGATTAGTTGAAGAATCCTAATTTATTGTTCCTTGGACATCTCTTTGAGTTGAGGGAAGTTTGGTTATGTTATGAGAAAATGTCAAAAGAGTAGAAGAGCTATATAGAAGATCCAGAGGTCGGATGATGATGGTGAGAGGGGAACTTACTGAGTCCTTTTAGGGATGACTGGGAGATTCGTATTATGAGTTGAATGGTGGCTGCTGGGTTTGATGAAGAAGTAGGCTATTCGGAGTGGTTAGAGAGGTATAAAAACAACGGAATCATATATTATGGTAGAGATGGGAATAATGGGTGTTGTTCATAGGGATATGAGACTTGAAGTCAAAATAATTTCATCACGTACTTTCAGGAAATGAGCTCAAAACAATCTAGCCGTGAGTCATTAGCACCCAAGTCCAGTGCTACTAGGTACCGACGAAAGAACAAGTCTCTGTTTCATCTTCTCAAGACCCTGGATTTCCTATTACCCAACTATTCTCATCCTATTCTTCTCCACTTTTTCTTCCATCAGAATAATGGGATTTCGTCTTCCTGACATCTTCCATCATTTCGATGAGTAAAGATCCATCATTCGGGATGCCAATTCTGGACAGGAAGAACTTGCACCCTTAGATTCTGGATTCACATGTTCTCAGATGACCCTCTACTGGAAAGATGACTAATCCAATCTCACTACTCCGCATGCTCTATACATCTTCAGATTATGTCATCCAATTCTCAAAGTCCATTGGGAGTTACACTTCGGCGACCACCATTTCTCAGGATGAGATTATTTCTATTCCATCCAATATTAGACAAATTCCTAAGGAACTTGATTCGTCTACAGATGTAAAAGACCAATTTTCCATCTGTCATTTAATTTCTAACAAAAATAATGAAAAACTGATTCAATATTTTATATAAATATTGAATCAAGGGATTCAATTGGATAAATATTCAATTCATCATACTAATGCATGCATAGTGTAGCTAAAAGCGTAATTCTAGAGAATAATAATTTATAGACTAAAGATTATACCTTAGTAGCATAATTGGGTAAAAGTTGTAGAAAAGCGAAAAGTCTTGCTTCCTGTTGTTCCGGTCAGAAACGTCTTGGTATCCATGATGTAACGTTCCCACGAAAATAATTCTTTTGTTATTGGAAAAGTTGTTCATAAAATGTAAAGTTTGAGAAAGCAAAAGGCTCGGCGGTTGGTGTCTTGGACCAGTGGGAGATTCCTCTTGCCGAAATTCCTTACCACCCATTTTCAACACATTGAGGACCTTTTAGTTCAGGTACCTTCTCTATCATTACAAATTATGTAATTTACTTTGCCGACTCGGCTCTTTCTCCATTATTCTCTACTATACCTCTCTGACGCAACAATGCAAGACTCAAAGGGAAGGCTAGATACAACCCACCAATTCAGAGGTACTAGTGATATTCTTATTACACTAAACTGGATTAATAATGACAGAGGAACAGCTATGTCAAGAGAATGTCTTAATTTGAAGAGAAAACAGAATTAAAAGGAATAAAAAACAAGTTGAGAATTTTTCAAAAAAAAAAGTGGTTCCACTGGCTAACTAACTGAAGTTTACAGTTAATGAAAAGTAAAATTTTCATTTCCGAGTATAAATACTAAAAATTGAACTGAAAATGATGAATTTGAAGACAAGTTGAAACTTTGAGGAAGTATAAACTATGAGTTGAAGAGAAAACATAACAATATGTTCCATTTATTTTGATACGGTTAACCTTAAAAATTTTCTAAACAAGCAAAAATTTAAAATTTACACCTAAATACATCATTTTTTTTTTGAATCGTCAAGACCTCTTGTTCATTTTCAATATATCAATTAGATTCAGGAATTTATCCTTAAAATGACTCAAGGTACTACTGAGCCCTGAGCTCTTTCCCAATTGAGTAAGACACGATTTTGTTCCAATCAATTTTTGTTCTGGTTACAGGTAACACCCTCCTCAATGCTTTGAATGTCGTATCTGACATTGTCTGATAATTCTCACCTGAAGAAAAGAAGAGCATGAATAAAATTTATGATACTCAAATTATGCAAAACAAAACCTTATGTAGACTTACTAAGAGCATTATGATATTCACTTTCAGCAGTCTCTATGGCTTTCACAAAATCTGCAGCAAACTCTGACTCATTCTACAAGGAAATAAAAATAACGAATAAGTAAAGTAAGAGTTGAAAAGTGAGTATGGTGATTGACTTCATACCGCAACTTGAATAGTTTGTGCGACATCTTTAGAGCTTACGAGTTGGACATTTCCATCTTCGTAGTAATGGACCTGAACTTTGAGGTTACCCTGGACTAATGCTTTTTCCCCTATTCCATTTGGATCAAAAGTTACGAGCCAGCGTGACCTCCATCGTCCATTCCTATAAAGAAAACAATAATAAATTATTAGTTAAAATTTTACTCACAGTAAAATGGCACTGGTTTGCGCAAGCGTGTCTCTTACCAAAAGTTCTTAGGCTGGAATTGATGATCTTCGATACAAGCTATTAGGGAGATTTGGGTTCCCGAAACTTTGTAGAAGACTGAGTATGCTCCATGGGGGTAGTGTTGAGAGGCATAATTTCCAAATTCGGCTTCAAGACTTGAACGCCAAGATTCAGTCTTCTTATCATAGTCCCATGGCTGCAATCAAAGAATCATCAAATTAAATAGAATTGAAATATTTTTTTTTTCGAAATTCTAGTTTAAACTATTAGTACCAAATACACAAAAAATGGTACTAGTGGAATCGTGCACACTTGGAGACGAAAGGTAAACTTACTTCAACAAAGGCAGTGAATCAAGGAACAAATTAGTAATTCATGGATACTGAAATCCACGTCCAGATACCAAGCAAGCATGACCAAACAGATCATTCATATTCAACAGCCGGGAATTCTAGAAGCGGAAACAACGAAGGGAAAGGAAGCAGACATTCCTTATTAGTGAACAAAATATCAAAGGGTAGGAAAAAGTTAGACACCAATAGGTTCCCGAAGAATAATAATTAAAAAATTTGACCTGGAAATCAGAAGCTTCTTTTTTTAGATGATCATATCGGAAAGTTTGCTTAGTTTTTGGATCAACAAAACGTCCTGAAGGCAACTCATTGTGTTCTGTGATTAGAACATGATGTTCATCTCCAGCAACACGACATGGTGTTTGCTGCTCCTTATTGTAGAATGCAAAAGCACTAAAGACAAGAATAAAAAAAGAGAAATACTTGAAACAATTTATAAACCAATCAATTCTCACACAATAAATAACCAAAAAATACGACCTGTGAAAAAACTACTAACAAAACCTAAGACATAAGAAAAACTGCCTAGAAAATGTTACTANCAAAAAATACGACCTGTGAAAAAACTACTAACAAAACCTAAGACATAAGAAAAACTGCCTAGAAAATGTTACTAAGGGGTCTACCAATAGCGTGCGTGGATTTGCGTGAGATCGTGTAAGGTTCCTCTTTTTACATGAAATTGTGTGTTTGTGTAAAAACCGAGAGAGATTTTACGAAATTGTATCTTCTCTCATTGGTTAGAGTCACTAAGCCCATCACACTTGAGTGAGATTGTGTAAAAGAGGAACCTTACACAATCTCACGCAAATCCACGCACGCTATTGGTAGACCCCTACTATTTTCATTTTCTCAACCTTTTTGTAGAATCACAGTACGCTTTTTCTGTAAATTAAGGAATACTAACCTTGAAGCACCTTCTTTTAACAGCGTATCATTATTGAGAAGTGTCCTTACATCTGAAAAAAAATCATAACAATCAAACATCACATTCCCTTACCCCACCTTGGCTAATATACAGTGTATAATTATTATTTTATTCAACTCTAATTACATAAGAATTACTAAACCCTTAAAGTCTAATGACCTGACGAGTTGATACGTTGATAAGTTTCATTGATTATAAAAATTCCCTTCCAATGAATGAAAATTTTAAATTTCCACAACCTTAACTAAAAAGTCTGGGATTTGAAGTGAACTAAATGTAAAGTAAGTCAAAAGAATTAATAGGATGACATTACATTGTCATTCGATGCCATAACCATTTATTTCAATTTATAAAATTCATGTCAATGAACCCTTGGTCTGAATTGCGCAAGAGTAATAATAAATGTAAACTTATGGGTTCAGAAAGTACTAACTTTACCTACCATTAAAGACTTCATTAAATTCTCCAGGAGGTGAATGCATGATGAAGTTTGTGACAATTCTCATCTAATCAAAGACAAGATAAATTGAGTGAGTCTTGAGTCCTATACATGATTGAGGTAATAAATTTAGTAATTGTAAAGTTTACCTTAACTTCATCACTTATAGGCTCATCTGATTCTGATGCCATTGTTTGAATTGATTGATAACTGAGCGTAAGATAAGAATCTTAAGTTAAAAGTTAAGTGAAGAGGGTGGGTGTACCCAAATCTTTGATTCTGACTTGATTTCACTCCGCCAAGAATGAACGAAACCACAAACTGTTGAGGATGAATCACCTTAAAATAATAAAAGTTATCAGCAAAGAGAAATGACCAAACTTAGAGTAATCTTTTCAATTTCCTATTCATTGCCCAAGTAAAAACTAACAACTAATAGACACTGAAAACAAACCCCTCGGCACTATCATTTATACTTTTGAGTATACTGGGGAAATTTAACTTTAAGACTTCCGACACCCATACAACACTCATTTAGTTTTCACTTATTTGCTTTTCCTTTGGCTATGAGTATACCCAGTCTATATGGGATGGGTTGGGTACCTTACATTTCAATACTCTAGGAATTATCACATCAAACCAAAATTATTATTTTATCCATNGCTATGAGTATACCCAGTCTATATGGGATGGGTTGGGTACCTTACATTTCAATACTCTAGGAATTATCACATCAAACCAAAATTATTATTTTATCCATTCACAATATCCTCCATAGACTACGTCTTTCATCTCCTCCATCCAATTTTTATCAACTACACACTTTCAATAAACTTAATCCAATTTACAAACCACCACACTTCAAAAAAAAATATTACCTCTACTTGCTTAGTTCTTCAACAAAAACCACTAGACTCTTCTTTTTTTTTCTATAACATGTACTTTCCGTAGTGTCCAATGCCAAAAAAACCTATAATATAGGTTTTGTATTGGCAACATTGTAACTGATTAGTTGAAGATGACAACTTAAATAATATAGTAACTAACATTTCCTTATTGAAGAATGACACTTTTTTATACCTAAATTAGTTCGGAAATAAATCAACAAACAAGATCATAATAAAATTTAAATATCCCTGAGATAGCCATGTCCGTGTCGTTGACTAACTTGTTTTTCTGAGCAGCCTGGCCGAAAAACAAAAGCTTGTAACAAAAATCGGCTAATGCAGTTCGGTAGAGAAAGGTTTGCTTAAACCCATTGCCAATTTGGCAACATGGTGGACCTTCTGGACTGTATTCTGTGTAATTTATATTGAGACACTATTATATCCATTTAAATGGGACAAAAATGCTAGGGTCACTTAATATAGGTGAGTGTCGTTCAATCACTTAGGGCCGGATTTAGGTACACCACTTGAGTTAGTGTTTGGGTCGACTCGACTTGAGTAATTCTTTGAGAGGAGAGTTGGTATTCAAGCAAGAGTTTTTTTCATTAATGTGGCATGGGAGTTTGGAGTTGAGATTCGAAGTAGCTCTCACCACACTCCAGTTTAGACTCCAAATCAGTCACTTGAGTTTGAGTGGCTTATTTAAATTCGGTCTTTAGTAACCAGGTGAGTGTCGTGGCCTAACAATTTTCCGATGTTGCCAAATCAGTTTGAGCTGAACTCAAAATGACTTACTCGAATGAAACCAGCTCTTCAACTGAGTAAACAGTATCGTGTATTTTACATTTTTTATTCGTCGAATCTCGTTAACATTGAACTAGACTTGTGTTTGGACGACACGGACGCATAATAAGTGCCTTTTCAAATAAGTGGATTTCTGAGAGATATTAAAATAAGATTGGTTGAATTTTTTTTAAGCTGACGGAGAACAAGTTCCCAACCAAGGCTTAAAACAACCAGTTAATCCAGAAATCTAGTCTTTGGTGGGTTCAAACTTTGACTTTATATTAGTAATGATGATGATGATCAAGGACGCCAAAAAGCAGGAAAAGCATATTCGCAACGGCGCAACCTCTTTAGCTGAAAGGTCTGACAAATATAATTCGTGAAAAATGGCGCTGATTAATGCAATAAAAAAAAGCAGGAAAAACATATTTTTCCGGTGAAAGCAGAATTCTTTCTGAAAAGCATATTTTCTTTGAATTTGCTGCTTTTGCTTTAATNCATATTTTTCCGGTGAAAGCAGAATTCTTTCTGAAAAGCATATTTTCTTTGAATTTGCTGCTTTTGCTTTAATGGCAACTCATGAGACAAAGATTTACCCTAAAGTATAGTACTCAGGTGGGGAAAAAAGTGAGAAGAATCGACTTTTTTTAAATTAGAGCTTGGAAGAAAATTTTGGTACTCAGGTCGAGGCAAAATCAGAGCAGAAACGTAAAAAAATTCTTCCAGGGAAGAAAAAGAACATTTTCTGCTCAGGAAGAACGACCCCCTTTTTCTGCCGAGCAAAAAGTGAGAAAAATAATCTCTAATCAAATTTTGGGGAATTAGAAACATTTTTTAATAGTTTTTCACAAGTTTCAAAAACGAGAATAACTTCTAGTTAAAATCTTTATTATTAATCTTTCAAAATTCAAAATTCAAAAATCAAAAAAACACTAAATCATCATCCTCTTCCGAATCAGAACTGTTAATTTTCAAAAACTTTTTAAATTAACAATGGACAGTGACAATTTATTAATCCGAACTCTTTCTTTGAAATCAATTTATTTAAAAATTAGTCACATGAAACATTTTTTGCTCAGCCTTGACGTGAGTACCCTCTATTTTACGCTTGGCTTAAAGTGAGCAAAAATGACATTTTCAGCTCAACCTTTTTCCTACGTTTCTTCTCATCCTAGCCTGAAAATTTGTCACACTTTTTGCTCAGGTTTAATACCCACCTGAGTTCTAAGCTTAAAAAAGGAAAAGAATTTACAGCGCGAATCTTTCAAAAAAACTCAATAATTCTTATTTCAATTTCATTGGAAAGTTGCATTAAATCCAAAGATTAACTATTCTATTGTTCTTGATGGATGAAAATTTAGAAATTCAATTGAAAATATTCTACAATACGCAGTGCGAAACGACACAAGATCAGGAAATTGACTTAGAAATTGAATAAACGCATCCAGAGGTAATTATTTTAGAAAAAGGATATTTTTTAAGGAAAAGCCGCAGAATTTTTTTTAGAGTTAGAGCATATTTTCAGCGTCCTTGATGATGATCTATCTAACCAGTTGTCACCAGAAAGTCTTTTTGCGTGGTGTGGGATTCATCAACTGTGCTTCTTCTCATCTCTTGGCAGANTCTATCTACCAGTTGTCACCAGAAAGTCTTTTTGCGTGGTGTGGGATTCATCAACTGTGCTTCTTCTCATCTCTTGGCAGAGACGGGTAAGGCTTTATAGGGTACAGGAGTCTACGCTAATTATTCTTTGGGTATAGGATAATTAATTGTTCAACTATCCCATAAAGCATTCTTACTAAAATACTCCCATTAATATAACTAAAGTATATCTAAAAATATTGGGCAATAGTACCCTAAAGTCGCGTGGATAAGACGCCCTCATGGATATGACGCCCTCGTTCATAAGACGCGATTTTTCCCGCTTAAATTGCTTAAATTTATTTGCATCACAAGGCGCTGATAAGACGCCCCAAATTTTGCTGCAATGTTCATTGTAAGATATAGTGTTTTTAAATTCTACTGAAAATGGACCATGAGGAGACTAATTTCGAGCCACCTTCAAATATCTGATGATGAAGTGGAATCATGTGAACTCTTTGGCGATGTTTTTGATGGTTGAGACAGCGATAGTCAAGATGTAGAATAAAGTTTATAGTTGCTTTCTTTAGCGATAAAATAAACTTAACATTAGACGCCCTCGAGTATAAAGGCTCGT
Organism: Holacanthella duospinosa; assembly: GCA_002738285.1. Classification (NCBI taxonomy): domain Eukaryota; kingdom Metazoa; phylum Arthropoda; class Collembola; order Poduromorpha; family Neanuridae; genus Holacanthella; species Holacanthella duospinosa. The sequence goes on along the minus strand of NIPM01000006.1, from coordinate 874,200 downwards.
TCAGATAACTTACGATAACGATGAAATCTAATCGCGACAGCGATTTTTGGTTCAAATTCGTCGCTCAGAGAATTCACATAGCCCCCGCGACAACGATTTTTGAGAGAACGATGAATTTATTTTGATATTTTATTACTTTCACCGCGATATCGTTCATATCAAATCCAGTCAGATATTTTCGTATCGTTGTTACGATTCATTGAGTTTTGAGCCTGCGTAGTAGCTCCATTTTCCTTGAATTGAGTTCACATGGGAATAGCTGGTGGGAATTTTGAGTTGAGTGTAAATAAACAAGTTAAAATTCAAAACTAAAGTTAATCTTTAGATTAAAGTACTTTGATCATTCATTTATTAAAAAATGGGAAAGCACATAGTAAGTAAAAAAGTTAATAGTAGTATCCCTATCAGAAGTGTTGAAGATAAAGAGAAATTAATCTCAGAAGTCAACAAATTTGATTGTATTTGGAAGAAGGACAGCAACAATTATCACAACAGAGAAACATTACGAAATGCTTGGGAGGTTATTTCAAGTAGCACCAAAATTCCCGGTAATAAATCCTTTTGTAATTCAAGAAGGTCGATAAGAATTTTAGCAGTTAAGTAATGTTTGCTATTTTCAGTTGATGAATGTAAAACCATTTGGAAGAATTTGAGGGACTCGTTTGCAGCTAAATTTAAAAGAGTGAAATCAGGGAAAAGTGGGATGGATTGAATGATGTCGCTGACTGTGGAAAAGCAAGGAACTGGATTTTTTTTGACCAAATGATATTCCTTGAAGATTCGTTGAATCCTAGGCAGTAAGAGAAATTGAATAAATTTAANGATGGATTGAATGATGTCGCTGACTGTGGAAAAGCAAGGAAATGAATTTTTTTTGACCAAATGATATTCCTTGAAGATTCGTTGAATCCTAGGCAGTAAGAGAAATTGAATAAATTTAACTAAATAATAACAACGACCGTAAATTTTTCATTATTAGGATTGATTCAAATTTCAAATCTGAAATCTTAGAAGTAGATACGGGCAACAATGAGTATGAAGTAAGTATTTTGTATTTTTAGCTTAACAAGGCAACAATTAAAATGTTCTTCATATTCTATTTTAAAATTAACAACAGGAAAGTGACCTTTCTCTACCCCTTCCATCTCCAGCTGTCTCAATTTCAAGTGAGGAATTCCCAGATCGTGCTATCTCAATGGTTCCTACCACAACATCATCAAAGGCTAGAAAGCGGAGTAATACGGAAATGGTGATTAGTGAATTAGGACAACATTTGCAAATGGTCAACAAAGTAATCTCATCTCCAGTGAACCCATTCATTGATTATTTGGCTGAAATTATGAAGGACGTGCCAAATGATAAGAAAAGAAAGTGTGAGCAACAGCTATTGACGGTAGTAAATTCATTTGTTGAAGATACAGATGAAAGGGTACAAATAGTCGAAATCCAAAATTATGAATGAGTCTAAATTAAAGTTGATTTAGTAATGCAAACATTTGGATTGGAAAAGTTAAGCTACACTATTTTTCATATATTTCATTAATTCCAACAACTTCAAATTGCCACGGGACTGTACCATTGGTGTTGAAATATTTGCAGAAAGATTCACGCACTTGGAATGCATCATTGGAGTAATTTCGAACTGAGGTTGATGGAATATTGGTAAACTGATTAGCCTTTGCTCTCCATTCGCCAGATGAAATGGAACCGTCTTTTCCAAGTTCATCGGCATATCCAAACGGACAGTATGCCGAATTTTTGGAAGTTTCCTTACTTGTGATAAGATAGTTGTGAAGAACCACGCATGTCTTGATTACCATATCAACATTTTCTGGTTTCATTTGTATGAGTCGGTGAAAAATTCTCCACCGAGCTACCAGGATCCCAAAAGCGTTCTCCGAACATCTTCTGCAAATATGATAAAAACAAAAGCAAAGAAAAATTGCAATTACGTTTCGTAATTCCAATTTCCGCGATCAATAGAAATCCAGTATATTCTCAATTTTGATTGCTACAAATTTATTATTATATTTACCTAGCTCTGCTTAATCTGTAGTTATAAATTCTTCTACAATCATTTAACTGCTTTGCTGGATATGGTCTCATAAAATTTTTGCGAAGTTGGAAAGCTTCGTCACCAACCATCATGTGAGGAAGTAGTTCACCACCAGGAACTCGTTTATCATTAGGGATTTCAACTTCTCCGTTATCATATTTTTTTCCAAATTTAGAATTTTTCCAAATACCTCCATCTGAACTCGACCCGAAATACGTCGGCTATAATAAACTTGTAGTTGCTGTCGACGACTGCCATCAATACAATGGAAAAAAATCTCTTGCAAAATAAAATATTTTCTAAATATTTACAAAAAAATATAACTAATAATATTATCAATTGGAAACCTTGTAGTTGTAAGAATTGCTTCCAGACTTATGTGGGTAACAAATCCTAACGTGTTTTCCGTTAACAGCGCCAAGGCAGTTGGGGAGTTGCCACTTTTTCAGAAATCCTTCAGCAACGGCTTCCCATTCGTTGACAGTGGGAACCTTATTAAAATTAAAGTTAAATTTAAATTCAAATTTATTTCAAGCTTTTTACTTTTAAATAATCGTTCCTCAATGATTTGTATATAGCTTCACATGTTTCTCTTATTACAATGCNACCTTATTAAAATTAAAGTTAAATTTAAATTCAAATTTATTTCAAGCTTTTTACTTTTAAATAATCGTTCCTCAATGATTTGTATATAGCTTCACATGTTTCTCTTATTACAATGCATGCCGTTGAAAATCCAACCCGAAACCCAAAAGAGATAGATGCCATTGAATCCCCTGATGCCAGAAATCTATATTACAACATGAGAAATTTTGTTTGATGTAGGATTAATATTACATGAATAAGTTGATATTGAAACATCAAAAAATGTCACACCTTATTGTTAAAGCGAGTCTATGGCCCACGGACAAAGCCTTTCGTCCTTTTGGATATTTTTTCAGNTGAATCCCCTGATGCCAGAAATCTATATTACAACATGAGAAATTTTGTTTGATGTAGGATTAATATTACATGAATAAGTTGATATTGAAACATCAAAAAATGTCACACCTTATTGTTAAAGCGAGTCTATGGCCCACGGACAAAGCCTTTCGTCCTTTTGGATATTTTTTCAGAAGAGGATGAACAAGTTTTTTAAGATTTTCAAACTCTGAAGGTGTCATTCTCAGATATTTAAAGAAAAAATCACAATCTCCTACTTTCAGTGACCTAACCTAAACATAGTAAGATTTAAGTAACCATACTTCAAAATTAAAATAAGTTAAATATTACCAAAGTATGATNATGTCACACCTTATTGTTAAAGCGAGTCTATGGCCCACGGACAAAGCCTTTCGTCCTTTTGGATATTTTTTCAGCAGAGGATGAACAAGTTTTTTAAGATTTTCAAACTCTGAAGGTGTCATTCTCAGATATTTAAAGAAAAAATCACAATCTCCTACTTTCAGTGACTTAACCTAAACATAGTAAGATTTAAGTAACCATACTTCAAAATTAAAATAAGTTAAATATTACCAAAGTATGATAAGCCCCATGTTCCTGTCTTGATTTCCAAGCTGGATGCACACACCATCGTTTTGTCTTGTTAGTGGCACATAGCAAAGTGTGTAAATAATTTAAACTTTTTGCATGAAGTGCTAATAATTTTTTTTTCCGAATTTCCTGCATTTCCAATTTTAATATAGGCAAACAAATAAACTTAATGAATATGTTGAAAAAATTATATCTTCCAAATTTAAATTCAGCTCTCATAAAACATCGTGACATGATCATCGTCGTCGTAAAAACAACCCATATGAACACAATCACGATATCGCTTGATTTCACATCTGTCGTTAACTTTCTCTACTAGCGATGACGACTTTTGGAAATCGTTATCGTAAGTTATCTGAACGAGCCTTAAAGCTGAAACTAGAGTTGCCTTTCCCCCATCGTGCTTCGAGGAAAGTGCGGTGCAATTCAAACCATTCAGTACCTATTTGAATGCAGTTGCCTTGGAAAAAACTGATTGTGTCATTGAAATTTTTTAACCACATCGCACTTTTCTCGAAGCACGGTCGGGGAAAGGCAACTATAGATCCAGCTTAAGACGCCTCTAAATTATTCCTCCAAAAAACTTTGATAAGACGCGTCTTATCCACGCGACTTTAGGGTACTTAGGAATTATGGCGAAAGGTATACTNAGTACCTATTTGAATGCAGTTGCCTTGGAAAAAACTGATTGTGTCATTGAAATTTTTTAACCACACCGCACTTTTCTCGAAGCACGGTCGGGGAAAGGCAACTATAGATCCATCTTAAGACGCCTCTAAATTATTCCTTCAAAAAACTTTGATAAGACGCGTCTTATCCACGCGACTTTAGGGTACTTAGGAATTATGGCGAAAGGTATACTTAGGTCCTCCATGTCATATTTATATTTTAATTCCATTCTTTTAGATTAACTTTGTTTATTTTCAGGTAGGAGTAAGGGAGCGAGAGTGAATGCTCTCTAGATTATTTCTACATCAAGAGATAACTTAAGGTTTCTTAGATTGAAAATAAAGCCAAATATCCTATGATAAATTGGCTTGAAATGAGCATTGACTTCCGTTACATTGTTTTGAGGCAGAAATTAAATAGATGACTTTTAAGACGTATTTATAACCTTGAAGAGTTTTGAAAATTCCCAGAAGATGTAGGTGTGTGGAAGGTAGTAAATGAAAGGTAATTCATTTGGGGCACGTCGACCATTGTTTATGTTTTCATCCCGGAGACCCGCCAATTTTAAACGTCATCGCTGGTTCGCCGGTTTCAAATTCAAATAGCCAATCACAATTTTTACCAATTTCCAATAATCAATAAAATTTTGAAAATACAACAACGGTAAGGTGTATTCGTTGATTTTTTTCATTATTGTTACTTTTCATCCGGGATTGAAGGTAAGTTTACGTTACATTAGACATAAACCTATCTTCTCTTGCGTAGTCATTAGTTCATGCAATCGCAACGTATAGGAATTTTAATTTTATGCAAAACTGCAACTTTAGAAATTTTGGGATATAGTGGTAATCATGATGAAAAATTCAACGTGACTTTACCACTCTTTTGGCAATGAGTCAGATTTTTAATGGTGTTATGTTATGAACATATGACTGTACTTGATCACCAATGTTTTGTGTTCTAGCTCTGAGCCTCAAAATTTTCATCTCATGTTCCTATCCTATTAATAATATTAACAAATTCATTTTAGTATTTGGGGTATTGCTGGCAACCAAGCAGAAGTAAGTAACAAGACTGACGAAAAATGGTTGTAAGGCCATACAATGATGAAGTCAAATACTTGGAAAAAATTAGTGACACTTGTTGGAAGATTAATAAAGGATTTCAGCCAAATATGAACGTAAAAATAATTACATAACAAAATGTGAATTAATTTGCATGAAAAGTTTTCCACATCACTTTTATACTTATTAGGTTGAAGGAGTATTTTATGTGAATAACCATTTGGAGAAGCTTATGTTTGAGGAATTGCGAAACTCATGTCGTCCAGGAACAGTTGGAGGATTCTTGCCCGGGATGAAGCAGATAGCAAATGTAGCAGCTCTACCAGGTATTGTGGGCAGGTCTGTTGGTCTTCCTGATGTGCATTCTGGCTATGGATTTGCAATCGGAAATATGGCAGCATTTGATATGGATGACCCTAATTCAATCGTCTCTCCTGGAGGTGTTGGCTTTGACATAAACTGTGGTGTTCGACTTCTGAGGACTAATTTATTTGAGAAAGACATAAAACCTGTTCAGGTGTGTCCATCAAATGATGCTTATGTCAACCTATATGTTCTATTATCAAATTAAGAATGCTAAAATTTTTTTTAATAAAATGCAGGAGCAAATAGCGCAGTCATTATTTGACCATATTCCGGTAGGAGTTGGATCTAAAGGGATAATCCCTATGACAGCAAAGGAAATGGAAGAAGCTCTGGAAATGGGAATGGACTGGTCTCTCCGTGAAGGATATGTTTGGGCTGAAGACAAGGAACATTGTGAAGAATACGGTAGAATGCTACAAGCAGATCCCTCAAAAGTATCTAACAGAGCGAAAAAACGTGGACTGCCCCAGGTAAGTTTACGTAACGAAAATAGTAATTCGCAAACCGGAAGTAAAACAAAATTTTTTCTCAGCTTGGTACATTGGGAGCTGGAAACCATTATGCTGAAATTCAAGTTGTATCGGAAATTTATGACAAATGGAGTGCAAGTAAAATGGGCATTGAAGAAAAGGTATAGTTTTATTTCTCTATGTAGGAATGAATTGTGTTTAATTTTGGACTTGGTTTTTTTTACTGCAACAATTCATAGGGTCAAGTTTGTGTTATGATCCACTCTGGCTCTCGCGGTTTTGGACACCAAGTAGCTACAGATGCTTTACTTGCAATGGAAAAAGCAATGAAGCGGGACAATATTGAAACTAATGACCGACAACTTGCTTGTGCTAGGATCAATTCTGAGGTGAACATTTTATTACTCTTAATCATTGCTGTGAACAAAGGAATCCGTCAAGTAACCCGTTCACTTAAAAACTTTCACTTCTGTTTATTCAGTTTATTCTGTAAAGCGTGTAGTCCGGTTTATTTTTATTTTTTTACAACAGTAAATCTTTTTTCTTCGAATTGTTTAGGAGGGTCAAGATTACCTGAAGGCAATGGCTGCAGCTGCAAACTTTGCATGGGTGAATCGTAATTCTATGACATTTCTAACTCGACAAGCCTTTTCAAAACAGTTCAATATGTCACCAGATGACCTTGACATGCATGTAATTTATGACGTCTCCCATAACATTGCTAAAATAGAACAACATGTTATCGATGGACGCCTCAAAACTCTTCTCGTTCATAGGAAAGTAAGTTTTTACTCCTATGCTGTTGCTTATCATTATTTTAATGAGGACATAAGTCAAGCCTAAACAACTAAAATTGAAACAGTTTCACTTTCTAGGGCTCCACCAGAGCATTCCCACCGCATCATCCACTTATTCCTGTTGATTACCAATTAACTGGTCAACCGGTTTTAATTGGTGGAACCATGGGTACTTGTTCATATGTTCTTACTGGAACAGAACAAGGAATGAAGGAAACTTTTGGATCCACTTGTCATGGAGCGGTAGTCTTTTTTTTTTTTTTAATATCATTATTTTCTTAAGCAAAATTGTTTTCGTAATTGTAGGGAAGAGCCATGTCACGTGCCAAATCTAGACGGAATTTGGATTTTCAGGATGTTTTGAACAAACTTCAAGAGAATGGCATTAGCATTCGAGTAGCTTCACCAAAGTTGGTAATGGAAGAAGCTCCAGAAAGCTATAAAAATGTCACTGACGTTGTTGACACTTGCCACCAAGCAGGAATCTCAAAAAAATGCATCCAACTAAAACCAATCGCGGTAATTAAAGGTTAAATTGTTCACCGGCGTTCTGTATCTCAGACCTCAGATTCAACAAATGAAATAATATATGTGATAACAATATTGGTAAGGAGTTGACCGATTTTGGTGTTCCGCGTGTCTAAAAATAATGAAAAACTAAATAATTTCAAATAAGACAATTTCAACTAAAATGTTTATTATTGAAATCCAATTATTCGTAGAATAATTTGATAAATGTTCTTGAATGCGCATAAGAATCGAGTTTATACAGTGTGTTCGAATAAGAAGGCGAAAATTCGGCACTAGGGTTTTTAAAAATCCCACAAATTAGAGTCTTGTGACACTTTTTAAGTTAAAAAGAGTTAACAAAACTTTGGTAGAAACGATTTTCAGGAACTTGAGCAGTTCATAATGTATGTAAAATTTTGACATATACTCAATTTTTAATTTTCCGCAAAATCATTTTTCAAAAATTTCGCCTTCTTATTTGAACGCACTGTATATTTTAACTCAGTGATCATATCATACAAAAGAAATTTATTGGTAAATAATTTAATGGTGTTGGTGTTGGTGATGGATGGGAATAAGGTGAGCGTAATTGAGAACGTCAGAACGTAATTAATTGCGATATTTATTTTCANATTTTGACATATACTCAATTTTTAATTTTCCGCAAAATCATTTTTCAAAAATTTCGCCTTCTTATTTGAACGCATTGTATATTTTAACTCAGTGATCATATCATACAAAAGAAATTTATTGGTAAATAATTTAATGGTGTTGGTATTGGTGATGGATGGGAATAAGGTGAGCGTAATTGAGAACGTCAGAACGTAATTAATTGCGATATTTATTTTCATGTCAAAAATCAAATCTAATCTACTATAAAATATATAGCATGAGAAACTACAAAATTCAATGCTAAAACAGTCTTTGGATGTCAAACTCCGGTATTCTTTTCTTCTAGGTATCTATCTAATAACTAATCCCAATTTCTACAGTGCTTTCTCTGGAAAAGTTGAAGCATTAATGAATGAACACAAGTAGTGAAAGTCTTTATGTACAGGATAATTACTGTCCTTTTCCTTTGAAAACTATTAAGCCTTTCTTGAAACCAACCTCAATCTCATATTAAGTTCCGGATGAACAGCCAAACAAGAAATGGGAAGTATGTTTGGATCTCCCATTACTGGTAGTACATCAAAATCCCTGATAATTGTCTCCAAAAATTGTTTTGTCACTTTCTCTACCAGTTTGTAACCCATACAGGCTCGCTTTCCATTGGAAAATGGGAGAAAATGTGCTGGTTTCCGAAAGGTACCCGATTCTGTCAAAAATCTTTCTGGAATGAATTCTTGTGGATTATTCCATAACTTTGGACTTGTGTTGAGTTCATAGTTGTTCAGCATCACCATTGTCCCCTTTTTCACAAAATAACCTAAGTAGTTAAAACATAGTTTAGATAGTTAAGGTTTTTTTTTTNCATCACCATTGTCCCCTTTTTCACAAAATAACCTAAGTAGTTAAAACATAGTTTAGATAGTTAAGGTTTTTTTTTTAGATATTTGTACTCCAGCTCTGAGTTTACCATCAATATCGCTATCCACCGACGCCACATGTGGNGTTTTTTTTTTAGATATTTGTACTCCAGCTCTGAGTTTACCATCAATATCGCTATCCACCGACGCCACATGTGGCACAATTGGAGAGGAGCACTTGCGAAGTGTTTCGTGGATCAAGGCTTGAATGTAATTTGAGTCTCCTTTCTCAATACACTAAAGAATGAAGGAATTTTAGATTATTTTTAGATAAAAAGAGGGAAATAATAATTTTCTTGGACTTTTAATTACCACTTTGTAGATTTTTTGAGACAGTCCCGGGACGGCAGCAATTTCAATCAAAGCCCTGACAAGGAGATTAGCAACGGCGGAGTGGCCTCCTAAGAAATCCTCTAATTCGTAGAGAACTTGGTGCATTGTGAGCCTTGACTCGGGTTCAGCTTCCTTCAAGTGAATTAGGAGAATGTCAACAAAGTCCTCAGGATTATCCATATCCAACCTTTCCCTGAAAAAATTCGTCATTCCCAGGTACCTTTCTGTTTTCTAATTAAATTTTCAAGGAAGGACTTCGAGCCTTCCATAGGAAAGACAAAGGTAGGTTTTACAATTTTTTTTTTACCAATGGGGTTTGATAACTCGGTTGACCACAAATTCTCGAATCGTTTTACCCATCCCGGCTAACTGATTCAGATGTCGACGAAAAAAGGGGGAAAGATATGGCAGGACGTCTGTCGGATGGTTCTGATTGATTTCGTAGAAAATGTCATCAAAGAGTCTCACAGTTACCGCAAACTCAGAATCCTCAGGATCTTCAAATGTCTGACCGCAAAAGAACCCAAAGAAAGCATTTGCGCAAGCCTGATTGATGAGTTGTTTCAAACCCCCTCCACTTCCTTTTTTCGGAAAATTCAAATGGAGTTGGTTCGAGAACCAATGAGAGGCTTTAGTAAGTGCAGACTCCGCTAGATCTGAGTAGACAGAGGAATGGCAGAAGCGTCTTGCGAGTGCTCTCCTTGTTTTCTGAACTTGAGACCAGTTACAGAAGGCCAATGCTAAATATAAACCGAAACAAATTGTTTTGAATAGTTCACTATTTGGGTCTCTAGCCTTCCAAATATGTCATATTTACAAGAAATCCTGTTGGTTTCACTCCCCCTCCCCACACCACAGTTAATACTTTAGCGCATAAGGTCTTATTTGGTCGGAAGCAATAAATTCTAAGACCGTTAGGATTAGGAAAAAAATTAGGACCCAGAGCATTTTGAAGGTTAGACAGAATTAGTGTAATAAAATAACCTAATAGTTCTATTTCTGTGTCATTTCTAGTCCCTTTTTTTGTAAAAATATTGTCAAGTGAAAATCTATCCGACGACCCTTGAGACAATAGAACTGATGAGAGAACTTACAATTTTCTTTATCTCCTCCAAATAGCACATGGTATCGTGTGAAACCGCAACGGTCTCCGAAGTCTCCGCTCTTGTCAACGAGGATTTGTTTGATGAGACGGTAGGAACTCACCACAACAGTATCTACCGTGCCCAACTGAAGGAAATAAATTTCACCGAATATTTTCGCCATCTTCGTCATCTCAACAAATGGCTCCCTAAAGAATCCAATCACAATAATCTCCATCTTAACTTCTCATTCCATCAAGCAATTATTTTTTTCTTAGAGAAATTTTGTTTTACCCATCCAAGAGATGTAAATGTCCAATAATTGGCCACTTTGGTGGGCTTGGAAGTATTTTCTCATTCGAATCAACCTCATTCTTCTTCTGGTGCTTCCGTAGGATTTTCCTGATACAAAAAAGACAGAGTAGCGGAAAGATGAGAGAAATTCCAACTGACGATGTTTGTGAAAAAGTTTCTGAATCCATGATCTAAAAATGAACAGTAAGAAGTTTCATAAGAATGACTGATTATTGATTCCTTAGATTTGTACTATTGAAGAAAAGTTCTTTGGAAGGTTTCTGAGGACCCTGGAGCCTGGGCTTTTCCTGTTCCAATAAATAATCTTTTGACACTAAATTAGAGGATGCGTGGGATTAATAGAGCCTTAAGGGGTGTCTGATTGATCCGTATCTCTAAACACTTCCACTCTTGTACTGATCTATCTCAATGAAATGTAACTTCCTATCCACCCTTGTTCTACTTTCTCGACCAGTTGCATAAAATATAGGTGAAGTTCAACGAAGTCCTCGGGCATTAATAACTACCCTTCCTTCTATAAATTCAAAATTAAACTTTAATTTCTAGGTTCGTCGTTATCAGACTTTTGGATCCGAGTCCCGGCCTATCTTCCATGCATATTAAACAGGGACGCTGTCGGAGAATAATTGGAAGTAAGGGAACCAGGACAGGTGGGAAATTTTTTTGTTTTGCTTTTTTTTCTTTCAAAAGGGGACATCCCACTTCCCACCATTCAAATATACTCAACTCATCTAATTATTCTAAACACGTTGGAATACCTTTAGCAAAATTTGCAGGGATGTCAAAGATTTGAAATATTAGCTGCAGAAGTGGTTTAGTCCAACTTTTTTATCATCTCCCTACAATGGAGAGTAGATTTTTATCCAGGAAGGGAGAAAGGAGTTTATGTAAATTAGTGATTCTTGATGGAATTATACTAACCAGGTACTTTATATGCTTGGCATGAATGACAACAGGCCTAATTTCTATCTAAACAACCCAACCTCGTGTGGACTTAAGGAAAGATTGTATAAACGGAATTGATTACTATTAATTTTTTCAAGATCCGAAACTCAATTTATCAAAAAATGAAACAAGTTTAGTATGTAACTGGTATAACTCACGTGGATATCCTCTCTGTAATTAGTTATTTGAGAGTTGAAGTCTCTTGCTCAAGTTTCCAAAGGTTACGATGAGGAATGAATGTAGAGGTAGAATAAAGCTAAGGTAGTAAGGAAGAGGCTTCTTATTTATTAGAACCTTGGCTCAAAAAAAGTTAAGTTTATCTTCCAGAAGCACTTACTAAGGACTACTGGGTGAGGATTCTCCAGGGTAGAAGTGATAGAGTGGTTGTTAGAAGAATTATGCATGGACAGGGATGATGGTCGGGTGTCAAATCTTCTCCCAGTTTCCCTACCTCTTGGATCTACCTGCTTCCTTTGCCCTTTCACCTCCTCGCAGATTCAATAAACCCATATCCTAATAAAATTGACCTGCTCTATCCAGTATTCCGAATCCTATTATAAAAATACCTTTAGGAAATTGGTCTTGACATTGATTTATTTGAGCCTAGACTCACTAGAAATAATGTTTATCCACTCTTACCTTCTTCAAGCCTCTCCGTTAACTCCCACTTTCCATTTCAATTCACTGTCAATGTCAAAAGTGTCCCTTTTCAATCAACATTCTCATAGTCCTGCCTACAAATTTAAGCTAAATGAAAGGAATGATACTTTAGCTTCACCAGAGACCAAACTCTAGACCTATTATACACAATTATTCGTCATAATCTAATTATACACCTTCAACAAATTAATTTACTTACCTTTCTTATTAGTACTCATTTTTTTTTACTTTAATTTATCCATTCCTTATTTTACTTAAAATTCACTAAAACCACTACGAAATATTTAATTTTCGATATAATTAGTTAACTCTAAAAAGTTATTGTCGCTATAAATGACTTTTGAGTTGAGCACTTTTAGTACAGGTTTAGCCAGATTCTTTCAAATCACTTTTTCACCAAATTTATCCCAAAATAAGATAAAAGGTAGCCAATACACAATCGGAAACAAGAAAACATGAAGTCTAATTTGAGCTTTCTCATTCTATGGGGTTAGGTAAGTCAGCTTTACACTTGAATCATGTTCAAATTATGTGAGCTCAATTATTAATTACAAACACTCCAGAATTAATAGAGTCAATGAAGTTTTTACAATATGAACTAATCAAATTGAATAAAATTTCCACAAAAAGTCAGTCAAATAAGCAGAAATAAGACTTTTTGAAACGAAGAAATCTGTGGAGAAAGCAAATTACCCAAGGTGGAATTTACCATAATTATTAGAGTCTCTACGCATTGTCTAATGTTAGGCTCAATCAAATGAACTATATAAATTAATCTATCTTGTAGATTAACACTCTATATTGATTCTATTTTATCTAAAGATGCTTGTTGCATCCGTTTTAGCATTGAAATTGCAAAAAAATTTGAAAGTTTTCTATTTACTTTTCTCACAATACTCTTCAAATTCACTTTTGAGCTAATCAAGTGCAGAAACGAGTCTCATAGATATTTTAAATATAAATTCAGGTTTAGAATAAATTTGACATTGGTTCAAAAATGAAGCCTTGAGTCAGAGTCATGACTCAAGAGTCAACTCGCGAAAATATGGGGAGTCAGAGTCATGACTCCTGAGTCAACTCCTAAACTGCAGTAAGTCAGAGTCAGTGACTCGGGAGTCAATGACTCTTGGGAGTCACTTTACACACTAGTAAATGGAAGTTGCCCCATTGAATACGATGCCCAGCTCTGAAGAGGTGGTAATTTTATGATTATAACTTTATTTTGACGGCAAGACAAAAGTTAAAATAAATTAATTTAAAGCTTGTGTTTGTGTTTTATTTTTGAAAAAGTAAAGTTAGTTATTAATTGATTAATTATTATTAGTAATTACTAGATTAGCTCTTGTAAGATGCATGGTGCAACTCGAGAAGACCAGAAGTCGACTTCACAGAGTTCACTTCTTCTCCCACAGTTTAGCTAACATCAATTACTACACTGACGAGAATGTCCGGCGAGGCAGAGTACCCAAACCACCGCCCTTCCCACCCTTGCATACCTACACTATACCTACACTAGGGGTCTACCAATAGCGTGCGTGGATTTGCGTGAGATTGTGTAAGGTTCCTCTTTTACGTGAAATTGTGTTTGTGTAAAAACCGAGAGAGATTTTACGAAATTGTATCCTCTCTCATTGGTTAGAGTCACTAAGCCCATCCCGCTTGAGTGAGATTCTGTAAGAGGAACCTTACACAATCTCACGCAAATACACGCACGCTATTGGTAGACCTCTACTATGTTTGGGAAACAATTCTATGTAGCTGATGCCATCATACGACCTCTTGAGAGTCAGGTAATATTCTTAATTGATTACTCAGATCATGAATTTAACGTTTGACGCTTGAACTTGAATCATTCAATTCTCGTTAATTACTTAGATCTTCTCGAAATCATGATTCTCTCACCTGATACCTCCAAAAGACAGGATAAAATAGATGACATCAGTCTCCTCTTAATACATATGAACTAGTGTACCGAATGGCTCAGCTTTTGGCGTGAGCCAGAGCCACTGGCTCACCCGAGCGGTGAGCCAGCACATGAGCTATGGCTCTGGCTCCGCACTTTTTTTGAGCTGGCTCATGAGCCAGAGCCATGGCTCATGGCTCAACATAAAAAAAAAATTTTCCCGTTAATATGAACATTTTGCTAAAAGTGAGAATGACCTAGTGAGAATAAGCCAACACAAATCATAATTATGAACTGGCTAAAGGCAAATTGACTTTCAGTAACCAAAAATTAAAAAAAAAAAGTGATGATTTGGAAGAAAAAAAATGTAAAATTAGGGGAAAAGTGGAAGAATTTAGGGGAAAAGTTGAGTCATTGAGCCATGGTTCACAATTTTCGTTGAGCTGGCTCAAAATTACTACATGAGCCAGAGCCATGCATTGGCTCTGGCTCAGAAATTTTTGTGAGCCAGCTCGAGCCAGAGCCAGAGCCATTGAGCCAGAGCCAGAGCCATTGAGCCAGAGCCATGCGGAACACTAAAATGAACTGGAAACTACCCTTCCAGTTCCCAACACTGCCTCTGGTTCTGGCTAGTCTTTTTTAAGTGCAGTAATTACATGTGCTCACCGATATTCTTATAACATTAATGTTGTAAGTTTTAATCTGTTTTGTCTTGTTCAAAGATTAGTTAATTAGAATTGAATGATTTAGTTCTAACTTTCAATATTATTCAGTTCTGGAACTTGAAGACATCTTTTTTGAAGCCGTCAACAACACCGGCTCAAAGTCTTGTTTGACAAGAACAGGATGGACGCTTGTAAGATCCGAAAAGTGGATACTTCTGGAGTCACTTCGATCAAAATTATGGTGTACACCGTGGCGCGACGCAACTTTGGATATAAGCGGGTGGACATGTGAAGACAACACACTGATAATTCTACCGACTGAAATCACGCCACATCTGACATGAAATTTGAACAACAAGCATCCTTTTTTCGCCACGTAGTCAATTACTTTATTCTCCTCAATCAAGACTTTCTGCCTCGTACGCATACACTTGAGTCCATCATGTCTCTCTTCTCATCTCACCCTCTCTGATTCTAGCGTTTTCTTTAGTGAGCTAAATAATTGGAAAAAATTTTTGGACTTGTACTACACCGATCCAAAGGACGGAAGTTGTGGAGAAATTATTCCAGAGGGATTTCATTTATCTGAATTTACACTTCCTTCAACTTCGTCCATTGTCCAAAAAGGAGAGGATTTAACCCTGGTCCCAGTTTACGCGGAAATCATTGAGACACAAATGCAAAAACTTTTGAATAGTAATCAAGAGAAGTATCAATATTATAACAAATTTTGTGACACAAAGTATTGAGTACCTTGACTAAATTTGCATCTCTTTTAGTACAAATGTTATTTCGCTACGAGCAAAAATCCAAACATACGATGGTCGAAGACCACAAGACTTTGATAACATTTTTTTTAAACTTGATGAAACATGAGAAACTCCACTCATCAGTAGAACTATTTATGGAGATTGGACTCCTTGACTATTTCGTTGGAAAAAAGAAGAAATCTGCGAATTTCCTAATTCCAGTAGTAAATTACTCAAAGAATCTGACACCGACGTGCTTGAAAACTTTCTAAGCGAAAATTGGTAACTCAAGTGACTACAGTGTATCGAGTAATTTCTGAATTATATCTGAAGTACCAATCAGACGTCGCCATGAGCATCTTACTCTCGCTTGGGAATAATTTTGATCTCATTTCATTATCCATTGTCTCCAATGATAAAGGTAAGAAAGACTCAAAACCTTCGAAACATGCCATTCTGAAAGCCAAGAGATTTTTTAATCTATCATGGACTGCTTAGTTTCTTCTGCAGAAACTGAAGAGAATGTCATTGACCTTGAGTATTCTGAGCTGAATGGGTTTGGGAAGTGGGGACGGTGAATATTGCAATGAACTCTTCGCTCAAAAGTCTAATTTGATTGGAGTGGACCATAGCCTATTCTCTTTTTGCATTTCTTACCGACAACGGATTCGACAGCTCTTCTGAAATTTATAAGAGGATTATGGACAGACTGGAGTCACTGCAGTCGTTGTCAAGGGGTAACAAGCTTTTCGATCACCTTTGGGAGGGAATTATTATTATTTTAATTTACGCTTGTCTTACCCGATCTTCCATATTTTGTGTGACTCTCTGGAGTCACAGTCATGACCCTTACTCCTAAAAACCAATGAATCAGTATTATGACTCTTTGAATCTGTTCCAAAAGTTTCGAGTCAGAGTTTAGCCTCCCAGAGTCAGTGATACTGATCCAGGCCAAACACAGTCATGAAAAACACTAGTAATTTGATGTAATTTAGTGAATTTTTTATAACGCATCCAGCAAGGTGGTGATCATTTCAAATTTTAGTTTCAAAGTAGTTTTAGTAGATGATTTCAAATTTTCAAATTTTAGATTTCAAATTTTTTTGAAACTTTTAGATATGGCTACGATAGACATCATTATTTGAAGCTTGTCGAAAACTTAGTTTCCAAGTTTCAGTCATCCATTCAAAAGTTATACAGTAGGGCAAATCAAAGTGGCTTTTGAAATTTTGAAATTTTGGAGCATGCGCAGTCCAGTTTTGAACTTTGCAAAGTTCAAATTGATTAATTTCAATTAGCAAAAAAAAACTTTCACAATTTTATTTTCATTTTCATTTTTTAACTGTCTAAGCAAAAACGATTAAAATTAATCAACTCCGTCTGTGGCAGTGTTCGACGAATCCCCACTTTTCATACCAATCCCCTGGGGACCTGGGGAATCCGGGGATATCTGGGGATTTCTGGGGAATGTGGGGAAGGTGGGGAACATAGAAGGTGCGCATGTGCCGATTTGAAACTAACCAATGAGAAACAAACACGTGACTGTAGGTATTTTGGGAGTTCATTTCATTTCAAGTTGATTTGATTTTTCATTTGAATGTTAATTTTTTGCTATCTGAATAGTTCATTGTATTTTAAACTTGTATTTCCCAATGCAGTAATTTAGAAACGTATTCTGAAAATATATATATAGCTTTAGTCACCTGAACCAATGGTAACTNAACAAACACGTGACTGTAGGTATTTTGGGAGTTCATTTCATTTCAAGTTGATTTGATTTTTCATTTGAATGTTAGCTATATATAGCTTTAGTCACCTGAACCAATGGTAACTTAAGTTGACCTAGTGTCAGGTGATATAAACTTACCTGGTAATACTCCATGGTAGATAGAAGTTTTCTGAAGATTAAGTTGAAATTTTTTGATCAGGTGGTTTACAGTTTCAGAACTGGTATTATGCTATTATGTTGTTGTTTTTAATTTAGAGAAAAGTTTAAAGTTCGTGCAATTTTGTCTCGAGTTGACCGAACAATTCCATTAATTTTTTTTATTCCCCACCTTCCCCACTTTTCCCAGCGCAGCCGCAAGCCATTCCCCGGGGATTCCCCACATTCCCCACCCCAATTTCCCCATCCCCAGTGGGGGAGGGCGAACACTGATTATGATTAGATTATGATTATATATAGCTTGATTCAATGATTCCTGATTCTTGATAACATAATAAAGTTTGAATGACATGATTCTAAATACAAATTACAACTCGTCGTGTGATTAATTCATGATTTACTATCCAATGATTTCAAGTAANATTAATTCATGATTTACTATCCAATGATTTCAAGTAATAGAATTTAGTCGTCAATAATAAGATTCCAACAGTTACGTGTACGTCTTTGAAAATTATTATCGAAAATTTTTATCGAAANTTTTACCATTTCTAAAAACCCTTCTTGCGAAAAACCAAAAAGCCCCTCACACACGTCGACTCATTAAAAAAAAAAGACACAAAGAATTGGTCTGAATTCTCAGGGAAGAGATTTCATTCAACATAACACAAGCCGTTGTNGCCATTCCCCGGGGATTCCCCACATTCCCCACCCCAATTTCCCCATCCCCAGTGGGGGAGGGCGAACACTGGTCTGTGGGGAAGCACTTCAATTATTCCTTGCACTCGATGAAGATGATGAAAATGNATTCCCCACATTCCCCACCCCAATTTCCCCATCCCCAGTGGGGGAGGGCGAACACTGGTCTGTGGGGAAGCACTTCAATTATTCCTTGCACTCGATGAAGATGATGAAAATGAAAAAAATACTGGAAAATACTCTTGAGGAAGTAGAAATACTCTTGATGTGTAGGTATTTATCCCCTCGGTCAACGGTAAGGAGATATGTCATCGCTGACACAATTTAATTACAATGATAAGCATAATAGCTTATTATTAATACGTAGGTGATTAAATCTAAAGCCTGGTGGGAAAATGTCCTTCCTCACTGTGATGACAAGATATTTAAAAATGTTAAAAATTAATTAAAGGCCTGGTGCGCGTGGTTCCACCCCTCCAAAATATAGGGCGAGTATTATCCCGGTCAAAATAGGAGGGGGAAAAATAAAATAATACAAATAAAAAGTAATAAAAATATAAAATAATAAAAATAAAAATAAATCCTTATCATACTTTCACGTTATAATTGAATCCTGTTGTTGAATGTTGCGCCTGTAGTTCAATATTTTTTAAACAAATGGAGTTACCTGTTAATCTTCATTAGTTTTTATTCTCAGCTCCGGAACAAAGAAAAAAAATTCCAAATAGTTGTACAATGCAAACTAAGCAACTAATACCAAATTTCACTCTAGTTTCTCTCAAAATATATTGTTTCTACTGAGAATGAAATTGAAAAATGGCGTCAGTTTGACCCCCCTAAAAATCAGCCAAAATTTTGGCTCGATACCCCGGTTAGAGTTGGACTATTAAATAACCTCTGTTTGGCATTATTACCTATGGTACGACTTCATCATCATAGATTATAAAACGCCAACAATGGATCCATGGTACGCACCATAGATTATAAATCATCTACCATGGATTTAAGATAACACGTAGGTTTTTAGTATAATAATAATAAAAAATTTCGAAAAAGTAGTAGCAGCAGAGGGAATGTATTCAGTTATGAGAGCTTGAGCGGGAGTTTGTCGACTTGTGGCCTGAGCTATTTTTTCCATTAAAAATATCTTTAGTGGCTTGTTAGCTACTGTTGCCGCTCTAGCTTTTTACATTCCACTGAAGAGATAGCTCTAGAGCTATGTTTTACTGAAGAAATGAGCCTTAAGTTCTGGATTTCGTACACAAGGCTGAGCGATGTTTAGAAATTTCTAGCATTGAGAGCAAAGTTTTGAGCGGTTGAAAATTTAGGGAGCGGGATGTGGCTTGTCATACTCCACCTATGCTAAGAATGTAATTTAGTAAAACAAGAGAGTGACAAGATATAAGACGCCTGAGATGGAACGTGAGGGAGCTTCCAATCCGCCTACAATTCCTTTGAATTGTAGATCACTCACAGTTCCGCTCCCGCATCCTCAAAAAATTATCGTCCCCGCTCTTTTACAGAAACAAAAATCCGGCCTGCGCTCTTGCTCCTCTAAAAACAATTTGCTCACTGTTACGCTTCCGCTCCCTTTAAAACCGGACTTTTATGCTCCCTCTACTAAGTGAAAAAAAAAAGTGACACTGTCACAGGAGTGACAATTGTCAAAAGAGTGACAGTTGTCCAAGAGTGATAACTGTCAGTAGATTTACAATTGTCACAAGAGTGCTAGATGTCACAAGGGTGACAATTGTCACAACCTAGAATAATTAACTTACTTCCGATGGACTATCTGATTCTTGNCACATGAGTCACAAGAGTGACACTGTCACAGGAGTGACAATTTTCAAAAGAGTGACAGTTGTCCAAGAGTGACAATTGTCAGTAGAGTGACAATTGTCACAAGAGTGATAGATGTCACAAGGGTGACAATTGTCACAACCTAGAATAATTAACTTACTTCCGATGGACTATCTGATTCTTGATGAACATCATTTGCTCAGCAAAAACAAACTTTTTAATAAATACACCGCTTTTCACACCCGCTGATCCGCTTGGTTAATCCAGCTGTCGAAGATATCGAGAAAATTGATCCCTCAAAGTAACCCAGACCGCCTTTACCACAGTCTCTTTATATTTGAAATAAAAACTTAATAAATAATTTTTATCAACAAATAATTTTCAATGAGGTGATGATTACCGCTGGTCCCGAACACCTTCGCTAATTCACTTCAATCAACCTTATCAATTGTTCCTTCTGCTCATTTGTGAAACAAATAGAACCTTCCTCTGACCTAAACTTCCTAAACTGACGTTTTGCTGCTAACTTTTTTACGTTATCCGTTTACAAAATAGACTCAAATTGTAATAATTTTCTTAATTATTATNTACGTTATCCGTTTACAAAATAGACTCAAATTGTAATAATTTTCTTAATTATTATTTAAGATTTCAAATTTTTAAATGAAAATGATTCGCGCCCTTTGGCAGAGAACTTTGACGGATGACCGATCCGTCAAATATTAAACATGTTTAATATNGAAGATATCGAGAAAATTGATCCCTCAAAGTAACCCAGACCGCCTTTACCACAGTCTCTTTATATTTGAAATAACAACTTAATAAATAATTTTTATCAACAAATAATTTTCAATGAGGTGATGATTACCGCTGGTCCCGAACACCTTCGCTAATTCTTCCCAAATGTTCGTCTTTTTTGAATGATCATGATAATCTTGCTGATTTTTGTTGTAAAGATGAGGATAATTCACTTCCATCAAACTTATCAATTGTTCCTTCTG
The DNA here is from genome assembly GCA_002738285.1 of Holacanthella duospinosa. Classification (NCBI taxonomy): domain Eukaryota; kingdom Metazoa; phylum Arthropoda; class Collembola; order Poduromorpha; family Neanuridae; genus Holacanthella; species Holacanthella duospinosa. Next base: position 853,169 of record NIPM01000006.1, on the reverse strand, counting down.
CTCATCTGTGAAACAAATAGAACCTTCCCCTGACCTAAACTTCCTAAACTGACGTTTCGCTGCTAACTTTTTTACGTTATCCGTTNAACAAATAGAACCTTCCCCTGACCTAAACTTCCTAAACTGACGTTTCGCTGCTAACTTTTTTACGTTATCCGTTCACAAAATAGACTCAAATTGTAATAATTTTCTTAATTATTATTTAAGATTTCAAATTTTTAAATCAAAATGATTCGCGCCCTTTGGCAGAGAACTTTGACGGATGACCGATCCGTCAAATATTAAACATGTTTAATATTTGGCGGAAGAGTTTTTTGTCGGAACGGAAAGGAGTATCGACAAATTTTTGAGATGTTGTAAGAGTATAAATTACCTACCGTCCCGACAAGTTCCAGTCGTTAGGTTGATGTGTCGTGACGGATCACTTGTCGGATTGAGTATAAATTGGCCTTTAGGTGCGCAGTGAAATTTTCTAAGTTTTTTAACATTGTATCTTCTATCTCGAATTTTTTCTAAGTTTTTTGACGATTTCGGTTACCTTATAACAGAAAATTTGACCTCTACAAAAGNCGATCCGTCAAATATTAAACATGTTTAATATTTGGCGGAAGAGTTTTTTGTCGGAACGGAAAGGAGTATCGACAAATTTTTGAGATGTTGTAAGAGTATAAATTACCTACCGTCCCGACAAGTTCCAGTCGTTAGGTTGATGTGTCGTGACGGATCACTTGTCGGATTGAGTATAAATTGGGCTTTAGGTGCGCAGTGAAATTTTCTAAGTTTTTTAACATTGTATCTTCTATCTCGAATTTTTTCTAAGTTTTTTGACGATTTCTGTTACCTTATAACAGAAAATTTGACCTCATGTTTTCAAAAACGTTTGTATCAGTGTTCGTTGAAAACACCCCTACATTTGTCTCTGCGGTGGCCTGATGAGATCAGAGGTCAAGGTGACCTCTGAGATACATTATAGCAGAAAATTTGACCTCTGCAAACGTTTTTGCAAACATCGTCACCACCAATTTTTGTGGCGAACGTTTTTCTCTGCGTTGTAAGATGTCGGGCTTAACTAAATCAGGAAACTGGAAATAAATCATCCGTTGTACATTTTGTACTAAACACTATGTGATAAACTGTTATGTTAGAAATGTCATTAACTTATCTTTAGACAACAAAATTTATAGAATTTCTTATTGTATTTTTAGGAATAATGTTTGAACTAATATAATCCTTGTGAAAATAACTTGACGTGTAGTTATACTTTATATATTCTAAGTATGTACAATANTATAATCCTTGTGAAAATAACTTGACGTGTAGTTATACTTTATATATTCTAAGTATGTACAATATTCCTGAGGCTTTTGTGAATCTTTGACGTCAGAGGTTAGGTTAACTTAGCTTACCTGACATCATGTTAGGTTAGGTTAGGTTGNCTTTTGTGAATCTTTGACGTCAGAGGTTAGGTTAACTTAGCTTACCTGACATCATGTTAGGTTAGGTTAGGTTGCTAGGTTTTTTCGTAAATAGAAATTTTTTTTCATTGTCTCAAACGTCTTCAAATGTCATGATTCGTTGTGAAATGCAATAGTCTGAAAACAAATATTGGTTGATTCACCCATTGTGGGGGCAAGGTATAAATTATCTTAGCTTTTTTGAGAAATTTGTTTTCCGTTTCATTTTTCCATACAATTCCGTTTCAAGTTGTTCTGATGTGACTCATACTAATTTTTGATATAAAAGTAAATTTTGAATATTTCCCAAGTCAAAAATTTTTAAGTCAATAAATTTTGAAGTAATATATTTTTTAAGCAAATTTTTTTAGTCAAAACTTTTGATTTTATGACCATAACAATCTGTATAAAAGTTGATCAGAAAACAATTTTGAACAACTTTTACATACAATAATTTTGTCGTTGGTGACACCTTTAGGTCAAAAATGAGGTCACCTTTCTAAGCACCTATAGTGGGACCAAGGAATAAAATTAATAATTTTCTATGAATTTTACAATAGTGTTTTACATATAAAACTGAAAAAATAAATTAAAAAATTTTCAGAATCGATCCAGGATGCCATGAAGCGGATATTTCTATTCAAAAAACGAAAAAAATTATTTAAAAAAAATTAAATTTTCAGACTCGCTTCAGAATGTCCTGAAACGAAAATTTGTATGCAAAAAAAAATAATAATAATAAAAAAAAAAAACTATATACAATTTATTCCTTGCCTCCACATTGAGTGATTCAACCAAAAGTCCGCAATGGGTTCAAAGCGTTTAATTTTTCAAAAAAATATATAATAATTATCAAACCTGTCGGGTAGTTAGGCCCGACAGCTGTCGGGTAGTTAGGCCCGACAAACTCTGGTTATAGGTACTATCTACCCGACAAACTACCCGACAGCTGTCGAGTAGAAAGTAGATTTGTCGGCTGTCGGGTCCATAGTACCTAAATTGTCTGTCGGGTGTATCAACAAAATCTACTTTATACCCGACAGCTGTCGGGTAGTTACAATTGTCGGCTGTCGGGTCTATAGTAGTTGCCCGGTGCTTTGTTTAACTGAAGAGAGAGCGGTAGAGCTATGTTTTACTGAAGAAATGAGCCTTAGGTCCTGGATTCCGTACACAAGGCTGAGCGATGGTTAAAAATTTCTTTTTCTTCTAATTAAAAATTTAAATTTCTCAAAGTTTTTGGCAGTTTAAAATTTAGGGAGCGGGATGTGGAAGCGGAAGCTTGTCATACTCCACCTGTACTGAGAATGTAATTTGGTAAAACAAGAGAGTTGCAAGCATAAGTCGTCTCAGATGGAACGTGAGGGAGCTTCCAATCCGGCTGATTTGAAATGTAGATCACTCACAGCTCCGCTCCCGTATCCTCAAAAAATTGTCGTCACTGCTCTTTTACAGAAAAAATCGACGTTAGTTGAACTTAGAAGTACTTCTGTCAAGGACAAACTTTCACTTGCAACAGATATCGGCGAAAATTCGATTTTGCAATCGTTTTTTACTAATTTTGACAAAAATTTATTTAAATTACAAGTTTTAACAAGTTTTTAAACTTAATATGATAGAATAACATGAGGTTAACTATTTGCCTAACGATACTTGCAGAGATTAATAAGGGGAGAATTAAAAATATATATTTCAAATAAAAATCAGTCAATTCCTTCAGCTCAAGTAGAAACAACTTTTTTGTTTCTCAGGTGTGAAAAAATATTATAATTGGAAATGATCGAGTGAGTTGAGGAAGATAATGACATATGCCTTGTACCGAGACTTGTAGAGGAACATTGAAACAAATTAATTTAAAAGATAATCTTTACTCAAATATGAGGTCAGAATTCCGGCACAAGTAGTCACAACTTTTTTGTTTCTCAGGTGTGAAAAATATTATAATTGGAAATAATAGAGTGAGTTGAGAGGAAGATAATGACATATGCTTTGTACCCAGACTCCTAGGGGAACATTGAAACAAATTAATTAAAAAAATAATTTCACTCAAACATGAGGTCAGAATTCCGGCTCAAGTAGTCACAACTTTTTGTTTCTCTTGTGTGAAAAAATATTAGAATTGAAAATGATCGAGTGAGTTGAGGAAGATAATGACATATGCCTTGTACCCAGAGTCGTAGGGGATCATTGAAACAAATTAATTTAAAAAATAATTTTCACTCAAACATGAGGTCAGAATTCTGGCTCAAGTAGTCACAACTTTTTTGTTTCTCAGGTGTGAAAAAATATTATAATTGGAAATGATAGAGTGAGTTGAGTGGAAGATAATGACATATGCCTCGTACTCAGAGCCGTAGGGGAACATTGAAACAAAGTAATTTAAAAAAACATTTAGATTCGGAGCGTAATAACTATCATAGTTTAATAACAATTTGTGATATAAGCTTCTAAAATCTGGTTACTAAACAGGAGTAGTTTGTAAATGTATACCGCATACAATTACAGTTGAAGTGATATGATAAAAGAAAAAAATGTCAAATTAAACTATTTCTTCAACTATTGATGAAGTGTAAGTAAATCCATGGAGCGTTTCTCCGTCATCTTATCGTTTACAACTTTATTAACAAATGATATTTTGCAACCGCCGAAGTGGTTTCGCTTTTAAATTATATCGTTTTACATTGATATTTTTTTGGCGTTTTTAAAAAGATGTTTTTACCATCGGATCTGCAATTTGTGCAGTGCTGACTCTGGAACACAAGCGACAACAGTAATTGTAGTTTGTGCTGACAAACAAAAAGTTGTAGCCAACACCTTTGTTTCGTGAACGTTGCAAATTCTTTTTGGACATTTTAACTTTAACAATGGATTTGAAGCTTGATGAAATGTTGGTGAGTTAAATACTATACAAAATAATAAAATAACAGTTTTTCTTTAAATATCATGTACAGTGCCGTAAGATTATGCAATTCTATAATTTTAAAGTAATTGTTGGGCAAAGAATGTCTTTTTTGCTATGTTTTATAGAATGTTTTGCGTAAATTATTTATATTATAAAATATAATACCTTTCAATAGTGGAATGATGAATAAACCCAAATAAAATTTTGTATATTTATGTATCATATATTTGAAATCAACATTGCTGTTTAAGATGTTTGATAGAGCAATTGTTGTTACTAAAACGTAAATGTAATTATTCCGCGTGTGTTATATAAGTCAGGAATAGCAAATTTTTTTGTTCCATGGAGATGATTTATAACTGTGTTGTTATTGGTTGCGTCAGTATGCAAGCATTTCGAATAGCACTATTAAAATAAATTTTTGTAAAACGCATGCAACAATTTCCGTGCACTAATCTACATTATCATGACGATGCTAATGAGTCCACTAAAAATAGGGATGTTTCCTAAAAAATTCTTAATTCTAATTGTTTATAAATTTAAACTATGTCAGCCACAGAAAAAATAATTACTTTGTGAATTATGTTTTTGGAACTCATAATGCATACAGTTGGCATAAAATTTATAACGTAAGCGGGATCAACTTTGTTACAACATGCGTAAAAATGCTAATATGTTTGGAAATATTCTCTTGAGTAGTTAACAGCCAGTTATAGATTGAGCCAATATTTATCAATATCGCATGGTTGCTAGTGAGGTATTCAACTTAAAAATCAACCGAACCTAACGCTACATCTTTTTCAACTGGAGAAATGTTCGCTAGCAAACCTGCCTCCAAAACAATATAGTATAGAAAATCAACTATATCGGCAATTAGAACAGGCCTTATCCTTCGCATCGGTCACTAATTAGCAAGTATAGAAACTAATAGGCCATTCAGTTATTTGGTCAATTGACGAAAAATTTTTTAGATATTCTGAAAACGTAACATAACCTAAAGTTTAATTCTAATGTAACAAACAGTCAAATAAAAGGTTCACGTTGCAGTTAGTGTTTAAATTAATTCTAGTTCTCAATATGTGGGAAATTTTTCTGCTTGGAATTATAGAACTCAACTGATACACTTCTGACCGAATCCGTTGACAGTTGGGGAAAAAAATTAAGGAACCCAGCAGTGGAGTTTTTTTGAAGGAAATTCACAAATACTTGAACAAATGAAGAAAGGCTTCACCGTCAACACGGAAGCCCCTCAATTATATACGTCTGAACAGGAACCACAAATGTTGCAACAAGCGCAGGATGTGTACTCCGTTAACACAGACACAATTGTTGCGGTAAGTGCAGGAGGATTAATCACAAGAGTGTAGCTACGATAGTTGCAGCCTGTTATTACATGTTGTGTAATGAAAAAACGATTATATTATACCTAAACCGGGTATCTGTGCTTATAAATAGATACAATAATGTTGAAAACCTCGCGCGTAAAGAATTTGGTGAAAAGAGCAATCGTATGTATTAGCCAGTATATAGCTGTCTAGCCTAGCATTTAACCATCCTGTTAGATGAAACATATCGTAATTTGTTTAAAAAGGCAACCAAATTGTAATAAAATGCGTTTCAAATTACTGAATAAATGTACTTAATCTCTTCAAATATCATTAGTCAAATAGTTAATCTCATGTTATTCTATCATATTAAGTTTAAAAACTTGTTAAAACTTGTAATTTCAATGAGTTTTTGTCAAAACTAGTAAAAATCGATTCTAAAATCGAATTTTTGCCGATATATGTTGCAAGTGAAACTTTGTCCTTGATAGAAGTACTTCTAAGTTCACACACGTAAAACATCGCACATAACAGAAAGAAAAATCCGGCCTTCGCTCTTGCTCCTCTGAAGAAAAAAATTTGTTCACTGTCACTGTTCCCCACCCGCTCCATTTAAAACCGGACTTTTACGCTCTCTCTAGTAAATGAAAAAAAAATTAGAGAAAAAAAATTTATCAAATGTTCAAATTCACTCTCGTAAAAAATTCTGAAGAAATTAAAACAATACATCTGTCAATTAGGTACGGCGTACCTCCGTACCTTTAGCTTAACATGCCGTACCGTACTCGTAACCGTAACCTTAAGGTACGGCCTATCTTCGTATCCCGTACCTTTAAAAATTAAATCATCTGTACCTTACCCGTATCCGTACCTTAAGGAAAAAATTAGGGCAATACCGTAGCCGTAAGTTAGGTATGGCGTACCTACCGTACCCAAAGTTACGCCGTATCGAAATCGCCCACCTGTTTCCAACCTGTTTTATTAAATCTATAAATTATTGTCGATTCTTCAAGAGCCAAAAAAACCTACCATCATGCATAATCAATATCAACATTTAGTTTCCCTAAATAAAAAATCATAAAATTATAAAAATTATGAAATATTAAAATTGTAATAATATACAATTACCTAATAGCCAGAGAAAAGTGGAATTGTCATTAGTGGTAAGAAATTGAAGTGCAGGAGTATCCATGTCAATGTCAGAGTACGAAGGGACATTTAACCATCATTTGCGTTTTCAATTGGAACACCAGTGTTGGGAATTCAGTTCAGTTCAGTAGTTTGGACTGAACTGAACTGGAAGGGTCTTGACGATGCAAAAGTACTGAACTGGAAGGGTCTTGAAGATTCAAAAATACTGAACTGAGCTGAAATTGAAAAAAAGCTTTCGTTGAAATACTGGACTGAAATGAACTGGAAAGATTTGTAAATACTATTAGTGAACTGAACTGAACTGGACACCTTTTCTCAGGAACTGAACTGGATCTTACCCTCTTAGACCCCAACTACAATATTGCGAATGCACTACTTATATTTCAGTTTTTTCCAGTTCAGTTCACTTTTTGGACTGGTCTGAACTGAACTGGAAAATGTTCGAAATTAACAAATATTGGACTGAACTGAACTGGAAAAAAAAAGTTTTAAAGGGTATTAAAGGGTATTTATANATATTTCAGTTTTTTCCAGTTCAGTTCACTTTTTGGACTGGTCTGAACTGAACTGGAAAATGTTCGAAATTAACAAATATTGGACTGAACTGAACTGGAAAAAAAAAGTTTTAAAGGGTATTAAAGGGTATTATTCTCGGATTAAATACCTGTGAATATTGACCGCGCAAAAAACTTCAAATTTTAACCAAGTTCCAGACTTCTGCACACTTTAGGAGGGATTTTCTTTGTGGCGTACTAATTCATTGAGCGCATATTTGTTTTAGTGCGTCACGTAAAATAATTCAAAATTTCATCACGTTATACAGTGCGTTCGAATAAGAAAGCGAACTTCCCGCGAGATAGTTTCACAAAAATATTATAAATTTAGATATANCACGTTATACAGTGCGTTCGAATAAGAAAGCGAACTTCCCGCGAGATAGTTTCACAAAAATATTATAAATTTAGACTCGTTAGACTCGTGCACCTCTATTTTATTCACAAATAACTGTGAAATTGCTAAATGAAAAAGAGACTAAACCAAACCTGGAGAAATTTTTCCATGTTTGTTTTTGGATCATTGAGGTTTTGGGTATCTTAGTTCCAAACGTAATGATCACACCTTCCTGCTTCTTTTACCATAAAATATTAAATTTGATCGAAAGAGTTCAATAAATTTCAATTAGAAGTGAGATTAATTAAATTCTTTCGTTCAAATTTTAATTTGCGAATTGCGAAATCAATTCTCAAATAAAAATTTAAAACTCGTAATGCCAACACTTACTATTTTCAAAAGGTCACCCAAAAGTATTCAAAAACAGGAACAACAAAGCTAAGAGTGAGTGAAATCACACGAAAGAATCAAACACAAACAAATCGAACAAAACAATGGAAAAAATTTCTAATGAAAACAAAGATTAATTTAAAGTTCGCGTACCATTCCGTAATAAATTTACCCACTGTCACCATAAATTATTGGGCACTTTTTTAAAACATTCCCAATTTATCCACTTTATTATTGTGATTCGTTNGGAACAACAAAGCTAAGAGTGAGTGAAATCACACGAAAGAATCAAACACAAACAAATCGAACAAAAACAATGGAAAAAATTTCTAATGAAAACAAAGATTAATTTAAAGTTCGCGTACCATTCCGTAATAAATTTACCCACTGTCACCATAAATTGTTGGGCACTTTTTTAAAACATTCCCAATTTTTCCACTTTATTATTGTGATTCGTTCACGGTTTCAGATTCCGCTTTGGTTGTGTTGACTTTGCTTTTATGAGTCATTAAATCGATCAAATTTATTTTTTGTCAACCATGGGATGAAATATTTCAAATTTGAATCTGAAATACGAGAGGTACGAAATTTTACCTGACTGGACATGTTTTCGACGATTTGTTTTGTGCTTTGGTCACTTTCAAATAAAGTAAACTATCAAAGCAAAGATTTTCAGCAAGGTGAACCGTCAGCAGCTGCGCAAATGTCTGACTGACTATAAATTTTGAATTTTTTGTGATTTCATTGCGCGGTAAGTTCGCCTTCTTATTCGAGCGCACTGTATAATCCAACCAGTGCTACGGCAAAACATCCCATGTAAGTTCTAAATTGAATTGTACAATTTTTCATCCAAGTCAAAAATATATACTGCATAAAATATATTATTAGTTAAATTTTTTTTAAGATTAAAATTACGAATTACTCAGTCGAGTCAATTAAAAAGCAGCTGATCGAAGGCATGGCCGTTACACGAAATTTTGTACAGGATTGGTCAAAAAATTCAATTCCCTTAGTCCTTTGGAGCGATAGTCAATCGTATCCTTACGTTTTGACAAAAGTTCATAATAGAACCAATGTTTGTTTAACTACCAAATTGTTCGACAACTTTGAATTATGAAAAAATATTCCGTTATTCTAAATAAAAGCTTCGTGCAAATGTCTAGAATTTGGTTAAAATTTGAATTTTTTTGCGCGGTCAGTATTCACAGCTGTTTAATCCGAACTGTATTATAAATTAATTAGATCAAAATGGGCAGTACGAGACAAGTGACACTGCTTGAGTCCTGGAGAGGGGGTCGAGGAGCTCCAGTGGACCCAGATAATCTCGGATATGGTGTCAGAGGCGGTCGTGGGCGAGGTCAAGGAAAAGCTGGAACTACCCGTGGCCGAGGTCGTGGAGGAGGAAGAAGATCAACCACTGCTGCTGTTGGGAAAACTAATGAATCAACATTTGAATACGATGACGACGATTTACTATGTGAACAAGCACTGAGGTGGAGATTCTTGTATAATTTTACTCGATCCATGAATGTCTCAAATGTTAGACTTTTATTGAATTTAGTAATTTCGAACTCGTGACAAATGACATCTCAAAAGCCTTTGAAGAAGTGAATACAGCGAAAGATTTGCCTGGCTTCGATAAAACTGCTGGTATATACTAGGTTTTTCATAATTAATACCAAGTAAATCAATTCAAATAGTTCAGCGTTATTTTTACATAAAGTTTTAATCCAGATATTTGTATCTGATTAGCAAATATGGCTAATTTTTCTCATTTCAATTTTAATTTATTCAATTTTAATTTTTCTCAGCATATCAATTATGAATGGTTCGGTATACTACTGACGTAAATGTTATTTGAAAATATCTAATTCCTCATTCTTCCGTAATCCTTAGGGGATATTTGGATATACCCTACTAATCGACCTGTAAGAGATTATCAATTTAACATTGTACAAACATCGTTGTACCACAACACCATGGTTTGCCTTCCTACTGGTAAAATTTCAAAGTATCTTTGAGGTATTTCATTCTTCTCATTTCAAGTATTTTGAAATAGGACTAGGAAAGACATTTATTGCTGCAGTAGTTATGTATAACTTTCATCGCTGGTATCCAAATGATATAATTGTGTTTATGGCTCCCACGAAACCATTGGGTAAGATAATTCTAAAAGATTCTTTGATAACATAGTCTCATACAATTAACAATCATTTATTAGTGACGCAGCAGTTGGAAGCTTGTCACGAGTTGATGGGAATCGATCCTTCAAAAATGGTTGAACTAACTGGTAACACTCCTCCGAAGAAGCGTGAAGACTTGTGGAGCGGAAAAAAAGGTATTGTGACCAGTAACACTGAAAGTTTTATTCACTTGGTAGGTTTGTCACTCGGTAAAATCTGCTGCTTTTAGTGTTTTTCTTAACGCCACAAGTTATGACCAGTGACCTCAGCCGTGGGTCATGTTTATCTGAGCAAGTTCGTTGCATTGTCGTAAGTTAAATAAATATCAATTACAAGGGCACATCTTATAAAGCGTATTCTACTTTTCAGGTCGACGAAGCTCACAAGGCACTGGGAAACCATGCTTATGCACAAGTGATCTCTATGGTTTCTCAAAAGAACAAATGTTTTCGAGTATTAGCCTTGAGTGCTACTCCGGGGAATGATATTGCTGCTGTTCAAGCGGTACGTGCAATCATTTTTACTCTTCTTTTAGATTCAAATTTAATTTATTATTACATAATTGTTTCACAGGTGCTTCGGAATTTACTTATTTCTAGAGTGGAACTAAGATCTGAAACCTCGTTGGATATTTTGCCATATACGCATCAAAAGCAAATGGAAACTGTTGTTGTACCGCTAGACAATCACATCAATTCTGTCCACACCCAAGTAATGGAGGTTAGAACTTTATTTATTTAATATACAACCTTGAATAATTTTGTCAATTTAGAACATTTATTTCAAAGATTTTTCAAGTATACACTGGCAAGTTGATGAAACTGAATGTACTGTTTGGTAGAGACGGTTCATCATTCACTCAATTCCAGGTATGTCTACTAGACGTCATACATTACACTTGGTCGAATTTTGAAAGCATAACTGGCATATTTACGTTGTAGCTACTAAAGGCTCGAGATCAATACCGTCTAAACCCTCCTCCTGGAATTCAAAAATATCAGAGAGGTAGTATAGAAGTGGATTACACGACCTGTATTACGCTAGCGCATGCACTTGATTTGCTGCTGGTTCATGGCCTTCGATCATTTTACTCGTTTTTACATGGTATGAACCACAATTCCAAAAGTCCTTAAACTACAAAATCCAAATTAGATCCACGATAGTATCGCATCTTCGCTTCCAATATTTATGTGGGCATAAATTGGGAATTGTTATTTTGTATCTTAATTTGCCGTAATTTTTTTATCGATTAATTTTGGAAACTAGGGTTATTGTAATCCTATGATTACGTTCAACAAAGGGTCGGAAATTTTGAAAAAAAAAATACAAGTGTCGAGAGATCCGGTCATTGATCTTGGTTCCAATGGATTATTCAGTATCGCCCCCAACCGATGGGAATGTATGGGCTATGGAACTTTACGATGATAGTTTGTTTCAAAATTTCTGCAGGGGTGATGTGCAAAGAAAAGGGAACACCAGCAGTGGCCGCTGAGCTAAAGAGATCTACGAAGGTCGAAGAAATACTTGGAGATGTTCAGTCAAAACTGAATATTTCTCAAGAAAATTCTTTCTTTGATATAAGCACATCGGGTCTTTTCACAACGGTGAGAAGCTGCTTACGATGAGAATCCTATAGAGAATAAGGTAATATTAGACGTAATGCATGCTAACTGCCTACATTGATTACAGTTTTCAAAACCTCATAATACATCACTTCCTGAACCTGTTAATCCGGATGATTACTTACTGAGTCATCCGAAAATGAGAGTATTGCGAGATATTGTGGGGAAGCACTTCCAGAATAATTTAAGTGGGACACGGATCATGATATTCAGTCAAGTATGTTAAATGTGTCATACCTACTTCCTAAATAAGAGTTCGTGTATGGACTTCTTCGTATTCCTTTAATTTCAGCAAATATATAATAATTTCTATTTACTTTTGAGTATCGAGATAGCGTCCAAGAGATTGGGAACATGTTAAGCGGGTTACGTCCTCTTGTCAAACCGATGGTTTTCGTGGGACAGGCAAAAGGCATTGGTGCAGCTGGCCGTGGCCTCCGTCAGAAAGAGCAGGTTCAAGTACTTCAAGGTTTTCGAAGTGGTGACTTCAACGTACTCGTATCTACTTGTGTGGGGGAAGAAGGATTGGATATTGGGGAAGTGGACCTCATCATCTGCTTTGATGCAAGTAGAAGTCCGACAAGACTGGTTCAGCGAATGGGACGTACAGGGAGAAAGCGACAGGGGAAGATCATATTTCTGCTTGCTCAAGGAAGGGAACAGCGTGTACGTTATTTCTTTCAGTTCGACTTCTATATTAATTTACTAACCGTGGATTACTTCAGTAGTAGTAGGGTATTGTGATGGTTGTTTCCGTATGTCCGACTGTCTGTCGCCAAAAAAATTGTAAGTCGATTCGATTTTAAAATACTCATGTGTAAAGTACAATGGTTCGATTCAAACGAAATGTTTTTACAAACGCCACTTCGGATGGGTTTCTATGAATACGATAGTGATACACATCCCATGCTTCGGCCTATAATGGCTTTTAATCGTTTCTGTGATTAAGGATATACATGCCATCGTTTGGACTAACGGTTTACCATCACAGATACCTCACATATTTATGGTTTAACTACCACAATTATCTAAATATGCCTTTATTGTTAAGTCTATGAGTAATTCTACCTTTACTTCAGTTTATTTATAACTTCCTTCATTTCATACTATGTACTTCGATTATTTTTTAGTTGTACTACAGCAGTCTTAGTCATCAATCAAGTATTAGTAAGAATATCACTGACTCTTCAAAGTTGGAGCCATTTTTGTATAAAGAAAGTCCAAGAATGGTTCCTCAAGGTAAAGATTTGTAGCTATGGTATAACTTTCTAAAAAATGGGAAAATCGTATCATGAACATTTATTTGTAGGATTAGTTCCGCAGTGCTACAAAATGGATATACTACTTTCTTCTGAGCAGAGAGCTGTGAGTAAGGGAAGGAGTGACTCTTCGGACGTTGAAGGTGGGTTGTTTTTCAAAGGGCGTTTGTCCTAATTTAATTTTTTTTTATCCTGATTGGATTAGAAATTGACGACTTTTCGAAACCAAAGTTGAAAGTGAAAGTCAAAATTAAACTACCCAAAAAACAGACATCGAGTAAAAAATCAAGCAGCTCGGCTGGTTCTAACGATACTGTGGGTTCTAACAATCCTGATAACCTAAGTAGTATCAAACGGTGTTTTGAAAATATGCAACAAAGGAAAGGGAATACAAATGGTGGCACTGCTGGGCTTCCACTCATTCAAGAAGACGATGATGTTTTGTTGGTAGCGATGGATAGTTTGAATGTATCGTTCAGTCGAATTGAATCAGAAGTTGAAGCTACTGGAACAGACTTTCAAAAGTATCTAAAGGAACTAATTGGGATCAAAGAAGTCAATTCAACGACTTTTTCGAAATGTGTCTTTGTTCCTAAGCTTCCGAATACAGTCTCTCGAATACCCAATTTTGACGGATTGGATTTGAAAAATCTGCTACCAGAGGTAACCAAGAATTTCGACGTTGAATGTTTGAGAGAGAAACTCAACGCTGTCTATATGCTTGGTCCTTCGTCAAATCGTTGTGACTGTGGTATAGTATTCGTTGACAACGAAATGTTGGATTTCGATGGATACGACGTAGTTGAAGACGACGTAGACATATGGGTGAACAACAAAGTTGACGTAGTTGGTACGAGTACTTCATTTCAGGGAGAAAAACAATCAGTGCCACCTGTTGGGTCGCATACTGATGAAATGGGTTCGGAGGAAGATTTTGATCGGAATATATTTGGTGCTGACGAGTTCGAAGATGGTTTTATTATGGACGAAAACGATCCATTTTTTAACGAAGAAGCATCCACAAGTATCACAAGTATTTTGATTCAAAAGTCGGTACAGAGTAGGATTCATCCAAATAATGAAAAGGATATCAAAGAAACTACTGCAAAGATGACAGATACATGTGAGTACAAAAATACCAAACACTTTTATGTAATTTCATGAAAATACTTATAAATTATTTATGCTTAGCTGGTCAGAATGAACAACAGTTCTCTGAGCAAGAGAAAATTATTTCCTGTAGTCATCCAGTCCTGCAAGTAGTGGAAATACTCCCAAATAAAGAAGACGATGGTAGTACTACTGAGTTTGAGGAAGAGGATGATAGCCCGCCAAAAAGCCCGATTCTGGCAATTCGGAGTCGTGTTTTCAAAACTCCAAGTCCTCCAAAAAAAGACTTCAGCGAAACCGAATTTGAAGAAAGTCCAAATGATGAAGAGATGAGTCCAGTGTTAAATTTTCAAAGTCAGAGATTCAAAACATCAAGTCCTATAGATGGGAACGGACCGTTTTTAGATGAAGGTAGTAGAAGTCCAATTATCAGAAGAATTAGACCCAGTTGTACAACTGGGCCGATAACTCATCCCTCCTTCTGCATATTTGGAAGGAGTCAAGAAAACCAGACTACTCCGGCTATTGACATGTCTGAGAACCTCTCAAATACGAGTTCGGGTTCTCCAGAATTTTTTCTCGCAACTCCTCCAATACCAAGACTGAGAGAGAAAGCGATACCTAGTGTTAACTTGACTGAAAAGCATACGTCGCCTGATGATAGTAGCAGAAGTCCGATTATAAAAAGACCCAGAACTAGTCTTACGCCTGCGCCAATAAAACGTCTCTATTTCAGTACACAAGAAGTAAGACATGAAAATCTTGAGATTCTCACAACATCTAAGAAATTGTTAAATTCTGATGTGAAATCTCCAGACATTATACCCGTAGCTCTTGATACAAAACCGATAGCGGTAACTTCGAAAAAAAAGTTCACATTTCGTACAAAATCTATTCCATCTTCTTCGTCAACTGAAACACAATCTCTGTTCCGCTCAACTCCTTCCGTCATTAGCAGTGAACGCTCGCCATCAAATTCTGATTCAGACTCTCCAGACTTTTTACCCGTTACTCCAGAAATGAAACAGAAACCGCCATCTTCGAGTAGGAGATTTACATTTCGCACCAAGTCTGCTGCATCTTCGTCATCAGCTCCTACACTGTCAGAACACCATCCTCTACCTGCTNTGCATCTTCGTCATCAGCTCCTACACTGTCAGAACACCATCCTCTACCTGCTCCCATCACATTATCCAAACGTTTCTCTCAACATTTTTCTCCTACCTTGGAACCTCAAACTCAACCTCTCACACAAAGTCAAAGCAAGTTNTACCCGTTACTCCAGAAATGAAACAGAAACCGCCATCTTCGAGTAGGAGATTTACATTTCGCACCAAGTCTGCTCCATCTTCGTCATCAGCTCCTACACTGTCAGAACACCATCCTCTACCTGCTCCCATCACATTATCCGAACGTTTCTCTCAACATTTTTCTCCTACCTTGGAACCTCAAACTCAACCTCTCACACAAAGTCAAAGCAAGTTNAAACGTTTCTCTCAACATTTTTCTCCTACCTTGGAACCTCAAACTCAACCTCTCACACAAAGTCAAAGCAAGTTTGGATCTTCAGATGTATCAAATAAATTTGAGTCCTCTTCCGATTCGGATGATAATGCTTTTAGCTTCAGACCAATCATTCCAGGAGTAGCAGCAGCAGCTGCTGCATCTAGTACAAATTTTTCCGCACAGACGAAAGGTTTCATAAATAGTGGACGACGGAAGAAATTGGTGAAAGATAAGACTAAGCGTAAGACTGGAAGTAATCGGTTCATCATCGACGAAGTAGATGTAGCTGGAAATGAGGGTTTGACGTCGGGGACGGAAGGGTCAGACTCTGATTTAGATGCCTTTGATAACTCTTTCGTTTCACCAGGAACGAGTCCTACCATTACAGAATCGTAAGACAAAAGAACGTAACAATCTCAACTAAGCTTGCTTAATTTAACTTTACATTTTCAGCCAGCAAGTTCGTTACATGAAATCCACAAAGGTTAGTCCAACCAGAAAACTCGACCAAAAGAAGTCATTGGATCAGATCGCATTGGATGGAATGGATAGAATTCATACAGAGTCATCAGAATACGAAACGGTAAACAAGTCATTCTATTTTAAATTAATGATTGTGATTTGGTATGTCTTCTATAGGATTCGTTTTGTGTTCCGAACAACTGTGTTGAGTATGAGACGATGGGTGACTTTACACAAAAAATGTGTGAAGCTCGGATTGCGATAGACCAAGAAAACCCATCTTCTAGGTTAAAAAAGAATTTAAGGTCAGGGACTCGTCTTCAGGAATCAGAAGGGTTCAAGTTACCTGTAAATAAGCCTCGCCGCAAACGATTAATAGTTTATAGCGATGATAGCGATTGATTCTAAAACATAGTCGNACCTGTAAATAAGCCTCGCCGCAAACGATTAATAGTTTATAGCGATGATAGCGATTGATTCTAAAACATAGTCGCTAGAGAGAAAACATTATTTCTGAACTATTGTGGTTAGACTATAACTTTAGTGTGTTCAAAGGTGGCAAGGACATCTGAGCTAGAATCATAAAATTATAACTTTTGATACAATAATAGAGATTCAAGTACTGATAAAGTGATATTACATAATAATAAAATTCAACGGACTTTCCTGCCAGAAGTTGAAATGATGCAAATTTTTGTTCCGATGCACAATATATTGACAACTTCCGCTTTAGTAGATGAGAATTGGATGCACACTCGCCCTGACATACTCGAAGCAAAGAAAAGCAAAAAGAACTTCAACAGTTGACTATAATATAATATTAATTTTGTCAATTGGTTAGCACTTAGCACTACGAGAAACAGGAGGAGGAAAATGCACAAAAAATTTGCATTTTTTGACTAAATATGGAACTGTTGGTTCCAATCAGAACCGTGGCCTGCCATATAAGCACAACAGTTGACCATTTTAACAAGATTGTTTCCAAGTTTCATGTGGCAGAGGATCTTAGTGGAGAATTGCCTGAACTCTCTCTGACATTGAAAGACAACTACGGGATTCGTTTTTACGTTAAGTGGATAATCAAATATAAGTTAAAAAAAAAACAATTCTCAAAGGATTTGGGTGCAGAAATCCATTCACATGGACACTTTAATCGTCATTGTTACANTAAAAAAAAACAATTCTCAAAGGATTTGGGTGCAGAAATCCATTCACATGGACACTTTAATCGTCATTGTTACAATGTGAAGGAAAGGAATTTAAGTCGAGACAACTCGGGGATCATGTCAGGTCGTGCAGCCTCGAGAACCAAATGGCGGCTTGTGAGACTTTTCCGCTTACTTTATAATCAGATATAGCGAAAACAAGTTTAAAAATAATAATAATGTTAAGAATAATTTTTAAGAGGAATTGCGGTTCAGAAAAACAAACAGTTCATACTTGGATTGAATGAACTTCTCAAAACTAAGAAATTCAGAATTAAAAATCAATGGTGTTTGTTTGGTTCGAACTTGCGAAATCGTAAAACTCAACAAGCAACAGAGATTTGAATTATTTTAGGTAAAAGTAATCACTGCTTTGTTTTTCTATATTTTTTGAAGCCTTTTATTTACCGATACTGCACGATCTAGCACTATCTNTTATTTACCGATACTGCACGATCTAGCACTATCTCTGAATGGCTTCGACTATATGGACGAGAAAAATAAGTAAGGTATCTACACTATCTTATCCTGGTAAAAAAAAACGAGTCACTTTTGGTTATTCCTTTGTCATCAGTCGAGGTGCAATATTCATTGACATAAGTTCTTGAAAGAGAAGTTTTGCGGCATACGGCNCTCTGAATGGCTTCGACTATATGGACGAGAAAAATAAGTAAGGTATCTACACTATCTTATCCTGGTAAAAAAAAAACGAGTCACTTTTGGTTATTCCTTTGTCATCAGTCGAGGTGCAATATTCATTGACATAAGTTCTTGAAAGAGAAGTTTTGCGGCATACGGTAGACGAACCTGAGAGATCTGAAATAACCCACAATATTGGTCACTTAGCAGGAGTTCATAACTAATCTTTACGCTGTCCACATACCTGGGTCTTATTTTTACAACCTCTGCATTCATAAGTCTTATTCCTCAAATTGGCCACACTTATCAAACCACAGAGGTCACATATGTGGACCCGGTAAGGATCGGAAACCTATTAATAATTACATGTTATTACGGAGCTACCTGCTATTTATAAAAAAAAGTTTACTATTGAAAAAAAAACCTCGAAAAGACGCTCCCGTAAGAACTGGGCAGCACCGTGGGAGATTTGACAGTCACGCTCCATTTCACCAAAACGAAGACCACCATCCCTAAACGCAAGTACCCAATCGTATGATGAATCAACAGATTATTATTCTCCTTGCAAGATTAACTAGGTTACCTTGCTCGTCCTTCCATTGGCTGACGTACAAGAATTTGCACTGGACCTCTTGCTCTGGAATGAATTTTGTCATCAACCATGTGCTTCAACCTCTGCACAAGGAAAAATGATTTATTATATTAGTTTAATAATTTAACAAGCAGCAATACCTGATAGTAAGTTGGTCCAATGAAGACATGAGCGTTAATTTTTCTACCAGTGTGACCGTTGTACATGATTTCATTCCCTCGGAGTTGATATCCATAGTCTTGAAGTAAATTTGAGATTTTCTGTACATTTACAGAGTCGTTGAAGGGAGTAGCATCACCGATTTCTCCCTTATTGGCTGATACTTTCCCTTGTAGGCATTCGATTAAATGCCCAATGGTCATCCTAGAGGGAATGGCGTGCGGGTTGATGATAATATCAGGTGTGAGACCTTCGCATGTAAACGGCATATCCTGAAATTGTTTTACTTTTTAGTCAGAAATCAGTGAGTCAAGATCAGAAGGAATTGGAACTCACCTCTTGTCGATATTGTATACCACATGTTCCCTTCTGCCCATGCCGAGATGCAAACTTGTCTCCAATTTGAGGAATTCTAACTGACCTTACACGAATTTTACAAAACTTGTATCCTTCAGAATTGAGTGTTATCATCACTTGATCCACAATTCCCGTCTCCGAATTCCTTAAGAATGTAGACGCATCCCTTCTCACATATCGTTTGCTACTTTCAGAAAATTCTTCATCCTGCTCTGGTAAGTTTATCGTTTTTCCTATTGAAAAGAATACAATATTCAATTAAAGCTTTATGAAAATAGAAGGCAGGACCTTCAGCTTACCAATTATTACATCATCGCCAGAGACTCTCACACCGGGTGCAATAATACCATCGTTGTCTAGTTTATCATAAATGGCGTTTCGCATACCCTGAACCTTATCCCTGGTTGGTTTTTCAAATTGTTCTTCCTATAACAACACAAATTGAATTCATGATGAAATTTTTATAGACAAACAGCTATGTTAATCAGAGGCCAGAACCTTGAATTTGTGAATTATTTCAAAAATTCATCAAGCAAGCGATTCGGGGTTGAGGTATTGGATTTGGTTTGATTATACTACTAATGATTCAGAGCTATAAGATGGTTCGAACCTGGTCAATCATCCTTTTCGATTCTTGATCCTTGTAAGAACGAAAGAATACTGATCTGAAAAATCCACGATCAACTGCTGATGCATTGATAATGACAGAGTCCTCCTGATTGTAGCCAGTGTAACACGCAATGGCTACGATACTGTTGATTCCAGCTGGAAGTTCTCGAAACCGCAAATATTCCATAGATCTAGTGGTTACAAGTGGCTTCTGAGGGTAATAGAGAACATGGGCTAGCGTGTCCATCCGAACGTGGTAGTTTGTAATGTAGACACCCATAGCTTGTTTACCCATAGCACTCTATGTAAAAATAATTCACAATTATTGACACTCTCCCTCGCATGGCAATACAAAAGAAAAATGAATTAATCTGGTATCAGTTGTAAAGTGTAATCACATGGATCAGACAGCTAAGAGAATTGTTCATCAGAATAGCAAAATATGGATCAGAGAATAAACTAATAAAAGTGACATACTTGGTATGTATTACGTGGAGACTGGTTGTGATCTGGAAACGGAATGATCGAGGCACAGACGCCAAGTATCATTGCTGGATGGATCTCGCAATGAGTGTAGGTGGTACAGTATGCGTATCGCTGGTCGTGACTTAGATCTTCTGGAGTCATTGCAATCATTGCGGTCTCCTCTTCCAATGTATCGATGTATTCAACGACTCCGCGAGCAACTAGATCCTGCCATCTAGTATGAAAGCAACAATATTGGTTTCTTATTTCATTTTGACAATTCGTTTTCAACGCATATATTTTTACACATTCACGAGTTCAATACGGACACTGACCCCTCTCTCTTCTGTTGTGAACTACCTTACCCGTAATTGTTGTACTCTCTCTCCTTTAGCATCTCTATATGTTTTTTCTTCAGTAATAGTTTTCCGTTCTCGACAATCAGAAGTGGCCTACAAATTCTGCCTGCATCTGTATAGATACGTATCTCCCGATCTCGAATATCTCGGACCATGGATACTTCTGACACAATAACGTCCATCTGTCGCCGGAGTTTCCTTAGCGTTGTCATCAGCTGTTCTGGATCACGATGAATTCCCACCCAACAACCGTTTACGAAAATCTTGGTAGCACTATAGATATGGACGTAAAATGTAAACACAAATAAAAGCTTGAAGAATATAGCGAGAAAATGTTAACTTACTCAGCAATTGCCGATGGTGCAATTTCTTCCAGGTTTTCCATAGACCATTCCTCTAAAAACTCCAAAATTGGACTAGGTTGTGAACCAACGGATATGTACGCCATTAGAGCTAAGTTTTTCACCAATCCTACAGCTGCTCCTTCCGGAGTCTCAGCAGGGCAAATCATACCTGAGTGACCAGTAAGTCATTAGTAATGACTCCTTACACTTATGTGCTGATTTGCTTTTAACATTATACATATAACTAAATATACCCCACAAAGTATTGTGTAGCTGACGCGGTTTGGCGAGTTTCCCGTCTCGACCTATTGGACTGTTGACTCGCCGCAAGTGAGATAATGTTGAAGCGAAAGTCAACCGATTTAATACCTAAAAAATTTGCAATTTGAATTTATAATTCCTCATTCGTAGCAGTGCATTACTACATAAAGAATTTGTAACCTGAGAAACACCAGCTCTTGCAGTATGAGCTTTTTTCTGGTCACCCCAATTTCCAGTTGCCAATGAATATTTCAATCCGTCCGTAATGATCCTAGTCTTAATTGCTAGCTCAAGATTGAAATCCTTCCCTTGGTCGATGAACTTCTGAGCATACATTCGTACTTCGCGAAGTAAATTCTTAAAAAGACCGCGGAAGAGAAAAGCGAGAAGTGGTCCAGCCAAGTCCAAACGCTTGTTCCCATAATGATCTCGATCATCCAGCTCTCGTCTACCCAAAGCAGCCAGCAAAAGACGATGAACCATATAGCCTAGAAAATATGCCTTTTTCGTCTCGCAAAAGTCTGAGACACCAACATGAGGTAACATTTCCTTTTGAAGAATTTCTTTGGCATACTTTATACGCTTTTCTTTTGTAACTCCAGGCTTAGCCCCGCGGGCACCTAAAACAAAAAAAAAATCCTTAAGTAATATCTGCTTCTTGTGTCTATCTATGTACGACAATGGTACCAATAAAATTAAGAGCTACATTCTGTTCTTGAACAACAAATGCTTCGTCTAGAGATGGCTTCACCATTTCCATCATCTCTGGATCTTCAAAGTCATAAATGATATGTTCCAGTATATCTCGATCAGCCACAAAACCAAGGGCTCGAAAAACAATCATAATTGGAATTTCCTGCTTGATATATGGAAGAATGGCAATGATTCTCTGACCAATGGATGATTTCTTCAGGGATTGACCACCCCTGGAGAGCATATTCACCCAAAGAGTGCTTGATGGTCGTGAAGAATGCTCGAGACAAGAACGAATCTCAGCTTTGTAAGCGTATTTTGAGTCCTTCATGCTAAATACATAAACAGTATTCGTAGCCATTTTCTCTTGGGCTATCAGAACCTATGAACAAAAGCCAAATTATTAAAATTATAAAAACAAAATTCAATAGTTACTTTCGACTTACTTTCTCTGATCCGTTGACAACAAAGTAACCCCCAGGGTCCAGCGGACATTCGTTTAATTCAGTTAAATCACGATCCGTTAGTCCACTTAGAATACAATAAGTTGATCGGAGCATAATAGGAATCTTCCCAATAAACGTTTTCTGATGTGTGGTTCTGACCAACTCTTCTCCATCTTTGACTATTGTTTTGGTTATATCCACGTACAATGGCGCAGAGTATGTTAAATTTCTAAGACGGGCTTCATTTGGCATCATAGCAGAAGGTGCTCCGTCCTTTTCCCAATGTGTTGGTTTCGACAAGTAGATTTGCTCAAACTTCATCATGTAACGTGTCTGTTGGAGTAAGGATTATTTTAAACAAAATCCTTTGAACTAATTATTCTACAATTTTATGTGATGTCAGTATTAAGTGTAGTGAAATCATCTTGATCATACACAGCTAAGAGTTAAATTCATCATTTCTAAAGTAATTTTCAAGTGAAAAGAGAAGTTAATGTAAATTGTGTACCGGTGTTTCTATTTCTCCGGTTGTATGTTGAGATTCAGCCGTTAAATCAATCTGTGGTGAGTCTTCGACAATCCTCTGAACAGACATCTGAATGAACTCATCAAACGAATCCAATTGTTGTCGTACCAATCCCTTCTCGTCGAAGTATGCATTGATAACAATCCAACAAGCCTCTTGCCACAGTTCAGCTGATGTGCCTTCCTCTTCATCCCCAACTAAATTTAACAATCCAATATACTATTATTTTGACAGAATTAGAACACTCTGCTTTCTAATGTTGTAGACATTGTTTAGATATTGACATAACTAGAATACTAAATTGATTTATATTCAATACCTTCTTCTGGTTCATACATGGTGTATACCTTAGCCTGTCCAAAACATAACACTTATGTCAACTGTTCACTGGTGAATTACTGGTTAATTACTTATGTTGGTCACTGAAACAATATCTAAATACCTTCAGAAGATTACCGAACTTGCTTGAATTACCGCTTGTAAGATAAGGTACGACATACGACTTCGTTGTTATTTTGATGAATGGATGCCAAGTTGAACAGCAACGCACTACTTAAGAACTTGGTTCTGCCACAGCTTCCGCTTACAATTCAAACACTCCACTTACAGATATGGGCACTCTAACAATTCGAAAAATACCGAAATACCGAAATACTTATACATTAAATTCACAGATTCAGATTCTTACAGTAGTTTATATGAATCCATCAAATATTTTATGTACCCAATTTATCAATAACATAGGTAGAATAAACCACAAAAATATTCTTTTAACAGATTTCTTAAATTTTCCTGTATTTCCTCGAATGATCTAATAGTGTAGCAGTCATTGAGATCGGAGTAAAGTACCGTCCGCTGATTAAATCATCCCGTTGTATCCTAGTAAAACAACCTAAAGTAAGATCCTAACATCAATGAACGGTTTATTATATATTGTAGAAATAGTATCATAAATAGTTATGAGATCCTAACTAAAAAACATAATATTAGTACATTGGAAAAATAACACGTTATAAGACCAGACCGGTTATAAAACTCAATTTTCGGTGCAAAATTGATGTTCCTATATCTGTCAACTACAGTAGAATTTTGTAAATTTAAAATTTATTATAGCAGGGAACAGGTAAGTAAATTGTTTACCTAAATTTTCAGTCATAAAAGTCGATATTTTGATTTACATGAGAAAGCAGGTATGGGAAGAAGTTGAGAAAAATATACATTAACCAATGCTACCACACCGTAATCACGGGGGTTATTTTTTTGCTTAACGAAGCTTGTTATTTGTTTTTGAATTTGGCGCACTATATGTGAGTTGGGTATTGGCCGTAAGATGGACATGATACACGAATCAAACAATAGAACGCTTTAATTTTTAGAGATAGACTGTCAGGATTTCAGGAATGAGGATGGCTTGTTTTTTTTTTCAAGTCTTATTTGAACAAAGTAACTTAAGTTGTAACATAACTACAACTATTGAATACTGAAACCGAAACTGAACATGAAACAGACGATGTGGTGAACTGATAAGAATCCATTCAGGGTTCTGTTGATCTGAAGATATAATGTAACTAAATGTTAATCATTTTGATCAAATGTACCTAGAGTTAGAATAAGGCTGCTAGAATGAGGAAGGATACGGAAAAGGAAACCTCATGTTCTAGAATTTTGACAGTTTGACAATAACAGACAAGGAAAGGAGCGAAGTAACCAATAGTAACTTTGTAAGTGATGGATGAATAATGAATTCTGTGTCGATGTATACGGTAGTTTGACAATCAACATGGAACCCTTGGTCCTTCACTACTCACTTGTCTTTGGTTCTCCATCGGACTTCATCATCTGTTTTCAGACGAACACCTACTAAAAAGAACAAAGGGATTCTTTATGAATAGATCCTTGAGTGTCCACCTTGAGAATGAACTTAAAGAGATACTCCTTACCTTTGAATTCCCTCACCCTTGTGGTCTTCTTGATCTTGCTCATGTCAGTCTCATATTTCGATATAAATTATATAATTGNTCACTTGTCTTTGGTTCTCCATCGGACTTCATCATCTGTTTTCAGACGAACACCTACTAAAAAGAACAAAGGGATACTTTATGAATAGATCCTTGAGTGTCCACCTTCAGAATGAACTTAAAGAGATACTCCTTACCTTTGCATTCCCTCACCCTTGTGGTCTTGATCTTGCTCATGTCAGTCTCATATTTCGATATAAATTATATAATTCACAAATTATTGTAGGAATTCTTCATGGACAAGGTGTCTCTTCTTGAGCCTTTAGGTGTTGGTGGTATAAAGTTAACAAGGGAAAAGAGTCCGACTTCTTGAGGAGGGATCCGTAAAATTTTTATCCTTCGTGTCAGATCCAAATCCAATCTCCCAAAATCCTTCTCACACATTTCAAATCTCGTTGTTCTCTTTCAGTTGGGAGAAAATCATCGTCGGCATCACACGCAACAGAAAGTAAGCTTAATAGCCTCTACTGATCACATCAGTAAAGTTGAGCTACCCGGACCAATAAGAATATTATTCCGAGACCCAAGTAAGACACGATTTGACAACTTATAAGAACAGAATTCCTTCCGACTAGTTCATTACTAAACATTTTTTATATCTATGATTCCAAACACTCATCTCTACTTGGCGTGAAGTAAATTAGACATTGACAAATTGATTGTTCTTCATCTTACATTATTACCTTTTGTTATCTGACTCATCAGAAAGTAAAAGAAGAAGATCGAGAATTCATTCAAGGAGACCATTCTTCATCTCAAACTACTTCACCGGTTGAGGATTTATGGAAATAAGGTTACGCACAAATAACACTTTCAATTTTCTTTAAATATCTAATCCGTTCCAGGGTGTCATGCATGAAAATTTTTCATTGAACTTCACTTCTTCACGTTGAAATCGTTTCCACTTAAGATTGAGATAACAAAAGATTAAGTCAAAAGCGTGAAGTTACATGAGGACTCTGAGTTTGGCAATCTTACGTCAAATCTTACTTTATAGTTACTAAAAGTTAATAATATCAGAGCCTTTTCGCTTAACGATTCTACGCTGTGCTTTGTACAACTTTCAAAATACCACCTTTTGNTTAAATATCTAATCCGTTCCAGGGTGTCATGCATGAAAATTTTTCATTGAACTTCACTTCTTCACGTTGAAATCTTTTCCACTTAAGATTGAGATAACAAAAGATTAAGTCAAAACCGTGAAGTTACATGAGGACTCTGAGTTTGGCAATCTTAAGTCAAATCTTACTTTATAGTTTACTAAAAGTAATAATATCAGAGCCTTTTCGCTTAACGATTCTACGCTGTGCTTTGTACAACTTTCAAAATACCACCTTTTGTGTCGGTTGTACTGCGCTAAGAATTACAACTTTCTTAAGAAAATTAAATCCGAAACGAACAAACTTGCATCATTCCGTCTACTTATTTTTATATTTTATGATTGATAAAAATTTAAACTTTTTTATTATTAAGATTATATACGGTGAGCGGTTTTGATATTTATGGGTTGGCTTTCTCAATGGTTTGTATTTGAAAAAGAGTGGGAGACTCAAATTTTGAAAAGACGCCAACACCTCAATAACCAGAAGCTTGGAGTTATTATATTGAACAAATTTGTAAAACGAAAGTCGTGATAACCAATTCCATTTCATTGTTAATATCTCACGAAGTTGCTAATAAGTGAAGAAAAAACGTTCTGAATTTAGCCATAACTCAGAAAGATTTCTGTGAAGTAATATGACTAAAAAGGTACAGGGTTATCCAACTCTTTTATCCGGTGTGAAAGTCACTTTCTCCAGAATGAGTCTGGGAAAATTAAAAATTAAGAATTGAGCGCGCGTAATCTGAAATACGCATTGTAATTCCATAGTGTAAAGTTGGCTCATATAAAACATATCACATTCGTTCTTAAATCTTAAAATAAAATAACAATTTTGTTGGCAGAGTCTTTTAGACATTGACAGAGTCTTATTTGAACATTTTGTAATCTATCGGTTACCTTTTACCTCTTTTTTTTTTTTTTTTTTAAAGAAAGTTGGTGTAAGGTGTAAAAAGGGAGGATAGAAATTTCTTATATAATCCTGTATTTGCACCTACCTCAAGTCCAATTTCATCTGGTAAATGGCTAATGGATAAAATATATAAATCAGCGAGACCCTGACAAAAAGAAAGAGAATGAAGGAGAGGCTTTTTAGATAACATTCTCATGTACTTTGAGTATTTCCATTATTCTATTCTCTTAAGAATCTCATATTACGTGATCAATGTCTTATTCATTTAACAATTTTGAATCTCTGTCATTTGTACATTATGTAACTTAAGATTAGTTAGTAGAAGTATCAGAGATATATATGTCCATTTGAACTTTAGAGATATTATTGGCAAAGATCTCCAAGATTCTCATCTTCCACCGTCTCCTAGTTAAACTCGAAGAGATTAGAGGTAAAGATAATGAAAAGAATTGCTCAGAAGACGCACTCCTTTACTTGGTATGCAGAAAGTAAGGAAATTGCAAGGCCAGCAGTGTGGGTTGTTGATATGAATGCGAAATCTGTCTCGAATTGTTCCAGAGACGCCAACGTCAGGTCCAGGCTTCACTGGTTCTCTTGTCGACAGTCACCTCGCAATATCTCTTTCTTCACCATAATGCAAAAAAAAAAAAAAAAAAAATTCGCCATTTTCTACTTACTATTTATTTCTCCACACAAGGAATCTCACTCTAGAGATTTCTAAGATTTAGAACTCACAGAGTTTCTCAAGTGGAAGAAAGTTAAAAACAATGAATAACATCACCAAGGTTCTTGGACTTGAACCGCGCAGTCTTTTTTTTTTTTTTTTATATAATATATAACCAACTTTTTTTTTCCAGTAAGGACAACTAGGATAATTGGGTCAATCGATGACCTTATTTCCTTTCGTTTCAGTTCACTGGTAATTAGGATCTTAAGAGAAATTGAGTTTGTNGGGTCAATCGATGACCTTATTTCCTTTCGTTTCAGTTCACTGGTAATTAGGATCTTAAGAGAAATTGAGTTTGTGTCTATCTTGATTCCTTTCGGATGGTGACATGACGTATCGTTTGATGATTTTCATTTTATGACCAGAGGATTTGTACAACTTTCCAAGTTAGAGGAAATTAAACCCAGACAAACCAAAGTTCATTATTCCCANATGACCAGAGGATTTGTACAACTTTCCAAGTTAGAGGAAATTAAACCCAGACAAACCAAAGTTCATTATTCCCACTCAGAGACGAATTGCATTGGGTGGGATTGGTAAATTAATGAAAAGAGACAAGTTACATTGTTGAGGATANGGATTTGTACAACTTTCCAAGTTAGAGGAAATTAAACCCAGACAAACCAAAGTTCATTATTCCCACTCAGAGACGAATTGCATTGGGTGGGATTGGTAAATTAATGAAAAGAGACAAGTTACATTGTTGAGGATATAATAAGAGTCATGTGACCTAGTTGAACCAATTAACCAGTTACTAGTTACCAGTTACCACTACCATCTCAAGTTTAAAATAAAACTCATGTCAACGACTCCGAGTGGATGGAGAGTGTGTGTTGTGACAGAATGAGTTGTTGTTGAGGTCATCATCGATAATAGTAGTATTTTCGGTGGGGTTGATTTTGAGTATTGTGTAACGTCTAGTTGAATGGAATGAGTCTTAAATTTCCTAAGGACGTACCTTACATTAGATCCAAGTCTATATTTTTTCTCACGGTCGGAAGTTCTAAAGTTTTTAACTGAATATGAATTAATTTTTTGTTATGATCTCATGAAACATTTGGACGGAGTTGTGTGAAGAAGAGTGAAACTGGAGTCACAGGTTGTATGAAATGGCAAAGATCAGTAGATCATAGGAAGTTGAGAAAGGAGTTTTGGCATTGGCTAAAGAACCAGGAGTGTCAGTCAATCAGGCTCATACACCCACACATTGCATTACTAACGAACCGCTTCATCATTTATCTTTTTATCAAGACATACAGAGAGTCTCATCAATTATTAATGAGTCAGGACAACAGGCATTCTTGAATTATACAATTCTCGAATTCCATTCCCAATTTCAACAAATGAATTCCTATAACAAACTCTTTCGTAGGAAAGATTTCAAATTCAAAGTTATTCAAATTTGAATTATTAAAATAACCATGTCCGCTCTGATATGTCTGAACCATGTCCATGTAATCAACTATTTTTATTACTAGAAAGATTCTTAAGATTTTAAATAAGAAAATTTACTTTAGGTAAACAAATTTTGGAAAAAAATAATTTAAAAAAAAAAATTTTTTTTTTAAGCGTCAAGATCATAATATTCACACCTTTCTGAAATAAAAACCCACCAGGACTTCTACAGTGTCATAAATCTCACTTCTATTGGCTCAGTGCCTTGGATACTCAACTCATACTGAATGTGAGCATTAACATAATTTCAATACCTCAAGATGATACTCATCTTTGAAGAAATTGACGACTTTGGAACTCATGTCGAAATTTTATTTAATTCATTTATTTAAAAAAAAAAAAAAAAAAAAAAAAATTTTTACTTTTTTTTTCTCATCATTTGAATTTATTACTATTACTACTAAATTTTACTCCCTTAGAATTGATTTAAATTTGTTTAATTACCTGTCAACAGATACTTTTTGAGTAGTGTTGTGTATTTTTTTGAAACAAATTGGCAGTATTTCAAAATTATTTTTATGTATGTACTGTATTTATTCATATTAAATCCTCGGGTTCTATTTAATTTGGTCAAAATTTGGTGTAGGTACAATTGGAATTGTGGGATATAATGGAGGGCGGGGTGTATAATTACAAAATGCCTTTTTCATGTAATTTTATTCTGAAGAGTTATCAAATAATTATTATTGTTTTCTTAGGAAAATGCACATCATTTTTTATTTTTTTTTTATTTTATTTTTTTGTAAATATTGCTTGTTTAGATAGATTCTGTAGATATAGATGTCCTTTCAAGTACATATGACACAAGAAATTTCAAATAATGAAATAATTTTAATTTATCTTAAGAGTATAAATTATAAATTATAAATTATAAATTATAAATTATTAGATTGTCATTTGATAAAATATTTCAATGGTTGAATTTAACAATTATTTTAGACCTTCATTATCTGAATGGCCATTTCTAATTAACAAGCTAATTCCATTATAATGACAAATGTAATCCATTAACTTTTTAGTTACAGGAACCTCTGACATAACTTTCTAAAATTGCCAATAATTAATATTTTTTTATAACTTAAACATCCTGTATATAAGGAATGGTGTAGAATTCTCACCCAACTATTTTAAAATAGAATTAGTGACATCAATAGCTCTCGATTGATATCACATAAGGCTCCATAAGTTCGAATGTTTAGCTTTTTGATGACCCCTAAAGGTCAACGTAGAGATACGGCGGTCTATAGGACCTACACAACTTTGTTCCGCATGTTCGAAAGTACAGAGGATTATTTTTCAATTCCTAATCCAGATACACATAAGGAGAGTGACGCTGAGTTTTTTTTTGCTAATTCTGAACAAAGGACCAAATACAGCGTCACATTCCTTATGAATATCATCATTACCAATGCCAAAATAATTCTCTGTATATTTCTATTCAAATTCTGATCATAAGTTTCGATCTAGTACGAATTGGCTAATGTTAACTCTATTTTAAATAAAACTTATTCAAAAACCTTTGGCTACAGTACCAACTTTCATTTACTAAAACTTATTTCCCAAAAAATTTTTTTTTACTTTTCTACATGAAATTTGGGATGAAATTATTGTGGTTTTTGGATAATCAAATTTCAATTTTAATTAGGTAAATTAGACTTTTCCTTCCACTTCCGTTCAAATTAATGTCAAATTAAAATTGTTAGTATTCTTTGATCAAGGAGTTGAATACAAAGTCGGATTCTTGTCGTATACAATTTCCTTAGTATAAGTATAATTTCAAATATTTCAAATTAAGTTAATATAAAATTTAATTCTAATTAAAACCCATGCATAGGTTGTTATTAGACTCAGGTTTTATATGAAAAAAAAATAAAATAACCGCTNATTAGGTAAATTAGACTTTTCCTTCCACTTCCGTTCAAATTAATGTCAAATTAAAATTGTTAGTATTCTTTGATGAAGGAGTTGAATACAAAGTCAGATTCTTGTCGTATACAATTTCCTTAGTATAAGTATAATTTCAATAATTTCAAATATTTCAAATTAAGTTAATATAAAATTTCNACAATTTCCTTAGTATAAGTATAATTTCAAATATTTCAAATTAAGTTAATATAAAATTTAATTCTAATTAAAACCCATGCATAGGTTGTTATTAGACTCAGGTTTTATATGAAAAAAAAATAAAATAACCGCTAAGGATAGTTATTGAAGGGGTAGTTTAATTCAAATAAATACGGTACATAAAAAATTTCTTTATTAGGAAAAATTAATTCATTGACACTGACCTTAGGTACTTATTATATAATAATAATATGCTAAAATTAGTCTAAAAATTATAAAACAACTTCCGGAAGTATAATATTTTGAAACCTAAATTAGAAACCTAATGTAAGTTTTTCATGTCTGGTACTATTCCAGTTCCCTGTCAAGTTTTTTCAAGGTCTTGTTTANAAAAAAAAAAAAAAAAAATTTAAAAAAAAAAAAAAAAAAAAAAAAAAAAAAAAAATGATTAAACGGTTGTAAAAATAATTTTAAGATAACTTGGTTTCTATAAGTTTGTTATGATTATTGC
Organism: Holacanthella duospinosa; assembly: GCA_002738285.1. Taxonomy (NCBI): domain Eukaryota; kingdom Metazoa; phylum Arthropoda; class Collembola; order Poduromorpha; family Neanuridae; genus Holacanthella; species Holacanthella duospinosa. The sequence continues at coordinate 821,474 of NIPM01000006.1, read as the reverse complement.
GTAGGTCTGATTAAGATTGGTTCTTTAAGATTTATGTTTTTAACCCAATGATAAATTATAATATTTTATATAAGAAATCTTTACCAAATTTGTCCATGTATACAGTTGACAGTAACTTAGAGTCAACTGTAATTAGTCATTACTTATTTGTCCAAGTCTTGTTTTCTCAAAGTAATTAATAGTAATGATAGTTGTTTGGAATTCGTTCAATGTTTGAGAGATGTGTGTGGGTTGCTATGACTTTAGGTAAAAATGAGTAAGATTGATTTATGTTAAAGACAAGATACAAAATAGGAAGCTCCTGTGTCTGTAGAGTAGAGACTAAGATAACTACACACAAGAATAGGAAATAAACAGACTTTAGAGATTTCTTATAGTAAATCCTCTTATAGTGAACAACTCAGAGTTGTTAGAGTGAAAGTTTGTCTATCCTTTTAAGATCAAATCCTATTACTCTTTCTTACGGTAGATAACCTCTTCTTAACATTTATTATAACGACTCAAGTAAAATCCGCCTAGAATGACTTAAGTATTTGTTGATATTCATTATAACCGAATTGAATTAGAGCNGGTTGTTATTTTTTTTTTTTTTTTTTTTTTTTTTTTTTGTGTAAATCCTCGTTTTGTTTACTCTGTAGCGTCCTTCTACCGGAAAGAATAGACACACGTCTCTCGAAACAGACACCGTGAACTTTATGACCTATTAACACCTACACCTTACAACTTCTCTATCTCTCCCACCATCATTCCCCCAAAATCCATATGGTAATTCTATCCATAATATCCTAACGAACAAAAAAAAAAAAAAAAACTATTATCACCACCATTTTACTCATGTCACGATAAGACTGTCGAACATTAAAGTTAAAGAATAGAATATTTTCTAGTCTCTAATAACTTACCGCGCGCACTCCCACCGTGGCGGTTTTTCATCCAAACTTTTTTACAAAGCCTGAGACTCAGACTCAGACTGAGACTCAACCACTAAAGAACAGTAACATCTGAGCGTGCATGAATTCAAACAATTACTTATTTTCTGAATAGAATCACTGATAATGAATTGTGTCAACAGGACTCCCTCTCAGATTACCCGCCTTGTCTAAGGGTCTTGTCTAAGGCTGGAAAAACTCCCCATATCCCCAACATCACGTACATCCAGAACATAAATCACTCAACCCTATTTGGACATGATTATTGAAATCGATGGGCACTGAAATATGAAATCTATTCAATTGAACAATTTAAACCAACTCATTCATCTTATCCTTTTTTTTTTTCGGTATTACTGTTGGATACATCTGTTTCATGGAACCAATAAACTTCCTCATCNCGATGGGCACTGAAATATGAAATCTATTCAATTGAACAATTTAAACCAACTCATTCATCTTATCCTTTTTTTTTTCGGTATTACTGTTGGATACATCTGTTTCATGGAACCAATAAACTTCCTCATTCTCACTACTTTCAAGCCCCCAAGCTTATTCATTCAGCATTATCTATTATTTACCTTCCCATTTCCTATTTTATACATTTTTATCAATAAATCTGCCAAAATTTTTAGTTTGGCAGATTAATTTGCTATTCCATTTGATTTTTTTTTTCACTTTCACTTTGTTGAATTTAATTATTATTTTAATTTGGAAAATATTTAAGTGTATTTGTATTAGGGGAAAGTGAAGTTGGTAGGAGTGGTTTTGATGAACTATAATTAATTTAATTAGTAATTATAATTACTAATGAGAATGACAATAGAGAGATACTAATGGTAATGAACTATGGGAAAGATTTTGAGTTGATAATATTTGANACTAATGAGAATGACAATAGAGAGATACTAATGGTAATGAACTATGGGAAAGATTTTGAGTTGATAATATTTGAATGTGGGCAAAAAAATATTTTTTTTATTTATTTTTTTTTGAAGAAGGGTCACTACACTACTACTACTGGAGTGATGAGTCGTCCGTAGAGTGTATTCATTCGTATGGATTATGTAAATGATTGTTAAGTTTACATCCGAACGAGATGTAAAACTACCCATTGTTTCTCACCACACCATGGAGTTATGCTAAATTTAATTCAAAGGCTTATTCGATGAAAGGATTGGAGTATAATAAGAATGACAATTGGGAGTTAGCGTCGGAGATGAGTCTGTTGACTATATCCAAGAGAAATAGAAAAATTTCATCGACAATGACAAAGAATTATAAGAAATAATCCCTAAGGAACTCGTTTTGACAAAATATTATATCACCCTTTGTACATANAATGACAAAGAATTATAAGAAATAATCCCTAAGGAACTCGTTTTGACAAAATATTATATCACCCTTTGTACATAGTCTGAGAGTCGTCATGAGTGAAAATAGATACTTTCACCATCCAACTTTGACATTACATGACCATAGAGTTAGAGAGGAGAGGTTAAAGTTTGAAAATACAAAGACCTTGCCTGTTGTTGTAAATTCTAATAAGTTTGGGATATAACATGAATGAGAAGACACACCTCGGACGTTGTTGGTTTAATAGCTTGTTTCCTAGCATCCGAAGAGACAAACAGAGATGTCAATTTCATTTAATGGAAAAGACTTGGATTTGGTTAGTAGTCTTTAGGGATTTGGACATTCGGACTCAAGTCAAAGAATTAATGACCTCAAATGGTTCCTTTTTAATCTTTTCTAGTTGGTTCGAAATAAAAAATAATTGATCTTTTTGTTTTATTTCCTATAGGTTCGAATTTACAATAAACGATGTCCATATCCTTCCAAATAAATTTTTAAATCCAAATATCATAGAATGTCTGTTGAGAACTTTCACTTCTTTTTCCAATGGTGTAGAAAATACCTATTAGTATTTATATTATAAGCTATTTATTATTAGATATAGGTATAAGTCAAGCTTTAACAAGTTCACTATATCCAAACGAATTTTAACTCAAGTTCATATTGCAGGCTGTAGATTTTTTTTTTTTTTTTTTTTTTCAAACATCTTTTAAATTAGTCGTATTTGGGTCAATTTGTGTTTGTAGTGGATTAGAATTGGAAAGAATCTGCTGCACTTACTTGAGATTCATTCGACGAATAATGTGGCCATGTAAGTTGCACTAACGNAATGACAAAGAATTATAAGAAATAATCCCTAAGGAACTCGTTTTGACAAAATATTATATCACCCTTTGTACATATTCTGAGAGTCGTCATGAGTGAAAATAGATAACTTTCACCATCCAACTTTGACATTACATGACCATAGAGTTAGAGAGGAGAGAGAGGTTAAAGTTTGAAAATACAAAGACCTTGCCTGTTGTTGTAAATTCTAATAAGTTTGGGATATAACATGAATGAGGAGACACACCTCGGACGTTGTTGGTTTAATAGCTTGTTTCCTAGCATCCGAAGAGACAAACAGAGATGTCAATTTCATTTAATGGAAAAGACTTGGATTTGGTTAGTAGTCTTTAGGGATTTGGACATTCGGACTCAAGTCAAAGAATTAATGACCTCAAATGGTTCCTTTTTAATCTTTTCTAGTTGGTTCGAAATAAAAAATAATTGATCTTTTTGTTTTATTTCCTATAGGTTCGAATTTACAATAAACGATGTCCATATCCTTCCAAATAAATTTTTAAATCCAAATATCATAGAATGTCTGTTGAGAACTTTCACTTCTTTTTCTAATGGTGTAGAAAATACCTATTAGTATTTATATTATAAAGCTATTTATTATTAGATATAAGGTATAAGTCAAGATTTAACAAGTTCACTATATCCAAACGAATTTTAACTCAAGTTCATATTGCAGGCTGTAGATTTTTTTTTTTTTNACTATATCCAAACGAATTTTAACTCAAGTTCATATTGCAGGCTGTAGATTTTTTTTTTTTTTTTTTTTTTCAAAGATCTTTTAAATTAGTCGTATTTGGGTCAATTTGTGTTTGTAGTGGATTAAAATTGGAAAGAATCTGCTGCACTTACTTGAGATTCATTCGACGAATAATGTGGCCATGTAAGTTGCACTAACGNGAATTGGAAAGAATCTGCTGCACTTACTTGAGATTCATTCGACGAATAATGTGGCCATGTAAGTTGCACTAACGCTCGTGTTCCTTCCATTATTAAGATTTCTCATAAAATTAAATAATATAATATATTTTTAAAATTTCTGCTTTCTCTATTCGTAAGTGTTGGGACAAAAGTTAGGTAATAGATTTGTCGTTAGTTAGTTGTGAGTCCATGGTATATAAAGATACTCGAAGGAGTAGTTAGATCATTTATCTTCATCAAAGACCAAAAGACCATTGGAATTTGGAAAGACTTCCAAATTTGTTCATTTTAAAGTTGGAGAGGATTTCTGTTAATGTTCCCATTCTTTCAACAGTCTCAAGTCTTTAGATATAAATTTTATAAGTCTGACTTTGAACTGTCAGTTGATGGTCTCAGGTTATCGACCACATCATTTTCAATTACAATTTACTTCCAACAACAGCAGGAGTCAGGAAATATTGCACATGCACATTTATTTTATAACCACTAAAATTAACTCTCTAGTCCATGCTTTCTCATACTATTTTTATAACTTAACACTCAATATTCACTAGAATTCATAATCATAACATCACTTAACATTATAAAATTAAAACAGAAAAACTTCTTCTCTAAGACTTTTTAAGACTANTTCATAATCATAACATCACTTAACATTATAAAATTAAAACAGAAAAACTTCTTCTCTAAGACTTTTTAAGACTATTATTTAAATAAGAATAATTTGGATTAGATCTAATGAAAATCCTCCAAATATTATCAATTGAATAGTAAAAGTAAAAATTGATACGAACGGAAGGACTGAATGGTTTGAAATTCAATTTCAGGAACCAAAACATTTCCATTGTTTAAAAAAAAATGATAAAAGAGCTCTACGATTAGGATTTTTATCTAGATTATACATTACATACCCTTCATTGGTTNTTCATAATCATAACATCACTTAACATTATAAAATTAAAACAGAAAAACTTCTTCTCTAAGACTTTTTAAGACTAATATTTAAATAAGAATAATTTGGATTAGATCTAATGAAAATCCTCCTAATATTATCAATTGAATAGTAAAAGTAAAAATTGATACGAACGGAAGGACTGAATGGTTTGAAATTCAATTTCAGGAACCAAAACATTTCCATTGTTCAAAAAAAAAATGATAAAAGAGCTCTACGATTAGGATTTTTATCTAGATTATACATTACATACCCTTCATTGGTTGAATTCTAAACTCCTAGTAGTACAAACAAATGTTTTCAATTGTTAATTTAATTGTTGTAGAATTGAAACGGTGGGATAGTTTAGTTGTTATATTGGGATGAATATACAGTCTATCCATTCCTTATAGAGTGAGACAAGAGAGAGGAGATGAAAAATGATGGTCGAGTCTCAATTCTGTCTGGCTCACCATATGTACTACTTGTAATTGTTTACAAAGGGTGTGTCTCTCAAGTTCGACTTATGTAAACTTCAATTAAAACGTTTGTTTTTCAATTCTATACAAGTAAATTTGGCATAAGTTCCTAAGAATGAAGACTTTCGGTAGACCCAAATACCAGCCTACACTTCAACTTATTATCAAAAAAAAAAAAAAAATTTTTTTTTTTTTTTAAAGATTCTGGACACTTAGAGAATGGAATTTGTTAAAGTACAGAGTATTTCCTATTTCAAAATTTATTATTAGTGGGGTTGTTTAGGTTCATTTAGTTAAAAAAAAAAGATTTTTTTTTTAACTTTTTTTATTCATTTTAAAACAAATGAAGGGGTAATTGTAAGGATTAAAGTGAAGGTCTTTGAATGCGTCTTTTGGTCTATTATTACTCAGAAAGTGAGAAGCTAAAGGGGTTATGTGATTAACTTGTCTGTCTGTCTGTCTGTCTTTACGTCCTGACATAATTCAGAGGAAGGACTATATCTTTATTTCATAAAGTTTACACCTGTTATCATTATTAACCAATGAGTGTTATGATTAGAAAGCTCAACTATGAATACCATCAATTTTACCCTCCGTAGAAGAAATTGTTGTTCGGGTTTTCTGAGAGTTTGTATATATTTTAATAATTGAAGAGAGAGGGTTTGTGATGAACCCTAACAAATCCAATCTCTCCTTCTGGACAATGTGAGACGCATAAATGCGTGATGTCAAATTCACCCCTAGACAACTACAGAGTGACAAGTGAATCCAAAAGAATAGGATTAACTTTGACACTTAGCTCCTTATATATTAGAAAAGTTAATGTGAGACTAGGCATGAGTATGGAGATGATTCCTACTGACGAGTGATTGATCCAACGAGTCTTCTGTAGGCATCAGATGGAAATAAACAACCAATCCCATCTCGACAATTCTTTTTATATGGAGCTCTTGGTTTTCTTTATTATAATTCTCGGACAATTTATGAGGAGGATTTTCAAAAATGAAGGGAATTTTTCATCGACACTCATCAGGAAGTCTGAATAGAATAAAGAATTCCTACTGACAGAAGGGTTTAAAATAAATTGCCAAAAGTGATGATTAAATAAGAACTATTTCAACTTTATTTCTGCCAGTCGTCTCAGAGTTATTGACAGACACAGCTGGAAATTGAGTAGAAAGTAAAATGAGCATGTTATTGATGAGTGAATTCATAGAATAAATTATTTTCAAAGGTCCTCATCTTCTTTACGGCTTTTGAACTACTTTTATAATCTGATGAGTAGTGTAGATGATGGGAGTTATTATAGCTATCGTTATTCTACTCCTTATGTACACTTTACTAATAAACACTCCAGTCTCCAGGTTATTTCTGGCATTGTTTGTCTAGGTGCTCAACCTATATTATTAAAGTTGAAAATATTTAACAATTCATTAAAACTATCTAATCTTGATGCAAAGCTTTACAAAAATTTGTATTTATTAAAACCATTTCAACCACTTTTTTTAATTAAAACTTCATAAAAAAAATATTTTATATTTTCTAGCTTTTGTAAAAAAATTAACGTTCTAGGCTCTTTTTTTATAATATTAATTTGAAGGACTGTTTCATAGTTTTCGTAGATTTTGTACCAAAAGTAAGTCCCGGGTATTGAGTCCAGTAGGAAATGAAAAGTTAGTTTTTGGTACTACAAAGGATACTAAACTCTGACTAACCCTACAAATATGAGTTCTTAAATAGTTATAATTTTTTGTTTCTGTTTCATTTGAGGAGCCTTATCATTGTTGTAGTGGAGTCTTAAGTTAGGACTAGGAGCTGTCTCCTCCAAAATCAGTCAGTCATACCCTTGACTTTAAGGAATCCCCGTAGGTAGTTATTACTTCCGTCAGAGACAAATTAGACGTAAATGATAATTGAAATATACTTTTTCCGCTTGTATCTCACTCATTTTTTTTTTTTTTTTTGACAGAATTTTATCCACTTGTTAAATAAGTGTGAAAGGATTTGTCAAGATGTTCATCCAAAATGACAAGTCTGAGAGGCAACCGATGAGTTGTTATTACATAATCCTACACTAAATAATCCTAATTTTTCATAACTCCAAGGAGAAATTTATACAATTTTTCAGTATACATTTTAAACTTATTTAAGTTATCTGTGGAATGGAAAGACTCGTGTCATTCAACATTTCTATTTCTAAATACCTATCTCGAATCCTGACTTTCGATACTACCAATTCACTCAAAGAAATTGAGACTGAATAACGAGATAAAAAATAAACTCTTTAATAACCGCGAACATTGTAGCTCGAGAAGTTTATGCTATGAGCTGGTCCGTCCGTCCTTAAAATTTTCTTACCTATTCCTCAGGTTACATTGTTATTCCCAATAGGAGACACCGTTGACTTCAAAAAAAAAAATTTTTTTTTTCATTTCCCAATTGTCTCTCAGTTCACGGTTGCTATGAGTTACTACCAATTTTCCTTAGTCGTATGTATCGGAAATAAAATTAGAGGGATGAAATCTCGTAGTTTGGTAGTAATAATACTATTCCCCTCACCCTATTCTAAATTTATTATTATTGGCCATCCTCTATCTTCCCTTGTCTAAAGAAACATTGTTATTTCCGGTACTACTTATAATTAATTGGAGAGGGGTTATTCATGTGGATAAAAATCCTTGAGAAAGAATTTCGAATTTCTCTATAGCTAAGGGCTTTTCTGAAATTAGTAAGGATGATTACATAAAATTTATATAAATCTGATAGGAAAAGTTAGAAGCCAAGAATTACTACCCAAGCATTCAATTTTAAATTTACCCCATCATTGACAATTCAGCAGGATACGAAAGCAGTGACCCTAACAACGATCATTTTTATTCATAATCATCAAAATCTGAGCCAAAAAAAAAAAAATAAAAAAAATAAAATAATCTAAGAATCAAATCCACATTGTACATATATTTTTAAAAAAGAGAAGAAAAAAAAAAAATATAAAAATCAGATACAGGTAAGCTAGAAGTAGCACATTTAGATGAGATAGCTACATTTTCTTCAACCAGGGTACTTACAAGTTTTAAATCTATATTCTCAATCACTGTTTCCAGTTAGACTGAATTAAAATTGAAATAATTATCCAGGAAGATGAATTTTTGACATGTTAAGAACGAGTTTAGTAGACAAGAGACCTTCCGATTTTTTGTATTTATAATGTTAGAATGAGTAGTTGGGTTTAATTGGTCCTGTCAAATATTTTGGCGTCAACAACTTGTCACCAGACACTACTCTATAGAATCCCGATTTAATTCTCACAAATCTTTCATGTCCTGTAACTACTCTGTCAATTTAAACTTCCTATAATCTCACTATTATCTTGACCATTCAAATGAATTAAATTCAAATAAAAGACAAAAGAAATGGAAATTAAGTTGAGAGAATATACTGGAGAAGAAATTAAATTTGTTAATGTGTCATTCCAGAGTTAATGTAAGGAGTTGAGAGTTAATGGATTATTCAATAATTGATTTAATTTCTTATTAGTGAGGTAAAGGTGTTGTAAAAGTTTGAGATATCAATAAATTCCAGTAAAATAAGAGTCTAAAATTGAGTTTTTCAAGTGAAAGAAGTCAAAATAGTTTGGAAAGAGAGTAAAATGTCTTGATAGAAAGTGATAGTAAGTAGTAATCTAGAAGTGCTTTTATCCTAGCCGGTAGAAGTTTCCTGATGGAAAGACAAGCGGTTGTTCTTTGAGTTCTTCCCCCCCAATGTAATCTGTCGAAAATAAGAAANCCAGTAAAATAAGAGTCTAAAATTGAGTTTTTCAAGTGAAAGAAGTCAAAATAGTTTGGAAAGAGAGTAAAATTTCTTGATAGAAAGTGATAGTAAGTAGTAATCTAGAAGTGCTTTTATCCTAGCCGGTAGAAGATAGTTTCCTGATGGAAAGACAAGCGGTTGTTCTTTGAGTTCTTCCCCCCCAATGTAATCTGTCGAAAATAAGAAACTGTTCGATAGTAGAAGAGAGAATAAGTATGATTTAGTAATAGTTTAGAAAAAAATGTTTGGTTAGATGAAAAGGTTATAGACTGTCGTCTCCATATTTCAAAGGATCTCATCAAAGTGAAAGTAAATTAGAAAGTAGAAAGTGATGTGATGGGTTTAGTAATTAATTTCTAATAAATCATAATTACTTAATTTATTTAGTATAAAATTAACAACAATGGATATAATAATGAATGAAAATGTTTCCAAGTTCATGGACAAGAGTAAGTTGCGTGAGGTTGTTGAAAGGGTAAAGATGAGGATGAAGAGATCAATANTCATTTATTTAGTATAAAATTAACAACAATGGATATAATAATGAATGAAAATCTTTCCAAGTTCATGGACAAGAGTAAGTTGCGTGAGGTTGTTGAAAGGGTAAAGATGAGGATGAAGAGATCAATAATTGAGTGAAGCGGGAGAATGGAATGGATTGAGCGGGAGTTTTTGAATTATTAGGACTCTCCAAAGACCACAAGGCCTCTCTAAAAGAGTATCATAACTAAAAAATTGTTTACACAACTAAAAATAATAGTAAAATACTAATGGCTCCAACTCCATTTCTTTTCCTCTTAAAGGATTATAAAATAATTCTCAAATGACTAAGGGTTAAAAACTTGATTTCAAGATCTATGAATAAGATTAACTGGAAGTAGAGGAAAGAACCGCCTGGTATTTCTTTTTTACTTTTTTTTTAATCTTTTTTCTTAATCTTTTTTTATAATCACCACCAAGTCTTTAGAAAACAAAGTCCATTTGTCANAGAGTATCATAACTAAAAAATTGTTTACACAACTAAAAATAATAGTAAATACTAATGGCTCCAACTCCATTTCTTTTCCTCTTAAAGGATTATAAAATAATTCTCAAATGACTAGGGGTTAAAAACTTGATTTCAAGATCTATGAATAAGATTAACTGGAAGTAGAGGAAAGAACCGCCTGGTATTTCTTTTTTACTTTTTTTTAATCTTTTTTCTTAATCTTTTTTTATAATCACCACCAAGTCTTTAGAAAACAAAGTCCATTTGTCAATGATTGTAGTTCTTTGTAAATTATTTTAATTCTTCTACTTCATTAACATTTCCTTCTCACACCTAATTCATTCTCCCAATTCCATTCCTCTAGAGTTTCTGTCTTTTATTCTAAACCTTCTCTTTAGTCATTTATGTCAAAATTATAAAGCTTTCTAAAACTAAACTTTCTTTTCTTATTTCTAACTTTGTAAAGAAAGGACAAGAACTCAATGCACCATTTTCTGCTTCTCTTCTACCTAAATTTATAAATTAAAACAAAAATAATTATTAATATTATTTCTAATATCTCTCTCTACCAAGTTTGAAATCTATAGAATAAAAAGTAATAATATATTTATATAGTCTAACCTCGATAGAGTAACAAACTAAATTTAAGACTCAATTTCATAAGAAATAAGAAGAATTTTATAAAAAAAAAAAGTAAATAAGAAAAGAAATAATGAATCATGATGGGTTATTTATTGATATTCTTATTATTCTCATTAGGTTAAATAAATAAAAATTATGAATAGTGTACTACTTTGATAACCTAATGGAAGTCAGCCCTTGTGCTTATACTTATGTGCCAGAAACTTGAAATTTGGTAACATATATTATACATAGTGAAAGTAATGTTTTAGTAAAAATAAAAAAAAAATTTGTAACGGAGAGTAAAGACTAATAGTAGTGTGTCAATGTCCTTTTTAACCTTAAGTGCTGCTTTCTCTCAACTCTAATTTCTCCTTGAAAGGTGAGAAATTATATTTTTCTTGACTAAAAATCTAAAATCTTAAGTCTAAACTAAACTCTCTGTGAGAGGTAAACTTTTTTTGTGTAAAGATTAATGAGTATTTTGAATTGAAAGGCATTGTTGTAAGAATTGGAGTTTGTTCCAAAGTTTTTGTAAGTTTATGAGTTTAGTTAGGAGAGATGGATTGTCGTAATTCTTTGGATTCCTTTCGTCTGTCGGCCTCTCCTTCCCTTTATTTCCATAGAGTACAAGGCTTTTGGACAGAATCTTATGTAACCAGTTTCAAACCATAGGATCTCATCTTCTCACTTTACTCACAAATATTATTTTTTTGGCTAAAGTATGAAGACGAAGGACAAGATCATTCATCCTCAGCTTTGTGTGGGTGTCTGCTTTCTCACTCATTTTATTTCTTAATCTTCCGGTTTCAGTAGAACTTGGAGAAGGATATTTTAAAAAATTATTATATGAGCTCAGTCCAGTCAAAATTTTGTAGAAAGATTTGACTGTATGAGTCTAATATTTTTCCGTCTGACTTGATCTAATCCAGGTATGTGTTCTTAAACCTTGGTGAATACTTTTCTTTTTTTTATAGGTTAGATAAATAATGCAAGACTAAAAATACAATATATTATATTTTTTTTATTATATACTACTTTTTAGTAAAATTTCTCCATAAGTTATGTAACTTTTCTCGTTTGTTTTTAAACATGTATAGACGTAGTAGTGAAACTGTCTCCCTACTAAGACTTGTATGGAGTTAATGCAGTGGAAACATTGAATGTTCTCCCTATGTGCTCTGTCCTTGTATCTTTTGACTTTCTCTAAAAATACTAACATGAGAGATACCCTTGGGAAGAATAACTAGTATTGATTTTCATATTATTTTTTTTTTAATATATTATTATTTCACTCAATATCTATTACATCCTCGTGTATATATCCCATTAAGTTTGATTACATTTCTAGTCATTTCCGGTTTGAAATGAGGAAAGAGAAGAACTTGCCTAGAAATATTGGAGATTAGGGTTAGGTTGAGTAAGGTCAATAGTAGAGACACTTTGTCACCTGCCTAAAACTTACAAGTTTCATGAGAAAAAAAAATGTTGTAAAAGTTAGGTTGGGGAGGGTTGATAGACGAGGATGGTTGAGGTTAGGTAGTAGTGAGGCTATCATCCCTCTGATCCTCAGTTTATATCAACCAAGTATCCAAAGGTTGGTTATTTTGAGTAGTTGATTTAAATGCGTTGTCACTGATTTATGTTCCGGTTGTTATGTAAGTTGGTTCAGTGGAGATTGCAAAATGGATTTAGATAATTACTTACATCCTATTCATGTACAACTAAAAATCAAATTACACACACTTCAATCCCACGGTATGTTCATGTTATGACCATCCTCACACTTTATGTCTATTCAAAAGGATCACTTATTTCTTACATAAGTCTCACATTTCTATTAAAAACTTTTATAGTTGAATTCTCATAAAGTATTTCAACTTCACTAGGATATCAGAGAGACATTTTACTTGTCCATTTTATTTAAGGATACACTTTATTCAAAAACAGTTTCGACTTTAGTTTATGAATTCTATTTCCTTTGGATACGGTTTGAGTAACAAACTTTTAACTACTTGCTAGAATGGTCTTAAACTCATTCTTAGGTTATTTTCTTAAAAGATCTTCTCTTCACTAATAAGCAAAAAAAATGCAAAAAAAAAAAAATAAAGAAAGAAAGAAATAAGATGCTATGGGTTCGGATTCGGAAGATTTCGTTTTTTTGAGTTCATGCGACACAAAAGTGAGGATTTTTCTGTACTTTTGGAGATTATTTCTCACGGAATCTCTTGCGAAATTTTTCTAAAAGGAGAAAATGAATAGCTTTTTTTTTNGCAAGCCTTGAGGAACAATGGAAAGGTTTTATTTAGAAAAATAAATTTACTTTGTATTTTTTTTTTTGTTCCTGCAGGGTTAATTCTTCTACTGAGAGTAAGTAAAATGCAGCTGGGATTTGACTTGGTCGTTGGAGTATTGACGAGCATGGTTGTGATTCTGATAGTTGGTTCAAAAGCAGAAGATGTACTGGATCCTTGTGATATGACGAATGGGAAAGTGGTTATGTATTGTCAGTGCAATGAAAATGATCCCTACAATGCAACTGTGGTACAATGTTTTGTTAATAGTGACACTCGGAAGAAAGGTGAACTTCGACCTGAATGGACAGCTCTTGCTACACTTACTGAAACAGTCTATTTGGAATTTGTTATGAGGAGTCGGTTCATGAAAGAATTCCCTCCACCAATTCTTTTTGAGAAAATGAAAAAACTAAAGGTTTTCTATGTAAAGACAAGTGAGATTGAACTCATTCCACCATATGCATTTCAAAGTTCTGGATCCGTTGATGAAGTGAGTCTGAAAGATAATATGATTCGACAATTGAGTCTCAATGCCTTTGCTAACATGGAAAATCTTACTAAAATTAATCTTGAGAGTAATAATATTCTCTCAATTGAACGAAATACTTTTGTCAACCTACCAAGTCTCCAACAATTGAGTCTTGGTGCAAATGTTATAGAAGTCATCCATGACCAAGCCTTCAAATATTTGGAGGTTTTAGAAGATCTCGAACTTCAAAAAAATAATCTCACTTATCTGACTCCAGAAGTTTTTGTTGGACTTAAGAACCTCAAGCGACTGGATTTAATGAAGAATACAATTCAATTCCTTGGAAACAATGTATTTATGCACATGACCAAATTAGAAGATTTGGATCTCACTGAAAATAAAATCATTTCTGTGAGTCCTAATGCCTTTCATGGCCTTCGGAAGTTGCGGAGACTCAATTTACGAGGGAACAAAATTGTTGAATTTCATCCAGGTACCTTCGCCCAACTCCAAATGATTTATTTTCTTGATGTTAGAGAAAATGAGTTGGAAACTTTCTCGAAAGACCTCATTTCGGATATTTACTCCAACATGCTCAATAAAAGCATGCAACTCGTCATGAAAGGTAGCTAGACAAACAAAAATTGTTTGATAACCTCTTCCATTTCATTGATTTTCATTATCTTCACACTTTTGACTCATTTCAAATTTTCTGGAACCACTCTGCACTCTCTTTTCCTACATAAGGAATGACTTAGGTGTTATTTCCAACGATTACTAATCCTAACATCATTTCCAATTATAGATTTTGTATTATTTATTCTCAAACCTCATGAACAAGCAAAACAGGATTATTCTTTCTTATAAAATTCATTGGTTACAAACTTCATCTATCGTATTGTATCAGGTGCTTGGATTATTTCATCATGAGTTCTTAGAAATTGTGAAATATGTAGAGAAATGATATAATATGATAAATTAGGACAAAGTATAGATAAAAGGAACCATACGGTCCAATTTACTTATACTCCCGCATTAAACACTCATCTCATCACCATTTCCGGGTGGAGAAAATCCTACTTTTTAGTGATTTGTAGTTACTGATAAAAAAAAATTTTTTTTTTTTTTCTTCTTGTTCTAGATAATCGTTTCAAGTGTGACTGCCGAATTCTCTGGATGCCGAAATTATGGAATGAGACGAATAGTCAAATGGTTCAATACTACCTCAATCAGACAATGTGTGATGTCCCACATAAATTTGGACTTGCCTTGGATGAAACGGATCTTGACTTGAGAGTCAATGAAGCTCGGACATTTGAAAATGTCACACTGATCTCAGGACCTATTGAAGAAACAACTACTTCCACTACCGGTTCTAGAATTCCAGTTACAACATTCACTGGAGAAGGTTTGAAATGTGGAATTGACCCAAGGAAGTCACAGAGACATAAAACTGGTCAAAGGAGAGTGAAGGAGAGTAATGCAGGGAGTTCAGGAACACAATCGGAGGCTCAAGGAGTCAAAGAACCGGAAGTCGTAGAAATCCCAGGGAAAAGTGCTCCTTCTTCTGCTGAACCAATCAATGATAACCTAGGCTCTTCATCTGGCCCATCTTCATCTGCCTCCTATATCAAACTCCCTATTAGATTATTCAGTATAACTACAATCCTGCCACTCCTGCTCTACATTTTCTATTGAACACTACTACTTCTCGCCTAGTCTTTAAAACCTGTCATATTTCCTACTAAGCTATTTTTAATATTGAGTTGAATCAACTGTCGGACTATTTAAGTTCATTTTTGTCATCAGTCTCATATATAATACTAAAAATAACAATAGGAGTATAATTGGAAAAACTATTATAGCACACTCTTAAACAAAGTATCTCCAAAACAAAGACGCCGCCCAAATGTCCAGTTAGCCCATTTTTTTTTTTTTTTTTTTTAAATTTTGAAATGACTTTATCTAACATTCCCATGACATGAGTCAGAATATGTAAAGGGGTAGTAGGTTTTTGGTAATTTAGAAGATCATCTTTTGGTGACAGAGGACTTGAATGTCAAACGATTTCCTTTCCTATCTTAAATCTAATCTCAGCCCACGTTTCTTGTAACCTTTGAATAGAAAATGAGGCCCTAAAGAGTCCCGTCCCTAGAAGAAATATGTTTTTTTTTTTCTTAGTCAATACTAGGAACATTAAATGCTAAAAATTATATAGTTACCATTAGGGATAATGGAAATGGCCTAGCAGATTTGAAACGTAAGCTAGAAATGTAAGAAAATTGTATGAATGAATGGTCGACATTGAAAGTGTCGTTGACTTTTGAGTATACGACGACTTTCCAAACTTGTATAAATAAGAGATTAGAAAGTTGTCCATATTGAATAATATTTTTATGGAGCAGTATTTCTATTCTGAAACTCTTAATTCCGGCAGAGGACAAGGACAGGAAGAGTAGAAGTGCGGAGACGGTTCGTTGGAGTTGATATACGGTCCTCATCATCTCATATTAATTTTTTGGAGAGCTGTCAATGTCAAATGTGATTTAGTTGTGAGTGTTGGTCATCTCCTTAGATGATTTCTAGTGACCTTCTAGGTCGGAGGATGCAAGGGCGTAGTCCTGATGCACTCTCCTAAACTATGAATCATGACATTTTTCATTATACAAATCAAACTTGAGATTAACAATATTTAGATTGGCAACTGACTCTATATAGATAGCACTTTCCATTCAAATCTTCAAAACCTCATAACTTTTGACCTTTTCCAACTTATATTATGCCTTTCCACCTTTTTTTTTTTGGTCTCGAAAATTTTTTTAACAAAAATTAGGAATTGTCACAAATTTTAATAATAATTTATCTTAGAAAATCCTTCTAAAGAAACATGACTGAACAGTTTAGACTAGAGCAATATAAATGAGCAATGCCAAATAACCTATTTTACATTTAAACTACAGGGTGTTTAACATTTTTTTTTTGCACCCTAGAAAGCATGACGTCATTTTTTCACACTCTTTTGCTGGGAGCAGTATGGGGTGTGAGGAGCTAAGACTGCGATCAAATTGAAGAAAGAAGGTGGAAAAAAAGATTAAACACTCTGTAATTTTCTTAGTTTCAACTTTCACTTCAACATTTAATATTTCAAAATCCTTCAATCTTATCAACTCCGAAATAAGAGTCATCAATTTTATAGACAAAACTTAATTTGTCCATAAGTATTAGCTTCAATTAATACAGCATGTTCCAAAAAAAAAAATTTTAATAGTGAATAGAAAAAGTGAATCATTCCCTGAAAAAAAATAAAAACTTAGCGTGTGAAGTAGGGCGATGATAGTGTATAAACAATTGAGAGAGGTATAGAGTTCAACTTTGAACTTAAAGTTGGTAAGTTAAAATTCATTGGTTTAACACAAGTTTGATAAAGATGGTAAATAAAAAAAGAGTCAGTTAATGTTTTTGTTNTAGTGTATAAACAATTGAGAGAGGTATAGAGTTCAACTTTGAACTTAAAGTTGGTAGTTAAAATTCATTGGTTTAACACAAGTTTGATAAAGATGGTAAATAAAAAAAGAGTCAGTTAATGTTTTTGTTTGGAACATCTTGTACAGAGCATAGGATTAGAATGAGGTTTATATTTTTAAAAATTAGTCGTGCATTGTTGTTAAGAGTTTGCTAAATAATTTAGTTGAGGTATGATGAAAGTCAATATTATTTAAAAGAATTCTAAGTGATTTGATTGTAATGACTGAGAGAATTGAGGGATTAGAAAAGAAATTACTTGGATCTGTGGATTTAATTTGTATAAGAATTAAGTTAAATTAATCTTGTTAATGTGGTGTATAAAAACAAATCAGTACCTGTCATTCGCTTCATTATTCATTCTCATTACGTTAGATTACATCGTTCCATCAATACCTTATGGAACTATCTTCTTTATCAAATTTTGATTTTTTAAATCTAAAATTAAGTATACTAGTTTTACAATGTCAAAATTAATTTCATCAGTGTTAATTTTCATAATTCAAAGAGAAAGCGAAGAATAGCTTTTCTCCTCTCACACTGAGAGCTTAAAGAAGACCATGATAACAATTTTTCAAAAAAAAAAAAATTTTTTTTTTTTTTTTGATAAAATATATAACTTTTTTTTTCTCTTTTATTCTGCTCTTTAAATTATTAAGAATTCATATTTATTTTATTAAAAAGGTTCTGTCATTGCATACTCCTACTATTGCTTTCCCACTTGTTCTGTTTTTTTTTTCCTTATGATCCTCTTAGATAATCTACTATCTAGATAAGTTAAATTTACTCTTTAAATGTGCTAGTTGTGTTATTGTTAAAGACAGCTCTCAAAACTATTGTTCTGTAGATTAACTGTCAATTGATTAGTATCGTATTTGCTAATTATTAGTTAAGCTAGCAGATTATGAAATAAAAATAAATCTGTTAATTTGATTTTAATCAAATCACAAATTTTTTTTTTAAATTAACATTTTTTTTTTGCAATGTTTACTTTTATTATTCAAGGCGTGTAGATTAGTACCCAATATCCGCCAAACCTAATATTCTCTAAACATTTTATAGAATATTTNAGTTAAGCTAGCAGATTATGAAATAAAAATAAATCTGTTAATTTGATTTTAATCAAATCACAAATTTTTTTTTTAAATTAACATTTTTTTTTTGCAATGTTTACTTTTCTTATTCAAGGCGTGTAGATTAGTACCCAATATCCGCCAAACCTAATATTCTCTAAACATTTTATAGAATATTTGAATATTTGAAGTTTGGAGACTTATTAGTTCAGGTTTACTATTATAATTTTTAGGTTTATTTTACATTTTTGTCATCTGTTATTTGATTTTAGGTTATTTTAAAGTAATTTTAGTCAAAATTTTACCTTTTGAGTGACCCATATGAGGTGTAGCCTATATAACAGAGCGCTTAGTAAATACCCCTATTGTTTTGGCGCATATTGGTTATAGTGCATATTAGTTTGGCGGAATTTGGGTGACCCCACATTAGAGGGTTGAAGATAAAAACTCTTAATTCTATACAAAGATTTATAATTTATTTGCGTAATTTATTCCTTACGCAGTACTTTCTTGGCTTATAAGATTCAACGGTAATCTTGAATGTCCAGATTATTTAATGTTTTCGTCAGAACAGCAAAATATGAACATTCATTCCTTACTCATCTACTGGCCCAGTTTCACCATTGACCATATTGCAAAAAAAAAATTAATTTTTTTAGACTATTGCTACTAGTTGGTTGACCGGATGATCTGGTGGGTTTGGAATGTAAGATGATATGATGATCTAAGTCTGTTATTTTCCTTACAAGTTTATGTAAGATATTGCAGCATCATGGGAGTCAAATGTTGTAANATGATATGATGATCTAAGTCTGTTATTTTCCTTACAAGTTTATGTAAGATATTGCAGCATCATGGGAGTCAAATGTTGTAAAAACACTGTAAACTTTAGAATCGTTTCCCTTTCAAAATGAGTAGTTGCGGAATTCGGGTTTCCTGTAGGAAGACTAANAAAAAAAATTAATTTTTTTAGACTATTGCTACTAGTTGGTTGACCGGATGATCTGGTGGGTTTGGAATGTAAGACGATATGATGATCTAAGTCTGTTATTTTCCTTACAAGTTTATCTAAGATATTGCAGCATCATGGGAGTCAAATGTTGTAAAAATACTGTAAACTTTAGAATCGTTTCCCTTTCAAAATGAGTAGTTGCGGAATTCGGGTTTCCTGTAGGAAGACTAANTACTGTAAACTTTAGAATCGTTTCCCTTTCAAAATGAGTAGTTGCGGAATTCGGGTTTCCTGTAGGAAGACTAACTCAGTAATCCCTAAAGCCAAAAGAAATAATCAAACGAATTGAACATCAGACGAAACTTTATGCCTAAAATTGTATCATAAGTCTCCACTAACACGACCAAATGAACGCCAAGGGAAACCGTCTTTCAGTAGACTCTATGGGTGGAAAGAACAGACGATTTTTATTGTCATTTTATAGGTATTTTGAAGAAGTTGACGATGGAAGATGTTGGGGAAAAAAAATGGGTTAGCAAAGCAATCCACAGAAAACCAAGGAAACAGTTCGAATTGGAAAACAAAACAATTATAATATTTCACTGGGTGAAATAGGGTGTAATGGCTGGAATACATTTCAACACGAAATACAAGATATTATTTAAAATTCCGCACCATATTCCATCTCAAACTAACAGAAACCAACTCAATTTCGCTACGGCGGAACAAGTCGAACCAAAATTCAGCTGAAATTCGCTCCAAAACGGCAGAAATNGTCGAACCAAAATTCAGCTGAAATTCGCTCCAAAACGGCAGAAATCATCCCTATTTCGCCCGGGGACAAAGTAGAGAGTTCAATTTCACCCACTCCGGGAACAACGTAAAATGCATATCGTCGACCTTCAATCAAAAGGGCCAATTTTCAATTTTCCTTAATTCCAAAAGGGCCATTTGGCCAATTCGATAAGGCCCAATGTAGAAAAGAAAAGACTTTTTAGATTTATAATGTTAATATCAAAATATTCAGCAAAAAAGACGCAACGTTTGGTGAAAACCCTATAAAATAAATTTTATAAACTCTCCAAAGAACTATATAAAAAAAAACTAAAAGGTCGATATTTAAAAGAAATTTCCTAAGTAGTTTGAAAAGGGCCAATATATTGAATTAATTTTTAAATACAAGTCATAACTTGACCTCACGACCAAGGGTTTAGTTGGGCTCTCCTAACTTAACGAAAATTGGAATGGAAAGTATTTCAACAAAATGTGATAAAATTATAATAAAGGATTTTTGAATTAGGAAAAATAAGAGATTGGGCATTTTGATTGAAGACCGACGATATTGTTCTTTTAATTTGAAACTTATGAGTTTTGAAAGAGCCTTAATAAATCGTTGTGGGAAGATATTATAATGAACTCATCTAAATTCATCTAAATTTCATTGAAATTTCACAGCATTAGCATTATTTTGCCATTTCAGTTCATTAGCTAAATATTATTACTCTCATTTAGTCTTAGAGATGAGAATGACATTTATTCCATTGTTCCTTTTGATTGGAAATCACATAAATATGCGAATTTTAAAAGAGCACTTCTAAATGGATCTAGAAAGAGATTAGGAAATGATATAACATCATTAGAAACTCCTTAGCATGTGGGGATTTGAGTCTATTATTAAGTTAGAAATTAACCTTGTTCGACTTTCAAAATATAATTTTAATAATTAGTCAAGAGATGAGAAATGGAAAATGGTATTATTTCGATACACTCATCAAAAACTACCGCCGTCACTCCTCCCTTTTTATTTGGACTATTGGCTCTTTAGTTAATGTCTGTTCGTACTTATAAATTAACGTCAGAAGTTCTTCCTGATTTGTACTTGTAGTGAATTTGTAGGAAAAGTTTTGAAGGGCTCTGCCAAATTAGAAAACAAAAAGAATTACCGACATGAGAAATTAGAGAAAGACTAGATGCCTTGAGCTAGTCATAAGAAAGAGTTATATACCAGCAGGATATCTCACTAAAAATCCATATATTTTGGTTTTGGCAATTGGAAGATTGGATCTGCCAGGGTCAACCTAAGTTTCTGCCACGGAATTACTGACACTCTGTCAGAATTTATGGTCTTTGAGCCAGGAAAGAGCCATTCGTCGTCTTTGGAGAAGGACAATGGTTGTCGAGGCAAAAGGTTATCACCCCCCATTAGTCAACACTTTACGTCACGCCTAGCATCCCAAATTCAAAACTTATTCCTAACTCTCCACATCTACAAGACTCTCATGATTCTTTAACAAATTACCTGGAATGAGAACAGAGATATCATCTCTCCTACATCTTGTCTTCTTAGTCAAATGAACCTGAGACTCATGGACACTTAAGAGTCTCATATTCTCCAACGAACTTGGTCCTTGAGAATCCACGTGAGACGATGAGTCAGAGTTTCCAATTATTTATCAGTCTGACCCCTGCCTAGGTTTCCAGAGAACGTGAGAAGAGAGACCTCCTAGACTAATGAGACTTTACGATGGAATTATTCCACGCCAAGGTTTCCATATGTCACTTCATAATCCTCATTTCAATGGAACCCGTGACGGACTCTCTCATCACCCACCCAAAAAGTTCCGGATGCTAAAATGAAGGGATTCAAATGACTATTAAGGTTCTTAGTTAGGATCTGAAACGTGATCTTCACGATACAACTCAAATTCAAAATATTTATAGTTTGACAATAAAGTTTTTATAATCAGTAACGTAAACCTATAGTTAGTCAATTATCACAGCAGACGTTGATGCGCATTAATACTTTTCGTATTTGCCACGGGAATGAAAAATCAGCGCATAAATTTCATTTTGAAATAAGACTCCCTTCATTGGTTTACGCAGCATGAGCAGAAAATAACGCTCCATGCCACACACGGGCGTGAAACGAAAAATCTGACATTTTTATGGAGTATACAGTCATCTCATCACTTGACAGATCGCCAATTACCATAAAGAAAACGATAGGGATTCAAGATGATATTGATCTTGGGTTGATCAAAGTAAGAGTTTGAAAAAGAGAGAGAGAGAGAGATGAATAATCAGCAATATTGTACCTTAAGAACATGAATTCTATGACTGTCAGCAGTCATTAGGAAGAGTCAAAATGTAATATAGGAAAATTTTATATGCGAACAATATTTAATTACATTTCCAACAGGAAACTAATTGAAAAAAAAATCAGGAATCACCTTTAATGACAATGAGGTGGTTTGTTGTAACGCCAAGCCCTAACTTAATGGTTTGGTTTGTAAATGGAATTTTTTTTTACCAACACCAACTAGTGTGGAATCTCAATCCATACGATGTTTTAATCCGATAGAATAAATGAAGGTATACGAATCTTACAAGTATTGACATTTGTCCACATTACTTCCTGCATGGAAAGGTGAAGAGGTGACCAAATAGTACACCTTTATTTCCTTGTAAAGAAGACGGGAACAGAGACAGTTCTCCGCAGCCAACTACTGACTAAATGACTTCGTTTTTATGGAAATTACTGTAGTATTTAGTTTGATTCGTTGATTTCCTTCTTTTCTGCTACATACCGAGCGATGTCAGAAGGTTTCAATAACTTCTCTGCATCAGAATCAGGAATTTCGAAACCTGGTTGAAATAAAAAAAAATTCCACATGAATCTATGTAATTTAATGAAAGTTAATCTATTTTACCGAATTCATCCTCAATAGCCATTATAACTTCTACGTGATCCAATGAGTCTAGTCCCAAATCGTTCATGAAATGTGAATCAATGGTGAGCTACGAGATACACAAAACTTAATCAATTGATTATCTAAAATACATATAATCAAATAAATAAATAAATAAATAATTTTTTATCACCTTATCTGCATTAATTTTGTCAAAAGCAGCACAAACTTTCAGAACACGTGTGCGGACTTGTTCAACTGTTAGGTTGGTATCTGCGTGCAAACTTCGAACCAAGAACTTGTTTTGTTGGTTACTGGAGATGATCTGCAAAGAAAAGAACATGTAATTTAATTTACTTTTAACAATTCTTAGAAATTTCTCAATCTTATATTTATCTAAATGTGGGTTAAACAGAACTCGACCAGAGTAACTATAAATAATTATGTTTCAATTTGGTGTCCTGTCTACCATGTACCCGTCTAACCTTTTCCTTGTACGTATACACAGTATGTTGACCAGTATTACATGAGTGGATTGATGTGCTGAGGCGTGCAATCCGTTGGACTACTGAATTATTTTTCGGGAATAGATGTGTCAATTTATAGCATTGGACACCAAGCTGAAATTAAAAAATACCAAAATTTTAAAACAGCTATTACATTGAGTACTTTCTAATTCAAAATCATATAATAATGCTGGACATAACTAAATTCTGAGTTGCGTTACTTTAATGACTCAATGAGAGTTAAGCTTTTTAGTTATTATCTTATCTTAAGTAGATACATATATTTTTTTTNCTATTACATTGAGTACTTTCTAATTCAAAATCATATAATAATGCTGGACATAACTAAATTCTGAGTTGCGTTACTCTAATGACTCAATGAGAGTTAAGCTTTTTAGTTATTATCTTATCTTAAGTAGATACATATATTTTTTTTCTGCATGAACCCAAAAAACCCGTTTAAAGTAACCGATTTGCGTCCATATCTTTAAAACCTCATAATAGGTAATGCAATAATGAATAAAATTAGAACATAAAGGATTAGTTCACAGAAGGAATAACATCTATTGAGTTGAAGATTAGTAAGGACAAAGAACTTACTCTTGTGAAGCTCATTTTGATTTTTTGATTTGTTGCCTAAATGGATAGAACTAAGATGACCAATGTGGATTAGCCGATATCCTAAATAAATCCAAATGATGAGTTAAGAATTAAAACTAACTTTTATGTCTGCAGACGTGCAACTTTAAAGAATTTAGTTTTTTAAGATTTAAGAATTGAGAAATGAGGGCGGGCGTATTTCCCTCTGGAAGCAAGGATAAGCATTGAGAAAGTTTCACTTCGCAAAGCAACAGCCATTTCTAAGCACATGAATTCAGTATCACTTTACCCACATTTTGTAGTTTTCTAACTTTAAAGTAGAAAACTAGAAAATAAAATTTCATTGTTACAATTTGATCTGTTGTACAGCTTGTTTACACGTTTACATCCTGTTATGTTGTAGAGCTTGATCTGACATTGGAAAGTTAACTAAATTAATTAATCATAATTCATAAATTTTTCAAACCTTGAATTACGACATTCAGGTCAATGGAATAATCAACTACAAAATAAACAAAGTTAACATTTACTTTCGCTTGGTACTCAATTGTCCCGTTACTCTATGCCAATATAAAAAATATTCTATTCCTCTGCATCAGTAACTTCAACAATCAAGATAAAACTATAAATTTAAAATTTAAGATCGTTTTGATAAGAAATAAAGAATGAGTTGTAAGTAAACTTAAGACAAAATCAACCGAAAGCCTTCTCCCGCTTTGAACGATCATACAAATAACCACCAACATCTCATATTTATATTCAGAAGCTTAAGTGCAAATTAATAGGGCAAAAATTATGCAAGTGTATTTTATATATTTTTTTATGTACTAATTCGCACGACTACAAAATGAAATTTATCTTGTGATTAAAATTTAGAACAGTCCTTATCAGTAACTTGACCGGGTGCTGGGTGCAATTTATTCCAATTTTAGTTGTACAAATGGTTGCCAAAAATAATGTGACGGTAGAAATAAGGACTTCACTTCAACAGATACCTAGTTATTCTATTTGAAATTATACATGGTTGAGAATTGACATGAGTTGAGTCAAGGCGTACCAATAATGTCTAATTGAACTGTCGTTTAACAACAGGTTTGTTAACGTTGGAAGAATTATTGGTGTTGGAGTTGGAAGAATTTTAGTATCCTAACTACCTTCGTCATCGAAAACAATGGCGCTTTTTTTAGTATTTTTTTGTTTGTGTCCTGCGAAAATTGAGAAGAGTCTCGTTGGTGTTTTGGTGTTTCCGAATACGAAGTATGGTGACTGCATTTGGTTTTTTGAATTATTTACATCCAAGGGAATGCGAGACGTACCAGTATTAATAACCCCAGTAGAACTGAAAGCATCAGAATATCCAGGTGGGAAACCAAATTTTGGTGAACTGGATGGAGTTTCATTGTTACCAAAGAACGCTCCTGGATTCGAATCCACACCAGTGTCAGTAAATTCGGTCCGAAACTGTCCCACTGCTTGCTGTGGCAAGGTAGCCAACATATGATCACGGAATTCTACCAACTGATTCTCTGTCTTCAGCCATGAATGGTACGGTTGCACCTAGAAATGAGTAAAAACAAATTTTGTCGGCTACTACTACATCAAAGGAATGCTTATGTCAATACTTACGGAAGAACGAACCCATTTTGATAGAGATTCCACGTATTTCGGTGATTTCTGGAAACGTTCATCAACCAAGAAAATAGCTCCCCAATCAAAGCGGTGACGAATGCATCTTCCAAGTGCTTGATTCAGTGCTCTAGAACAATTACAAAACATCTAGAGGTGTTGCGAAGGACATTTTTTCCCTTCGATCTAAGATCGAAGGGAACGAAAAAAAGAAAACCGAAGATCGAAGGTTCGAAGGATTTGCATATGGGGTGTCTATCGAATAGTAATAACAAGCGGAAGCCATTTTAACGTNCAGTGCTCTAGAACAATTACAAAACATCTAGAGGTGTTGCGAAGGACATTTTTTCCCTTCGATCTAAGATCGAATGGAAGGAAAAAAAGAAAACCGACGATCGAAGGTTCGAAGGATTTGCATATGGGGTGTCTATCGAATAGTAATAACAAGCGGAAGCCATTTTAACGTTNGATCGAAGGTTCGAAGGATTTGCATATGGGGTGTCTATCGAATAGTAATAACAAGCGGAAGCCATTTTAACGTTCCATTACGTTGTAAATTGAAAAATTAGAATTTTATTTCTATATNAATAACAAGCGGAAGCCATTTTAACGTTCCATTACGTTGTAAATTGAAAAATTAGAATTTTATTTCTATATAACGAATAAAATTAAACGCAAAGTAGGTTTTAATATTTGTAAATGTAACCCGTTCGTTTTAAGTTATGATTGAGAAAGGTAAACATTTCTCCGTTTACTGGAAGTAGTTTAATTAAATCTTCAAACAAAGAACAATAAACGAGTGATATCATTTTATGAAATAAATGAAAATGTGTGTAAGTCGACTACGCTCAAATTGTGAAATTTAACCTTCGAAACTTCGATAGAAGACATCGTCGAAGATTGCCAAGAAATTTCGAAGATCGAAGCTTCCATATTTCGAAGACTTCGGTCGAACTCTTCGAGTTTTCGAAGCTTCGCAACACCTCTAAAAACAACCATTAATA
This sequence comes from Holacanthella duospinosa, assembly GCA_002738285.1. Lineage (NCBI taxonomy): Eukaryota > Metazoa > Arthropoda > Collembola > Poduromorpha > Neanuridae > Holacanthella > Holacanthella duospinosa. The sequence goes on along the minus strand of NIPM01000006.1, from coordinate 794,861 downwards.
NCATATTTCGAAGACTTCGGTCGAACTCTTCGAGTTTTCGAAGCTTCGCAACACCTCTAAAAACAACCATTAATATCGAAAATTGTAAATTCATCTCGCTCGTCAAACCAAAAGTTGTTGTAATTACCTAAAAGCCTGAATTTCGTACCACTCGCCTNTGTAAATTCATCTCGCTCGTCAAACCAAAAGTTGTTGTAATTACCTAAAAGCCTGAATTTCGTACCACTCGCCTCCTGGAAGTAATCCACGATTTCGATTCCTATCATTGTACTCTCGTTTCAGTATAACTTGAGGATCTCGGTAGTTAGGAAAAGGAATTCCAATCTGATTCAATTTAAAATTGAACAAAGAAAATTACATATTGTTGNGATCTCGGTAGTTAGGAAAAGGAATTCCAATCTGATTCAATTTAAAATTGAACAAAGAAAATTACATATTGTTGAAAACACTTGTAGGGGGACAAGAATTTCTCAGTCTAAATATGCTTTTTTAGTTATCNATTGTTGGAAAGACTTGTAGGGGGACAAGAATTTCTCAGTCTAAATATGATTTTTTTAGTTATTTGAATTAAATTTCATAAGAAAAGGCTTACACAGATAACAGCTCGGGCATTGTTATCAGCAAAATCAAGTCCCTCGCTTACTTTTCCACGACAAACCGCCAAAAAAATTGCTCCAGTGATGAAACCTCGTGGACCACTCTAGGAAACATGCAAAGTCGCACGCTTGGAATAAATTGAGAAAGGAATGAATACAAAATGTGAGATATAAAATAGGCTCACGTTAGTATCCTGAATGGATGCGTAAAATGATGAGATTGTTTCTTGAAAATCAGCATTACCAGTCCTTGGCTCAACATAAATATCTTTGATCTTTCCTATTTCGTTCCAAGAGTTTGTATCTCTCCACCTGAGACAATTGAATAAGGTAAAGCAATTTTCGCTTGATCAATCGGAAAGTATTCAATCATAACCTTTCGGTAACTGTTTCCAAGAGTCTGTAGGAAGGAAAGAAACACAGTACTCCATGCGGGATCAGTCTACAAATTCGGGCAATCAATTCTCCTAGTTCGTCATGATATACAGAAGTCGAAGCGTTCTGGTAGCTACCATTGAGATTTTTGTTCGTCGGGCCAGCTGCGATTACACTCGCCCATATCTAAAGTAGATACAATTCAAATGAGATGGCGGCAGTAGAGCTGAGAATATTTAGAAAAGAATACCTGAGTTCGATCAATGACGTGCGAAGCTTCGAGTTTAATCGGAAATGGCGTTCCCAGTTCGGATTGGAATGATTGAATAGGAGACAACGTTCCAGATGTCAAAATAATGCAATGGACTAGCGATTTCAAGTCCTAAAATTCATCATAAATGTCAGCAAATTTAAACAAAAATATTTTAAAAGCTAATTTACGCCAAAGGGGACAGCCGGATTCAAACACCAAATGTTGAGCGACATCATCAGTTTACTTGTACTTGATCCAAACCTACTCCCACGTTTTCTAACACTGGATCTGAGAATGGCTACACGAAAGTCATCGCGATATTTCCCATTTTCTCGGTTAAATTGTTCAAATATTTGAAAGATTGCTTCTAGGATGTACGTTGTGGCACTCGTAATCATTGGTTTCAACGGTCCAAAACGAGAAGTTTTTCCTCTATCTCGTTGCAAATCCATTTCGGTAGCTCGTTGTTCAGAAATAAGATGGAAATGTTCCTAGAGGCAACGGAAATATGAAAAAGAACTAGAATCACTTTTGTGATTCACATATAAACACTAACCTTGTACATGTTTATTTTTTCCATAACACCAAGATTCATCATAAAGGCAGTAAACTCTGTTCCATTCCAATGTTTCCCTTCAGTACTGAAGTCAAGTTCAGCCAAATTTCGAGATTCTGAATCCATCCACGTAGAAATAGCTGACAGCAAGTTTGCCTAGAAAGATTGAACCATGTTACCATTTAACCTTGAACATTTTTAGATTGTTTAATTGTAACTGAACGGAAGATTGAGACATTGTATTAATTTCTATCCCTCCCAGGGATTTTGTTCATGTAACCCAATCCCTTCCATAGAGATTGGAAATTTACTCACTTTCAGTTTTATCCTGTCTCATTAAAGATTCTGAAAATACGAAGTAGGAATTAGGAGACATATCTCCCCAGCGGTATTAAAAAAAAAATCGAGAAATGAAAAGGAAAATGAATGATTGCTATGGAGATAAAACCCTCTGGGACTATACTTCACCCCATGAAGATCAAAAATCCACTTCAGCCGCTGGACCATAAAGAGTGTATAGGGAGAATTTATTTGAACTCTACGGATATGTCCCATCCCTTTCTTCTTCTGACTCATCGTCAGCATTTAATTTCAATCTTCAGCACCACTTCATTTTCAAAAACTCACCCTTCCTTATTTTTTTTAAACATTCAATACTCTTAGATTTGTTGAATTCAAGGGACATTAATTTAAAAAGGATAGAAATATGGTGGAAATGAACTTACGAGTTCTGCGTGAGCATACGTCTCCGTACCAGCAACTCCAACCTTTTCACAGTCTTGCATCGCCAGCTGAATTTCATCTTGGTTCAACTTAATGCTGGCTGCCTCTCTTGCACAATCCTCCATGTTATGAGCTTCATCGAAAATCACGACTTGTCCACTCAATTCAATTGACATCTAAGGAAGGAGTGATCAAACAATTATAAAAAATATTCAGAAATCCAACACCTTCAACTCATATTTTCATTTTACTTACGGATTTCCGAATTGTCGTTTCAACCAAGTAGTTGTATGGACAAAAAATAATGTCAGCACTTGAAATTAAATTCCGTGTCGCATAAAAGGGACATGCTTTTGCCTGAAAACATATTCACTGGATCTTTAAAAACAGTAAATATTTAAAAAAACAAAAACATTTATTATTGAATTCTTCCTCACACGTCGTCCAGCTGTGACAAATGCTTCAAGATCATAACCAGGAGCGACGCCATAACTCGGCAGATTTGCATAATTTCCAAATTTTTTCGCTTGTAACTGCCACCCACATCCACCACCCTCAAGAACAAAATAAAAATTACAATTAAAACTAACAATACGAAAAAAAACATTAAAATAGCTATCTAGATTTACCTCGACATGTACATTATCAAGAAGTTCCTTACAAGCCTCATTCTTATTTGGTAACCTCTCAACCATCGGATTGACGCATGTGTGGTCACGACTAGCCAATATGGCAATTCTGTAAAAAAAAATAAAAAAAAAATAAAATTACGCATTTATACAAAATCAAAATAGAAAATAGGTTTCAATTTCTTTTCAAAATTAAAATACAGGGATAAGCAGAATTTTCCAGAGAATTGATAAACCATAACTGAAAAAAAAAAGACATACTAAAAACGTCTATTCTCATCCCCTATCTATAATCAAATGTTTAATTTTTTCAAGATCACAAAATGTCCAACATCGTCCAGTTCCAGATTGTTATAAAAAGATATAAATTTGAATTGATGTAACTTGAAGTGAGAGTAAAGTATAGATAAAAAGTAAATTTTTGATTGAATTTAATGGAATTGTATAAAAGAATAAAATTGTAGATGGATTGGTTGGATCCATTGGATAATGTCCTATAAAAGGGGAGGGAATGGATGAATTGTGAAGTGAAGGGAATAGGATTTGGAAAGAGAAATAGACTTCCATTATTTCCATGTGGAACCTTAAGTTTGGAAATAAAAGGATTGGAGAAGTAGCGGATATCGATCCTTTAGCCTCTCTCGTGTCATGATATCATGTCAACCCAACCTCGAATTTTCACCATCTTTTCCTGGGCTCCCTCTCCAACCAACACACACTCTCCCTCCCAACACATGAGTCAAGCCCACTTTTTAATCTCACAAAATCCACACTCTCTTCCAGAAGAGCTGAGATTTATTTTCCTTTCACTTTCCTAATTTCTAAGCTTGGCTACAACCAGAGAGGAAGTGGAGAGTAGAAATCTCAGAGAAAGGGAATTGAGAGAGAATCTTGCCATTGTCAACAGAAAATTCTCTCTGTGGTTTTCAGATCCCTCTGTTTGTTCGACATTTCTTCTGAAGATGATGTGCAAAATTCTAAGAGGCTGGAGGCAAGAACAAAAAAAAAAAAAAAAAAAAAAAAAAAAAAAAAAAAAAAAGGAAAAGAAAAAAAGAGCTAAAAGTCAAAAACCAGAGCTCACTAAATGTCAGATGAGTTGTAGTTATTTGAAAAGATGAAACTAAGGTCGGTTTACCCACTAGGGTTTGTAGTCTTTCTTTCTCATCTCCTGGCTTATTGCTCAACTTAATTAACTCATGACTATCCTCTCCAGCACAGTTGACTTACTTAATCAACAAGAAATATAGAAATATGGAGCTCTGAAATGAACAAAGAGGGTAACTATATCCCTCTATCATTTCCCTCGAGAAGAGAGAAAGTAAGGAAATTAATAAACCGAAAACTCCTCTCCAACTTTTAATGAGGTATTAATTTAACACTAGACTGCGTCCACTGGGGAAAATATCCACATCTGACATTGAATTACTTCTGCTTCACAGTCAAACTACAACTATGACTATGAGTAAGAGTTCACCACAGAATTTGAAAAAAAAATAAAATAAATTTTTTTTCCCTTACATAACAAGTTAGATCAAATTGAAATTCTCTTCAAAAAAAAAAAGGAAAAAAAAAAGAAAAAAAAAGTTGTTGAGTCAAAGTGAATTTTAGAGTTAGTCAAGTCTTTTTGGGTTGAAGGAGAGAGAAAGTTTGTACAACTTTCATCTTACCCTTATTCTAGGAAAACAAGGAAAAAGGAAATCGAACAGATTCACAGAAATTATGTGAAAAAAAAATAAATATAGTATTTTAACGTATATCTAGTTGTTTTTTTTTGTCATTTCAGTGTGGGGAGTTTGAGTCTGACTCACAGTGTAAGGAAAAGTTTGATAAAAGTTGATAAAAAGTGAAAAGAAGTAGTAGGTAAATTGTGTTGTGATACCATAGTGGTTGAATTAGCCTTTGTAAGAAAAATGTAAGAATTTGATTTGAAATGGATAAAAATAAAGTTTCATTGAATTCTAGAGAAGAATCCCTGGATAAGAGGGTGTGTGAGGAGATGAGCTCAAATATTTTTTTGAAAAGAAAAGACAGAAGATGATTTGTAGAGAAAATAATATAATTTTGTGAAACGAGAGACGTAAGAGTTTATTGAATTGAAGATGTTGAGAAGGGCAGAGAAAACGGCTTAGCCCCACAACACAAACACAATAACCCTGTCTCCCTTCATCATAAAGAAGACAAAAGAAAAGAGTCTCATCCAAATGAGATAGTAGGAATAAAATATAACAAACGAATATCAAGAAAACCTTAACCAAACAACAATCCAACCATCCGAACTCTAACAAGACTCCAGGCAAACCAGGGGTTAAATATTAAAAATTTAAAAAAAAATTTCAAACAATGGTTCAACAAAAACTATAAGTTAGATTCTGGAGAGATTCAAACATTTATGCCCTTTTTCAACTCAAAAACCAAGTGGCAACGGAAGAACGGACGGTTGGAAATAATACAATCAAGACCAATATTGACTGTTCTTACAAAATCAAAACTTTTTTTTATAGTAAATAAAATACTGATTTTAAAACTCAACTCACCGAGCTTGTTTGTAAATTGTTTTCCGAAGTTCTCGTGTAATTTGAGCAATCTGTTTGTGAGTACGAGTTCCAAAGTAGATTTTTGGCACACTGAAATTATCAAAAAAAAAAATAAAAAAAAGTTATGAAATTATGATCAAATAGAGCTAGTCGTATCCTTGTATCCACTGTGTAACTATAAATCTTCAATTCTTTGCAAGTTATGTTTTAACATTTCTACTAATAAAGAAAAACATTATAATCTATGTGCCATTATTGTTCTACCATTGTTCTGGTAGTTTTTTGAATAATTGCTTTACATAACAAGGCAATACAAACGCAAACTAGTACTGTTATAAGAATGGAGGTCACTCTTTTGGAAATTATTATTAACTACTCTCGGGAAATATTTACTTTTAAGTAAATAATTTTTTACAAAAATCAAAAATTCAAAATTTCTTCGCCATTTTTATAGTTCATTGTTTCCCAGAAAATGGTTAACGATCATCAAATCCTAGCGAAATTCTAAAAGTATTTTATAATATGAGGAAAAGTAAGTAGAAAAACTTACACAAGCCTCTTGTCTGCTAGTGGGCAACATGGGTCTTCCACACTAGGATTTGGTTTATCTAATTCAATAATCATAGCATTCGGCTGTTCGAATGACATCAATGCAGGTTCAGTCTCTTCTGAATTCTGTAAAGGAGTAAAATGTAGACATGATTCATTAATATTTAAATTTGAAAACGGAAGCAGAAATGGCTGACCTTTGTAGGCGTGGAAGACTGCTTCACTCGTTTTGGTGGCTGGAAGTCGTCGTCATCATCAGTCAAATCTACAACAAACTGAGCTGTTGCTCCACCTCCATTTCCTTTTACCCACACATCTTTACCTAAAACAAGGTACAATTCAGACAATTTCATAAAATATAAAAATTATTTGGATACTGAAAATCATATTATCAATACAGTGGTCCACAGGTTTTTAAGAACGCTGGAAGCTACTTTTGTCCCATGCTCTTTGCTAGGGAAGGAGTGTTCTTAAAATTGTGTGGCGTATATCTTCTAAACAAAATTTTTTATTGTCAACCTCTTCACAGTTGCAGAAAGATCATTGAAAAGTAGCGTTTGAAGTCAAAAAAATCAAGTCTCTACGATCACTAGGAAAGAAGTTATGATTTTTTNAAAATCATATTATCAATACAGTGGTCCACAGGTTTTTAAGAACGCTGGAAGCTACTTTTGTCCCATGCTCTTTGGTAGGGAAGGAGTGTTCTTAAAATTGTGTGGCGTATATCTTCTAAACAAAATTTTTTATTGTCAACCTCTTCACAGTTGCAGAAAGGTCATTGAAAAGTAGCGTTTGAAGTCAAAAAAATCAAGTCTCTACGATCACTAGGAAAGAAGTTATGATTTTTTGAAAGTTGAAAATCTTAGACATTTTTTTGAGACGATGTACTAAGAGATGGGCATGTTTCAAAAGAATATCCAAAAAATTCAGTATTTAAAACATTATAACTTCTGAAACATTGATGGTAGAGAGTTGACTTTTTCAACTTTGTATCCTACTTTTCAATGGTCTTTCTGAAATTGAAAAGTGTTTCCCCAGAAAAAATTTAAACCAACTGCTTTCTCTACGAAAAGAAAAAGCTATCCTGCTTACCCCAGCAAAGAGCATGGGACAAAAGTAGCTTCCAGCGTTCTTAAAAACCTGTGGACCACTGTATTATCAATTCGGAAGTCAGTGATTCACCGCTAATTATTTATTATTATATATTTATATTTAGTAAATATCGGTGTGATTCAAACTTCCATAATCTAAACTAATTCTCTTAAATTATTTCTAACGAGAAAATTGAATCTTAAGCACAGAAGTGGCCGTTGAAATTAAGGAAAGCTTAAAAGGCAGAGTAGTGTACCGTCAGGTTGCTACTTTCGATGATCGCTAGATGGACTATCATGTTTGAAATATTTGACCATAAAGTCGGAGCAACTTTTTTGCCCAGCTTAGGCTAAGCCGAGCTTAAGAAATTAGATTTACTTGGGCATAAGTAGATCAAAAAATTTGATATTGACACTAATACCATACAATTCAGTACGAAAATATTAACTCAAAGTAGGAAATTCAAATCAAATATTTTAGTTTTTTGGGGAGATTAAGTAAGAATATCTAACTAAAACATGTGTTCTTATGATAAAAATTCCATTGAAAAGGTTANTGCAGTACGAAAATATTAACTCAAAGTAGGAAATTCAAATCAAATATTTTAGTTTTTGGGGAGATTAAGTAAGAATATCTAACTAAAACATGTGTTCTTATGATAAAAATTCCATTGAAAAGGTTACAGAAAGAGTTATGGGTAATCTGTAAACAGACACGACAGTATCAGATGACCATTATTAAAGTCACTGATTGGAGTAGAGAGATGAGAGAGAGCATTGGTGGAAAGTGGAAACCAATACAAGAGAAAAGATAATTACATCCTAGACAATATGTCTATAATAATAATGATGACTAGCACGTTTCCTGTCACTCGGTTCAACCAGGCAAAACTAAAATCACGCTCAAACTTTATAGAAAGTCGATGAAAATCATACATTTCAGTTTATTATGAAAGATTCGGTGAATAATGAGCAATCTAAATCTAAGGCACCAGCTGCACCGTAGCACATTTTGTTCCACGGAAAAAATTTCCGTTCGTCTTTCTATAATTTTCAACCATAGAATTCTTCAATAGATAAAATTTTGCGTGGAATATTTTCTTTTCCAGAATAAAAAATCTTTCAACTTTTTTTTCGTAGTTATGCTTCACCGGAAGATATTTCGACGGGAAAGAAAATTCTGTAAATAAAAGTATGGTTCTGACCACTTTAACTTTCTCCTAAGTGTGCCTCACTACGGCAGAATTTCGCTCAAGTGAACAGAAAGGATTCTGGTCATTAAACTTTTCAAGAGGACTCGGTTCTACTTTTCGAAAAAAATGTCTTCCTTGGGAAGCTTTCCATTAATATTTCGAATTCTCAATGGATTACACAAGTAAAGTATTTCCAAAAATTGTCTATCTCAGGAATATTTTTGTTGGAAGCATTAATCCAGGAAAATATTTAACTGATAGAAATTGCATCCGTAAAATACTTCCCATGGAATGAATTCTGTGACGGTAAAGTTGAGGCTTTAATTCTTATGTAAAAAAAAACAAATCGTACTTATGAACATCGAAATTCACCTTTACCCCAACCGAACAAAAAAACTCGGATATTTGTGAATCTTATTAACCATTTATCATATCTGTAAAGCTGAAATTCTTTCTCAAGCACTAAAACTTCTTCCTAAATAATTCTCTAAAATTTTTAATTATATAAATATAACATAAAGTCACAAAATTCAACGCCTACCCGATTGGAATTAGATTGATGGGGTTACGGGAGTTTGAGCATAAGTTTGATGTTGAAAAGAAATTCATAATGGAGAGGCTCAATTACAATGCAAGGAATAGAATTTTTCTAGTTTTTCACTGATGAAAAGTAACGGGAGGCCATATAATTAACTGTTAAGCTTTCAGGTTTTTGAATTGAGATTGTGAAGGGGCTGCTGGTACTGCCGTTCTTCAAAATTAGCCATTCAACTTACGAGTTCTCCTCGTTTGATTTCTGATACCCTTTCATTATTAAAAACCCTCCACTTTCAAAAAAAAAAATTTAGCTCAATGAAGAATGAATCCCATTCTGATTTAATTTAATTCTACCATGGATTTTAGTGAAAATTAAATCTAATTCCTTCACAAAATTAAAGTTAAAACTAAATACAGTGTGTTTAATTTTTTTTTGCACCCTTTTTCACCAATTTCATCGTAGTCGTAGCTCCTCCCAACCCATGCTGCTGCCAGCAGTAGAGTGTGAAAAAATGACGTCATGCTTTCTAGAGTACAATAAAATGTTAAACACCCTGTACTCTCCTTAAAATTTAACTAGCCAAATTCCTAAACTTAATAATTAAGTTTCCTTTAAATTTTCTCAAAGAGAGAGTTTAAAAAGCTTAGGCTAAGATAATTGATAAAAATGTTTATCTTTCCCAAATAAATTTTAACGTTTTCTTGATGGAAGGTGAGGAGATAAAGTTTGTTGGATGCCTTTCATTGATTACATTCTTCCCCATTGCGAAATAAATTTGAAGAATGTCTGAAGTAATGAATGATATAAATTGCGAAGATGGTGTTTGAGTGGGTGGTGGTGTTCTTGTAAGTAGATTGAGAAAAAGAAAATTGGAAAATAGTTTGTAGTAGTGTGGTTGGGTAGGAATTTGAAGAAGAGTTAGGTATTCCCTTTCCTTCCTCCATTATGTATCCGGAGATTGAGTCGTGGATGTAAAAGGAAGAAATTCGTTTCAGTACAAAGGATTTCAATTTATTTTTAGATAGAGCTAAGGAATAAGACGACATGGAGAAGTGCAGTCATGCTGAGAGGAGGGAACTCTCCGCCAATTTTCTACACATCTTCACTCCGGTAGAGAGAGAAAATTTGCTGGACCGAAAAAGCTGTCAGAGTCAAGCTCTGCTGCTGGGACAAGAACTCACTCTTCAGAAACCCTTTCACTTTCCCTTTCCTTTCACTCTCTATGGAGAGCCCTTTTACTTTTCCCTCTGGAGAGGGATAAATGTATTTGAAGAGGGTTCCCAAATCCTAATTAAAGGAGAAAGTGACATGGAATTACATCCATCCAGTTTCATTTTCAGACATTCTTCCTCTCTCTCCTTATTACCCAACTTCCTCTCTCACAACCAGTGAATTTGACATCAAAGGAAACCTAGCCCACCCTACTTTCACCGTGATCTTTCCATGGCTTCCTACCTCCGTTATCTAGAAATTCTATTCTCAATTTTAGTCTTTTTAGTCAGTCAGAAGAGACGAGAGATAATGATATGGGTTCCATACTCCATTTCACCATCACCACCGCCTTTCACTCTCAAAATACACCCTTTCATCTTAATCAACTCAATAACTACTACTCTCTTCTCTCTAAAAAATAAAATTAAAGAAACAGATAATCAAATAATTCCTTACCTTTTTCCAACCTATCTGTCATATTCACACCAGATTTCCTAATTTCAGACTCTTGTATAGTCGTCGGTTTCTTCTCATTCTTCTCCTGTTCCAGCTCCTGTTGTAATAGACGCTCGTCGATAGCTGCATTATGCTTTGCAATCCGTGCTAGTGGAGCAAAAACAAAATATAATTGTTGAGCTGAATTTATGTAATTCAAAATATAAATAAATAAATAAATTTTTTTTCCGTAATTTTTGGAGCTTCAATAAGGAATGATCCAATATTCCTAACATTGAGGATCGATTATTATAAATGATCGAATCTGTACAAAACTAACGAAAAAAACTTGTAGAGAATTTGAAAATTTTGGAAAATTGGGTAGGATTACATATAAACTCCACCAAGAGGGTTTGAGCCAATACTATGAAATCACCCAAAATATATTTAATAAAATAAGTCTATATTGGATGGCGGTAAAAACTGGAGTGAGAAATGAATGGCTTATTGGGTAAAATCAAAAGATAATTTGTGAATAAACACAAAGATAATATTTGTAAATGGAAGAAGAATATCAGTTTCATCTGAACATAATATAAAAGCTACTGTTCTACAAAGGTTTTCCTTTGTCAATAGAGAGAGATTGCTGTGAAAAGAGAAAGAATAAGATGGGAATTGATAAAAATATTTTGTGTAAGAAATAGATAATATAGTGAAGGTGAGGAAGTGGTAGGTCTGAGAAATGAGTAAAGGCAGAAATTAGAGAAACTTGTAATAATAGTGGAAGGAATGGGGCGTTTGTAAAGGATTCGAAGATCCAGAGGGGATATGAATAGAAATTCGGATGAATGAAGACAGAGATTGCGGAGGGAAAGAATAGAAATGAAAAAGGGAAGTCCTTTGAACTACCCAATTACTTTCCCAGAACACAATGACAGATGAAACGACGAGCAGTCGACTCAGCCCTTTCTCCACGAGAAGGCTAATAATCCCTTTCATAGGACAACAGTTTTCCTCCACTCACAGCCGTCCCATCACAAATACCACTCAAATTTAAATCAATCACTCACTCATTAATACAAATATTACTAATCAACTTTTACTTTCATCCATGTCTCAATCTCACCTCTTATTTACCGTCAGGAAATTTATCCTAACCATCAATTTTTTTTATTCTCATTTTCAGAAGTTACAAATTAAAATGTAGTACAAACGATTATTATTAACCTTTTTTTNCAATTTTTTTTATTCTCATTTTCAGAAGTTACAAATTAAAATGTAGTACAAACGATTATTATTAACCTTTTTTTTCTCGAAAAATTATTTCAATTCCACTAACTAATCTTCTATGTAAACCTGTTTTGAGTCTGCAACTAAAAAATATAATAAACTTTACTCAATCAATTGAATCCAATATAACAAAAAAAAAACATTTTAATTTTTAGCATACTTTTACTTTTTAACACTTGTAAATTTTGAATTTGGAGAAATTAAAAAAAATAATTTTTTTTAATGAGCTTTCTGACATCATATTTTTGATTTTTGATTTTTGACAAATATAAAAATCTTTTTGATCTCTGGTCTAAACACATTTCTGTTTCCACATTTTTGTTTAATTTCTGTAAATCTGTAGCAAGATTGTTTTTACCAAAGTGTTTACCAATTTTTTGGCACGGTTTTTTTTTCTAAAAAAAACAAAATTTTTTTTTACAAATAAAGACTCCGTTCACTTGTACAGTGGAGGACGTTTATAGGTCCATAGATTTTGAACAAAGAATTCTAGTCTGACTAGTGGTCCTGGTCTTATAACGGATATAATACCAAGATTTGATATTAAATAGAAACTATTGTATTTTGGCACGGAATAAGCAGTTACATCATACTTAATCACTCGACACATGGTTTTGAAATTACATGACTTTTGAATTTTTGTATGAAAAATCCGATTTTTGTGAACTGTTACAATCCGACTAACCCATAATTTTTTTTTGTATTTGAGCACATATGAAATCTAAGCCAGGTGGGATATTGAGACAAACCCTGTTATATTCGTGACTAAACATGAATATAAGCAAGTGTTCGATTATACTAAACCCGAATCCGTAAATTGTGGAATTCTTGAATATTTCAAAAATCAATATCCCTATAAAAAATTTAAGCTAGTTGTCATGCCGAGACATTCCACATATATTCTTGACTTGGGTGAGTCTATGCAAGTGTTAGACTGTAATAGAATCGGAACCGTAAGTTGTTAAATTATTGGGACATTTTCAAACCGAATAACCTTATAGAATTTTTTTTGGATTTCCAAATGTAAATCAGGTTGAGTTGCAGCGACAAACCATGTAATATTCTCGACCTACATGAGTTTACACAACTATTTGACTATAATGGATTCGATGTCGTAGGTTTTCAGATTCTTAAGACCAATATCAAATATACTCAAATAGCAAATATTCTCAAACCAATCTCTATAAAATATTTTTAGATTTGCGGATCTTAAGAGTGTTGACATATCAACAAAATATTATTGACTTAGGTGAGTATAGGTGTAATAGATATATTAGCAGCCCATTCCGGAAGGTACAAATTTATGACATATTTGAACTTCGAATATGCTTTATAATTTTTTTTTTTTTTTGGATTTGTGTATCTGGAAAATCTAAAAGCTAAATGGGATATCGAAACAACTCATGATGTTATTGACTACATGAATATGCGCAAGTGTTCGCCTATATTAAACCCTAATCCGTAAGTTGTCAAATTGATGATGAACTCCAAATAAGGTTTCTGAATTCAGATCTAGATCTGAATTTAAATTAAATTTAAATCTGAGAATAAAAATCTTTCATTTTTTGAATTTCGATTTTTATCCAATTGGACGAATTTTGAAATTATTGCCGTGCAGACACTGCATTCAAATATAAATCCTTAACTTCGGTTTGTTCTCAGGCGTAACAAAGTAAGAACATTTTCAAAATACAAATTCGAAGATGTTGTTCACGAAAATCGGTAAATCGAGTAGCAAACTTGGCGATTACATCCTTCCCTTACTACTAAATTAAGTCTACGAGTAATATAATATGGATCAATAGTGATGTGCCGAATACCACTATTCGGCACTTAATCGGATACCGAATAGTGATTTTGCATAATTGCCGAATACCAAATATCCGGCTGAATACTTGGTAATAACCAAGTGGGGTGTCTAACAGAAGCTAAAATTGAGGGCTTTCAAATTCTGTTGATCATAATAATAATTTGAAATATGTCTAATATTTATAACCCATTCGCTCCAGATTGTGGTGGAGAAATGTTACCATCTCCCCATGTACAGGTAGTAAACGATTTCTTTTGACTTCATAAATGTTTCCCTCGGAAAAAAGTATCTCACTGCATACTATGCTCTCTGAAGCTGACAAATACTGCCTAGCCAAACGACCGAGATTCGGGGAAAACGATCAACGAACGAATAAATTAAAAAAAAANGCTGACAAATACTGCCTAGCCAAACGACCGAGATTCGGGGAAAACGATCAACGAACGAATAAATTAAAAAAAAACATTGCATTTCTTCAAAGTTACTAGTTTTCTCTAGAATATTCGACCGAATATTAGTGTTGCCCCGATGCAGGCAAAAACCCGCATCGGCCGATGCACCGATTCAGTGTCATTTCGAATCGGCGATGCAGATGCNCAAAAACCCGCATCGGCCGATGCACCGATTCAGTGTCATTTCGAATCGGCGATGCAGATGCATCGGCCGATGCATCGCCCGATGCAGCCGATTCTGACGCATGAGTTGACACCAAACTGTTTTGTCACAAAAAACAATGTTNGCTGACAAATACTGCCTAGCCAAACGACCGAGATTCGGGGAAAACGATCAACGAACGAATAAATTAAAAAAAAAAACATTGCATTTCTTCAAAGTTACTAGTTTGCTCTAGAATATTCGACCGAATATTAGTGTTGCCCCGATGCACCGATTCAGTGTCATTTCGAATCGGCGATGCAGATGCATCGCCCGATGCAGCCGATTCTGACGCATGAGTTGACACCAAACTGTTTTGTCACAAAAAACAATGTTTTGTCGACTAAATAAGGTCTTTTTACAAACCATCGTAAATTTCGGTTTCATTTGTAATCTAAGTTAGGGTAATCTTAAAGAATTTGGTAAAAATGAGCCAATCGGATGACCAAATTGTAGTGATCCAAAATACAGACGAAACCCAGCCAGAGCCAGGTCCAAGCTCTAAGTATATATAAATTAAATTTTCTTATAAATAATATTCTAATTGCGTTTTGTTTCCACGTTGTACTTGCTGAATTATTTAAATTATTTCGTAGCACATATTCCAAAAAGAAAGAGTCCNTTTCCACGTTGTACTTGCTGAATTATTTAAATTATTTCGTAGCACATATTCCAAAAAGAAAGAGTCCGATTTGGAATTATTTCACTCAAGTATACACTTCAGAATGAATCGGCCGATTCGACTATCCCTTGCATCGGCGTCGCCGATTCGTAAAACTAGCTGAATCGGCAGCCGATTCATTGGCTTGCCGATGCATCGCGGCAACACTACCGAACATCCGGCCAAATTTTCGTTAACTGTTCTAAAAATACGGAATACGGATACTCGGTAAACCGAAGCATTCGGTGTACCGAATACTCGGTACATCTCTAGATCAAACCAATACACTTTATTACCATAAGCACAGTTCTCATAACCACGCTATAAATTCTATAAATCCAAAACCGAATTCTCTAAGCTCTCTTTTGGGGTAATTCATCTGCAAGATGAGTTCGGCTGAATAATAGTTTATGTCTCAAGCTCTTTGTTATATTTTTCTTGCCCATTATCTACAAAAAGTACAGTACTCGCCAATTTACTAGCNTATGTCTCAAGCTCTTTGTTATATTTTTCTTGCCCATTATCTACAAAAAGTACAGTACTCGCCAATTTACTAGCAGATACAGGGTGTTCCATCAAAAACTTAACTAATTTTCTTCATATTCACCCAAATGAATAGCAACCTAAGCCTCTTCTCCAGAAAATTTTAATTTCATACTCTTCCAACTATCTCAATGAACTCAATATCATGTGAAAAACAATAAAAACTCATATTCATAAGCCAACCTACGCCACGCTACCGTAGAATAACTCCCTCTCCTCACTCTTTCGCGTGCATTATTTCAATCTCAAACTCCTTATATCTATCTCCATTAGCTCCATTTACTCACAATAGCATGTGAAAAGTAATAAAACTCATATTGGTTGTAATGAACCCAGATGTAATAAACTTCCATCTGTAATGAACACGAAAATATGCCGGCCTAACACTAGGATATAGAAGTTTGCATCATAAATTGAACGGCTGTAATAAACTCCTGATATATTAAACCAATATTGTCAGTCCCGCTCAATTTATTACTACCGGAATCTACTATAGTAATAACCGAACATATGCCACGCTAAAAGTGACTCTTTCCAGTCCTTTTTGTTAGAACATCCTGTACAAATATTTACTAAGAAGCTATTGTTATTATTGAAAAATAAAATTCACCGACGGATGAAGAAATTTAATTAATTAATTAATCGGCATTACAAACCATTTGATATTTTTGCATCTAGCCCTACTCTAGTTTCGCCGACTTTACTTGTTTGCCAATTTGAATTGTTCTATTTTTATTTTTTTCACTTCTTTTTGAATGTGATAATTTTTGACGTCATACATAACTTCTAAGTTATTAGGTGTATAACTTCTCTAACTACTTTTAGATTTATTAGAATATACATTTTTGGTAGTATAATTTGTAAATAAAAACCTACAAGAGGAAGAGAAATGAAGATTATTGTAGATAAGATATTGGGATTAGTTAAAAAATAATTTTGAATTTGTCAAAGTTGAGAGTTTTGACAAGAGTAGGATTGAGATGGTGGATATAGGAAGAGGAGAGAGAATTGAGATTATGAAATGTATTTGTGGCGCATGGAGATTGGAGAGAATGCCCGCCATGCATTCGGGATTTTCGGGGAATGAGAGGGTGCGAAGAACCAATGGATGACCCGGACACCACAGACGCCTCCAACCTCACGCCCTTATGTGTATTCCACGACGCCCGACTCCTCTATTGATTCAACGCCATGATTTCAGACTCATACGAAAAAGCTAGAGGATCCTGTCGACTTGGAGAGCAAATAAACTACACTCTCTCTCACACCAACTTTCTCTTTTGTCTCTTCCTTTCTCCCTCCAAGAGCAAACACTCAACAAAATTTACTTCTCCCATCTCAAACTTTCAACCAAACTATCTCTCTCCACGTTATATTTTCCCTCCCACACAACTCATCTCTCACTTCTATTCATCTACAAACTAATACCCAAATATTTAAATACAAAATATCACTACTTTTCTTACCACTACTATTTACCAACTCCTACATTCAGAATTGAGACAGAAAAAAAAAAGACTTACGATTGGGCTTTGTGTAGTGAGTAATCCTAGTATTGATGGAATTAGATGCTGGTGAGAGTCGAATCGAAACTAATTCCAAAGGGAATATCTTCAATACCTCCACTTGTAGACAGAGAGCGATAAAACCTTAAGCTTCGAACAGGAGATTTCTAGAACTAACTATCTAAATAGATGATTGAACTCAAGAATCCATCTAGCCAGTCTATCTTCTACTCCTCAGGAAAGATAATCTCGAGGATGGGAGTTGGAATCTAGAATCTTTCTCGTCATAATAGACAATTTACGGAGAAAATAAGAATGTAGTGAACCAAGGGAAAAGACCAACACAATCCTATCAATACTTAACAATGGGATTCCCTTTCAATCCTCCCAGGCGGCTTTTCCTTACAATGAAAGAGAGGATGAGATGTCCGAAGAGATCCCTTCAGTTTTTCGCCAGTAGTCCCACTCTCCTGACAGCTCTTTTCATTAGGATTATCCTTATTATTACTCTTTACGTAATAGAGGATCCTCTCATCTCCTTTACCCTTCATCAAACCAATTATAAAAAATATACCCAACAACCTACACCCACCCAGCAGCAGATGAAACAAGAGGATTTTTTTTAAATTTCATAAATCTTCATCCTTCTCAAATTTATTACTCTCTATATTCACATCTGCATTACATCCCTCCTTCACAATTACACCTTTCTTCACATCTACAGTTAGATGAAAGAGTAACAGTAATCTTTATAAAAAAAAGTATAGGTATAATGCAACGGAAATTTTACAACGCGGTAGAAGAAATTTTTGACTCATGCTTTGATGGAGAAAGCAGTAGTGAGCCCACAAATTTTAAAATTTCTACATTTTATCTCATTCACTAAATATTTTGGAGCTAAGTGTTAACAGTTTAAGAAAATCTATTAAAAAGTGAGGTGTCACGTCAAAAAAATCAATCAATCAATCTTCTACGACCACTACAGCAAAAGTTATGATTATTTGAAAATTCAAATTTTGTGTTATTACAAGATAAACAGAAATTTTTGGTTTACTCAAATTTGTGGGCGGAGTGCTTTCTCCAACAAAAACCATGAAATTAAGACTCTTTTATAGCGTCATAAAATTTCCACTGCATGGAAAAAATGATGCACATAAAATTAATTTTAGATAATTTAAAATATGAAACCATAATTGAAATTGGAGTTTGCTGAAGTAAGAATTAGAACCAGAGATCTTATGTAACGTAATATTAGAAAAAGTAATTTCTTTCTTAAAAAATTATTTTGTTGAATGAAAGAAATTTCGTGTTAGGGGTTAGGATAAGTTTATAATAAACCTCTTCGGTTGAGAATTCAAATGTTCAACATTTGGAGATTGAAAGAGAAAGTGAATGATTTAAGTTTGACGGCATAGATGGCGAGTAGGAGGTATAAGTTTCACTCCGCTCCATTCAGGTTTTGTATTGTTTTTTTTTTCATAGCTCTTTAGAAATCCACTTTGTCTGAAAACTTGTAAAGTGAATATGTCAATGCAAGCTAAGTTTTGTTATTTCTAGCTTATATGTGGACTGTCAGTCAAAGAATGTAAAGAACTAGAGAATAGAAGTAAGATTTTTTCATGCTAGAACTTCTTAAGGAGAATGGGAATTGGAAAAAGTCCCAGGGGAGATGAAGGTGACATGGATTGATTCCTGTTTCTATTCCTTTGACGGACAGACAGTGTCATTGAAATATGATGTTGAATTACTCCTTCTCTTGTCTTCTGTGTTGATTAACAAAGAGCGAGAAAGAGCTATGAGAACGCTACTGAAAAAGGACACTTGAAAGAAGCGGATGATATAGGAGAGGTAAAAATCTACTCAATCACCACATTAACATACAATGGCTTTGTTTTAGAAAATGAACGTGAGAATGACGACGTAATCCTACAAGATAGCTAAAAAAAGCTATACAGCCTTGCTTATAAAGAATTCAACTAACTTTGGTCAGTGTCATTTATCTTAAGTCATCAACAAAAGAACTGGAAGTCCCTATCCCATCTCAGCACTGAGCAACTGACTGACTCTAGGGACGCTTTCCAATAGGTAAGAGTAGTAAGTATTGGAAGAGTGACAGTCAGCAAGGCCTGACATAGAGACACTTCCACTCAGACTCTCTGTGTCAAATTGTACAAAATGGTAATCAGTCATTTCATAAAACCCTGTCTTGTCCTCTCACACATCCAAAAAATAACAATAGGAAACACATCTTCATAACTTCTTTCCCACTCAATGACAGCTACTTCATTGTTCTTCCTTCTACTAAAATATTCCTTATGCTTAATTCAAGGATTTTGACAATAGAATTTGTCATCTCGTAAGAGTAAACTGAGTCTTCTAAATTCCCATTTCTCTAAGGTACCTCAATCAAAACCAGAAGACTGCCTTTGAAAATTCATTTCATCTTTTTCAATTCCTGTGAAAGTAAAATTAAAATTACATAAAAGAAAGTTGTCTTAGAATTTATATGCCAGTGTATTAGATGTAAAGAAGTTTATCCTCACTAAAAAAAATCTAAAATAGAACGACGAGACTATGTAAGAGGGTATAGAAAAGGCCTAAGAAGATATTTATAAGCGGGAGCACTGAATTTCTAAATGCGGGAATTTGACATGAACTGATAGATTTAAATTGAGAGCAGTGTGAGGATGTGTGTGGTCCAGAGGAAGGTTCCAGTAGCTGGTTCGAGATTTAACTAATGGAGATCCTTGAGAAAGAAAGACAGGCTGGTGGTGGTTAATAAGCGGAGGTTTGTATAGACGGTAGTTATGAAAACTCAGGTTTGACAATCATCCTATTGATAAGACTAGGTCGGGTAGGTATAAAACAAAGAAGAAAAGGAATCAAGAGGGAAACAATTAGAACAGAAGCCGAAGGCCTTTAAGTCCTCACCGCTGTCTCCGAGACCATTAGAGCACTTAAAGTGTCCATGGCCAATTCTCTCGTTGATGAGACTTGGACTAATGGGGAAATTGTCTTAAATGACACTTTTACCTCTCCTCAGTCCCTAAAAACAAATGTTTCCTCAAGGTGTACGCCACCACTTAAGGAGACACCTTATCCGAACCCTATTAAACTCCTAGTCTCACTGCCATTACTCAAAGGACACCGTGCTTATCCTATTGCTGGGAATAATCCTAAACTGATAACTCAACAACTTCTTCACCGTAAACCATTCGGCCGCCTTGAAAACGACACCATTAACCTTATCTTTAATACGCTTTAATTTAACTCTCCAGCCAAGGTCCTCTTCAAGCTTCATTCGAAATCCGTGTCAGATCGACACATCTATCCATCAAAAAAAAACTATACCTCACACATCACACTTTCAACTTTTACCAAAAATATTAACTAAACAAATCAATCTCTTTCTATACATTATATTCTTCCTAGTGAATTGACTAAAAACGAAAAATTGGAAACCCAGTTCATAGTGTTATAAGAAGAAGNAACTATACCTCACACATCACACTTTCAACTTTTACCAAAAATATTAACTAAACAAATCAATCTCTTTCTATAACATTATATTCTTCCTAGTGAATTGACTAAAAACGAAAAATTGGAAACCCAGTTCATAGTGTTATAAGAAGAAGAAGAGAATAATAAAAAACCAACATAGTACGACCCATTTTCGAAACCAAAAGTATTGGAGGGTTGAGGAAAGGACTTTTGACAGATTTCCTGATAGTTGAAAAACTAAAGTTTTGATTAGATGAGATTGGTCTCAGAAAGTTAAACATCAAATACAACTTTGTAGTTTTCAACTTTGACATCCATTATTTAGAATGAAACAAACAGAAACTGTTGGAAAGTAGAAATATTCCTAGTAAAAGAAAGCAAAGCCTGTAAACTATCAAAAGATAAAAATCATTCGGGCAGTCAGAATTGTAGATTCAACAATAACAAAGTTTTTTGATTTTGGTGAAAGCTAAGTTGAAGCTTTTCTCTTTTCCTCTCTTGTTTCACATATACTCAGATAGGATGAGAATGAGATGGGAATTGGACATTGTAAAATATGTACCGAAATTGGTAAATAAGATTGACAGGTCGAACCTCTGATCTCTCACTGTGAGGAAACTCATTAACTCATTCTGATTTCTAATGATAAATAAAAAATTTGGAACTTGAGAGGAGTCCAGAAAGAGAGAAAGACTGGCGTCATTATGCCCAATTCCTCCCTACCAAGACAAAAGGACCCGACTACACATCAATCTAGATCAAAAAAAAACTCTTTCAAATCATGCTCCACTGAATAACTAATATTGCGGTTCTAAACATTTTCATCCATCTTCTACTTCAAAACTATCACTCATGATAACCAAAGATCACTCCGTATCATTTAGCCGCTTTCTTTGACTATTCTACCGAATCACTCACTCAACCAAAAATATTTATCCGCGAGGAATGACACACTAAGCATCTCGCATCTCAATCATTGCTCTATTTTTCATTTTCAAACAACCTGCTATTAAATCACAGAGTCCAAGTCCTACTCCTAACAACAAAACTCAACCTTTTAATCATAGAAACGGCTAGGTCTCACTTCTAACAGACCAAACTTCCATTTTCTGAAGAATCAACCAATTTGAAATATTTAGGATTTTAAATTAATATTTAATATTTATCAACAGTACTGATTTAGTAAGTTAGACAGCACATATTAGTTGGCTTGTCTTTTCCAAATTACACAAATCCCAATAAATGAATTTGTTTTTATTCCTTTGACTAAAAATATCATCAATAAGTTTTTATTACATATTCCACAAAACCTAATAATAATAATATAAAATTCAAAAAATCCAAATTCAAATCTAAACATTCACAAAGTCTGAAACGGAAAAAAAAATATGAACCATTTAGAATTGTAGCTTTAAATTAGAGTTGGAAAAACAAGAGAAGTTTTGAAACTAGGTTGTCAAAAATGATGTATCTATAAAAAATCATTGATTTTGATAAGGAAAGACTGAAAGGTAAAGTGGTAAAGATGTGATGAAATTTGGTCATGCGTAGTGAGATNAATTTGTTTTTATTCCTTTGACTAAAAATATCATCAATAAGTTTTTATTACATATTCCACAAAACCTAATAATAATAATAATATAAAATTCAAAAAATCCAAATTCAAATCTAAACATTCACAAAGTCTGAAACGGAAAAAAAAATATGAACCATTTAGAATTGTAGCTTTAAATTAGAGTTGGAAAAACAAGAGAAGTTTTGAAACTAGGTTGTCAAAAATGATGTATCTATAAAAAATCATTGATTTTGATAAGGAAAGACTGAAAGGTAAAGTGGTAAAGATGTGATGAAATTTGGTCATGCGTAGTGAGATGAATGCCTTCCTCCATTATGGCACTAGGTTATTTCGGAGGTGAGAAGAATGGCAGGAGAGATTCATGAAATCCAGATGAGTTGCGTGTTGAAGGGTCCCCTCGGATGATGATGTGTAAGAATTAATATTTAGAAGATTGAATGAAAAGGTCTAGGCCGATTGAAGCAGGGGGTTGGAGAAATTGAATTCGTAGGCATTGTCTGATCCAATTCTTTTGTTCCTTCTATTGTACGTCTTCGTCGAATGAACTCTATGGACTTTTGCTGTCAGCTGGAGCTCAATATGGCCTATGGAGGCGTGTTCTCTTCTATTCATCTATCCTTATCCAACTCATTATCCTTTCTCCACACACGGTCTTTCTCCTAAGTTTCTTCTCAAACCAATTCTTACAAAAAAAAATCTTTTTTTTTTTTAATTTATAGCTAAATATTTTCAAAAAAATATATATACCTACAATATTTTAACTAAACTTATTATAGATATAAGTTGCCAATAAAAATTTGGACAATTTTCAACACTTTAATATCTTACATAACAACTCTTAGGAACCATCTTCAACCTATAAGTTTGAACAAAAGTGTGTTGAGAAGTAATTGTGTGGTTCATTAAAATTAAGTATCAGCAACCTCGCCTAATAACTCTACAATTCAGAACAGGACAGAGAAATGTTTTGGCCTGATTCTTTATTTTTGGTTAACCAACCCTCTTGTACTAGCAGAAGTACTCATGAGATGACTAAAATTAAAAAGAATTCTGGCGTCAAAGAAGAACTCCAAAGTGTCTTTGATCCTTTACATCGTATTTTCATGTTCAGAGAGTTATTAGTAGGAAAGAACGAAAAACTTAAACATTTATTAATCCAACAGAATAAAGAGAGATTATGAGTAGGACTAGAAAATTTGTGCGAAACATCTTTTTCTTCACTTTCCGAACCCAGCAGCGTAGAATTGACAGATTTAAAATCCGATGAGACAAGAAATCAAAAAAAAAAAAAAAAAAATTTAAGATTTTGGTACAGAATTAATTTAAAATGTTTTCATAATGATGTCTGCGGTAAAATATTCCTTAATTTTGCAGCACAAGTTTAGACATTATTTTCTAATTTTAACATTATTGTGGTTTTTTCGAAGCTAAAATGTTTTTATTTTAACAAAGTTCAAACTAAAATTATTTCACTTAAGGTATTTAGAAGCAAATGGAGTTGATACCTTATGTAATCTAATTTTATTATAGCTTAATGAAGAAAATTCAGTTATTTTGTATATTTACGCAAAGTAAATCATACTCCAACTAATATTCCCATATAAGTTCTAAGAAAATAAATTCTACGTAAATTACAAAGACTTGGCGTCGAAAAAAATAATTAGAAAGTCTAGCACTCTGTCTCTATAAGGTAGGTGGTTAAACAGTATAACTTATTAGTATATGTAGACTTTTCATGCATATGAACTTAATGGCCTTATTAAGACCTAAAAGGATTTGTTAACTTAACATGAAGTTTAACCTGCTAAAGAGCTTACTAATAAGTGTTTTTACCTGGTTTCATCAAGACAACTTTAATTTTGAAATTTTTTTAACACATTTTGTCGCACAATTTTTTCAGATATTAGTACACACATTTCCTAGTTCTAGACATTATTAATAGGAGAAAATTATTCAATTTAATCATCCCCTTTAGTTCATTGAAGCACATACACACAAGAATTAAAAAAAAATGAATGAAAAATAGTTTAGCCTATTGAAGGAGTGTCACTACTCACTAGTCAATAGTGACAAAGGCTATTGCCGGATTAATTAATCCGTATAAATCAGAATTAAGAATACTTATGACCTTATAGATTCGACTTATAAAAAATAGCCTAATAAAAATCTTGAAAAAAAAATAAGAGATTCAACAATGATATAGTTTGGTGGTACTGTCTCGCCGATGTGATGGGATGATGTACATTTCCTCCCAGAAACCCATGTCAGATTCAATTATTCCAACTTCCATTGTATTTTTCCAAACAGTAGAAATACAATTAAAGGAGAAAACAGTCACTTCATCTCGTCCGTTAAACTCTCAATTACTGAGTTTTTTTTCTTTTGCCCTACTGGGTTTTTCCATAATGGTACATACCTCGACAAAATTTTAAACTTCAGTGAATCGGGTTCAAATTAAATTTGAATATTTGAATCTGACTGGGCAAAACATTTAAATTTCCTTGAGATGTTCTTACTAAAGAACCTGTATACTCTTAATATATTTTCATGTCTTCATATTTTCAGTAAAGAAATGATTCAATTCATACGATTTCTGCTGAAATAGAATCTGATCCTGACCGACGTCGGTTCAGCTCTATGAGAGTGTTATCATAACAAACATCCGTACAATTTCATATGACATGTATCAGTCGGACTGAGAGAGGAACTATTCATAGCTGGTTTTCATCTTCAGAAACAGGACGAGGAGGGACCATCATCAAAATTTAAAAAAAAGTATTAAATTACGTTAGCCCTTACAATTTATTATCGGCAAACCAACAAAACACATCGAGATGACACGGATGAACCCTGAGATTCAGGGTTTTCCCGTGATGAAACCTAGTCTTACTCATGTTCCGTAGTCATCTATAGCAGGAGATGAGAAAGATGAACATCAGAACCAGATAAAAATCCAACCGACTTTACAAACCTTTAAGCCTTGACTCTATGGAAGTATTTAAAACCAGAAAATCGTCACTGATGTGTTTTTTTTTTAGTATAAATCAAAAATTTGAATTTTATAAAAAATAATAATAAGCGTATTTTCTACACTGTAAGCAATAAGAACTTGTCTCAAATATTTCTGTTGCAAAGTAAGACCAAAGTAAAGAGTTCAAAAAATTTCCAAATAGAAAGCTATGTATTTATCACACGCCATCCAAAACGATCTAATAAATTATTAAGTTCTGTACAAGAGAGGGATTTTGCTATCTTTCGGATATTTTATGAAATCATACTCAAAATAGTTCATTCCTCGCCTGTCCCTATATCCTATTCAAGTTAGGACATTTATAAAGTCTCTTGGACTATTCTCATGAGTAGAAGCCCGACAAGAGAATAACAGAAATATTAGTACTTAAATCAAGAGAAACAACCAAGATCCAGAAAAGACAAGAGAATTGTAAATCCTTTAGCACCAAAAAGGAGCTTTTCGATCCTCAAAAGAACTTAAATGGTCCAGAGAAAAACTATTAATTTAAAAACCCAAATAAAAAAGGCAACATTTTTGTTGGGGATGAGAGGAAGTCTGGAGACGGCCACTATTACCTCTTTACACCTCCAAAATGACTATCCTCATCGAGATGCGTAAACTAGAGTTAGTAGGAATAAACTTATCCCCGACCTGAGGACATAAATATAAAGAAACATTTAACAATCTCAAAACACCACAACCACTACTGCCACAATGAAAACTTCCATCTCAAAACAACTTTTGGAAAAAAAAAACTATCATCTAAACTATTTATGATCTTTATTACAGCCTCGTCAAAAGGCAATATTCTCTCCAACTAAACAAACAATGTTTAGTAAGAACATCCTCCTTAGAACAAGGACGAGAAGACTGGCATTACAAAATAAAACTATTAAACTTGGAATTAAGTAGAAAGAGCATAAAATCATGATATGCACAGTTAGCCCTTTCGAACATGTCTCATCTAACATGCGACGAAAATTCAAAGAAATATTTGGGGAAAAAAATGTCTTGCAGAAACTTAAATCCACTTGCTACTTTCGATTAAGACATTTTATGTATATAAGTCTTTGATTTGTCACCCGAACGAAAGGGACTCTATGATCACCGCTGAACTTGCAAGGCTTAAGATTGTTTAGATATTATTTGTTTTATATTCAATAATTTTTTGCATATTTAGTAAATATTAAATATTGAAATTTCTAATAAAAAAAATATATATTTGGGAAAGCAATGCGTAAGCAACGCGCGTACATTCATTTAACTCTCATAGCGCTATGCAAGTAGGAGAAAACTTAGGATATTAGACAGTTTTAAATGAGAGTGGGATCGTATCGTGGTATCTCATCCGTATCGTAACGGGAGATACGATACGACGTAAAGATACGATACCACTAAGCAGTTTTAAATTTTGTAGCATCGTATAGGCTTAACGAAAACCACGTGGATTTCAGTTGCAGTGTTTTCTGGAGGCAAATTTGTTTAAATTCAAAACAATAGAAAAAAATTCTTCAAATTTAGGTTTAATTTTCTTATTCTCTGAATGTTGTCGTCTGAAATATTTATCGATATAAAAAGGATTTTTAGCTAATTTCGTTGAAAAACAGTCTCCACTGGGTCGCTTTGAAAATGAAAACAATCTCAGGTAATAAATTTTTGAAGTAATTAAATTCAACCCTAAATCCTTTATTGTTCGCTGATTTTCAGGAGCTGGATTAAGAAAGCTTTGCACATTCAAAGTTTATCAAAGTGGGTTATAAAAAGTATGGAAACTTATCTCAGCGCCAGCAAAACTATAATCGAGACATGTCATCCTTACGTGTCAGTGTAGAGTACGGGTTCGGGAGGATTGTCCAGCAATTTGCTTTTCTCGATTTCAAAAAAAATCAAAAAGTTTTCCTTCAATTGTTAAAGAAGCAATATTTTGTTAGTGCTCTCTTAGTTAACTGTCAAAACTGCCTTAGAGGGGGGCAAGTCTCCAAATACTTCAACTGCCTTCCACCAACCTTAGAGGAATATTTAAGTTAAGATAATTTTCTTTAATTTGTTAATTTGAAATTCTATTTGGTAGTAAATACTACAGATTTAGAAATTATATTCATTTTTTTGCAAATGCTGACAAAAACTCAAACATTGACTCAAATTGACTCAAAATTCAAGGAATTTTTAAAACAAAAAATCAATTCAGACATAAAAAAAAAGTAAAAGAAAATTTTAATAATTTTTTTTTGAATTTGGTGTTCATCTGTTCAAGAAACTTGAGTTGTATCCTTGTCTCATATGGTTGATTGGAGTAAAGTGAGATACGATGCGGAGTAGCATCTCCCTCCGTATCTTATCGATTCCTACGGAGGATACCACGCCGTATCTCATGCCGTGGCATCGTATCTCCGAAAAAGGGAAGGGAGAGTGGTATTGGTGGGCGGAGTAAGATACGATACCACTCTGAGATGCGATACCACCACTCATTTAAAACTGTCTAATGTTTTACTTAACTATTTGCCAACATTTTCTTAAGGTAAGCATTTTCACAGTGGAACTTTTTAACAAACTTCGTTAGGGTATTTTTAAATATTTGTTTAAAGATTAATACATTGTGTGCTGAATATTTCATTAAAATTTTTAATCATTCTTGGTACAGAAAAAAATATTGTCACCATCAGGATATTTACAAACGCATCACAAAGACAACACAGAGTTTGGATCACAACAATTACAGAAAATGTGGAGTAAACTTTCTAGTTCCTAACACTAAAACACATAATTGAAGATATAACATTAGATTATATGCCTTGACTCGTAAGAAATGGAAGAAAGCAAAGCGATGATAAAAATGACGGTAAGTGATTGATAATAAATATTCAAATGGTATGTTGGAGAAGAAACTGGAGGAGAGTCAATTAGAGTTGTCAACTGAGAAGTAGTCTGAAATGTAAGAGTTGGTAAGTTGTTATATTTTAGTGCTCATGGGAAATTGTTGGAAATGGACGAGTTGTTTGGAATAAAAGGACACGGTCGGGTCATCGCTTGAAGAGGATGATGGAGTATGTTGAAGATACGAGACAGCGGGAGCAAGATAATGAGTGGAGATAAAGACCAGGAGAAAGACTAAGGATGGAGCCAAGGGACAACGTGAGAATCCGTGGACATGACTAGTGTAATTTCTCCTCAAAATCTTATTTCACTTCTCATCATCTTACCGTCAATGACCATTGTCTCCTATTGTCTTCTCTCTTGGGATCATGTCACCTAATACTTATTCCTTTTACACCGTCAGTTTTACTACCCCTATATTTCTATCTCTCCCAATTCCACTGCATTGCTCACAGCATGACACCATTTCAACCAGTATTGAACTCCAGAAACAATATCCACTTCACAAGACATTTCAACATTATTTTACCTATATCTCTTAAAAATATTCAAGTCCGCTTTGTTTAGGCAGAAGTTAAAAAAAAAAAAAAAGAATGTCCGGGCTATTCCACATCTCCTCTGATCCACTGAACATAAAACAAAAGGTTATGTAATGTACGGCATTCCAAGGTGGAAGAGATTCTGTTCAGCCATCACTGTCCTCAGCAACAAGATTTATCACTTCAACAATTCAGTGATTAAGTCAAATACTTCGTAGTCCATGTCATAAGACTTTGCAACTTTCTATTGTTTAGCATGGAATTATTCAATTCAGATACTTAATCTCACAAGTTGGAATACTTGTCTACATCACGATTTGAATTTTTCCATTAAATTCAATCGTTAAACGATCATGACAATGACAATCTTTAAATCTTAAAAGATAAGGAAGCCTTAAGAGTTAGAAAGGAAGGAAAATGAGTCGCTAATCTTACCCGCTTCGTGTCTCTGCCATGCCAAACTGGCACAGAGAAGTGCTAAGCTTTTCCCAGATCCGGTAGGACTCTCTAGTAGGCAGTTCTGTTTCTGTTTGAGTCCTTGGATTACCTAGAATATCCAACCGAGATGTCAAGTTAGAATTCATGGCATGGTAAACATGAAATGATGGAAAGATGATTGGGGATTTGGATTCAACCAGACTAGAGCTATCATAAGAGGACTATAAAAGTCAGAGAGGGAACGGAGATAGAGCTGAGCTCAAACGATAATCCCCCGGTGGCTTCATTAATTATTTCGGACAATGAAATACAGACTCGGGAGTCAAATTACCTTGTTCATCATTGCAATCTGGGAGGGATATGCCTTCGTTGGGAATTCCACCGTAACACCACCGATAGTGTATGTTACAGGCGGCGGCAACTCACTCGCTTGGCTCTGTTGACTTGACATTTTTGGATAGCAGTTTCCACCTCTTGTTGTATCCAAGTCTAGAAAATTCATTTCAACAAAAATGTTAAAATTCGCGTTACATACTTGTTTGGATGCACAAGGTTGAACAGGATTTGGCAAAATTCAAGAACATGGTACGTTCACTGGTTTGTAGAAAAAAGTGTAATATATTACATTTTTGCAAAACCAAATTAAAAAATTATGAAATATATTTTTGGAAAAAAAAATTGAGTAATCGTGAATTATATTATTTCAGGCTATGCTTTTGTTTAGATCAGATCAGGTTTACAGCAGAGAGCGGTTAAGGTAAAAAAAAACCGTAAATAGTGAAACAAAAGTCCCTGTCTGTATGACTTTTAATAATTACCATTCGCGGTAGAATCACTGTGAACAAGTTATTTGTCCTCCCTCCACAGTCTGGAAATTTAAGCTACCTGCAATCGCAACTATCGCAACTTCCAATTCTTTGATCTCACCCGGAACGCAACCGCACCTTTATGTTTTCCATGTCCAGTATCCTTACCAGTAAATTTTTAGAGTTTTTATGTCCTAAAATTTCCAAAACTTAGGGGAGACTAGATGTAGCCCGCACTCCTACTTTTCGAAAAAGTTACGAAATTTGCCAAAAATAACAACTTTAGGAATCGTAAAAAGAAGGATGGAAAAACCCCAATTTCTCCAGCAACTCAAAATTCTCACAATTCCTAACCCGCAACTTTTACAACTCGACCAAACATCTCAACTTTTTGAAATAGCAACCTCACGAACAACCACATTTGTCACAATATTTCGCAAAAAAAAAATAAATAAAAATAAATCCCAACGCTACCTCTCCGCTCTCCTGCAACAACTGAGTTGCAAAAGTGGATAGATTTAGCAATTGCGCTCCCTTCTTCACTTAAAATCGGATACCTACTATGGTACGTTATAATTTAATAATAAAGGTGTGAACTTAGGTGACAATATATTGGTAAGAACAATGACTCAAAATCCACATTGTTAACATGGCGAACCAAAAAAAAATTTCAAGGAGTTTGTAATTAAGTTAAGTACTAAGATGAAGTGTATTTAAAATTTTTACTAACCTGGAACTTCCCTGCCTCCTTAGTGTCAAGTATCTTGATCTGTTGAAGTTGTCAGCTGATAAAATCCAAACTAGAGGTAAATTAAATTCCAGAGTAATTTAATTATGGAGAGTGAAATAATTATTAACTAAAAATTCCCTCGGTTTATGGTAATAGAATATAAAAGAATGAAAGTATAATAATAAATGAGGAAACGAGAAGAGAAGCGAGAAGGTCAAAAGACCAGACCGATGACAAGAGTTTCCCTCTTTTACTTTCAAACAAGACGGCTAAAATTTCCACTCTTTTTCTTCTTCCTTTTGTTCCAAGTTCCCCAAATGTTGGATAATGGTTTCTAAATGATACGATAAAAAAAAACCTATGCTACCTTGCGTGTCATTTCCTATTTCTAATTGTTTCAAAATTAAATTATGAGTAATTAACATAATTGCAGGTATACATTTTTAATTAGCTTGTAATTTTTCATTAAACCACAAGTCTCGTGATTCCTTAAGCCAATATTAAAGTTGAGAAAAGGGCTTCAAAGGTCTTGTACCTTCTCAGATTCATTCAATTAAAATTAACCAATTCTTTTACTACAGCATGTCCCAACAAATCACGCACCTTCTTTCTCCATTTTTTTTATAATATACAAGTTTAGGCGGGAAATTGAAAAATTTGAAAAGAAATTTGAATTTTTTCTAAAACAATAACTTATCTACGGATCGAATACCAATGTGTTATGGAGAAATATCATTCTCCACGTTTTTTATTTCCTCTCCGAATCTTTGAGAAGATTTGACTCACCTTTACCACTTTTGGAGAAAGAGTTTTGGAGTTTTTGAGATTTATTGGAACATTGTGTATTTTTTCTATCAGTCTCCTCAATACTACTAATAAGTTGGTAGTTTAAAAATGTACATAAATCCAAAATTAACAATGAGTTCTCTAAATGTTACAACTTTTAATTTATCGTAATTTACTTCAACACTAATTTTGACAATAAAAATATTGATAGAGTGAGCAGAGTTAATTTATGAGTAGTGTATTGTAGTGGCGTAGCGGTTAGTAATTTTTTTTTTGTTCTTATGTCTACACTAATTTACTCCAAACTTGGAAAAGTAAATTAGTCTAGTTGGAGTAATATTGATTAACAAATAATTCGAATTTGTCAAACAGGTTGAATTCATTCACATGTCCATATGTTAGAGAAAGAAAAAAAAATTATAAGTTGAAAAAGTTTAAAAAATTTTAATAGTTGATATTATAGATTGGTTGGTTTGAAGTATTGTCTTTGCGTGTCGTTCTGTTGCCCGTTATTAAAAATTGACACTCCTCTAGCTTAGTGGTTTGAAAAGTATGTACGTGTGGAAAAAACTGACACTTGTGTTCGGAGTGTGATGAGTAAAGACTGTAATGGGACAGAATTGACGACCGATCCTTTCGAACCAGAGAAAGTATTTTGAAAGTTTTGAAATAAAATAATTCCATCCCTCCTGTTTGCATTATGGTAATAGATCTAAAAAATTTAGACCATGGTTCTTATCATTCTTTAATTAGTAATATTATTTTACCTTTCTGCATGTTCGTGTGAATCTTGATATCTTTCTCGCTTTTCGTGTGAGGAAATTCAGAGGCCCGGCGCCAATAGTTTCGAATCCTATAATTCACTAATTCTTGGGCGCCATCCGTAAGGGCGCCGAGAGAAATTATTATTTCACAAATTTATTGCAACTCAAACTTCTAAAATTAGCTCCTGATTGCTTGATTTAAATATTTAAACTAGAANATTTCACAAATTTATTGCAACTCAAACTTCTAAAATTAGCTCCTGATTGCTTGATTTAAATATTTAAACTAGAATGATGGTAGATTAGTGAGCCATTTGAATATTTTTAGTTCTTTTTCTCTTACTGGTTTTCTGTTCTTTTGTAATATGAAATTGAAATCGTTCTACTGACTTTCAGGGGTTGGGTAAGAAATACAAGACGCCACTGCAGAAAAAAAAATTTCTTGACAGGAAGAGCACATTGTCTGTGTCCACTAGTTCTAATCTTTGTATTTAATCTTTATATTTATTANAATTTCTTGACAGGAAGAGCACATTGTCTGTGTCCACTAGTTCTAATCTTTGTATTTAATCTTTATATTTATTAATTCCATTTTCAGTTTATGTGTAAATAGAGTACATTGTTACAAAATAAAGTTAGATGGATCAGTGCGGTCAAAATTTTCACAAACACAAGGGTAGGGAATCGAATAAAAAAAAAAGAAGAAACTTTCTCTTCGTGAAAGCTTTCAATTCCGCTCAAATAATTTCGCATATGTAATTTACTCTATATATTCGTGATGATTGATTAAAATCAACAAGTTCTCATCGGTGTTTCAAACCCGTATATTAATATATATTAGAACTACTTATTGCGTGTAGTCATATACTACTGTACAGCATGAAGTTTCTCCTTTTGTAGTTATTTCAATAATAATTATTATGATAATCTTTCTCACTTTTATAAAAAAAAAAAAAATAAAAATAAACTGGAGCAACGAAGAAAGCATCCGTAGACATGTTATACCCAGAAGGGATAATGTGTCAACCGTTGAACGTTGACGTGTGAAGCATTGGTTGGTACAGAAGGTTATCATCGTTGATAGCTAAAGAAGCATCATTTTTAGCAGGGTTTTTTATTGAGCGCTCTGTATCAACTGTATACGCTGTTTATAAGTAATTATACTTATTTTGTAGAATGCAACCGTAGGTTGTGATTTAACCCTTGGAACTTAGTGACTTGATTTTTTTACCATAATATGTCGCTATACTTACTCAGATTTTCTCATCAAAAAGAATCTAATTTTAATCAAAAAAAAAGATTCACTTAGAGAAGAAAAAAAAAGAAACGAAAAAAATTGTTGGCTGTAGAACTTTGTCCAGGAAAGATTACGGGACAAGAGTTATCTTCTCATGGAACTAATATTATTTCTCAGACTGTATAAAAAAATTTCAATCTTCTGAAATCAGTTCAAAATAAGAAGATTTAAGGAAGAATAGATAGAGAGAGAGACAGACAGACAACAGGACTCAAATATCCTCCAACTCTTAGAGAAATGGAGGGATAATAATAGAGGTAGTACGACTTGGTAAGTTCTATTTGAGGTGTTTTGAAAAGAGAGTAATAAATGAAAGTGGTGAGTCTAATAATTAGTATTAGTATTGAATCAAATCTAATTAGAGAAGTAAATTGTGTGTAGGTCTGGGAGTGGCGGAGCATTAAGGGAATGAAGAAGGCACCTGAAGTCCAAGTCCTAGTCCTAGGCCTGGGATTGGCCAGAAGAGAAAGTTCTCTTCCTCACTCTCCGTAGTGAAAGTAGGCACTCTAACTTTTAATTCAATTTCCTTTATGAATGGAAGTAGTGACCCTCCCAATCCATGTATTCATGACTCTCACACGAAGGCAACTTGGAAACTACGGACTCACATAAAGGTTACCACCACTCACTCTCTTTGGCTTTTTTACAAACTTTAGGATATTTACATTATGCCCTAACTTTCTCTCGTAATGAATATTCACCACTTACTCAACATCTATATGCAGAATCATTAATCCTTAATAGCCTCTCTCCTTCTGAAGATGGTAAGGAGAATGAGGCTCAAATCCATTAGGCCACAGAGTCTCAAACTTAGATAGACTCTTAATCTCCGTTAGGCAAAACCTAATTTTTAAAGTCACATGGAAAGGGTGGTGGTTGGAAAGAGTGAGATTCAAAACTTTTTTAAATCACTATCAAGTGTTAAATCTTTTGAATAGTAGAGAGAGAAAACCCTCACTCTCTCCCTCAGATGACATGGTCTTGTTGAGAGGGAATGGAGTCAGAATTGGCAAAGTCCATGTCAATAAATTTAAAAACTAAAAGAGTTGGTGACAAATCTCATCAATTCTTTAGATTCAGGTGATGTGGATTCCGGACTCAGACATTTTATCCATTTCTCTAANTGGCAAAGTCCATGTCAATAAATTTAAAAACTAAAAGAGTTGGTGACAAATCTCATCAATTCTTTAGATTCAGGTGATGTGGATTCCGGACTCAGACATTTTATCCATTTCTCTAAAATCCAACTTATAACTCTCCTTATTATACTTTTGAATAGAGAAAAACCAATTTCGACCTCATATTTCTAGAAAAGCTTTGCATGTCATGTTCGTTACATAAAATAATATGTGATAATGTGTCTTACCTCTATGTTTCCAACCTATCACTATACATCTAGAGCACTTGAACTAACAATTTCAAATATAGTGGGAACAGGAGGTTTATCCAATTCCCCAATTTAACCCATTCATCATTTATTCATACTTTTGCTAAAGTGAAATTTTATTTCAAAGACGCCACATATCCCCGCCTTCCATGCAATTTTGATAGACTCTTGTGCAAATGGAGAAAATAATAAACCACTGGCCTAATTCCAATTTTCTAATAGCTCTCTTCTTTTTTTTTCAAAATATCACTTTCAATGTATGCTAAACTTTTTACATCTTTGAAATAGGAGTAGAATTTATGTTACATTAATTCTTTACTCATTACTATAATATAATAATCCAAAAATTTCTAGTCCTAGGTATCATTATTTAACGTCTGGACATTAAATTTAGCCTCCGGATGCCTTATTTACCGACGAGCGCGGGACTGTATTTGGGTACACACATTTGATAAAATAAATTATGAGAAGATCCTGAAAGACTTATTAAACACCTTTTAGTTGTTACAAATATTAGTTTGAAATTGACACTGTTACCAATTTTTTTTTTTGTAAGAGTTTTGGTGAAGGAAAAAGAAAGAGGGTTTTGTTTAATTTGAAACAAGCTGTATTATGTGATAGCCAATTGGAATTGGAATGGACTAGAGGGACATATAATTCTCAAATTTAGCAAACTAAATTATCAGTAGTCAATATAATAAAAAATTCATGTCTGAGATAGAGTAGTGCTGCCTTGTTGTTTTTTTTTTTGGAGATAATAGCTAATGGTTTATATCCACTAACAACCAAATCCCATGAGTCTACTCCTTGCCTTTCACTACTTTCTCCAAAAACAAAATTCCAACAGACAGAGCGTGGTAACTGCTGACCTATCCATGGTCCAAGGTGTTAGATAGAAGTTAAAGTATAAAAATTTTATCTAACTTGGACATTAGCAACTGTGTCTTTTGAAACCCTTATCGTAGTCGTAACTTACATATTCTCTAACGTCTACATACAGTGGAGTTTACTAAAGTAAGGCAGAGAAAGGAGAACTTTCACCTTCACATGTTACTTTACGGCAAAGTGAAAGGAAATTTTCCTTTCTCTGCTTACTAGAGACAAAAGGCAAAAGTAACTTACTAGAGTAAAAAGAAAGGAAAAGAAGTGGGAAATTTTAAAAATTGGTGAATTGAAGACGAATGAAGAAGATTGTTTGAAGTGTAAAAAAAAAAGGAAAGGAAGCGGCTAGATTTGATTCTCTTTCCATGCATACCTAAATTTGAAATGATCTCAATGACTTTCCCCCCTCCCCCCAATTTCTTCATTTGGTATTTCCCATCCCTTCAGAAAGAAAATATATATTATAAATATGACATCAGAATAGCCTATTACTATTATTACCATGTTCCTGGAAATAAAAAGGTGAATCACCAACATATGCATTTGGAAACTAGGTTTAGCCCCCAAAAATATATATAAAAAAAAGAGAGAAAAAATAGACGCGAGGGCCCACGACGTCGTTGTTCCACACCCCCCATTACATTTCCATGAGACCCATCCTTCATCTCAGTCCTTATTTACATGGAATTGAAGAGTTTGGATATATTCTACAGACACTGCCTCACATTAAAACACTTTTTCATATCATTTAATTTTAATTCTAATTCTCCTTCACTCTCAGACTATTTCTCATATCCAACCCAAAAACTTTCTCCTCCCTTCATGTACTTTCTCATCTACTTATATTTTATTATTCCCCAACTTATGAATGCTCAATGAGCCTTGTCACAATTCTTTTACTTACTACTAGGTCCACTAGTAAAAATTAAAAAAAAAAAATTTTTTATTTTAATTTTTTTTTATTCTCAAAGTAAAAATTATTATATTGATACTAATGAGAAGAAATTTGTTTGAATGAGACCTAATAAGATTCCATACTTTCTCTACGAATGATTCCTTATGAAATGAGAGAGTTTGTCATCTCTCAGTATGAACTGGGTTAGTATATAGTAGTTTCTTAAGTTTAAAAACTTTCTCATTGGATATTAAAGTGAGTAAATGGTTAAAGAAGAGTAGGGTTGTTGGTAATTGTAAATGAGGGAGTTAGTGGTTGGATAGATTAATTGGTCTCGTTGTCACATGGAGGAGAGTATGAAGAGTCTAAAATGTAGTTATGAAGAATTGATAATAATTTGAAGAACCGTTGGGCTTGAGTGGAGTGTTGGGAGAGGAAGAGATTCATTTAGGGTTTTTGTCACAGTGAGAGGTCCGCTTTCTCCGGATGCTGTAAAACTCAACTAAAAGCAATCTATCGTCTAGGTAAAAGGGAAATTCCATGGACGGGAAATAATAGGATTGTCATTTAGTAACGTTAGAAATGGAGAGCTCGCACTGTCTCCTTCATTCCCTTACTATATCATAATATTTCTTAGTAGAGAAAAGCTTTCCCCTACAACCTAATAATCTAGATGTTTCACTCGTACAGGGATTTTAGAGACCGACCAAGAAGGAATTTATTAGTGCCAAATTTTCCAAATCATTAAGTGCAGATATTTCAGTGAATTACAAGTCGTTTATGTTGTCGGATGGTTGGATTTTTGTTGCCGGTAGTTGGGAGACTTGTCACAGTATGAACTCATCCGTCGGCATTACACGCCAAACTGACTTTCACTCCGTCAGCAAGAACTTGGTAAGTATACTAGAGAGAGAGAGAGAGAGAAAGATATGTCCCTGAATTCTAAGCTATCAGAACCACTTTTTTTTTTTTTTTTTTTTTTTTTTTTTTATTATGAATCCATCCATTGAGACTTTATTGGTGTGGCAGTCGGCGCTGAGAGTGAGTTGGAAGGCGCCTCTTTGGGTACACCCTGTCGCCGGATGAGAGAGACCGTGAGACACCCAATGGAGGACTCGAGAGCTTGAAGAAAGTATGAGACTCCCTCGCGCTCCGCTGATCCTCACTATCATCAACTTTCTACTTTCTCTAGAAATCTAATCAATGACTCGTGCATTTTTATTTATGGGCCCAAACAAGGATCTCAACTACCAGGGATGATTAGGCAAGATTCAGAGAACTTAGTCAAAACTTATACCTACTTCTCTAGGACCCAAGACCTATGGAATATCAACCTCAGCACAACTTTCCACCTTACTCTAACTCTCCTTTCACCCCAGGAAATAAAATAAAAGTTTTTTTTTTCTTTTTTTTTTCTTTTTTTTTTTTTACGCCGATTGAGTCTGTAGTTAGATGTGACGAAGCAAAAAGTTCAATTCATTAATCAAGATCGATAAAAAGAAGAGGCTGAAGGATAGTAGAGAGGAGAATGAGGGAGGAAGAGAAAGGAGTCCCACACCCAATTTTCTCTTTGGGAGAAAGCTTCCGTTGAAGTAGTCCGAGATTAAGCGGATATTGACATGGACTCTCTCCATTTCAGATCTCAGAATCCAAAAATATATAGGATTCTTTAGGAATAGGAACCAGGAGTCCCAATGGACAAGGTTCAACAGTCAAAAACATCCTTCCCTATCTCCTCTACTCACAAAACTACTCTTCAATCTCCAACAATTATTTAATTTCTTTTCCCTTCTTTCTCCATTGACAAACTTTATTTTGAAATTACTCTCTCCCCACTATCTCTATCGGTACTACAAATTATAACGGTGAAAGTTGGATTTGTTTTTGATTTTTTTTTTTTTTTTTTGGTAAAAAATAAAAATTTGATAAACTTTTCTTTTTTTTTTTTTTCTTTTTTTCGGAAGTATTAGTTAAGATGTTGGAGCTTATTGTGAGTTGAGTGGATGAGTTTAATGAAGGGATTATAGTTATTTATAAGATGTCTATTGAATGGGAGATTGGATTGAAGAGATGTCTCCCATTGGTCTATGTGAGAATGTAATATTTTGTTGGGTAAAGTGGAGAAAATGTATGTGACTGTTGTTGTGTCTAAAAAAGAGAAAGCGAGAGATTATGCCCAATTTTCCAGTGGGTTGCGTCTTCACTCCTTGAGCAGAGAAAACATTAAGGAGACGAAGAGTCGTTGTTTTTTTTTCTTTCGGGGGAATTGGATTGGAGGAAGCATGGAGAGTGAAAGCAAGTCCAGAGGAACCATACCACCACTCCAAGGCCCCAAAAATAAATGTACCGTGAGACTCTGCTCAAAGTAACTCTACTCAACAACATTTCCACCGCCTGTCATTTGCAAAACACAGCCACAATCTCTTGTCGAGACTCACAAATTATAATTCAATCGCCCTTTCCCTCACTTTCACTCTCCACTACCCCCCATCACCCCTTCCCACCCCCTCTCCTCAACAACAAACTCATTCCTTCTCACATTCTCATGGTCAGTCTGATGACAAGGGCAGTTTGATGTTTCATTAGTCAGTCACTCTCAAGGTATAAAATCTAACTCTCCCTCACCCTTTCACTTTCACTTTCAATCTCTCACGTCATTCCACAAATGACTTTTTTTTTCTAAACTCAACACTATGAATCATTTCAAAAATATAACTTTTCCAACCCACCAATACAAATTGATGTCATGCTTCTGAATCAAATTCGACATGAGAGGACAACCAATATTTTTTCTCCTTTTACTCAAATATTTTATATCCACCACCATCACAACCAATTACTAACCACGAACAGTTTTCAATTCGTTCCATGGGTTTAGATAATTTTTCTGTCTGTATGGTCTTTTATTTTATCTACATTACTAGTATAACTTATTATTTTAGTAGTAGGAGAGGATTCTATGAATTGTGTCTGTCCATCCGTTCACCTCAGGACTCAGGTGGTTATTTATGTAAACTAGTATACTGTTCATATATAAAACAAGGTATTTTTTACAACGCATGCGCCAAATAATAAAACAATAGTTTGTTTACCTAACCTACAAAACCTACCTTGTGATGCCTTTTAGAGGTAATTTATCTTTGAAATTTTTCAATTATGTTTTATATGTAATATAATAAGCCTATGGTTCTATAAGATGAAGTTGGTGAAGTTTATTACATTCGTTATACATTACATTATAAATAAATTTATAATTTCTATATTCCGATTCCTTGTATGCGGTTGCAAAGGGTAACTATAGAGATTTTCAGGGTATAATTTTACCAAAACTTTCTACTATAAGATGATTAAAATTATCCAAAAGCGTGTTCAATGTAAACAAATATAAAACATAGTATTGTTGGACTAACTTTGATGTTTAGGAAGCTAAGGGATAAAGAAAACGGAAGTGAAATGAGAAACAGACCCCTTCTGGGCCCTTAATTTTATGAACATTTTGCTTTATTCCTTAAGGTCATTTCCTTCCAAGTGGTATAAATAAAAAGGTTTCTGAATATAAAAAAAAAGGTTGTAGAAATAAAATATACCTCATGTAATTTTGGAGATAGGAGAGAGGGGGGGGGGGGGGGGGATGAGTCAAAACAAGCCTGTGGTTCCTTTCTGTGTCATCTCCTCGTATCTTTGAGGTTTGAGGGCTGATTTGAGATTGGGATTCATGGAAACCAATTTTATTGTGGTTGGAAAAGTAAATGACAATTGTCAAGAGATGAAATGTTCTCCTTTGACTCTAAACGAATTCCTAGATCCCTGGAATCTCCAACGATTCCTTGTCCAATGGAAACTACCCGACTTACTTTCTCCCCCTCCGTTGACACATCAGAAACTCTGACTTAAGTTTCACAAATCCATTCTTATTTTCTCTTATAGTTAATATACATTTGAGTTTTAGAACCAACTTTTGATGTTTGACATGAACAATAGGATTGTAGAGTGTCTCCAGACTTGATCCCCAAGTAGGGGAAAGCATTTCCCATTGTCCTCACTACTCCTCTCTCTCTCGTGTGTCATTAGATCTGAAAAGGTCATCCATTCAATTCAATTACGGGTTATTAATATCATAACAATACAGAGACTCAAACTCACCCCCTTAACCACTTGGGAAACAGATTTCTTTTTTTATTACAAAATTCAAATCTCAATTCTTATAAATTTCTGGATACTATGTATTTGAGGTGAAAATGTGGTGAAATGGATGTAAAGTATGGATCCAAAGAGGTTAGGTTTAAGATGGTTGGGGTCTCCGAAATCCTAGGATGCACGAAGATGTTAATTTCCCTGGTGCCAGTGCCAATTACTCTACTCTTCAAGTGTCATCATATCCTGTTCCTTCATGCTAAAATTGACATGTCTCCGTGTGTGTTCCGTCTTATCATTTTCAGAATCTAGTCCATCATTACCCTACTTTCGTTCTGTGTGATTTTTACACACATGCCTCCAAGGATCCTGCGGTATTGCGTGTAAATGAAAGTATTTTGAAAAAAAAAACACTGGGAGTTTTTAGTAGTAAGATGAAGGCGCAGAGAAAAAGTTAGGAAAATAATTTGAAAAGTCTATCTGAATGACACCCTTTGTGTATTTTACGCAGGTGGGGAGGAACTTATTAGTGGGAGCGCAGAGGCACTTCCGCTCCTTTACTACCGCAAATTGGCACTAATGGTCCTCATATTTGATGTTTCCGCTAAAGTTTTTGAAGTGTTTGGTTTAGAAAACTTGATCAACATCACGCGACGACAGCAAGAAGTGATGAAAATTGCAATACATATTTCTATACAACTATTTCTCACTGTAATTGATTCTAAACGACGACGAAAAGTTGGAAATGATAGTAATAGCTCCACTAGGTAGTAGTTGCACCAATTGTTTTTTTTTACTTTACTTTATACAATGTTAGTAAAATCTATCTTGTTTTCGAAGTCTAGGTAGAGGGTCTGAGGAGGTAAAACAAAGTTTTCCTAACTTTAATTACTATGGTCCGGTTCTTATAAATCATAATTGAGTGACCAAAAAACCAAAATCCCATGGTCCGATCCATTAGAAAGTGACCAATAGTCCTACACGGTTCTCTATGCCTCATAAACTCTCAAAAAAACTAAATTAGAGGTTTCTGTTGGAACAATAACCTTATTAATGAGTTTGAAACAGTTCAAAAACACCTTCATCCTGCTCGAAAATACTCTGATGGAGTATTTTAATTGTAAATTCAATTCCTACGAACATGGACTCTAAGTTGTTTCTTGAAAACGTTCAAGTAGTTAGACTTGATCAAATATTTATAAAATTAACCTTTCCTATTTACCAATTATTCCATTAGAATTTCAAATATTTTGATACAATATTCAATATTCCTTGAGTATACAGGGTCTTTAAATTATTTCTCATACTTTGTCAAGTATCAAATAAAAGTTATCATCGTATTCAAAAAGTATTAGATATTAGTATATATTATTACACAAGTTAGGAGGGTGTAAAAAAATCTGTATAACTACTAATGTAGACTTTAAGAAGACGTGGCATGGGAAGGGTGTCTAAATTGAAGTATTGGTNGGGTCTTTAAATTATTTCTCATACTTTGTCAAGTATCAAATAAAAGTTATCATCGTATTCAAAAAGTATTAGATTATATATTATTACACAAGTTAGGAGGGTGTAAAAAAAAAATTTTTTTTTTTAGGAAATCTGTATAACTACTAATGTAGACTTTAAGAAGACGTGGCATGGGAAGGGTGTCTAAATTGAAGTATTGGTNGAAATCTGTATAACTACTAATGTAGACTTTAAGAAGACGTGGCATGGGAAGGGTGTCTAAATTGAAGTATTGGTTCCTAATACTAATTTTGATACAACCTGTCTACCTTGAGTAAAGATTATTATTTTTATTTATTATTATTTTTTTTTTCTTTCTAATCTTTCCCTTAGGTAGAATTAAATTTTGATTTTTGAGTGTAAGTTTTCGCACCTCTGAGGCTTGACTCTGTTGCCGATGGAATCCTGTCATAATGATAATAATTCCCTGATCAGATCTTGATGAAAAACCTACAGACTCGTCAAGAAAACAACAGGTTCGAATGGATACCCTATTATTACTATTACCAACTTTTTTCTCATCATCCCATCAAGT
Organism: Holacanthella duospinosa; assembly: GCA_002738285.1. Taxonomy (NCBI): domain Eukaryota; kingdom Metazoa; phylum Arthropoda; class Collembola; order Poduromorpha; family Neanuridae; genus Holacanthella; species Holacanthella duospinosa. Next base: position 752,048 of record NIPM01000006.1, on the reverse strand, counting down.
TTGATATAATTTAAAAACCCCACATGGAATATGAGATGGTTAAGTTGAGAAGGTCGAGCAGGGCCCAAGAACCATATCTTTCTAGCCTAAATCCAATCACTCCATTTAATATCAAATCAGTTTGGAATTGATAATGACACAAGTTTGACAGGAAATTAAATTTAGCAGAATTATTTAGAATTAAAGGATCCAATTTGAAAGGAATGAGTATAGAAGAGATGATTTATGAGTGAGGAGTTTATGTAGTAAGGTGGTGATCCGGCCCTGATAATCATGAGTTTCGTTTCTACCTGAGCCTCAGTTGGAAACGGGTTCAAAGGAAATAGATAGTAAGAGCCAGACGTGAGCTTAAGACTATTCACAACCATCTCTCAGACAGAAAAAAACTCCTATTATCACTCTAGCCAATTATTATTTCTACTACCTCTCTCACACCCTCCTATTAGCTCATTCTTATTTTGCAAATACTAACCTCACGTAGAATCAAAACGATGACATTCGAATATCAAAACAACTTAAGTCAAACCAAATCCAGAGCAAAAAAAAAAAATAAAAAAATAAAAAATAAAAAATAAAAATTAAACTCAAATTTATCACCTTGATATGAGGTTATGTAAAAGTTTCCCAGAGAATTCTGTAGGTATTATTTAATAATTAAGACTGGAGACATTCGTCTCCAATGATTTCCACCCCTCAGCATGACTCAATNAACCAAATCCAGAGCAAAAAAGAAAATAAAAAAATAAAAAATAAAAAATAAAAATTAAACTCAAATTTATCACCTTGATATGAGGTTATGTAAAAGTTTCCCAGAGAATTCTGTAGGTATTATTTAATAATTAAGACTGGAGACATTCGTCTCCAATGATTTCCACCCCTCAGCATGACTCAATTTAATTCAATTAGTCAACAAGAGATAGAAGATCCATTGAAAGTGTCAAGAGAGTCTTGTATACCAGATGTGATCCTACAGACGGCACTGAATAAGGGGAAGGAACTAATTATAATACAATTTTGACTTTTCTTTTTAACCTATTGTTTTATATATTTATACATAGGTGGATATAGTAATGTATGATCTCCTAGTACTAGTAGTTATTAGTGGTTATGATAANGGTGGATATAGTAATGTATGATCTCCTAGTACTAGTAGTTATTAGTGGTTATGATAATGAATCCATTCTTATCTCAAATGTCGAACCAATTAACACTTGTGTAGTTANTAAGGGGAAGGAACTAATTATAATACAATTTTGACTTTTCTTTTTAACCTATTGTTTTATATATTTATACATAGTTGGATATAGTAATGTATGATCTCCTAGTACTGGTAGTTATTAGTGGTTATGATAATGAATCCATTCTTATCTCAAATGTCGAACCAATTAACACTTGTGTAGTTANAGTAGTTATTAGTGGTTATGATAATGAATCCATTCTTATCTCAAATGTCGAACCAATTAACACTTGTGTAGTTAGTTAGTAAGGAACTCGTCCATGGCTCGTGTCATGGTGATGAATTCTAATAATAATAATAAGAATAAAAACAATAGAAACTAAAAGAAAGGGTTTGTGTGGTAACAGTTTGTCTCTCTCTCCTATCTCTCCCTCCTCCTCACATCATCCTTCCCAGGTCCTTATGTCAAGGAAATGAAGAGAACGTTAAACAAATGTTGTCCATAAAATAATATGTCTTTAGTTAATAAGAAGAAATGAAATAAATGTTAATGGGACATGGAAATAACTCTACCGACACTGTGCCAGTATTATTTTGAATTATCAGTTAGATGTAGGTCTAAAGGAACTTAGATAGTAGACTCTTATCCCTTTCCTGTTTAGTTTTTGACACTATCTCGGTTGAAAAAGATGATTAGAGGGTGTCAACTCTAAACAACTGAAAATATTATAGAAAAACAAACATGATTGACCTTGCGCAACTCCCGTCAGATTCATATCACTCCATCTTCAATTCCTAAACATCCCACGGCTTTNACATGATTGACCTTGCGCAACTCCCGTCAGATTCATATCACTCCATCTTCAATTCCTAAACATCCCACGGCTTTACTTACTCTGGAGGAAGTCTCTGTCATGCCAGACACCGTTGTCAAACAAACCCTTCTCAATTCCTTCTCAATTCCCTCTCTATAGACATTAATTTTATTAATTTATATTTTCATATAACTACCTGGAGTGTNACATGATTGACCTTGCGCAACTCCCGTCAGATTCATATCACTCCATCTTCAATTCCTAAACATCCCACGGCTTTGCTTACTCTGGAGGAAGTCTCTGTCATGCCAGACACCGTTGTCAAACAAACCCTTCTAAATTCCTTCTCAATTCCCTCTCTATAGACATTAATTTTATTAATTTATATTTTCATATAACTACCTGGAGTGTNCAATTCCTTCTCAATTCCCTCTCTATAGACATTAATTTTATTAATTTATATTTTCATATAACTACCTGGAGTGTGAATGAAAAAGTTTTTAGTCAATGGATTCTTTAGACTTTGGAGAGTTATAATTAAAAAATAAATTCTGTTTAAGTGGAGAATAGTAATTGTTAATTTGATATAAGATAAAATGAAGAGAGAGAGAGTATGGTAATATATTAGTTTGCCGGAGTCTGTCTGTCGAGCCAAAAAGGGCTCATCCCTTCATCCCTTCATCCCTTCATAATCCCTGTGTAATGGAGATGAGAAAATGAAAAACAAATAGGGATCTCATTAGAACGTCTCACATTAATTGGAGGTAGAAGGGTCTGTTTGGATGAGCAGAGGTTGGCTAAGTGTGTGGCAAAGGCTCTACTCCTCATCTCTTTCCAAGGTGGCTCTCTGGACATGAGCCTCATTATTAAGGGAACTTCAACCATTCTCACGAGGGAATTTATATTCCTCTCTCAAGGTCTCAGAGGCGCCTCTAGTTTTTCGCCACTTTACAATTGACATGGTTAGAACAAGTTCAATAGAACTCAGAGATCCTAACAAGGCCTTACGACCATTTATGATTAATTCCAACTGTCTCTGGTTAAAAATTATGCAAGATTTTTTTGAATGACTTCAAATCATCTCTGGATCTCTGAGAAGGAGTCAAAGGTCAAGAGATTGATTTCCCAATCTCTATTCTATTCCCCTTTGTCTCTCTACTCTCTCTAGCTTTTCAATTAATGTAGACAAGAAAAAAAAAAAAAAATGAAGGATAATTAATGAATTAAGGGAAAATTCTACTGGTTTATCTACCTCATGTCAACGTCTTCAGATCTGATTCTAAGATTCGAAAAAGGAATCAATTGTTTTTTCATGAATCACCAAAGGATGGCTACTCATTGTTTGACAGTTTTTATTCTACTCAGCAGGAGAACATTTCTTCAAACAAATCAACTAAATCAAGTTTTCTTTTTACTTTTTTTTATATAATATAATACTCTTCATCACTTTGGATTAACATCTTTCTTAGCACCTTTACTCAAATTAAGAAAGAAATTTTAAATAAAATGAAATCTATCCTTAGTCCTTCCGTTTTTCCCACCACTAATCCCTCCAACCAATCCCACCCTTCCGTGTTTCTCCGCATCCTTTAGTAATCATAATTCTTACATATTCCAAACCAACTTACACTCCCGTCCATTTTAAATCATCCCAATCATCACGAAACGCAAATTTTTACTTCATTTTCACATCATAGGTGGTCTACCTGCCCTAACTACTTACAAACCTATTCTTTTATAAAGTAATTTTTTAACTTAAAGAAATCATCATCATCATCCAGCGTTCTTTACAGAGATTATTACTACTAGCCTTCCTATGCCAATAATAATTAATAAAAATAACCGGAATTTAAAATTTTTTTATAAAATACTATTATTTAATGAAATGGTAAAGTTAAATTGTGGTCTATTGGAAATTTAAAAGTGTTAGTAGAATTATTGGTTAGAGTTTTGTGTTGTTGATTGATATGAGAATTTCTGAAGAATAGGAGGATCCCCATCATGACAGCTTCCTTTGTTGAGCTCGTTAGGACTTATTTTCCTTGACTGCCCCCCTCCCCACTCCGTGCAACCCTCTTCATATAATACTTTTGTCTTCTGACGACTCCTTGACAGGTTAGCAAGGCAGTANCCCCACTCCGTGCAACCCTCTTCATATAATACTTTTGTCTTCTGACGACTCCTTGACAGGTTAGCAAGGCAGTAGTATTATCATCAAGAATCAAGAGACAAGAGTAGTGGCAGAGATACTGGGAACTAACTGAAGTCCTTCCGAAACCTCGGAAGTATGGATAAAGTCTACCTGGTGTAGTATTCTTCTTCCTTGAGTTAGACCAGTTTACAGTCATCACGTAACCCTCATGAAACTCATTAGAATATGAATGCATGGAAGTCTTTATAATTCCTTAACCCTCATAGCCCACATGCAAANCCCCACTCCGTGCAACCCTCTTCATATAATACTTTTGTCTTCTGACGACTCCTTGACAGGTTAGCAAGGCAGTATTATCATCAAGAATCAAGAGACAAGAGTAGTGGCAGAGATACTGGGAACTAACTCAAGTCCTTCCGAAACCTCGGAAGTATGGATAAAGTCTACCTGGTGTAGTATTCTTCTTCCTTGAGTTAGACCAATTTACAGTCATCACGTAACGCTCATGAAACTCATTAGAATATGAATGCATGGAAGTCTTTATAATTCCTTAACCCTCATAGCCCACATGCAAAATGTTTAATTTATTTCTGCAGGTGGTCTCACACTTTTGGCTCTTTAGCCAACTCACTCACTTCGCACGTGACTCCTCTTCTGGTGGCCAACTACACTGGAGTGCCAAAGAATTAAAAAATAATCTATGGGAAAGGTGTGAGTTGTAAATCCTATGCTCTAAGTGGAATTATGAATAAAATCATATCAGAATTATAATTACAACCAAGAACCTCTGGTTTGAGAGTTTGATGTTATTTAGAAAGAGGTNGCCAACTACACTGGAGTGCCAAAGAATTAAAAAATAATCTATGGGAAAGGTGTGAGTTGTAAATCCTATGCTCTAAGTGGAATTATGAATAAAATCATATCAGAATTATAATTACAACCAAGAACCTCTGGTTTGAGAGTTTGAGAGTTTGATGTTATTTAGAAAGAGGTATATGAATATAAGGATTGTATCCGGTTCCTTCTACAGAATCGACCAGAGTCTATTGTATTTTGTGGTCAAATGAATATAAAGATTTATTAAAGTTTGTAACTTGAGGGTTAATGTCCAGGTGTATAGGAGTAATGGTCGTTAACTCTCTCCTATTGTTTTCACTACTCCTTCCATCCACTGATGATTTTTCACCTTTTATGACGCCATGAAGTGTTTGTTTATGTGAAAACTTTAGGATTTAGAGATAATATGATTAAAACAAGCTTGACTGGTGGAGTGCATGCTAGACTTTATAATAACACTTTTACTTTTTAAACTTACTACACGCAGAAGTCTTTGGTTCTTAGAACTTTTTACCATAGTATAATAAAGTTATAAACAATGTAATTACCTAACTTTAACTCAAAATAAGAAGAATTTTCTGTTAAATCTTACATTCAATATTCAAATTGATAGTGGGGAAAGGTTTCATTAAACTTACAGACTCGTCCCAATGGTATACAGGTTCTTCCAAACTAAACCCACATTCTTCTCTACCTTTCACTCACAGTTGTGGTAAGGGTGTCCTTTACTAAAATTACACCAACTTCAAAATAAAGAATATGTTCGTATTTGTAGAGGCAGCGAACCTTACATAATTAACTTAATATTCCTACTCTCACAATTTTTTATAGTTGGCTACCTAAAAGATAAACTTAGAAAGTACACACCTTACTAATGTTCAACAGTCTCATTTTCTTGTTCAAAAATTTTTGGCGGAAAATTTAAAACAATCATACTCATATTTATCATCATCATTATCAAATCTACATTACACGAAAATGTAGGTGTGTCTTAAAGTAACCAAATTGAAAGAAAAAAAACTTTTTTTTGAGAGTATGTTCTATAGTTCATTTAAAATTTAGTCTCTCAGTCCGTCAGTTGATTCTACTCATTAATTTAAAGTTTGTGCTCATACCAGTTTTATAAATTGAAAGAAGAGTTTGTTTAGTTTGGAACAACCTGTATATTATTAATTGAAACCTGACTGTAACTCAAATCTACATGGTCCTTGGATACTATAAAATAATTTTGAAGAGGTGAGGAGTGAAAACGGAGGTGTCATAAAGTGAGTAGTTAAAACAATAGAAAAGAGGTGATATCATATAACTGAGGTATGGGTTGTAAGAAAAGTAATCAAGGGTCTCAATCTCACTTTCAGAAGACTCATGTATACTTCTTGAGTTGTTCTAATAACGAGACGTAATTGTGACTCCTTCTTTCTCGAACTAATTAATTTCTCTTCGTCTTGGAATCAAATAATAAAAAAAAAGGAGTAAAGTGATCCTTTTTATTGCACTTTTTGAAGGTTCAAAAGTTGAAAATCATGAAGGCTTTTAGAAGGGAATTGATATGAAAGACGTAAAAATGTTAAGGAGAAAAGTCCCTTCTCACACATGGAGTCTAAGTCCACCGTCTTTGTCAAAGACTTCCCACTTGCTAACATTTCTCTCTTGTTTTTCTCTCTAAAAAGTTCATGATCTTCTAGATAAGAATTTAATTCTTTTCGACAAAAAAAAAATAACAACAACCAATTACGGGATTCTCTGCTAACCTTGTTGAAACTATTAAAATCCAACTGGATTCGGATCCTGTTTATTGGCAAATTCTAGAAATTCTGTGTAACGAGAGTAGGCTGTGATAGGATCATAATCAGAATTGACTGATGAGTTAGAGAAAAATGAAAATGAGTATTTTAGAGAATGACAGGTGAAACTTATTGAAGTGATGGTTAGTGAAGGTGGTAATTTGTTATATTTCTTAGGTTGTAGAGAATGTAGGTTGAAGAAGGTAAGATATTGATAATATTTTCTGTCGTTAGAAGGTATCAATTACCCATTAAACGGTCCTCTTCCCTTTCTTGATGAAATGGTGTTGGAAAAAAGTTTGGAAATGATAGTGGAGGTGCGGGAAGGTGTGTGATGAGAGTTCTAAATTATTGTTTCTGTTTGGGTAAGCTGGACATGGATGATGAGTAGATATTGAAGAGATTGTTGTAGGTAGAGGTTATTATTGGTTGTTTATTTGTTGGCAGGATAAGGTCAGACCAAGGGGCGAGATTGTTAGTTTTTCTAGAAATAAAAGGAAGGCTTGTTAAGGGGCCCTGAAGGTAAACCAGCCTCTATTATGGAGCCGTAATTCATTTCACCTGACGGTTCTCATCACCCTCCAGGCACCTACCATTAACTCAAAATATACAAACAAAAACCCATTGTTCAACATATTATTATTATTCTTCCACCTCTGTTTCAGCTAATTATTCTATATACAAACGGATTAGGAGCTTACGAACTTCCGTCTCATTCAAATTTAAGGTGAAAGTTCGAGACGGAGTGGTTAGGAATTGATATTCTGTCAATCTTAGAAGGGACAAGCTTGAGAGACTCTTGTCCTTGGTTTTTAATGAAAGTAATGAGTGGTGTCGTTATAAGTAAAGAGAGTTGGTCAGTTCAGTGTTGACAAGCGTATAAAAGAACACGGTTTGTGGGAAGGTGTGGTTGAGAGAGTGGTATAGTTGGTGATGGATTCTGGCGCCTAGATCCCTTCTTCCCACACCAGTCAGAAAGTTCACGGTGGGACGACGACGTCGGAGAGGGTGTTCGAAGTATGAGAGACTCAAACTACTTTCTCATCATCCAACCATACTCTATATCTATGGACTTTGGCAATTGAAATTAGTCAAATTCAATAGACTCAAAAATAATATTCTCATTCTTTTAATTTAAACCCTTCGGTATAATAATTCCCAACACTCTTCCCATCATCCCTTCTGAATTATACATTTGTAAGAGGTTTCAAGTCTCAAGGGATTCAGGACCTATTATCCCTTCCCAATACTTATATCCAACTCAACTACCATAAAAAATTGGCGACAAAAGCCAATTCTTTTGTTTAGCTTGAGTAATTCTCTGTCCGCAGATCATTTCTCATTCTAATTTATGCTCTATGAACCTGTAGAGTGGTAGTGAAATAAAAATTTAATTTCAAGCTCTAAAAGAAACGTTTCAAGAGTGAAGACAACGGAAGATTTAACTACTCCAACTAACCTAACCAACCGAAAAGAATAGTTTAAAGAGTATAACATACTAACCCCCGCTAAACACAATAACTCTATCCTGATTGTCTTTTCTAGAGTCAAACTGGAGAGTTTTAGAGTCATGGAATTAGCAAAAAAAAAAAAAATTTTTTTTGGCAAAATGAGTTGGAGACGAGTGTCTGTTGCGTCAGAGACGGTCGGAGCCAGGGGTCTGTTACCTGGACGAAGTGAGTGTGATCCGGGGGATGAGGAATGTCAGCAGGGGAGAGGACACAAGCCGGAGATCGGTGGAGAGCTGGCGCCGAAGCTGCCTACTCACATCAGGGGGTCATTTACTCATCTCCAGAAACTGCCCAGAGTGTCTACACACTTCCCAGGTAACCAAGGGACTACATATCATTATTCTAATATCAAACTCTTCCTTACTCCCTTTTAGTCTATTCTCTCTCTTTCTCTTTCCTTTCCAGATTTCCAGAAGAAACCTCTATTTCTCAAGAAATCCAATGTAAGACTATAGTAGGACTAGGGTTAGAGTATATTGTCGATTACATATTCTGTCTCTGTACATCATCATTTTGATATCTCCGAAGCAGTTCCGTCCGCTCGAGTCCTGTTGAGATAACCTTGGTTTGGGGAAATAGAGCCGGAGAGAGAATTGGCTCAAGTAATGGAGTACTTACTACTCCTACAACTACTGGAGACGAGATACTGTATGGATTGCGTGTCAGCCTGAGGGTGACATTAGGAGAGGAAAAGTGTCGCTTCAAATGTCGTATTGCATGCCAGATAATAGAGTTATGATATGGACTTTTAAAATGTCTTTTCCTTCCATTCTTATCCATCTTATCAAAATAATGTATCCTTATAGAAAACCTCACAGAAACGGAACATTCCTACCACCGCGCCGTGGGAAATGAAATTATTCAAAAAAACTCCTCAACTCTGTCAATATATAATATATATCTTTTTTTTTTCTCATGAATTCTTTAGGAATTGATCCAAGTGACTAACTAGCCTGATGCCAAGATTCGTAAATTGAATCCAGTTAATTATGTAACCGAAGAGTTACCACAAACCGTGTGGTTGTTAAGGATGGAATCCAAGGCGTATGATTGTAAAAAAAAAAAGTAAAAAAAAAAAAGAAGAATAAAAAGCAATTTGAGAAGGGCAATATTATGTGTAAATGATTTATCGTTTCTTGTATCCGTAGCCATCCATTAGACGGTAGTTTTGTTCTGGCAGATTCAAACTCTATCAACTCCAATGACACTTTTCATCTCGTTTCCAGAGAACAATGGTCGTGTAAGAATACAAAGTCGAAATAAAATTACAGGTTGAGAGTAGGAACACTTTCTAAATAAAAAACAGGTTAACTGAAGGATAATGATGATGATACAGTAGCTAAAACTACCATTTCTTAATCTCTCTTCATATCATTCACTATCACTGGAACGAAGACCTAGAGACGTTTTGGAGAAGAGGATTTAAGTGAAAGTCTACTTTCTTCCTCGACTCGAGATGATCGAGATCTTTTTGAACCTCCCGCATCATCATAATTTTCTCTGACCTCGGAACCGAATGACGCATAACATTCCCTCAGTCCAACTCTTTAGTGGCAGAGATTTCTGATTGGAGGCGACGGAAGAGTCGTCTCGAGACCTTACTACCTCGTCTTGATGAAACATATTGTCAAATCGAGTCACTGACAAATTACAGTCTCGAACATTGATATCAAAAAGATCAGACGGAATGTTTCTCTCTGGATGGTTCTACCCTCTTCCTTCTATAAGGAGACAGTAGTGCTCACTTGAAATTGGCTCGAGCGGTTCCATCAGAGATTACTTACTACTTCAGAAGAATGGTTTATGTGGAGGAAGATCCAATACAACTTTTCTCTGTCCCCTCGTTTCCATCAAGTCCAATAACCACATCTTAGATCTACAAACTTTCTCCACGGTCCAGCCTCGTCGACAACTCCCGCATCCGTCTGTTGAGAAGAAGAGAAGAAAAAAAATTACAAGAAATCAGGACAAATGTCCATTTGAGTTCCCGCATTCCCTACAAACAAATTGCTTTTGTCATCACCCATCCGTGGCATCCTGATCACCAACTTATAAGCAAACACTCTCTGCTTCATGGCTCAATCAAAGACGTTCCACTTCTATACTCCTCTCAACCGTAAGATTGAAACGGAAATTTCCTCAAGGTCTTAGAAAAAAAAAATAAAAAATTTGATTCTAAAAACCTATACGGAGCACACCTCAAGTGTCAGAAAATGGATTCAGGCACCCTGAAATGTAATTATAGGCAAAGTCAGGTGGACACTGAGTATCATTACCATCCTGAGAAGGGATTTTCAGGCTGATTTTGGAAAGGGTGGTCTAAGGCCCGTCGTCCTATTATCATAGAGACTGTAAATCAGTAGAGCCAGAAGGTAAAATTTGGAGAGTGGTGGGAATTCCTGACATAGCTCAGGTCACCTCAATAAAAATTTAAGGGGGAACCACTTATTCCTCCCTATCGTCATCCCTGGACAGGACCTTCACCTTCTCAGGCAGGGCGGGAGACGTCTCGATGAGGTTCCCAGTCCCAACAAGTACTTAAGTCTTGTTTGTTTTTCTCTTTATTACATTACACTCCATTGTAACTGTAATATGGTTGAGCTATTCCGAAGGAGGTTATGATTTATGTATCAGGAGATACTTAGACACCAATTCATTCTCCTGATGGGATCACCATTATTCATCAACAACGCATTTACCGAGAACAATCTTATATCTCATATCTAATTCCATCTCTTGCAATGCACAACTCTTTCAACGGCTGCAAGTGACAGGATGCCGCTGAGTTGTTGGTCACTCTTCGCAATTGACTATTTCTTGCCAATCCCTTAAAGCTCTCTGTTATCAAACTTAACGAAGTAGTTTCTCTAGTATGTTTCTATAGAGATAATAAGTTCATATTTCTAAAACTACTATTCCTTCCTTTCTGACTCTTTGGACTCTTACATAAACAAAATGTCCGTTTCTGTTTGATTGATTGGAAATTATAAAGAGTCGTGGTGGTGTGTGACAAGGTAGTAGGATGCTCATGTCAAGACGAGTCAAAATTATTTCCCTAGGAATTTGAGACCATTTGGAGGAGATGAAGAAAATTGACTAGTTGAACAAGAAAGAGCTACTGCTCAAGTTTTTTGAAAGTGTTGTCAAAGGAGTCAGCGACAGATTTGATAGATGACCAACTTCTCCAGTATCTCTTGAGAAGATCTTTAGATCAAGACCACTCTTGTCGCTTTTACCAACATCTTTCAACTACGCAGTTTTACTTTAGAATTCTCCAAACACGACAAGGTCTCTAGAAACTACTGCGCATGTCCTCAATGTAAACCAAATAATTATTCATTTGTTTAATTTTCTTTCGACTTTACCAGTCCGTAAAACCTTTCATGATGTAATGATGCATCATCAAAAGAATCTATGCTTCATCATACCAGCAACTCCCTGTCCCCCCACTCAATCCGTCACCCTAGTTGTTCGAACGTAACGAGAAAGGTTATTAAGTCATTCCATAACTCCAGTAGTTAAGAAATATAAGAAAAAATTCAGGTGTAAAGATTTCAGCAAGGCAATTAAGTGGGGCATGGTCCTTCGCCGGGGGTCCTTTGTTCTGCTATTGTTTCCAGACAGGACTTGAAATGGGATGATTCTTACCTGAACAGGAAAAAGACCCTTCACTACCTTCAACTACCTTCAAGTAAAAAAAAAAAAGTGAAAACAACAAATAAAACGAGAAGACTAGCGGTTTATCATTTTAACTTTAAGGAAAGGTAAGCACAAACTACTCTTTTCAAAATCCTCTCCCACTGAAAGTATAAAAATGAAAACATAGTAAGGGCTGAACTGGATCGACAGGTCTAATATATTACAAGAAACGTTAAAGATAGTAAGTAGAAGAATTAAGAGTTCAGGTGTCTGTCTCCTTTCGAATCTTGAGGATGCTTCAAGAAAAATTTATAAGAAATAGAATATTATTCCAACTCTTTCCTTGGAATATATCTTGATGGGATCTAGAAATAAAGCATATAGTCGGATCTTAGTTCAATTGGAACAATCACTATTACAAACATGATACTTTTGAATTTAGGTAGTGTGTAATGGAAAGAGTAAATTGTAGGTTGAATGTGTTGTGTCTGGGCGTGAGGGTTTTGGCCTCCTCGTCTTTTGGATTCGTTATTCGTTGAAAGTATTTCCGAGACCAAAATTAGTGTAATAATTGGGAAACCTTTGGGAAGTATAATTCGTTGTTCTTTTTGTTTTTTTGTTCNTCGTTGAAAGTATTTCCGAGACCAAAATTAGTGTAATAATTGGGAAACCTTTGGGAAGTATAATTCGTTGTTCTTTTTGTTCTTTTGTAGACTCACCTTGTAGTCTCGATTTTATGTGACACACGGTAGAAATATAGTGTGAGACTATAATAGTTTAGGTTTGGTTGGGAACGGTGCTGCCGTGATCATGACCAACAGCACTATTCTCTCAACCCAATGTTTTTTGATGATGCTATTGGTCTGGTGTCGTGGTGGTAGAAATAATAATAGCGTGACGAAGAAAATTGCACACAATTTGTGTCGAACAAGTATAAATGTGTAAAGTAATCGAGTCGTTTTTTTTCTTCTTCTTCTAAAAGCTTTGCAGAATCCATGGTTTCATTTACCATTACCACATCGCAGAGCTGTTTGGATTGATAAAGTAAGTGTACAATTTCGTCTCCATTGTATTCATTTTTGTTGAGCTAGTGATTGTTTAGGTGGTGGGAGGAGGAGGATAATTTAATGTTGACATGCGAAAGGATTGATTTACCAACATTGCGACAGTCGCTTTAGAAAATAGTAGAGAAAGAGAATGTCGGAGAGAAATTAGATGTGGAATTGAAGAATGAACCACGGAATGTCTCCCATTGCGTCACTAATTTTGAATTTATGGGAGAGAAAGTCGGAAGTGACAGTCGGAGGTTTGTCCTAACTTGTAGCTGTGGTGGACGTCGTGATGGTTTTGACGCTACACTTGTCTCAAAGGCGGCTGAGTAAGATTAGTCTAATCCTACTTGGATTCCAACCAACAGACGTCCAGGATCAACATTCAACAACAACAATATCACCATCCACAATTGCTCAACCGAGAGAAAAGAATTACGATTATCTCGTCAAGGATCAAATCCCTTCACACAATAAGAGTATCCAAAATACTTTCTCCACCACGCTATTACTTTACCCTTGGAGAAAGTCCATCCAATCATATGAGATCTCAGAGACAAGTTCTTATCTCTCTACTAAATCATATATTTAAACCCAAACCCAACCTCTCAAGTCGTCCTCATCTCCCTTAGGACATCAAACTAGGAGACCACAAGTTATTACTCTCCAAACTTAACATAGAAATCTATCTCCTACCCAATTCATTCCAGCTGTCATAAAGTTAATGGTTCTGAGAAATACAAAAGGTCAGAAGCCCCCTCCCCTCCCCCTCCTCCTCGTTCCGTGAGAGATGGGAGTGGTGGATGGTCGGAAGATGTGTCCGGGTGTAAAAAAAAATCCACTACGTCAGTTCTGGATGAAAAGGAAGAGAAAGTGAAAGAATAAAATATGAAGAAGGGCCACTTTCTCTTCCTGTTGGTCAAGAAAGGGAAAAGAAGTTCCTTCAAGGAAAGTACGTGTGGAGTTGAATCGATTCTTCGACCCAAGCGCACACTCCAGCTTTTATCATCACCAGTGTTTTAAAAGATCCTTTGGTCGGGAGCTGGACACGGACACTCTGGACTTTCATCCTCCACAAGAACGGGAAGACAAAACATTTCTTTCTCGACAGACTCTTCTTCTCGTCTTTCTTCCTATCGATCTCTTAGATATGAGTTCTTGAGAAGAAGAAAAAAACGGATCCACACACTACTGTCTCGTAGTTTTAGGTTGAAAGCTGTTAAATTTTACCACCGTTTGTCCTCAAGGCGTTGTTCCTTTACTTTTCTTTTAGTAATGAACGGCTCTAACTTGAACCTGACGAGAGAAACTTTCTCCAAGAGAAAAGAAAGTTTAGTAAAAAAGAGTCGTAAAATGAGCCCTTCTCACCCTATCTCACAACTATCTACTCTCAGAAAAAATACTAAAAAGAAAATAGTATTGGGTGTCCAGAATTTATCTACCGGAAAGCAACTCCCGTCCTTTCTTAGACATTATGTGCGTGTTCTCAATGTATTTTCAACTAGAATTCAATTAGATTTGCATTTCCTTTTTCACTTTGACTCTCATCAAACTACCAAAACTGAATGGAGTCTGTATTAAAAATACGACCCTTCACCAAATGGACCAAGGGAATTATAATGTAGTAGTAGTAAGGGATGATAAAGAAAGTGTGAGTCTTTCATGTCAAAGGGAAAGGTGTTGTTGATTTGATAGTTGGGTAGAGCCGTTGTTGTTGGTTAGGAGGATGTGTGATGTCTTTGACGAATTCAATTGAACCGAGTCGGTTTTTATTAGAATTCCCAATTTTCTTATTTTCATATAAATGAGAAGGATCCCTTTGAGTTTGTCTAATATGTCCAAATTGGATGGGATTCCATTTCCCTCCTCAGACCCTTTGACTTTCTCCGTTGGAGAAATTAGCATGAAGTGAGTGGGAAATTGTTCTGGGGACTTGGGGAGACCAGACTCGAAGACTAAGTTTCCGGATGTTGGGCCAAGGAATAAAAGATTGTATTCACACTGGAAAAGAAACATTTGTTCATGTTTATTCTTTGTTTTCTTGTAATTGATTGCCCATCTTCCTTTACAAATCACTTCTTAGAGAAGAGGCTCTTTGTAGAGTAATAGTAGTCTTTCTACTATAACGGAGGTAACAGAAACACCTAATGTCTAGCTCTTACATATTGTATAGACTTATTTAGAATTGTAGTAGCTAAATGTATAAGAACTAGTCTAATTATTATTAAATTATCAATGCTAACTGCATTGATTTTTTCGGAACTTTCCTCTTATATAGGTTATTTGGTTGACTTAGTCACATACTTTTTATGGTAGGAGTACTTACAACCTTCTGTACTCAAAAAAAAAAAACAACAGAAAGGGAGCTGAATTGTATATTAAGAGGAATAATTAATAATAATTATTAGGAAATAGGAGAGGTTGGATTCTTAGCAACGAATGAATTAAGTATATTATTACTTTCTTTTTTGTATTGTATGCGAACCGGGAATTTAGTATTTTAGGAGTGAAAGTATACCCACTTTCTCTCCTCTGTACTTTTCTTAGTAAAAAAAAAGAAAAAAAAACGAGAGATATCTTCCAAGGTTATTAGTAGGTACTCAAGTACTTTACCTATATTATTCGCAGAGTTATTGAGTAAACCTTTGATTAAGCGAAGATTTTCACACAACGAGCCGTTGTTGTGGTAACGTAATACTTTTAATCCCTAAATTCTAAATAGGCTAGTCCCATAGATCCAGGGCTCCATCATCTGAGAAATTAGTACTGGGATACGTTGCCAAATTCAAGTCACCCCTCTTGAGTCGGATGTGTGAAGAATTATGCTCATTCCTTCCTTTGATAATACTAAAAAGAGGAGGAGGCCCTTGGATTCTCTTTTCTTTTTTTTTTGTTCCTTTCCAAAGGTAAATTCTAAGCTAATTGGGTACTGATTGCTTGTTGGGAATGTGAAGAAATTGCTTTCGAAAATATGAATTATATATTGAGAATATTAGGATATCCTTACTTTTCACAAAGATCACTTTTGATTAGATCGGGCTTAATGTCGAGTCCGTTGACCATTTTCTCGATGGACTTGAGCTCAGAGGGATGGTGGTGATGTCCTGGCATGGAGAGGATGGGTATTCGATGTGGATGCGGTGAGACAGGTGAAATGGAAGTGTTGGCAGTACCGTCGATGGAGGGACGTGGAGATTGTTTTGGGCTTGGATGACCGGTCGGTGTGACTGTCTCGAAGGCAGAGAGACTTCCGCCACCGAGGACGCTCGTAGAGTTGGAACTGAGGGAAGAAGTAGATGATGACGAAGCTGTAGCCGGTGGAATCAGTGGGTACGGAAAAAATCTATGTGACTTTAAGCGTTCCGACAGTAAAGCTGCAATAAAGAGGAAACTTCTTTAGTCCATTGATGGAATGGGTGAGAGGTTGAAGGATTGGGTGGGACATTACCAGGTCCTAAGGATGAGGCGAGAGAGACTGGTGGGCCAATTCCTGGGTAGCCATGGAGCAATTGATGCTGGAGTAAATGGTTGAAGAGGAGGGAAGGAGGCAATGAGGCCGCAGCGGAGGCGTGCTGAGGCCCTGGGCCAAATAGTGACATGGGTAAGGAATGTGGTGGACCAAGAGGGGGTAGGCCCGGTGTCCCCGAGTAAATATTCGGAGGGTAGAGGTAGGGCAACATTGGTGGCTGGAGTGGAGGACCCAGAGAGATATTTGGACTAGGATGGTCGAGGTCACGGGCTGTCGGACGAAAAGCTCCTCCACTTTCAGAGCCACTGTCACTGATATCCCGGTCACTGTCATGGTGTCTATGGTTCTCACCGCCCAAGTAATCTACAAAAGTTTAAAAAAAATAAAACGACTAGAGTTATAAATGACTCAAAATCAATGGGTAGGATTTCTGTAAATCTATATAAACTTTCCCCAACTTTGACCTTTCCATACGGGTCCCCTCTCTATGAAGGGGGGAGTAAATAAATTGGGCTTTAGTTAGACAATTGGATTCCCATGTCCCACAACTTTATTTTCTGGATATTGATTCGAGTGTAAGAGAGAAGAAATAAAAATCCGCTTTTAGATAAGAACACTGGATGAATTATTCATGAAATGTTGGTATTACTATTACACATCCGTCAGACGTCCCTGCTTAACTTTTTCAAGAAATACAAATAACGTAGGGCCTCATCTCCCCCTCCGGAACACGATCAGGACCCCATCTAATATCTAGTCTTCCACGACCACACCAATCAATCACACACACCCAAATTACGCCGCTCCAACATTTAACAAACATTCGAATAAATACGAATAAACTATCTTCACCACCATGTCAACCACCCTACACTTTCACACCTCTAATTCAAAATCATATATTACTATTCAAAGACGGAGGGCACTTGGAAGGGCCTTCTATTATCCACCAAAGCTCTCCTCTCAAATAGATCCTTTAATTTAATCCAGTTTGAGGCAATACATACCTCATTACCGGACTCAACTTTACAATACTCACTAGAACATTATTTTAGAAAGTGACTCTCTGCCCACTCACCATGATGTCGACTTGGCGGCGGGGAGACAGAGTCCGGTCGGTGATCATTCCCAACGACGTCTACTCGTTCCTCATCGTCAGTGTTGTCATGACACATGGAGTCTGAGGGACCTGACCCATGGTGACTACTCATCGAAGGCCCTACGTTACCACTAGAACGAGGATGATCATCTCCATGTCGTTGAGCTGCCAGTAACGCCTGCCTGCTCAAAAAAAAATTAGAAAACATAAGCATATTATATTATATTACTACTCCCATCAAATGTTTTTTTTCTACTTGAACGACAAACAATGGTCATTATGTGTCATATTTTCCATAAACGTCTTTCGTATTCTTACTATGGAACACTATTAGGCTTTTTTTTACTACTGAAACCATCTCGTCTGGATAAAATATAGTCGGAGAGTTTTAGTGAAGGTAGGGATAAGTCTTGGTTGGAGTATATAAGTTATTTTAATACTTGGTAATGCTGTTGTGACAGGTTATAAACCTTTAGATCATCCCAGGAGGGAATAAAACCAACAATTTGAAAAGAAAGGGTCCATATTTACATCCTGTGGAACAATAGTAGGAGGTGATTGGACGATACGACTCTTGGGAATAGTCATATATGGAATCACAATTCTTGTACACATCATTCTCACTGTCTCAACCTTCTCATTACCTCAAGATCCTTTTCGTTTTTCTTTCCCAGAATCAAGAAAGAAGAGTTTGGAATGGAAAATATTAGAAGTAAGTCGAGGCAGAGCAGGACTCAAGTCCTCAGGTTCCCTTTGAAGGGAACTTATATCGAAATGAGAGTCACGGAAACCAACTATTAGGAACTGACTTATGAACATGTTCGAGAGAGACCCATAATCAAAAACACATCCATACTTTCCTTTCCTTTCTTTCAAATTCACATCCCTTTTCGTTACAATCGGAAACAGAATCAGAATATCTCAACATGGATCTCTCCGAATTTGAAAAAAAAAAAATTACAAAGCCCACCGCTCTTCATCACCATCTTCCCCACTACCATCAACCACTATTAACAAAACTAAAGATTTAGACCCAAAATCATAATCAATGGGCCCAATAGACCTTAAGATCTCAATTCTACCATCATCACATCACTCTCTCACTCCCAAGGTTTTTCATTAGTCAAGTAACAAAAAAAAGTGGTAAGGTACTTTTTATGACTGCTGGAGAAAGAATGAAAGGATAAACACCTTTTTAAAAAAAACAGTCACCGAAATAATGGTGTTAGTGTTAAGTGTATTTAGTAATAGATAGGGGTTTAGAAAGGACCAGTTGTCGCATCGGGACTAAAAGTGGACTCAAAAGTGGCATGACATCCAACAAGATCCACTCATAAAATGACACTTCCACGACACAGTCCGCAGACGGCTTTTGGCAAAAAAAGAAAAGAAAAAAAAAAAAAAAAAAACTTCATTCTCTGGTACGGCTATAAGAAGTTTGATAGAAAATGGGTGGAGTAGCTCCGAAAGTGCATTTACACTAGTCCAATACCTTCACATGCACAGCTTATCATCACTCCCAACAATTTCCAACAACCCAAAGTGCATGATGAATAATTTTTGCAAATCATACTTCATTTCTCTTCTTAATATTAGTAATAGTGGTTTTCAAAATCTTCTAATGAATAGTCTCTGACAAATGAGTGATG